>OX596012.1:43763822-44988822 GCA_951394025.1 Heteromyza rotundicornis
GAAGAGATTGTTTTGTGATAGATTTTCGATAAAAGTACCACATGCAATAAATTGGCGATTAGGGGTTGGATTGTTTTTTAATTTTTTTTTAAGCCAATTTTTATTGTAAAAATTAAAGTGAATTGCGTTTTTAAAAATTTATTTTCATTCATTTGGACAAGTTTTCATTAAAAAATATTATTTCCATAGATTTTACACAATTTTCTGTCAAAAAAAAGTTTTTTTTCTCAGTTTTTCAAAACTAATCCTGAAATCCCGGGATTGCCAAAACGTCCCAAAATTGCAAGCCCTATATGATACCCAATATTCACATTATTAAATTTGCGACAAACCATAAATATATACACATTTAGGGTGCACGAAAAAAACTGTAAACCAACTTTGCTTGTTTAAGTGATCTTTTCATTGCATACAACAAAATTATATACTAAAAACGCCTGACACTCAAAATGCATAAAAATTAAATTTAGTAAAAACACAAACAACTCAACTTTTTTCAACTTTTTGTAGGATATGGTAGAAATAGTTGTTTTCAATTAGTATATTTGTTACAAAAATACATTAAAAATTATATTTTCAACATGTATGCTCTCTCCGTAAAAGAAAAGTCCAGAAGGAGAAGGTGCAGATCAATTAGTGAAAAGTGGCAGAAGAATCTGGATGATTAGATTGATTTCTTAATCAAAACGCGGCATGGCTTTTAACAAAAATGTTGATAAAAAAGCCGGACTTATCCTTACCACAATGACGAATTACTTAATAGCTAAGAGTTAAAAATGAGCAATATGGGTAACAAACTTTTTCTTTTAAATTGATAATATTTTTTATTTTACATTTTTTAAACGAGTTTTATTGTTTTTAGCTTTATATTATTTCTGATGAATAATTTGGTAGTAATTAATAGAATTTTGTTACACTGTTACAAAAATAATTAAAACATTTTAACACTTACATTGCCGTTAATAAAATTTCCGAACCCATGAACCCCGTACACCAAGTTACGTAAAGATAAAATAAAATTAAGAAATTTCTGCCGCCATATTGGATCCGTCATCTTGAATTTTGAAATTTCAATATCAGATTTGAAATCAGCAAATCCTCATACCTCCCATACAAGGTTAGGTTAGGTTAGGGTGGCGGCTATAAGCCTCGCATAGACCACAATGGGTCCATAGCAATACCACAAAGCTCACTACATGGTCTACATCTAGCACGAACGTGCCGGACTTCATTGCGAAGGTTTTTAGACTTTTAAGTTCAGTAGTTGCGACTTCTCCTAGTGTTTTTGTTCAAAATGTATGGAAAATTTAATGGAAAATTCGGAAAATTTAACCAAATTCTGTAATTTTTAGGCAATCCCGAAAATCCCGGGATTTTAGTCCCTACAATCCCGGGACTTTCGGGACAAGAAAAAGTCCGAGTACGATTACTTGTAATCGTACTAAAAATTTTTTAAGTACGATTACTGTAATTGTAATTAAAAATCGTACTTAAAAATGTTTGATTACTGTAATCGTACTCAAAATTTTGATTACAAATTTTTGAGTACGATTACAGTAATCAACTACATGTAAAATTGTAGGGACTAAAATCCCGGGATTTTCGGGATTGCCTAAAAATTACAGAATTTGGTTAAATTTTCCGAATTTTCCATTAAATTTTCCATACATTTTGAACAAAAACATGAATTTAATTTTATTTTTGTTTAAGTTTCTGTATATTTGGTTAGGGGACCTAACAGGAAACTTAAACTCGCAAATTTAAAATATGTGTGATTTTTGAAATTTTACAGCAAACGATTTTTTCGTTGATAAATTCTCTATGAAAATAATGAGTTAAGATAAAATTGGAAGCTAATTTTATCACTGTTTCATTTGGAAGAGATTGTATGTATTTGGAAGAGATTGTTTTGTGATAGATTTTCGATAAAAGTACCACATGCAATAAATTGGCGATTAGGGGTTGGATTGTTTTTTAATTTTTTTTTAAGCCAATTTTTATTGTAAAAATTAAAGTGAATTGCGTTTTTAAAAATTTATTTTCATTCATTTGGACAAGTTTTCATTAAAAAATATTATTTCCATAGATTTTACACAATTTTCTGTCAAAAAAAAGTTTTTTTTCTCAGTTTTTCAAAACTAATCCTGAAATCCCGGGATTGCCAAAACGTCCCAAAATTGCAAGCCCTATATGATACCCAATATTCACATTATTAAATTTGCGACAAACCATAAATATATACACATTTAGGGTGCACGAAAAAAACTGTAAACCAACTTTGCTTGTTTAAGTGATCTTTTCATTGCATACAACAAAATTATATACTAAAAACGCCTGACACTCAAAATGCATAAAAATTAAATTTAGTAAAAACACAAACAACTCAACTTTTTTCAACTTTTTGTAGGATATGGTAGAAATAGTTGTTTTCAATTAGTATATTTGTTACAAAAATACATTAAAAATTATATTTTCAACATGTATGCTCTCTCCGTAAAAGAAAAGTCCAGAAGGAGAAGGTGCAGATCAATTAGTGAAAAGTGGCAGAAGAATCTGGATGATTAGATTGATTTCTTAATCAAAACGCGGCATGGCTTTTAACAAAAATGTTGATAAAAAAGCCGGACTTATCCTTACCACAATGACGAATTACTTAATAGCTAAGAGTTAAAAATGAGCAATATGGGTAACAAACTTTTTCTTTTAAATTGAGAATATTTTTTATTTTACATTTTTTAAACGAGTTTTATTGTTTTTAGCTTTATATTATTTCTGATGAATAATTTGGTAGTAATTAATAGAATTTTGTTACACTGTTACAAAAATAATTAAAACATTTTAACACTTACATTGCCGTTAATAAAATTTCCGAACCCATGAACCCCGTACACCAAGTTACGTAAAGATAAAATAAAATTAAGAAATTTCTGCCGCCATATTGGATCCGTCATCTTGAATTTTGAAATTTCAATATCAGATTTGAAATCAGCAAATCCTCATACCTCCCATACAAGGTTAGGTTAGGTTAGGGTGGCGGCTATAAGCCTCGCATAGACCACAATGGGTCCATAGCAATACCACAAAGCTCACTACATGGTCTACATCTAGCACGAACGTGCCGGACTTCATTGCGAAGGTTTTTAGACTTTTAAGTTCAGTAGTTGCGACTTCTCCTAGTGTTTTTGTTCAAAATGTATGGAAAATTTAATGGAAAATTCGGAAAATTTAACCAAATTCTGTAATTTTTAGGCAATCCCGAAAATCCCGGGATTTTAGTCCCTACAATCCCGGGACTTTCGGGACAAGAAAAAGTCCGAGTACGATTACTTGTAATCGTACTAAAAATTTTTTAAGTACGATTACTGTAATTGTAATTAAAAATCGTGCTTAAAAATGTTTGATTACTGTAATCGTACTCAAAATTTTGATTACAAAATTTTTTGAGTACGATTACAAGTAATTGATTACAAATTTTTTTGAGTACGATTACATGTAGTTGATTACAAAATTTTTTGAGTACGATTCCAAGTAATTGATAATTGATCGGTTCAACCTAATATGAAATATCAGAACTTAGTGAAATATAGAACAGTAAAATATTAAAAAACATAACTTTTTTTTTTAATTGAACAGTGTGACTAAATACATACACAAAAACAATAAAAATTTGTTTCTTAACGAACACAAAATTACTAGTAAATATCACACTGCATAAATTAAATTGTTTGTTTTGGTTAAAACAAAATGATATAACGGTAATTCCCATATGATTATCAATATCAGTGCTGTCACTTTGCAATGATTTCGATGATACCAGAAAGTCAATAAGTCACATGAATACTTATTTATAAATGTGAACTTAGTAAACTTTAAAGTAATCGTACTCATATAATTTTGAGTACGATTACAAAGTAATCGTACTTTTTGTGTAATTGATTACAAAAGTAATCGATACCGCACAGATCTGCTAAGAACCATCGTACTTGCAGGATATTTTAGCTTCGGTCACAACGAAGATAATTCTCTAACTAGTTTTTTTTTAGTTTATGGAACCTAATAAGCTAATATTCTTAAAATGTGAGTATAAGAACCGGACGAACCACAAAAACAATAATCAAATGTTGAACAAAACTCAAATAAAGGCCTGCGCACACAGAAGCGATATTCGCTATCTGATTTCAGAACCATTTCGATATTTAAAAAATCTAGCTTCGAAAACTCAAAGTGCCTCACACAGGCAGCGATTTCGCAGCAGTAGATTTTGTTTGTTATTTATTATATTGCTATGGAAACAATCAAAAAGTCTGACTGAAATGGTTCTCAAACTGACTATTTTGGAAACAGTCAAAAAGTTTATTTTCAAACTGATTCGAATTTTTTGAAACTGGCTTTTTGTGTTTGTTATTTATTGTATTGCTATGGAAACAGGCTGTATAAAAACGCTATTTTTTCGAAAAAACTTTCATTACTGCTGCAAATTAAAAAAAATTTTGGTGTTACGCGGTTTTGTCTGTGGACGGCTCAAACGTGAAATTGTAAAAAATTGGTTTGTAGTACACTAAATAACGAAGGTCCCGTGTGCTTCGGTTTTTAATTTAGACACGGATATTTTTGGCTTTTTGTATAAAATTATAAATATAAAATCGATTTGTATAAAATTACAACAAAAGATACTATGAACTATGTAGATAATGAACCCCTAATTAGTTTTCGCAAATTCCATAAACACCATTTGGCCGTCTTCTGGTCCATTGTGCATTGTATAAAGTTACATAGTTTGATTAGTAATTGCAAAAGTTCATTGTGGGTATTATAAAATCTATCTAATAAGAACACTGCTGTGGTAATAAATATTATTAATTTAGACATTATTTTAGCATTGCTAAGCTTACAATTTGATTATACTGTGTGTGTGTCACGTATTTTTGCGTAACTACACCATATTTTAAAAAGCTGTCGTCTTACCGACTATTTTTTAAATGCTCTGCACGTATAACCGTGAACATTAATTTGGTTTATACCACGGTGGAGTAAACCAGGTGAGGCAAGTAGGAATAATGCTCTCACTTCAATTCCTGTCATCTCTATGATTTTCTTTGCTTTCGTTTTCAATGACGTTCTTTCAAATTCAAAATTCAGTTATCAGCGTTGCCTTTTTCAGCATATTACTAATTTTTCTGTACATTTCCAATCAAATATGCCAAAAATGGTAGCCCTGAATCATTTCAATTCCTCTTTCAATGACGTACGGCAGGGGGAAAAATCTGACGTCTGGAAGTGGAAAATGCTACTTGCCTCACCTAGTTTACTACACCGTGGTTTATACTAGTGTTGGTAACGAGAGTTGAAAATCTGCTTACGACTCTACGATAATTCATATTAAATTCGATTTTAAGAATCGACTATTTTTAATCGATTAAAAAAATCCAAATGTTTTTTCTTATCTACAAATTGAAACATAAAATTCTATTTAAAGGTTATTAAGAAATAAAAACATTTTATTCCAAAAAATTACATTAAGGGTATTTGCAAGTCGTCATATAAAGTGTCATAAATGGGAATTTGCCATAAATTATTTTGTGTCATTGAATTAATAATACAAATTGGAATGTCTTTTGTTAAAAAATGACAAATTGGAGTTGGAGCAATTATGAAAAGTTTTGAAATTTGATAATACAGTGGCCAGTGGTGGAAACATTGCATTACAAAAATCGATGAATTGCATTCAACAATCGACTATTGTCCAAACATGGACATGATTAGGGTTACCAGACGTACTCTTTTAAAGAGTACAGTACTCTTTTTTAGACCCTCCTCTTTTTTACTTTCACTTTTTTCCCGAAAGTACTATTAAGTACTCTTTTTCTTATTTCTGGGACTTTATCATATAACAGCAGTAAGGTTACCAATTTTTTATTATTCGTCAGAATTAAAATAAAAACCTTCAAATATAGTTTGAAGCATCTTTCGTCACATTGCATTCAAAAAGTTACAAAAATTCTTAAATGCTACGATTAAAACAAAAAATTTAGTATGAAACCTATTACTTTTTTAACCGAAATATTAAAAACAATTTTGAATGTCTTTATTAAAAACAATCCAAATATATAGCTAAATTTTTCGATTTCTTGGGGAAGGATCGGACATTAGCACCCAGTGTCTAAAATGTTGTGTTTTACCTTTTATCCGTGTACTTTCTTCCTCACCTAGACTCTTTGGAGTTTCACATTTCAATTCATTAACGCCTAAAGAAACCTAATTAGTGCACGTATACGTGGGTATCTGGTGAGTTTTACAAAATTTTAAATACATTTTTTTAGTATTTCAGATAAAAAAAAAAACTTTGTTCATATTGTATTTTGTTACTTAGTTATTTGTACTAAAACATTTTTTTATTAAAAATTTGAACAAAGGTTGGTATTTTTTTAAGAAATTTTTTCCAAATTTTGTCTTCTAAAAAATATGTGGTTTAAAACCGAGGAGATAATCTGGTAACCCTAGACATGATAGATTAGACTGGCATGGCTAAATCTACTCAGGAGGTGAGGCTGATCATAATATACAGTCTTTCACAACTATATAGTTAGTTTAGTAAAAAAAAAAAAGACTTTCTGCGTTTACAGAATGTTTCTATCACATACATTTCTTTTTAAATGAATTTTTAAGTCTATAAAATTGGCTACTTTCTGTAATTCTGATGGTCGTAGCTTATATATTTGTGATCCGATCAAGAGTTTGGTATTGTTTGAAAAATAAAATCTTTTTCAAGTCCAAAATGTAAAAGTTTTTGAAAACCGTTGAAAAATTTATCAAGTTATTTGCTTAATTTCATGAATTTCAAATTACACGTCAATTTGATTAATTTTTGACGTCAACTTTGACGCGTCAAATTTGTGACGGGTAAAATTTTACGCCAAAAAGTCAAATGAATTTGTTGAATGCCATCTTTATTGAATAATGTTCGATTTTGCTAAAATTTTATACATGTAAATAGGATAGTGCCAAAGGCAAAGCCAGGATTTCATTTCTTCACACATTTGTGAATGGTCCATTTACCAAAGCTGGACATAGAATTTAACTTCGTTAACCCGGTAATAGTTAATCAAAAATGTAACTTCGTTAAATTAAAAAGTTAATTTTGTTGAAAAGTTAACTTCGTTAAAAGTTAAATTAAATAGTTAAATTTTCTATAGAAAACAAAGAAATTTTTTTACAAAAAAAAACACATAATAAAAAAGAGTAAAAAACAAGTTTTTTAAAATATAACCCTTTAACCGACTAAAAAGCAGAAAATAAATTTCCTTTAAATTAATTTCCGCAATTTCGATTTAAAATTAAGGGTTTTTGGTTACTTTGTTCCTAATATCATTGCAGATTTTGAAGTCGCCAAAAACCCTTAATTTTAAATCGAAATTGCGGAAATTAATTTAAAGGAAATTTATTTTCTGCTTTTTAGTCGGTTAAAGGGTTATATTTTAAAAAACTTGTTTTTTACTCTTTTTTATTTTCCTCTTTTTTTAAAAATTTTTTTCTTTCCCCTTTTTCCCCCCTTTTTTTAACCCTTATATTAACTTGCTTTGGGTGGACTATCCCTATATGTATTATAAAACTGAGTGTGTGTCTGTCTGTCTGTCTGTTTGTCCGAGCATCACGGCTAAACGGCTGTACCGATTCTCTTGAAACTTTCAGGATAAATTCTATAGGTATCGACATCTAACATAGGCTATATGCGGTTGGGATTGGACAAAGGGGCGAGGCACCTCCCATATAACACAAAATATGTCTACAAGGTAATTTAGTAACTATTGAATTGAATTTGAATTGAATATTGAATAATAAATACGAAATTTAGCACGAAGTTGCATAATAACTTTTCCAAGCTTTATGCCAAATATGAGCATAATTGGACAAGGGGCGTGGCACCGCCCACACAACACGTAACTTAAATAACAGCTAATTAAGCAACTATTGGATATATTTTAGTGAAATTTGGAATGGAGTTGTTCTGCTATGTCTCGAATATGGGAATACTTGGACAAAGGCCGTGGCACCTCCCACACAACACATATCTTAAATACCAGCTAATTAAGCAACTATTGGATATATTTTAGTGAAATTTGGAATGGAGTTGTTCTGCTATGTCTCGAATATGGGAATACTTGGACAAGGGGCGTGGCACCGCCCATACAATTTTCTACCCCATATCACGGTTAAACGGCTTTACTGATTTTATTGAAATTTTAAGGTAAAATTGTGTTAGTAATGGAATTTGCAATAGGACATAAGAGGCACCTCCCATACAACAAAAAATATTATTGAAATGTAACATAGTAACTATCGAATATTAAGTGGTACATGCCACCAAGTGCTTCCTTGGATATTTTTTGGGTGAATCATACCGGGTGGGATTACAACTTGAACCAAGTGCTTCCTTGGACATTTTTTGGGTGGCTCATGTCGGGTGGGATTACAACTGCCACCAAGAGCGTCCTTGGACATTTTTTGGGTGGATCATGCCAGGTGGGATTACAACTGGAACCACGTGCTTCCTTAGACATTTTTTGGGTGAATCATGCCGGGTGGGATTACAGCTGCCACCAAGTTTTACGGGGGGAATAAACCATCAACTACAGCGCCATTGAAGTTGTCGCAAATTCCTATATATATTTATTTCCACATGAGCTAGAGAGCTGAAATTTGGAACACTGATAGAACTCCGGTATACACTTCATGAAAAAGCTCGCCGCAGATGTGAGGATATATATATATATATAGTCCACCCAAAGCAAGTTAATATAAGGGTTATAAAAAATAGTATAAATCCTAAATTTTGACTTTTTTTTTACATTTAATAATAAAAATTTTTTTTTTTGTTTTTAAGTTAACTAATGCTAGTTAATCGAAGAAATTTAACTTAACTAAATGAAAAAGTTAATGGTTTTCAAAATTAACTGAAACGTTAAAAGTTAACCAAAAATTTAACTTCGTTAATTAACTATTAACTAATTAACTAGTTAATGCCCAGCTTTGCCATTTACCCTTAAATATCGTCATTCAAATTAGTAATCACATCTATAACGACCTGTAAAATTAAATATTTTTGTATTTATAGATGTAGTACGGCCTTTGACAAAATAAAATGAATGACTCTTCCCTGCGAACCTTATGGATGAACAGCACACGTCCAGCGGCATGGTGGTTGAGCTTGGTAATCTTCACAATTGTCTCTCGTGTTCGAATATGCGCGGGTCATGGACGACTTATTGAACCACCTAGTCGAGCATCGGCTTGGAGATATGGCTTTCAAACACCGCCAGATTACAATGACCACGAACTATACTGTGGAGGCTTTACACGGCAGTGGAAACGAAACGATGGAAAATGCGGTGAATGTGGAGACGCTTGGGACGTACCTCAGCCACGACCTCATGAACATGGTGGACAATGGGGCCAGGGTGTAATAGTTCGGAAATATAGTCCCGCCGCTGAGATAACAATTCGTATTGAACTAACTGCTAGCCATATGGGGTAAGTTCATAACGATACATCGTCACTATGTGACATATTTCGATTTGTGTTTTGCATATATTTTTTCTTCTTAAACCGTTTAGAGCTAAGTGGGATAGTTAAAGATTTAACAAAACGAAAGGCAAAATGAATATACATTTATACTCATACACCTGTTCTAATAGGAAAGGGGGACCACTGTTCATATTTTTTAGACATATGTTTTACCATTATTTTCAATAATACCCCCGTCGAATTGCTTCGGTTTTCTGTCTTTTGCTACACAGAAAGAAAAAAGATAGGTTAATCAAACCAAAAAACGTGGTAACCAACCAAAAAGTTGTAATGACTCTATTACGTTTCGCAACTCAACTGAATTTGGTTGCTATATTGGATATTGGTAGCATGGTCGTATTACGACAATGAATCCCACGGTTCACTTAACCGCCCGACTGGACCGGTGACCGACAGCAACAGTCCGGACTGTTCTGCATCGAAGAGTCAGGCGATAGAGTGAGTCCCTCGTTGGGAATATTCCACTAAGCATAAAGGCTTTATAGTGGAAGTAATTAGATATTCCGCTAAGCATGAAGGCTATAGCGCAGGTAATTGTAAAGATCGACGTTGAGCTAAGTAAAAAGGACTTTTAGCTGTGTTTATTCTGCTAAGCATTAGGGCTATAGCGGAGTAGTTAGATGTTATAGATATGATATAAAAAGTTCCTGAATTTATACATTTTTTTTAAATAAATAGAATTCAATTGAATAATGTTTTGCCATTAGAGACGGCATATTTTTGAAAAAATTGCTTATAAAACTTGTCCCGAAAATCCCGGGATTAGTCAGTGCGAATCCCGGGATTTTCGGGACTAACAAAAAGGCGGGATCCCGGGTGTTGCTACTAAAATACGAACGGCAGCTCCGTCAGCATTATCGAGCGCAGGAAGCAGAAGCGGTGTGATCCAATTTGTACGAACGCCCTCGACGGTAGGTGTGATAGCGAAAGAATCAGACAACTGAAAGACATTATCAGTCTCTTCTGTGGCTTCAGATTCATTATCCGGTATATATATTGGCTTGATTGGTATCTGATATAATATTTTTTACCAAAAACGGTCGCATAAATGTTTCGAAATAGTACGTACCATCAATTTCTGACATTCTTTGTCTTCTTAGTCGTTCTTAGTTAAATTGCTATCCTTTCCAATGGCTTCATTCGTTGCATCACCGAAACTATATCCGTATCAGCTAGACAGCGCCCTCTTCGTTTCTGCCTGATCAAGAACCGTTTGTCTTCTTCATTTTGCATTTGTTGAAGCGCATTTTTATGAGCGAATTCAACAAGTCGTAAAGTGTTATTAAATTGTCGGCACATTTATTATGCCAAAAAATAAATTTCGCAGCTTCCTTTGCAGGCAGCCTTGCATAGCGCATATTTTAAAAAAAACTTGAAGGACTTCTCTTTTTGTTGGGAGTTGCATGCGAAACGATGCAACGATGCATCACAATGACCAGTTGTTCTAGTCATCGATGTTGAGGGTATAATACCGATCGAGATATTTTTCACAATTACAATTTACCATATTAGGTCAGTTAACTTGATTTTAAAAAAATTCTGAAAATACCATTTTCATCATATAAAGTAGTCTGTAACTTGTAAATATGCATTTATGGTTTCAACGTTTTTGATCCGAATCGGACTAAGATTCCAAGCTCGATAAATTTAGAAACCGCTTTTAGTTGGGACCATCAAAAGTATTCCGACAGCCGCCAAACTTCACTGATCTTATTTTTAGTACTAAACGAACCAGAAAATGGACAGGAATGAGATATCTATTTTTTTGTTCAAATATTTTTGCGTAGTATTTTTGGAGAAAATAAGTAGACATGTTAGGGAATCACTGTTTTTATGTTTCACCTTGATCCCGGTTGATCCACACTTTTCCCCGGTCTACACGGTCGAAAATTCAGGCTGAATTTTTCAACGTTAAAAATTTCAACCTTGATGGTTGAAAATTTTAACCAAAAGTTAAAAATTTCTACCCTCGTGGTTTAAAATTTTGACCAAAGTTCAAAATTTCCACCTTGATGGTTGAAAATTTAAACCAAAAGTTAAAAATTTAAACCTTTTTGGTTGAATGTTCAAATTTGAATTTCAACACCGCTTCCGCATTTGATTGGCTGAAATGAAAATAACACAAAAAAATTGTATACTTGGGAATTTCTTTTTTTAGAATTTCTTGTTTTAATTTCTATTTTTAGATATTGCGCTTTTAGTTAACCCATTCATGACGAGCGTGCCCATATGGTAACGCTGATAGCGTTCTACGGTATGTGCAATTAAAAAATATTTGACAGAATATCACTAATCCGTTTTTTGATCTTAATAAAGCATACTTTGATCTTTCTTTTGATATATAACTCTAAGCAATCGCTCGTCAGTAGCGACCGTGGCAGATGCTTGAAAAGTAGTGTTTTTAAAAAATGGGCAAAAACAGCGAAATCACGACCTTTCCAGTAAGAATATTTTTCATTGCCATAAAAAGTTATATATTTTGAATTTTTTTGGCATTTGGGTAGAATATCAAAGTATTAGAAAACGTATAAAATAAAATTATTTATAACTTCTGTGTTACCTTTTTATCATTTTGAATTTTGCTGTTACCATATGGGCACGCTCGTCACAACCCTAGCAAATTTAAATTTTCTTACTGAAATTGTTTGTATGAGCTTTTTTTATGTAAAATTATATATATTTTATTTGTATATTGATTTGAAAGTGTGTTTCTGTACTTAATATAATTACTAAAAATTTTTTTTTTAATATTCAGATTTTCAATAAATTTTTGTACGTGTTTATATACATATTTGCGTACATATTTGAGTATTTTTTGTAAAATTAAGTAAATTTTATCTATACATTGGTTGGAAATATATTTTTTTTAGCTTTTTTCATATAAAGTTAAAAATATTTTATCTATAAATTGTCTTTAAAGTGTGGTTATGTACTTATGAAAAATTATCAGCACCTCTTAAGTTGATTTAGACATATCCGTATGTCTGTCCGTTATTTTGATTGGTATGGGCTATTGAAGGAGCTAAATGAAAGCTAGTCGGTCCAAACATTGAATTTATCCTTTGGAGGTCCTAGAAGGAGTTGGTATTGCAAATGGGCGAAATCGATCAACTGCCACGCCTACCTTCCATACAAGTGAAAGTCGAGTTTTGTAACAAATGTTACCCAATTTCACGGGAATTGTGGTAGGAAAATTCTCCGTAAGAAATATTGTCCGCTTTGCGTAGATGGTGAATGCCGCAAAAGCTATATGAGCAATACCCCGATCATGACATGATGTCATGTCATGATCGGGGTATTGACTCATACAAAATCCACGTCTATGATGGCTAGGACATGCCGAGCTGATAACCGTAAAAAAGTACTACGCACTGCACAATTTTATTGATTGTTAATTTTTTTATATAAATATATTTGTTTTGCTTAATTTGTTAAGGTATTGCCAGCCTCGCCATTACAATAGTAAAATGTCAAAGCCTGTGGTAGAGCTTTTGTACTCTTTGAACCTGTTTGAGGGAGGGGAACCTGTCGACATTTATGCTTTCGCCTATACAGACATGAGTGCCGCCAAAGTGAGTATTTTCATTTTGGTGGGTGCGGGGGTGTATATGTAAATTTGCCAAACACACTCTAGAAAACCTGAGAAGATCTTTCACATATAGGTGTGGGTAAAGCCCCGACTGCGAATACTGGCCTCTGCGTAGGTCGCGCTCATGTGTGGGGGGGGGGGGGGGGGGGGAAGATGTTGGAGAAATGGAAAGTGAGCGCCATATATGCGTCCATATAGACAGGTTCGTTAGTTCTTTTTGAGCAGGGAAGAAGGAAAGTGATAAAGCTTTAGATTTATAATTTAATTTAATCTTAAATAATTTGTTTAGAAAATTTCTTCCTTTTTTTCTAAATTGTATTTTTGGAGTGGTGAAGTGGAGCTGTTGCCATCGTCGGACTGTGGCTGGAGGACAAGTGTTCCAAAGGGAGTATTTTTGCGCGCTGGTTTATTTTTGCCAGCTGGTTTTTTTACTTTATTTTATTTGTGGCAGTCGGCCATTTGGTGCTTTGAATTGGAGGAATTTAATAGAGTTGGACAGGTTGTGTTCGGTCGTGATTTGTTTTGGTGAAGTGTTTCCGTCTGTCGCGGTATAAAATCGCGACACGAATGTTGTTGTTTTTATTGTTTGTTTTGTTTTTTTATGTTTCCCTTTTGTTCGGGGCGATGGGCGAACAAAATCGGAGGAACAAAATCACACACGCACTGACCGAATTAACGCACTGCACAATTTTATTGATTGTCACTTTTTATATAAATATATTTGTTTTGCTTAATTTGTTAAGCAAAACAAATTCGACACTCGCGGGCGAAATGCGGCCGGCGCGCGGAAGAAGAAAACTGAATATTTTGTTTGAGCTGTCAAAGTTCTCTTGCTTTCTTCTCCTTTCTTTCGCTTTTGCTTTCGTTAAGTTAGCTCAGTGAGCGGCGGCGATCCGATGAGGGTATTGCCAGCCTCGCCATTACAATAGTAAATTGTCAAAACCTGGACTAAAGCTTTTGTACTTTTTAAACCTGTTTGAGGGAGAGGAATTTGAGAACATTTATGCTTTCGCCTATACGTACATGAGTGCCGCCAAAATGTATATTTCATTTTGGTGGGTGCAGGGGGGTATATGTAAATTTGCCAAACACACCTAGAAAAATCTGAAGAGATTTTTCGCATATAGGTATGGGTAAAGCCCCGACTGCGGACACTGGTTTCTGCGAAAGCCGCACTCTATGTATGTGGGAAGATAAATGGAAAGTGAGCGTCATAGGCGCTCATATATTCTAATTTCGTTTAGTTCTTTTTGAGCAGGGAAGGAGGAGAGTGGCAAAAGCTTTGGTTTTTTTAAATTTAATTGAATTATTTGTTTCCAAAATTTGGATAATTTTCTTTCCTTTTTTTAAATTGTATTTTTTTTTTTGGGAGTGGTGAAGTGGAGCTGTTGCCATCGTCGGACTGTGGCTGGAGGACAAGTGTTCCAAAGGGAGTATTTTTGCGCGCTGGTTTAGTTTTGCCAGCTAGTGTTTATTTTGCTTTATTTTATTTGTGGCAGTCGGCCATTTAGTGTTTTGAGGAATTGAATAGAGTTGGACAGGTTGTGTTCGGTCGTGATTTGTTTTGGTGAAGTGTTTCCGTCCAAGTAGTTTGCTTGGGATTTGTTTGGCCGTTTCCCCCCCTCTTCCTTATTCCTTTTTTTTTTTGTTTGTGTTGTCCCGCATCAGAGCCAAGTTGTTGCTGGACATCGAATTTTATCGAAGTCCAGCTGGTGAATAGATTCTGCAAGAATCGTGCGAGGGATTTCAGACAGGTTGGTCTGGTCCCGCAAATCAATTGCGTTTAAAGAAATATAATTTTTGGTGTACGAATAATTTCTTTTGGGTGATTGTCGGTTTGTGTTGATTTTGAAAAAGGGTTTGTGTTCGGTATTATTTTCCTTGTGTCGGGAAAATTTCCGTTTCTTTTATATATAGTTATATATATACCTATATATATATCTATTGCGGCAGTTTCGGTGTAGTTTTTAAAAGAAGTTTATTTATCAGGTTTTCGTGTGTTCGTGTTGTTCGTTCGTCCGGGGATACCATACCGCGAGGGTCGTCTTAAATCCCACGCTTCGCGACTGTGCTATTCGGGCAAATAGGGAATTTAATTATCGCGTGGGGATTTTCGATTATAGAGTTTTAAATAAAGTTTTAGTTCAAAATAGCGCGATAAGCTGGCGCCCAACGTGGGGCTATTTTGTTTAAAATTTTTTTTAAATATTAACTTTTTTAAATTTTTTTAATAAGTTTACAATTTTTTTTGTTGTATAATTTTTTTTTTGAAAATTGTTTTTTTTTCTATTTTTCGGTTTTTTTTTTAAATTACATTTTTTTTTTTGATTTAAATAAATAATTTTTTTTGTGGTGTTTAGTGTTTTGAATATTTATTTATATTTTGACTAATTAATTTTTATTATTTATTTAGCTTTTTTTTGAATTGGTCGGAGCAGCGGAGTTCGCAATAGTTCGGTGAGTCCGTTCCATTTTATTTTTTTAAATTTTTTTTTGTAATTTTTGGTGTTTGGTGGTGTTGTCCGCCTTTTTGCCAATTACTGTTTTGTTTTTTTAAGTTTTTTTTTCAATTTGATTTTATTTATTAAAATTTTTTTTTAATTCTGTGAGCGTGGTACGCTGGTTTATTTTTATATATATATTTTTTTTTGGATTAATGTTTTTAAATTTTAGGTAATTTTTTTTGATTTTTTTTTAATAATTTTTGTTAATGACCAGTTTTAGGCTCTGTTGCTTGAGGGCATGTTAGGGTTTCAGGGAGTTGTAAATTTGTCCAAGTGGGATTTAAAGTTTACCGGTCAGAGAAGGGATATATCTCTGCATGCCTTCCTGGAGCGAGTAGACGAGCTTTGTGACGCTCGTGGGGTCAGTGAGGACCAGTTGTTTAGAGGGGATTTATTTTCGGATAGGGCTTTGATTTGGTTCCGTGATGCCCGAAGGTATGTTTCCAGCTGGCGAGAATTGGTCGTTCAGCTGAAGTTAGAGTTTCTGCCCCATAATTATGATGACCTCTTGTTAGACGAAATTAGGAAAAGGACTCAAGGTGGGGCTGAGTCCATAGGCATTTATGTAGCGGTTATGAGGGGTCTGTTCCGTCGTCTGTCCGAGTCCTTGCCGGAGAAGCGTATGTTGGGTCTGGTCAGGGCTAATTTGTGTCCTTTTTATCAGACTCAGCTGGGCTTGGCTGAGCCTGAGAGTCTTTCGGAGTTGGTTTCCTTGGGTCGGAAACTGGAGGCTGTGCGGGCGAATGTGGAAGCATTCGTGCCGCCGCCCAGCAGCCGGTCCAAGGACTTGCTGGAGCCAGACTTGGCATATGTTTCGGCCGAGCCGGAAGTGGTTGCAGTCAGGGCTCCGCTGCGCAATCTTAGATTGGAGCGGAGAATTAGGGCACCTCAACGGGCTAGTCGTCCGTTCAGGTGCTTTAACTGCAAGAAGTTTGGGCATGTTTCGGTAAACTGCCGAAAGGCGGTTATTTGCCGCGGCTGCGAGCGGCCTGGCGTCATGAAGCGTGATTGCCCCCGATGCTCTCAGAGAGCAGGGCAATCGCAGG
Organism: Heteromyza rotundicornis; assembly: GCA_951394025.1. NCBI lineage: Eukaryota > Metazoa > Arthropoda > Insecta > Diptera > Heleomyzidae > Heteromyza > Heteromyza rotundicornis. The sequence goes on from OX596012.1 coordinate 43,780,544, forward strand.
AGCGCTCGGACAGGGAGGCGGCCCCGAGAGCGGCTCCGAGGGCCCGCGAAGAGTCGGGAAATGGGGAGCGAGCTCTTGTGGAGGCAGGGCAAGAAGTTCGCGAGGTTTAGGTAGGTTGCCTGCGGGCAACCAGCTGGCTAGGGAAAATAGTGATAGGCCTCAGAGGCGTCCGTCCGGAGTATATTTGAGTTTCACTTTGTCGGGAAAAGATTTGGATAATAGGCCATATTTAGGTGTACAAATTTTTGGAGTGCGTATGTTAGGGCTTTTAGATTCGGGGGCCACCAGGACGATTCTTGGTAGGCCAGGCTGGGACACATTAAAGTCCTGGGGAATAAGTTTATTGGCGTCTGCGGTCAGCAAGGTTGCGCTTGCTGATGGTGAAGAAGTTCCGGTTAGGGGGGTAGTTTCGGTCCCTTTCGAGGTAGAGGGCAAGTCGGTCCTCGTTGAATGCCTCGTAATACCGGATTTACCCCAATCATTGATTCTTGGAGTAGACTTTTGGTCTAAGGCCGGTGTAGTGCCAGATTTGGCCAAGAATCAGTGGAGGTTTTCCGACCAAGTCGAAGTCTCGTCAGTAGCGGCGATAGTTGATAGGTCTTCGTTGTCAACTAGGGAAAAATCGGTTCTTCAGGAGTTTGTTGCAGATGTCTTTAGGTCTATGCCTGAGGGACTTGGTTGTACACATTTGGTCGAACATCGGATTCGTACAAAGCCAAATGTGGAACCAGTCAAGCAGCGATACTATCCGGTATCGCCCGCTATTCAGAGGCGCATAGATGAGGAAATAGAGGATATGTTAGAAAAGGGTGTGATTGAGATTTCTCACAGCCCTTGGGCATCACCGGTTGTGATGATTAGGAAAAAGGATGGGAGTTATAGGTTTTGTGTCGACTACAGGACACTGAATAAAAATACGGATCGAGATAGTTACCCCCTCCCTTATATTTCGGCTACTTTAGATAAGCTAAAGGACGCCAAATATCTCTCTAGTTTGGATATAAAATCCGCTTATTGGCAGATCCCAGTAGAGAAGGAGTCTAGGGCCTGCACGGCATTTACAGTTCCGGGTAGGGGGCTCTACCAGTTCAAGCGCATGCCTTATGGCCTGCACAATGCGCCTGCAACTTGGCAGAGATTTATAGATGAGGTCCTTGGGGCTGACTTGGAACCCCATGTTTTCGTGTATTTGGACGATATTATTATTGTTACAAATACATTTGATAAGCATGTTGAGGTTCTGAAGGAGGTCCTGAGGAGGATTTGTTCGGCAGGGCTTAGATTGAATAGGGAAAAATGTAATTTTTGTCTTTCTTCGCTACGGTACTTAGGTTATGTTGTTGATCGACAGGGCTTGCACGTTGACCCCGAGAAAGTTGAGGCAATGCTGAAAATTCCAGCGCCCAAAAATGTAAGGGAAGTCAGGTCGTTTGTTGGCATCATTTCTTGGTATCGTAGGTTTGTTTCGAATTTCGCTGATTTGGTTAAGCCTCTAACTGATCTTCTAAAGAAGAAGAACAGGTTTAGATGGTCGCCAGAGTGCGAGGACAGCTTTTTGAAGGCCAAGGAGCGCCTAGTGACGGCGCCGGTCCTGAGCTGTCCTGATTTCGAACGACCCTTCGTAGTTCAGACTGATGCTTCCGATTTTGGAATAGGTGCCGTTTTGACACAGCAGTTTGATGAAGGGGAGAAGGTCATTTCGTATTTGAGTAGGTCGTTGAGTAGATGCGAGAGGAATTATTCCACTACCGAGAAGGAGTGTTTGGCTGTTTTGTGGGCAGTTGAGAAGTTGAGGCCATACATCGAAGGGGTTAGGTTCACAGTGGTGACCGACCATTATTCGTTGGTATGGCTCAACAATTTGAAAGATCCTTGCGGTAGGTTGGCTAGGTGGGCTTTAAAGCTCCAGCAATACGATTATGAAATCATACATCGTAAGGGGAAAGATCATGTTGTGCCCGACATGCTTTCTAGAGGTGTCCCAGTCGTAGGGGAGGTAGATGGGCGTGTTAGAGATCCATGGGTGGATTCCATGGTTAGGAAAGTGGAGGATAAACCACTCGATTACCCAGCTTGGAGAATTGAAAATGGGGTGTTATATAAACACATAAAGGCAGGGACAAATAGTTTGTTTAGTGCTGGGTACGAGTGGAAGAGAGTTGTAGGCAAATGTGATAGGAGTAAAATTTTATTCGAGTGTCACGATAATCCATTATCGGGGCACATGGGCGTTAGGAAAACATACGCAAGGGTAGTTGAGAAATATTATTGGCCAAAAATGAAGGCAGAGATAGCTAGATATATTAAAGGTTGCCAGGTTTGCCAGAGGGTGAAACCAGACAACAATAAGCCAGCTGGTTGTATGGTAGAGAGGACAAAGAAGTTAGAACCTTGGGAAATGATCTGCGTAGATCTGGTGGGACCCTTGGTGAAGTCTAGTCGGGGATTTTGTTATATTTTAACGGTGGTTGACTACTTCACCAAATTCCCATTGTTGTTTCTGTTGCGAAATGCAACGGCAAAGAGTGTTTGCAAGGAGTTGGAAGATAATGTCTTCCTGCTCTTTGGAGTTCCGAGGTCCATTGTATGCGACAATGGGCCACAGTTTCGCAGCAAGGAGCTGCAGAGTTTATGCGCGTCGTATGGTGTGCAGATGCGGTACACTGCACACTATCATCCGCAGGCCAATCCGGCCGAGCGGATCAACCAAATAATTAAGACCACTTTGAGAGCATATATTTCAGAAAACCATCGGACATGGGATTCTCATCTCTCAAAGGTGGCGTGCTGCATTCGAACATCGGAGCATGAGGTTTTGGGAGCGTCTCCATACTTCGTGAATTTTGGCCGAAATATGGCGGTCAGGGGTGATAGAGATTATAGATTATAGTGGGAGACTCAGACCAACCGGACAGTAGTACTGAGGACCGGGCCAAGTTAATGGCAGACTTGAGGGAAGACATACGGAAGAAGTTAGAAATAGCAAGTGCCAAGACAGCAAAGACTTACAATCTCAGACGTAGAGATGTACAGTATTTACCGCACGAGATAGTATGGAGACGTAATTTTGTTTTGTCCGATGCTGCAAACTATTTTGCAGCGAAGTTAGCTCCGAAATTTGTTGGACCGTTTAGGGTTAAAAAGAGGGTGTCTCCGTGGACATATGTTTTGGAAGACGAAGACGGACGAGAAAAGGGGACATGGCATGTGCAGGACCTTAGGCCGCACATCGACTCAGGGTGATTTTCTCCGGTTAGATTCGAAAGTTGGCTGTTCTCAGGAGACCAAGCAACTTTCGCGGAGGTGGAGGTGGGGTTGTCGCGGTATAAAATCGCGACACGAATGTTGTTGTTTTTATTGTTTGTTTTGTTTTTTTATGTTTCCCTTTTGTTCGGGGCGACGGGCGAACAAAATCGGAGGAACAAAATCACACACGCACTGACCGAATTAACGCACTGCACAATTTTATTGATTGTCACTTTTTATATAAATATATTTGTTTTGCTTAATTTGTTAAGCAAAACAAATTCGACACTCGCGGGCGAAATGCGGCCGGCGCGCGGAAGTAGAAAACTGAATATTTTGTTTGAGCTGTCAAAGTTCTCTTGCTTTCTTCTCCTTTCTTTCGCTTTTGCTTTCGTTAAGTTAGCTCAGTGAGCGGCGGCGATCCGATGAGGGTATTGCCAGCCTCGCCATTACAATAGTAAATTGTCAAAACCTGGACTAAAGCTTTTGTACTTTTTAAACCTGTTTGAGGGAGAGGAATTTGAGAACATTTATGCTTTCGCCTATACGTACATGAGTGCCGCCAAAATGTATATTTCATTTTGGTGGGTACAGGGGGGTATGTGTAAATTTTCCAAACACACCTAGAAAAATCTGAAGAGATTTTTCGCATATAGGTATAGGTAAAGCCCCGACTGCGGACACTGGTTTCTGCGTAAGCCGCACTCTATGTATGTGGGAAGATAAATGGAAAGTGAGCGTCATAGGCGCTCATATATTCTAATTTCGTTTAGTTCTTTTTGAGCAGGGAAGGAGGAGAGTGGCAAAAGCTTTGGTTTTTTTAAATTTAATTGAATTATTTGTTTCCAAAATTTGGATAATTTTCTTTCCTTTTTTTAAATTGTATTTTTTTTTTGGGAGTGGTGAAGTGGAGCTGTTGCCATCGTCGGACTGTGGCTGGAGGACAAGTGTTCCAAAGGGAGTATTTTTGCGCGCTGGTTTAGTTTTGCCAGCTAGTGTTTATTTTGCTTTATTTTATTTGTGGCAGTCGGCCATTTAGTGTTTTGAGGAATTGAATAGAGTTGGACAGGTTGTGTTCGGTCGTGATTTGTTTTGGTGAAGTGTTTCCGTCCAAGTAGTTTGCTTGGGATTTGTTTGGCCGTTTCCCCCCCCTCTTCCTTATTCCTTTTTTTTTTTGTTTGTGTTGTCCCGCATCAGAGCCAAGTTGTTGCTGGACATCGAATTTTATCGAAGTCCAGCTGGTGAATAGATTCTGCAAGAATCGTGCGAGGGATTTCAGACAGGTTGGTCTGGTCCCGCAAATCAATTGCGTTTAAAGAAATATAATTTTTGGTGTACGAATAATTTCTTTTGGGTGATTGTCGGTTTGTGTTGATTTTGAAAAAGGGTTTGTGTTCGGTATTATTTTCCTTGTGTCGGGAAAATTTCCGTTTCTTTTATATATAGTTATATATATACCTATATATATATCTATTGCGGCAGTTTCGGTGTAGTTTTTAAAAGAAGTTTATTTATCAGGTTTTCGTGTGTTCGTGTTGTTCGTTCGTCCGGGGATACCATACCGCGAGGGTCGTCTTAAATCCCACGCTTCGCGACTGTGCTATTCGGGCAAATAGGGAATTTAATTATCGCGTGGGGATTTTCGATTATAGAGTTTTAAATAAAGTTTTAGTTCAAAATAGCGCGATACGTCCTGGGAATTTCAAGTGGTTTGCTTGGAATTCGTTTGGCCCCCTCTTCCTTATTCCTTTTTTTTTGTTTGTGTCGTCCCGCACCTGAGCCAAGTTGTTGCTGGACATCGATTTTTTTCGAAGTTCAGTTGGTGAATTGATTCTGTAAAGAATCGTGCTAGGGATTTCAGGCAGGTCGTTCTGGTCCCGTAAATCAAGTGCACATAAAAACATAATTTTTGTCATTAGTTTTTTTTTTAAATTCTCTCGTTTGACAAATTTCCGTTTTGTGTGTCAGTGAGTGGTCCCGTGAACCAGGTGCACATAGGAACTTGATTTTTGTCATTAGTATTTTTTTTTTTCTAAAATACTCTCGTTTGACAGATTTCCGTTTTGTGTGTCAGTGGGTTTTCGTTTCCATTTCACGTTCGGTTATTTGCGGTTTCCATATACGTGTGTATTTCAGAGTAGGATTTGAAAAGATTAGTTATCGGGTTTTCGCGTATTCGTGTGTTTCGTTCGGTCGGGGATACCATTCCGCGAGGGTCGGCTTTAATCCCACGCGTCGCGATTGAGCTAGCGGGCAATTAGGGATCTTAATTATCGCGTGGGGATTTTTGATTTTAGTTTGTTTTATAAAGTTTAGATAAAAATAGCCATTAGCTGAAGCTATTTTATAGCTGGCTGTGGTTTGTTGGTTATAGCTTCGGTCTATGACTGCGACAGTCTTGGGTTCAAGCCCGCCACCTGTCGTATTTTTTTTTTTAATCAATTGTTTGATATTCCTTTTTCTTTTTTTAATTATTCTTTTTTAATTCTTTTTTAATGTAACAGTTCAACTTTACGCAATTACATCAACAAACAAAATTTCTTTCTATTCTTTACAAAATTTAATAAAAGTTCACATGTTTCACAAATGATTTTTTATATGCATATATAAATTATGGAGTTCACCATACGGCTTGGTCTACCTAACCGCCATTAGCTGAAATTATTTTATAGCTGGCTGTGGTCAGTCGGATGTTGACGATTTTGCATTTTCAATACCTTTCAAGCAGTAGCAGTAGAGGAATGCGAAAATTTTTAGTCAATAAATAGCTCAATAAAAAGAGAATTTTTCTTAAATTTTTTAATAATTTTGCCAAATTTTGCTTGAGTTTTTTTAAAAATTGTTTTTTTTGTTGTTTAAAAAAATGATCGATATTAAGTAAAATATTCGTTTGAGGTATCGAGTACAAAATACCCGAATAAAAAAAATTTATCGAGTATGTTTAAATACAAAAAAAACTAGATTTTTTCATGTTTCTCTTTGATTATTTGTCAACTTTTTTAAGGCATTTATTGAATCTACATTGGAAATAAAATTTTTTTGAAATACTTTATAACATCTTTCACATTTGCGTTTTGAACAATTAATTTAAAAACTTACACAGAAAGAAAAAATATAGGCTAATCTAATCAAAAAACCTGGTAAAAAACTATTTTTTTATTTTAAATGGAAAACACAAAAAACAATTACTATTTCTGTGGTCAATCGTCGAAAATTTGTTAAATAATTTTTAACTACAATCTCAGGTTCACAAACAAAAATAATTTGAAGTACGGTTAGCAACTCAACTGAATTTGGTTGCTATATTGGATATTGGCAGCATGGTCGTATTTCGGCAACCAATGATGTGATTCGCAATGTCATCGCTCGATGCCGAAATGCAACCATGCTGCCAATATTTCATAATTCTGAAACAGCATGACATTTAATACAAGAGAGAAAAATTATGAAATATGGCTGTCTCGTTTTCGCCCTCAAAGCAACAAGTGCTGCATAATATATGAATAACTTACATTCGACACTTGGTTTCGAAGTACTCATCAAGTTCTTGCCATTAGTATGCGATACTATTAGTAGCATTTTAGGGAAGATTGTATGAAAATTGTTGGGTCGTAATAATAAAAAAGTCTTAGAGTAATTGCTACGTGCATTTACTTGACTCAGAGATTTTACTTCAAATCAAAATTGTATGAAAATTATCGTACAAAGTATGAAGTATTCACAAGAAAGTACCGGGTTGTATCGAATACAAAAAAATCGAATTTTCGCAGCACTACTAGAAAATGGCGTCAAAAATACATTTTACATTTTTGATATTTCGAAAACAATTTTTAAAATCAAATTCTGACTATGTTATAATGAATACCAAAAATTAAGATTTTATGAAAATTGTGCAGAATGTTTTTCAACTCGGTTTTCCCCGGGAAAACATTAATTTCGATATTGCAATATAATTGTAAACTTAATGAAATATTGCTTTTTGTGAAAGCGCATTACACTCTTAGAAATATTTGTGTAATTTTGCACTCATTAAACTAGGCAACTAATAACCTAGTTTAATGAGTGTAATTTTACACACATGTTAATTGTACACATCATATGTGTATTCGTTATGTGTAAACTTCCACACCAAATGCTTAAATAGTCGAAACGTTATGTGTGTAAAGCTAAGAACCAAATGTTTAAATTTACCTTGAGAAGTACTCTTTGGATGTGTAATTTTAAATCCAACCCTAGTTAAATTAATTCAAAGTAGTTTACTTTTAAGTACTTGGACTTTGTCCTTATTTGTTTTTCCAATTTATACATTTTGTAACTTACATAATTTTATATATAGATACGTGAACATTTAAAAATATATAATTAAATTTACCTTGAGAAGTACTCTTTGGATGTGTAATTTTAAATCCAACCCTAGTTAAATTAATTCAAAGTAGTTTACTTTTAAGTACTTGGACTTTGTCCTTATTTGTTTTTCCAATTTATACATTTTGTAACTTACATAATTTTATATATAGATACGTGAACATTTAAAAATATATAATGAAGAAAAAAATCAAACAACCAATTTTTGGTACATTTTCCGATTGGAAAATGCATGCCGGACACTCGTACTTTTTATTATAATATATTATATTATATTATATTATATTATTTGCTACTTATTAATTTTGTTGTGATGCCGGTACACATGCACATTGTATATATTGTACAGTGACCGACAAAAGTCTACATACGACCCACATTTTCGCGATTCTACGAGTCCAGGATCTTTCTGAAAAAAAGTAATAATGTAGTTTTGTTTGGTAGTCCATTTAATAAATAAATCCAAAAAAAAAATTTTACTTTTATACAAAATTATAAAAATATTCACTTAAAACTAAAATAAAGCAATGACAAAAGTGTACATACGATATATAAACTAATAGAAAATACTTAAATTAAGGAACTTTTTTCTAAATATTATTTGGTTTTAATATTTTGTTGGTCCACCACGAGCATCTATAACTGCCTGCAGTCGTCTCGGCATTGAATTGACCAAATTTTCGGTTACACTTGGCGTTATAAATTCGCCAAATTTTTTTTTTGGATTTATTTATTAAATGGACTACCAAACAAAACTACATTATTACTTTTTTTCAAAAAGATCCTGGACTCGTAGAATCGCGAAAATGTGGGTCGTATGTAGACTTTTGTCGGTCACTGTATTTCGAGAAGATTTTCATGCAACCCGGCACCAAAATTTACATTTTTTTTGTTTTTATGCATGTATAAATGCTTCTAATACAATTTTAATTCTTTTAATTTTATTCCACATATTTCGCATTTATGCATTGCGTTATAATAACATATTACTTAAACTAGAATAATTAACTGCTGACGAGGATCCTCCGGATTATATGAAATGTATTAAATTGTTTAATTAATGCCTAATGAAGAATTTATGCGACTGCTGCAATTTTTCACGATTTTACGCGTGGCGTCTTTTCAGGTTTTTTCATGTTGTTGTTTGCGAAGTTACATACTCTGATAGTAAATTTCAAAGAAACTTACGCGATGTATGTTTAATTTTACACGTTCTTACGTAAATGAAATATTGTTAAGCTTTTTTGGTTTAAATTTACACTAAATTTATTTAAAAACGACCAAAATTTGTAATTTTATCAAAAAATTCTGCAATGTTAAACACCTAATGTTCAAAGTCCAATTTCAAACATTTTTTGCACATATTTACACACTTTTCTGTTGAAAAATAAACACTGTAGTATAGCATTTTTACATGCACTTTTTAGAGTGTAGTTTTGGGTAATGAATGAAATACATCGATACCTTAAAGCACAACCATCCTATGTGCGTTTTCATGAAAATCGAGTTTTTGGCATTTTTGGATTCCTGAGAAGAAGCTGCATCGAATAGGCTATTGTGGTTTTTGAAAATCTGACCGGAAGTGGTTAAAAAACAAGGAAATAAGAAAGTTCTATGTCCACAGTAGGATTTTTTTCGAGTGCACAAATTTGAGTTGTTGTCTTTGCTTATTTCATAAAAATATAAAAAAAGGTTTTGTATTAGATTTTTGACACATAATTTCATTTTTATTTTCAAACTGTGAAATTTGATTGTTTGATATGAAAATATACCAGCTCCATCTAGTGTTTCAGGCAATAAATTATTTATGGTTTGTGTTTTTGATAAATAAATAAATTCAATTGCAAATAGCGCAGTTATACTATGTCCCAAAAATTGTATTGGACATAGTATAGTTGTGCCTCTTAAATTTTATTAAAACCATGACGAGTTTCCACTCAACACTCCAAAGATGGATGAAGCTACATAAGAAAAATATTGGACCCTGAAAACAGAACTGCAATAATAACGAAAAATGAATTTCAAAACTTGTTTTCCGTTTTCTACAGTTTGGGAAAAATGGACATATGATGGTTGTGCTTTAAGGTATCGATATATTCGCAGTAGAAATGATGTTGCCCGACCAATTTGTGCACAGAAATGTCTCGTTTTTAAAGTCTTGGGCTTACATTTATCGCGCTATTTTTATCTAAACTTTATTTAAAAAAAACTAAAATCAAAAATCCCCACGCGATAATTAATTGCCCGAATAGCACAGTCGCGAAGCGTTAGATTAAAGGTTAAAAAACTTCGAAGCTTCGAAGTCTTCGATTTTTTCTTTGGAATAATATAAATGTACGAGTAGTCTTTTTTGGGCGAATCAGGCCAAGTTGATTCATGTCAGGTGGGACTACAACCACCAGGTGCGTCCTTGCACATTTTTTGGATGATTCATGTCAGGTGGGATTACAGCTGCCACCAGGTTCGTCTTTGGGACTTTTATGGTTGAACTATGTCAGGTGGGGTTACAGCTGCCACCAAGTGCGTCCTTGCACCAAAACGTTCGGATAAGTGGGGTTTTATATCCGCTCTGTAATCCAACCTGACATGATTCATCCAAAAAATGTCCCAGGACACACCTGGTGGCAGCTGTAATCCCACCTGACATGATTCAACCATAAAAGTTCTTAGAACTTAAAACTTCGAAGTATTCGAAGTTTCGAAGGCTTCGAAGGAAAGTAACAGCCCTAGTCAGAACGCGTTAATCCGTTAGGTACACTTCGAGAAAATGGACCTACTTTTCGAACTTTTTTCGTTGCGCTATTCAAAAACAATAAACTTTGCAAAATAAAGTTTTGTGATCAAAAATTCACCCGAATTTTCAGAATTTTTTGAAAAATGTAGTTTTTAGTAAATTTGTATGGAAATGATAAAATTTTGTAATTTTCAGCCCAAAATTCCACTTTAGAAAAATTTTTCAAAATTCAGGTGAATTTCTGATCACAAAACTTTATTTTGCATAGTTTATTGTTTTTGAACAGCGCAACTTTTTGCATCCCAAAAAAAATGTTATAACTCCCAAGAAAAAAGTTCGAAAAGGTCCATTTTCAACCAGGATTTTCTCGAAGTGTACTTAACGGATTAATGAGTTCTGACATTCATTCGAAAGGAAATGAATAGCCCTTTCCAATGATACCAATATCGATTCTATATTTGCCTGTGAGTCACTGTACTTGGAAAAGAATATGCAAAATACTTATGAGAGTCACTGTATATGGAAACCGCAAATAACCGAACGCGAAATGAAAACGAAAACTCACTGACACACAAAACTGAAATCTGTCAAACGAGAGTATTTTAGAAAAAAGAAAATACTAATGACAAAAATCATGCCTTTATGTGCACTTGATTTACGGGACCAGACCGACCTGCCTGAAATCCCTCGCACGATTCTTTACAGAATCAATTCACCAGCTGGACTTCGATAAAATCGATGTCCAGCAACAACTTGGTTCAGGTGCGGGACGCCACAACAAAAATTGGAAGGGAAAGGGGAAACAGGACCACAAAACCGACGGAGACCAATTCCACTATTAAAATCTCGAAACACCAATGGCCGACTTGCCACAACCGACTTGCCACAACTTGACAAACTCTATTAACATTTTTTTCTTCCTTTTATACACTTCGAATAAACTAAATGGCCGACTGCCACAGGTAAAAACAACAAAACACTATTGCCACCCGCTGGTGGAAATAACACCAGCGCGGAAAAATACTCCCTTCGAAAATATCTCCTGCCTCAGCTCCACGATCCAACGAAGGTCCTCAGCAACCACAAAAAACCACAATTTAAGAATCCAAATGTAAACCACACAACTTCAAATTAAAATTAAAATTAAAAATAAATCGCAAGTCCACTAAAAACTGTTCGCACTCTTTTCCCTGCCTAAAAAGAACTATATAATAAAAAAAAGAATAATATAATAAAAAGTGTCAGTGCGCGCTTTCGGTCTGTATTTCTCCCTTCGGTTTTGTTCACCCGTCGCCCCGAACAAAGGGAAAACACAAAAACAAGAACAGAAAAACAACAATAACAACAAACAAAATTCTGTCGCGAATTTATGCCGCGACACATTTAATAATTTTAAGTTTCATAAATATTTCAATACAACACATTTACAGAAAGACCAGACAAATCTGCTATCTTTTTCTAATATGTATCTATTTATTTTATTTGCTCAATTTCATTATTGCTTTCTCTGTCTTCTATAAAGTAAAATAGGAACGATACGCGAACAACTTTGAGTCGGTTCCATTTACCACGTTTTTTGGCTTCTGCATTTTTAATCGTCCTTTTTGGTTAGATTTACCTACTTTTTTTGTGTGTACTATGTGACAATGTCATTGTCTAGACTTTTACATTTGACCTATAACATCGCTTCGTGACATCACTACACAACATTCAAATTTAATATAATTAATACAGTATGTTTTCAAACAATTGTTACAAAATACAAGAATATTCAGATTTGAAAAGTTTATTAGATTTATGATATTGCCACCGTGTTAGGACTTTCGATCCCGGGATCCCGGTCCATTTTTAGTCCCGAAAATCCCGGTATATTTTTTCCTAAATCCCGGGATTTTCGGGACTACATTTTAAATAAATTTGTCCATAAAAAAGGTTTAATACAAGAAAAATACAACTTTTCATCGCTCATAAAATATAAAAAAAATCGTGTAAGCAGAAAAATAGTTTTTGACAACATTTGGACAACCCCAAAATGAAAAAAAATTAGTTAGAAAACACAAAACTTAAAAATTTTTGATTTGGTGTCAGCTTTCTGAGCAGCAATGTTTGTTTTTGTAATGATAATAATTTTTAATTTATTAAAAAAAATTACGAATAAAATTGTTTGTGCATGAAATTTTTTCTTTAAGAAAAAACCAATTTATATTTATTTCAGAAGAAAATTGGTATTTACAGTCTTAGCGAACGCACAAAAAAGAATTGCTTAATAAAAGTAATTAAGTAAAACTGAAAACTGATGCAAAAGTAATTTCAGAAACCTTACTAAGCATATTTTGAATTGAATTGTGTTTTCCTAAAGAAACGGAAACTCAAATACTGAAAAAAAATGCATTCATTTGTACCTTTATTAAATTGAAATTATTGTTTATGTTTATTTATTTAAGCTAAAACTATCAGTTTTGCAATAAAACATATAAAAAACCTTTTTTTTTTTTTTAAATGCATTTTGCTTGTAAAAGTATCAAATCACGAAAAATCCCAAAATTTTGGTTAATAACGCTTAACAAACCACTTTTATCGATCTGAAAAAAAATTTTCTCAATTAAAAAGATATATGCTAAAATTATTTTGATTTCCGTATATTGAAAACTTTACGGATTGGATAAATGGTTTTGTGTGTGTCTTTTGAATGAACACAAATTTCGATAGTTTTAAACAACAATTGGTGTATCCGTTCCCGTTATAATACTAAAACTACTGAAAGTAAGTTTTTCGTGTGTAGCATGAAATATAGCTGGCAGAATTTTACGATTATATTCCGATTCAGCCTGGCAAAAAAAAATAATTTGTTGGAGCAATCTAATTTAAAAAGAATTACTTTTTGTTTGACTATATTTATTTGAAATATTATTTGGTTGTTTTAATGTAATATTTATTTGTCGAATTAAACTTAAAGTATTGCTGGAAAAATTTTTTCTTTAATTTTATATTCACTATTGCATTTAATTGGAAAATCCCGAAAATCCCGAACCAATCCCGGGATCCCGGGATTGTAATTTAAAATCCCGAAATCCCGGGATTTTCCAAAACACTTCGGGATTGAATGCCTTAGTGTATACATATTTAGGGAATTCACAAGGGTCTCGTATCGGTCGCATTGTCGTAAAAAAATACGATAGTTGTGAAAATGTTGTTGCTGTTTTCCATACAAAAAAAAATACGATAATACAACTTTGCAACCTGTGTTTCTATGACTCTCGTAGTTTTTCTTCTTGTTATTTGAAAAGTAATTGGAGGGAAATTTCTTTTAGGGACTGTTTTTAATGCATAAAACTTGCACTTACGGTCAGACGAATGCCTGGCCCAGGGGTTTCCGGAAGCATTTTGAATGCATTAAACATGCGCGACTTGTTGAAAATATTGAATCGAGGCACAGGTGAACCGCAATATTTCTTCCGATCCTTGATTTGGGCCGCATCAGCACCTCCGCGAATGGTGGCACGCATCCCGTGGCGAACGAATTTAGGTTAGGTTGAACATTTGCAATATAATATTTTCGCTATCTTTTTCTCTCCCTCTCTGAAATGACAGTAGTACATTATTTTCTGCAATGGGTGTGCTCACAACAATTGTATTTTTTCAAACACGATGATACGACAATACGACAATACGAGACCCTTGTGAATTCCCTAATTGCATTTGTGTTGTCTTATTTGGTATTCATTGTTGTTTCTAATTTTTCTTGGATTCGTAGGCTCTCTAATGTGTATTGGGTACTCGTTTTCTGTTCCCTATCCCTATCCCTATTGATATTATTATTATAGAAATACAATTTATTTTTTAAATTTTTTCTTGCAGGTATTTTGAATTTAGACTTTGTCCGGAGCCGGATGCAAAACAGGACTGCTTAGATCGTCATTTGCTAAGAATTCTTAGTGGTTCTCCAGCGCAAACGACATTAAATGACCTAGACACACGCTTCTATCCCCGAAATGGGAGTAGAATTTATGAGATAAAGGCTCAACTACCAGGTAGCAATATCAATTAATATTAAATTTACTTATTATATTTATCTTAACGTTTTTTTAAAATTAGATCTTAAATGTGACCAATGTGTCTTGCAATGGCGATACGTTGCTGGAAACAATTGGGGTATGTGTGCTGATGGCAATGGAGCTGTGGGATGTGGTCCTCAAGAGGAGTTTCGTTCATGTTCTGATATAGCGCTGGGTGAAGGAGCACACACCCCTATACGTCCCATACGTCCTACATCTCGAACAACTGTTCGACCGACAAATACAAGCACCGACTCAACACAACAAGACTCAGGCGAAGGCTTCAACTATGTTCCGATGACTATTATTGGCATTGTTATATTTTTGGTTTTATGCTCTTTGGCCATATGGTATATATACCATTATAGGAGACAACTAGTTAAAGAATGGTTTGAATCTTCCGTCAATCGGTTGTGTTGGAAGCAGAATAAAAATGTGTCAGCAGTAGGAGCAACCAGACCTCAGCCGATTACATCGATTGTACCTGTGACCACTTCACCATATACATTGTCAAAGACCCTTGATGCGACGAATTTCGTTCTTGATTGTCCACCAAAGCCACCACCACGTACAAAGAGACAATCGCGTGTCAAAGAATTATCGCCAGATGAGTCCAGCATTGCGTGAAGTTTGTATTGGTTGAATGTGGGGAAGCCACCGAAGTCTAATGCCAAATTTCAACGCAAAGCCAACCATTAAGAGACTTTCTGGTGGATATACTGTGGATGTGTAAACTTTCAAAAAAGTAAACGAATGAATTATTAAAACTATTTATTTCACCACGACTAACAAATTCTTCAGCAGTTTCCGAGAAGGGCACACAATCCTATCACACTCTACCTTTAAATAAAGCATCCCCATCTTCCCCACCTTCTCGATGGTAACCATCATAACTATAACCGAGATTCCATAAATTGGTGCTGTTCACCCTGATTCTAGAAAACCTTACAGTGACAATGTATACAAATTCGTATGGCGTTCAATAAAAAATATCACTGTGCGACAATTTGAAGGTTATAGAATCCGACCTGGTAACGGTCAAGATGGGTCGGGTCGAAAGTATTCATATAAAGTAGCAAAACCTTCAATGGATTTTGTAAAAATAGTTTCCTCTCAAAAGATACAGCTGTTTAAAGTTTGCATGTTTTCCTGTATATTTTTTCAAAATTATTTTTCGGAGACAACTTGTAACATTTATAAGAGAGAACTATATTCAGCTCCAAACTGCGTCAAAAAGGGTAGGTTTAAAGCCATTGTTACACTGAGAGGAAAATGTTTTAAAATTAAACGAAAATGTTTTAAAATTGAACGATTTCGTGTGCTAAAAACGAATTTAAAAACGCAAATGTTCAATTTTATAACATTTTTTCCAAAATAAAAAATTTTTTTTTTGTTTTTTGCAGTTATTTTTTGTTTATTTATATTTGGTTAACTTTTTATTTTTTCAAATTCGAGGCCGGGATTCGAACCCACGCCTAAGGAGTTTGGGAGGCGCGCTAAACGCTCAACAGGTTGGTCTACTGGTAACATTATTTAACAGAGTCTAAATGTATTATATATACATTTTTTGTAGTTCTTTTGTTCTTCTTTTGTTAAAAAACGCCCTAAAACTATGCTTTGATTTTTTGAAATAGAAAGAACAACAGTATTATCATTTTCAAACGACTAACGATAGAGCAAGACGATTGAAATTGAAAGCATTTGTTTTAAAAATGAAAGTACTGCAGAAAAAACTCTGTTTTAAAATGCAAATTGAAAAAAAAAATTTTTTAATTTTAAAACATGTTTTTTCTTTTAGTGTACCCTCACATAGCTTCTTTTGACAAAAGCAATATTTTTTTTGACAATAGAAATTTTTTAAATAAAAATGAAAATAAAACAGAAAATATTTAGGTGAACGAAATTCAATAATAAGAGCTTTTTCAACTTTGGTCACCAAAATGCTAACACGTTATAATTTTGTCGGTATAATTTGTTAACATAATCTGTACATTACCAATAATTCTGCTGAAGAAGAAACAATAAATGTTGATTTGAAAAGCATAGTAAAACAAGCAAACTTTAAACAACTGTATCTTTTGAAAAAAAACTAACTTCGCAATTTTATATAGTACCTTTCGACCCATCTTGAGCGTTACCAGGTCGGAAAAATGTGTTGCACCGTGTTATCTGAAATCAATAAAAAAAAATAGTCAATTATTTCCTATTGTAATAACGATAAGTAAAAATCAAAAATGCTGAAAGTCCTGGCAGCTAGTGCTCCTTTTTTTTTTGTAAAATAATAACTTGTATTATTGTTTTTCATTTAATAAATAAATAAATAAATAAAAATCAAAAATAGGGTAAGACCTCTTTGGTTTTTTGGAGGTTTATTTGAAATTCCTGGTATGCATTTTTATACCCTACACCCAGTCTAACCATGTTAACCGAATAATTTTTTTTTTACAGATTTTAAGAGCTCTGTACAGAGTTTTCATAAATTTCACAGATAGACGTTTTCCTATACTAAATTGGAAATTGGCCCTTAAAATGTCTTCTTATCTCGACCAAAAATGTATTTTGGAGTAACTGAATGTCTTACGTTCAACAGAAGCTGCATTTTTCACTCAGAGCTAACCTAACGGTATTGTTGCATCTCTAATTTGTGTACTGGCAAGCTTTATTTTTTTTTTTAATTCTATAGATTCAGAAGCATTTTTATAGCAAAAGTTACTTTTGAGATTACAGATTTTGGTGAAAAAAATATGGTCGAAATTTGTAACGGCAAGACTTTTAGGACTTGTTTTAAAAAATTCAAAGTATACTTTTAGTACAAAATTAGTACATGTGAAGTGTACCCGCAAAAAAACCTTAATGTCTGCGATTTTAATGAAACTTGCTGGATTTGTTGTACTATCAGAGTCGGCTTCGACCGACTGAAACTTACTCATTTGTATTTATTTGAGTAGAATTGAAATATGCACACATAATCCATAGCTCCAAGTTCTCTGTTTGACCGTACTCTAAACGATTTCTGCTGAATTTTACTTCTACTATCATCAACAACACATTTCCGACTGAAAATCCTTAAATTCACATAAGTGGATTTCTTACATGTTAGAGAGAGAGAGAGACGTTGGGCAAAGAAATATGTAAATTTAAAGATTTGCAAAATGCGCACTCATTTCCCCATCCCTTATACATAACTTAACTGCGATGTGTGATTAAAACGATTTGCTAAATGGTTTGTATTATTTTTGTATTATAATTTTCAAATGCAAATGATACAAGTATATGATCAAGTTATAAATGATGAAGAAAATGGTACAATAATTGCCAATGCATAAGTACATAATACATAATTTCATTTGCATTTTTTCAAATTTCTTATTCAAACGATTCACAAAAATGTTTGCCTCTTTGGGCGTAGAAATGTAATTGGTTATTTTCAAAACTTTCTTATATATTTTATATCGATACCTTAAAGCACAATCATCCTATTTTTTCAAAACTCTAGAAAATGAAAAACAAGTTTTCAAATCGGTATGTTTTGTATGGAAATTTATTTTTATTTCCTCATTTTTCAATTACTTTCATTACGATTCTCACAAACCTTTCTGATGCAGCATCAGTAGTTATAATAAGGGGATTCTGGCTCAGGAGCAGGAGCGCCGTCTTATCTCGTTTTTGTCCGTCCGTCCCTTATCTTGTTTTTGTGGTTTTGTCTTGTGGTTTTGTCGCGTACGTCGTAGTTGACCTAATTTTTTTGCGGTTTTGTCATATCTTTTAGCGTACGTCGTAGTTGACTGTAGTTTTTGTGGTTTTGTCAGCTGTTTTTTTGTGGGTTTGTCTTATCTCCATCCCTCTGTCCCTCTGTCCCTCTGTCCCTCTGTCCCTCTGTCCCTCTGTCCCTCTGTCCCTCTGTCCCTCTGTCCCTCTGTCCCTCTGTCCCTCTGTCCCTCTGTCCCTCTGTCCCTCTGTCCCTCTGTCCCTCTGTCCCTCTGTCCCTCTGTCCCTCTGTCCCTCTGTCCCTCTGTCCCTCTGTCCCTCTGTCCCTCTGTCCCTCTGTCCCTCTGTCCCTCTGTCCCTCTGTCCCTCTGTCCCTCTGTCCCTCTGTCCCTCTGTCCCTCTGTCCCTCTGTCCCTCTGTCCCTCTGTCCCTCTGTCCCTCTGTCCCTCTGTCCCTCTGTCCCTCTGTCCCACTGTCCCTCTGTCCCTCTGTCCCTCTGTCCCTCTGTCCCTCTGTCCCTCTGTCCCTCTGTCCCTCTGTCCCTCTGTCCCTCTGTCCCTCTGTCCCTCTGTCCCTCTGTCCCTCTGTCCCTCTGTCCCTCTGTCCCTCTGTCCCTCTGTCCCACTGTCCCTCTGTCCCTCTGTCCCTCTGTCCCTCTGTCCCTCTGTCCCTCTGTCCCTCTGTCCCTCTGTCCCTCTGTCCCTCTGTCCCTCTGTCCCTCTGTCCCTCTGTCCCTCTGTCCCTCTGTCCCTCTGTCCCTCTGTCCCTCTGTCCCTCTGTCCCTCTGTCCCTCTGTCCCTCTGTCCCTCTGTCCCTCTGTCCCTCTGTCCCTCTGTCCCTCTGTCCCTCTGTCCCTCTGTCCCTCTGTCCCTCTGTCCCTCTGTCCCTCTGTCCCTCTGTCCCTCTGTCCCTCTGTCCCTCTGTCCCTCTGTCCCTCTGTCCCTCTGTCCCTCTGTCCCTCTGTCCCTCTGTCCCTCTGTCCCTCTGTCCCTCTGTCCCTCTGTCCCTCTGTCCCTCTGTCCCTCTGTCCCTCTGTCCCTCTGTCCCTCTGTCCCTCTGTCCCTCTGTCCCTCTGTCCCTCTGTCCCTCTGTCCCTCTGTCCCTCTGTCCCTCTGTCCCTCTGTCCCTCTGTCCCTCTGTCCCTCTGTCCCTCTGTCCCTCTGTCCCTCTGTCCCTCTGTCCCTCTGTCCCTCTGTCCCTCTGTCCCTCTGTCCCTCTGTCCCTCTGTCCCTCTGTCCCTCTGTCCCTCTGTCCCTCTGTCCCTCTGTCCCTCTGTCCCTCTGTCCCTCTGTCCCTCTGTCCCTCTGTCCCTCTGTCCCTCTGTCCCTCTGTCCCTCTGTCCCTCTGTCCCTCTGTCCCTCTGTCCCTCTGTCCCTCTGTCCCTCTGTCCCTCTGTCCCTCTGTCCCTCTGTCCCTCTGTCCCTCTGTCCCTCTGTCCCTCTGTCCCTCTGTCCCTCTGTCCCTCTGTCCCTCTGTCCCTCTGTCCCTCTGTCCCTCTGTCCCTCTGTCCCTCTGTCCCTCTGTCCCTCTGTCCCTCTGTCCCTCTGTCCCTCTGTCCCTCTGTCCCTCTGTCCCTCTGTCCCTCTGTCCCTCTGTCCCTCTGTCCCTCTGTCCCTCTGTCCCTCTGTCCCTCTGTCCCTCTGTCCCTCTGTCCCTCTGTCCCTCTGTCCCTCTGTCCCTCTGTCCCTCTGTCCCTCTGTCCCTCTGTCCCTCTGTCCCTCTGTCCCTCTGTCCCTCTGTCCCTCTGTCCCTCTGTCCCTCTGTCCCTCTGTCCCTCTGTCCCTCTGTCCCTCTGTCCCTCTGTCCCTCTGTCCCTCTGTCCCTCTGTCCCTCTGTCCCTCTGTCCCTCTGTCCCTCTGTCCCTCTGTCCCTCTGTCCCTCTGTCCCTCTGTCCCTCTGTCCCTCTGTCCCTCTGTCCCTCTGTCCCTCTGTCCCTCTGTCCCTCTGTCCCTCTGTCCCTCTGTCCCTCTGTCCCTCTGTCCCTCTGTCCCTCTGTCCCTCTGTCCCTCTGTCCCTCTGTCCCTCTGTCCCTCTGTCCCTCTGTCCCTCTGTCCCTCTGTCCCTCTGTCCCTCTGTCCCTGTGTCCCTCTGTCCCTCTGTCCCTCTGTCCCTCTGTCCCTCTGTCCCTCTGTCCCTCTGTCCCTCTGTCCCTCTGTCCCTCTGTCCCTCTGTCCCTCTGTCCCTCTGTCCCTCTGTCCCTCTGCCCCTCTGTCCGTTTGTTGTAGTTTTTTGATAAGCAGTTGAATAAAATTTAAATATAAAAATATTTTTGGTTTTTAATGCTTGGGAAAATATTAAATTGTGTGATGTGTTTTTTTGTTTTGATAGGTAGTTATATAAATAAAAAAACTAGAGAGTGGACTATCTTCGGCTATACCGAAGTTGAAATACCCCCACACAGTAGGAAGAAGTACCTCGAACATATAAAAATGTGGTCTCAAGACCCTATTTTGAGCCAATTATAGGTGGTTTTGGAGCCCGGACCATGTCCAAAATCCATTTCTAAAAATTTCCAATTAAATCCACAAAAAAAAAAAAAATTGGTCTCAAGACCCCATTTAGACCCTTATATATGTGGCTTCGGAACCTCGGACCATGTCAAAAATACGTTTCTAAACATTTCCAATCGAATACAACAATAAAAACTTTACAGACAGACGGACATCGCTAAATCGACTCAGGAGGTGATACTGATCAAGAATATATATACTTTTCCATACCGGACACGCCTCCTTATGGGCGTTACAAACGTTGTGACAAAGTGAGTATACCCTGCCACAGTGTGTGTGGGGGTATAAAAATATAAAAATTAAAATGTGCGAAGCCATAAAGGAACTGAATAATATTAAAAATAATCAAAAAACAGGATTCATAAAACAATGTTTGAGGTTGACTGATGTCCCTCCAAATCAAAAAATTATAAAGCGGAGCGGAAGAACACTATCTTCGGGCCGAAGATCATGTTGGAACTAGAAAAAAATGTAATCTTTCTGCCGCAATGCTATAATAAATTAAAGGACAAAACTCTGGAGGCGATGAACAAAGGATCGTTTGCATTTGAAAAATTGACTGTTGGAAACAGCAAGAAATTCGATTTTGAGTTTTATAATAATGATAATAATGCATAAACAATAAAATTAACATAAAATAAATAGTTTTAATAAATTTAATATGTTTTTATTTTAAATGTAAAATATTAGTACACTTATAAATTTGAAATTGCTGTTTTTGGTGTTCTTTTACCCTTTTTTTACGTTTTAAAGTTTTTTTTGGTTTTTCTTCTTCTTCTTCGTTATGAACTTCCTCAAACATTTTATCTAAGTCTTCATAACACTGCAACATTTCACTTCCAAAATAATGTTGTTGTTGTTGTTGCTGTTGTTGTTGTTGAGGTTGTAGTTGAAGAATTTGCTGCTCTTCTTCATTCTTATTCATGTCGTTCTGTGGGTCCTCCATATATGAGTGAAGTTCACTGAAAAAATCCATGTCCTTATCAGCTCCCCAAAATATATCCGTATTCATTTTTTTTTGTTTGTTAGTTGTAAGTATGATAACTTTTGATTTGATACTAATACATATTTCCAAAATGTTGAAACTATTTATAAGTAAATTACTTATCCATTTTATTGTGTTGTTATCACAATTTTGTGGTTAATTTTATATATATTTATTTATTTATTTATTAAAAACACAATTTTCACAACGATGTAAATTATATATATTTGAATAAAGTTGAATTATTTTGTTTGCCTCATCTTCCATTCGTTTTACTGAATAACAACCACAAGTATCTGGTCCAGATTCACAATTGTCATCTGACCAAAGACAATCTTAATTTTTTTAAGTCTGTTTTTATATTCAATATTTGATTGAATGTGAATAAGTCTATTCTTTTCATCCTCCAGTATTATATTGGAAAATTTTTTTAGAAAATTATATATATCCTGTCGCGGCATGGATTCGCGGCACAGTTGTTGTTGTTTTGTTGTATTGTTTGTTTTGTTATGTTTTTTTGTTTCCCTTTTGTTCGGGGCGACGGGCGAACAAAATCGAAGGAACAAAATCTCACACGCACTAACCGAAAGAACGCACTGCACGATTTTATTGAATGTTAATTTTTTTTATATTAATATATTTGTTTTGCTTAATTTGCTAAGCAAAACAAATTCGCCACTCGCGGGTGATGTGCGACCGGCGCGCGGAAGAAGAAAGCTGAATATTTTGTTTGAGCTGTCAAAGTTCTCTTGCTTTCTTCTCCTTTCTTTCGCTTTTGCTTTCGTTAAGTTAGCTCAGTGAGCGGCGGCGATCCGATGAGGGTATTGCCAGCTTCGCCATTACAATAGTAAATTGTCAAAACCTGGACTAAAGCTTTTGTACTTTTTAAACCTGTTTGAGGGAGAGGAATTTGAGAACATTTATGCTTTCGCCTATACGTACATGAGTGCCGCCAAAATGTATATTTCAAGATATTTCAAGATGTATATTACAAGATGTATATTTCAAGATGGGAAGATAAATGGAAAGTGAGCGTCATAGGCGCTCATATATTCTAATTTCGTTTAGTTCTTTTTGAGCAGGGAAGAAGGAGAGTGGCAAAAGCTTCGGTTTTTCTAATTGAATTGAATCTTAAATTAGTTGTTTCCAAAATTTGGATAATTTTCTTTCCTTTTTTTTAAATTGTATTTTTTTTGAGTGGTGAAGTGGAGCTGTTGCCATCGTCGAACTGTGGCTGGAGGACAAGTGTTCCAAAGGGAGTATTTTTGCGCGCTGGTTTAGTTTTGCCAGCTAGTGTTTATTTTGCTTTATTTTATTTGTGGCAGTCGGCCAGTTAGTGTTTTGAATTTGAGGAATTGAATAGAGTTGGACAGGTTGTGTTCGGTCGTGATATTGTTTTGGTGAAGTGTTTCCGTCCAAGTAGTTTGCTTGGAATTTGTTTGGCCGTTTTCCCCCCCTCTTCCTTATTCCTTTTTTTTGTTTGTGTTGTCCCGCATCAGAGCCAAGTTGTTGCTGGACATCGAATTTTATCGAAGTCCAGCTGGTGAATAGATTCTGCAAAGAATCGTGCGAGGGATTTCAGACAGGTTGGTCTGGTCCCGCAAATCAATTGCGTTTAAAAAGATTTAATTTTTGGTGTACGAATAATTTCTTTTGGGTGATTGTCGGCTTGTGTTGATTTTGAAAAAGGGGTTTGTGTGCGGTATTATTTTCCTTGTGTCGGGAAAATTTCCGTTTCTTTTATATATAGTTATATATATACCTATATATATATCTATTGCGGCAGTTTCGGTGTAGTTTTTTTAAAAGAAGTTTATCTATCAGGTTTTCGTGTGTTCGTGTTGTTCGTTCGTCCGGGGATACCATACCGCGAGGGTCGTCTTAAATCCCACGCTTCGCGACTGTGCTTTTCGGGCAAATAGGGAATTTAATTATCGCGTGGGGATTTTTGATTTTAGTTAGTTTAAATAAAGTTTAGTTAAAAATAGCGCGATAAGCTGGCGCCCAACGTGGGGCTATTTTTACTAAAATTTTTAATAATTTTTTTTAAAATTTTTTTCTTATAATTTTTTTTAAAATTTTTTTTAACAAATTTTTTTTTAAAGTTTTTTTGTAATTAATTTTTTTTATTTATATCAAAATCTTTTTGTGCTGTTTTGTTGGTTGTATTATTTCAGTTTTTTTATAATTTACTAATTCGTATTTTTATTTATTTAGTTTTTTTGGAATTTCTCTGGTTTCCAGTGAGAGTGCTGTCGACGGCGGAGTAGCGGCAGCGGGTTTTTTTTTGTTGTTCGGTGAGTCCGTTCCTTTTTTTGGTGCAACATTTGTAACCTTTTTTTTTGCAAGTTTTTTTAATAATTCTTTTAAATTTTATTTTTGTGTTGCACCATTTATTTATTATTTATTTTGATTTTAGTAAAATTTTAATTTTTCTTTGTAATTTTATTAAACAGTGGTGGTGTCGTCCGCCTTTAGCTGTTGTGGTTGAACTATTTTTTTTAAATATTCTTTATTATTTTATAGTTTTATTTTTATAAATTTTTTTTTATAAATAAGTATTTTTTTGATTTTTATTTTTTTTTATTAATTTTTGATAATTTTTTTTTTGGAGTATTTAATTTAATTTTGCGGTGCCGCCCGCCTTAAAAGTTTCGTCGTTCCTTTTTTTTTGTCCGTAATTTTTTTTTATTTAAAAAAAAATTTTTTTTGGTTTTTTTAAAAGTTTTTTTGTGTTTTTTTTTAATTCGCGTTTGTTTTACGAAATATATTTTTATTCGACTAGGCATATTTTTTTTATATATTTATTATATTATTATAATTTGAAAGTTTTCTTTTAAATTTCTTTACCTTTTTTTTTGGAAAATTCTGTGAGCGTATTGAACGCTGGTTTCATTTTCTTTGCGGTTTTTTTTTTGAGTTTTTTTAAGTTTTTGGTTTTTTGTCCGTCTGATTCAATATGGAGATTAACCGATTAAACCAAGAGGAACTGGCATACGAGATGGAGGCTCGTGGGTTGCCAGTGACTCCGGTAGAGTCCATGAGAAAGTCCTTGAGGGCATCAAGGCAAATAGAGCGTAGGGAATCCGTGGATGTCTTTGCGGGATATCCGTTTGTTTTTGAGGAAGATAGGTTGGGTGTGGAGGGGAAGATTTCCGAAGTTGAAAAACTTATGGAAACCCCTCCCAAGGACGCAAAGTCGCCCGAATATTTGAAGATTTTGGCGAAGTTGGAATGGGCTTTAGGTCGCCTTACTCGTTCGAGGCCAGCGAGTAAGGAAGAAGTAGTAGAGCAGATGGCGCTCAAAAATAGGGTCCTTTTGTTGTTGGGGGAACTCAACGAGGCGGTGGAGGATGTTGGTGGCGGAGATGATGCCTTCGATGACAATCCAAGGCCATCCCGACCATCCAAGGGACTCAGTAGGGAGTCGGCGGTTGAGGAAAAGCCTGAACCCGTTCCGAGACGTGAGCCATCCACCTCGTTGAGTAACGTAGATTTTCAAAAAGTAGAAAATTTGTCCAAGTGGGGTATTCAATTTACCGGGGAAAAGGCAGACATGTCCCTACATGCCTTTCTACAGAGGGTAGACGAGCTATGCGAGGCTCGGGGCGTTGGTGAAGCCCAGTTGTTTAGGGGAGCAGTGGAGCTTTTTTCTGGAAAAGCCCTGCTCTGGTTTAGGGATGTCCGCAGGACAGTTTCAGGCTGGCGAGAGTTGGTCGCCGAGCTGAAACTGGAATTCCTGCCCCCCAACTATGACGACATTTTGATGTCTGAGATTAGGCGACGGACTCAGGGTGGGACTGAGTCCATAGGAATCTATGTAGCGGCGATGAGGGGGTTGTTCGGTCGTCTGTCCGACCCCTTGTCGGAGAGGCGTATGCTGGGTCTGGTGATCGCAAACCTGTCCCCGTTTTACCAGACTCAGCTGGGCTTGGCTGAGCCTAAGTCTTTATCGGAGTTGGTTTCCTTGGGTCGGAAGCTGGAGGCTGTGCGGGCGAATGTGGAAGCATTCGTGCCGCCGCCCAGCAGCCGATCCAAGAATTTGTTGGAGCCAGACTTGGCTTACGTCTCTGCTGAACCCGAGGTTTCAGTGGTTAGGGCCCCTTTGCGTGACGCTAGGTTGGAGAGGAGAATTCAGGCTCCTCCCCAAAATTCTTTTAGGTGCTTCAATTGTAAGCGGTTTGGGCATGTTTTGAGCAACTGCCCTAGGGAAATTTATTGTTTCGGTTGTAGGCGGCCTGGTTTTTTGAAGCGTGATTGCCCCCGATGCTCTCAGAGAGCAGGGCAATCGCAGGAGCGCTCGGACAGGGAGGCGGCCCCGAGAGCGGCTCCGAGGGCCCGCGAAGAGTCGGGAAATGGGGAGCGAGCTCTTGTGGAAGCAGGGCAAGAAGTTCGCGAGGTTTAGGTAGGTTGCCTGCGGGCAACCAGCTGGCTAGGGAAAATAGTGGTAGGCCTCAGAGGCAACGTCCGTCCGAAATTTGTTTGAGTTTTTCTCTTTCAGGTAGAGAATTGGATAATAGGCCATATTTAGGTGTTAAAATTTTTGGAGTGCGTATGTTAGGGCTTTTGGATTCGGGGGCCACCAGGACGATTCTTGGTAGGCCAGGCTGGGACACATTAAAGTCCTGGGGGATACGTTTATTGGCGTCTGCGGTCAGCAAGGTTGCGCTTGCTGATGGTCAAGAAGTTCCGGTTAGGGGGGTAGTTTCGGTCCCTTTCGAGGTAGAGGGCAAGTCGGTCCTCGTGGAATGCCTCGTAATACCCGATTTACCCCAATCATTGATTCTTGGAGTAGACTTTTGGTCTAAGGCCGGTGTAGTGCCAGATTTGGCCAAGAATCAGTGGAGGTTTTCCGACCAAGTCGAGGTCTCGTCAGTAGCGGCGATAGTTGATAGGTCTTCGTTGTCAACTAGGGAAAAATCGGTTCTTGAGGAGTTTGTTGCAGATGTTTTTAGGTCTATGCCTGAGGGACTTGGTTGTACACATTTGGTCGAACATCGGATTCGTACAAAGCCAAATGTGGAACCAGTCAAGCAGCGATACTATCCGGTATCGCCCGCTATTCAGAGGCGCATAGATGAGGAAATAGAGGATATGTTAGAAAAGGGTGTGATTGAGATTTCTCACAGCCCTTGGGCATCACCGGTTGTGATGATTAGGAAAAAGGATGGGAGTTATAGGTTTTGTGTCGACTACAGGACACTGAATAAAAATACGGATCGAGATAGTTACCCCCTCCCTTATATTTCGGCTACTTTAGATAAGCTAAAGGACGCCAAATATCTCTCTAGTTTGGATATAAAATCCGCTTATTGGCAGATCCCAGTAGAGAAGGAGTCTAGGGCCTGCACGGCATTTACAGTTCCGGGTAGGGGGCTCTACCAGTTCAAGCGCATGCCTTATGGCCTGCACAATGCGCCTGCAACTTGGCAGAGATTTATAGATGAGGTCCTTGGGGCTGACTTGGAACCCCATGTTTTCGTGTATTTGGACGATATTATTATTGTTACAAATACATTTGATAAGCATGTTGAGGTTCTGAAGGAGGTCCTGAGGAGGATTTGTTCGGCAGGGCTTAGATTGAATAGGGAAAAATGTAATTTTTGTCTTTCTTCGCTACGGTACTTAGGTTATGTTGTTGATCGACAGGGCTTGCACGTTGACCCCGAGAAAGTTGAGGCAATGCTGAAAATTCCAGCGCCCAAAAATGTAAGGGAAGTCAGGTCGTTTGTTGGCACCATTTCTTGGTATCGTAGGATTGTTTCGAATTTCGCTGATTTGGTTAAGCCTCTAACTGATCTTCTAAAGAAGAAGAACAGGTTTAGATGGTCGTCGGAGTGCGAGGACAGCTTTTTGAAGGCCAAGGAGCGCCTAGTGACGGCGCCGGTCCTGAGCTGTCCTGATTTCGAACGACCCTTCGTTGTTCAGACTGATGCTTCCGATTTTGGAATAGGTGCCGTTTTGACACAGCAGTTTGATGAAGGGGAGAAGGTCATTTCGTATTTGAGTAGGTCGTTGAGTAGGTGCGAGAGGAATTATTCCACTACCGAGAAGGAGTGTTTGGCTGTTTTGTGGGCAGTTGAGAAGTTGAGGCCATACATCGAAGGGGTTAGGTTCACAGTGGTGACAGACCATTATTCGTTGGTATGGCTCAACAATTTGAAAGATCCTTGCGGTAGGTTGGCTAGGTGGGCTTTAAAGCTCCAGCAATACGATTATGAAATCATACATCGTAAGGGGAAAGATCATGTTGTGCCCGACATGCTTTCTAGAGGTGTCCCAGTCGTAGGGGAGGTAGATGGGCGTGTTAGAGATCCATGGGTGGATTCCATGGTTAGGAAAGTGGAGGATAAACCACTCGATTACCCAGCTTGGAGAATTGAAAATGGGGTGTTATATAAACACATAAAGGCAGGGACAAATAGTTTGTTTAGTGCTGGGTACGAGTGGAAGAGAGTTGTGGGCAAAAGTGATAGGCGCAGTATTTTATTTGAGTGTCACGATAATCCATTATCGGGGCACATGGGCGTTAGGAAAACATACGCTAGGGTAATTGAGAAATATTATTGGCCGAAAATGAAGGCAGAGATAGCTAGATATATTAAAGGTTGTCAGGTTTGCCAGAGGGTGAAACCTGACAACAATAAGCCAGCTGGTTGTATGGTAGAGAGGACAAAGAAGTTAGAACCTTGGGAAATGATCTGCGTAGATCTGGTGGGACCCTTGGTGAAGTCTAGTCGGGGATTTTGTTATATTTTAACGGTGGTTGACTACTTCACCAAATTCCCATTGTTGTTTCCGTTGCGAAATGCAACGGCAAAGAGTGTTTGCAAGGAGTTGGAAGATAATGTCTTCCTGCTCTTTGGAGTTCCGAGGTCCATTGTATGCGACAATGGGCCACAGTTTCGCAGCAAGGAGCTGCAGAGTTTATGCGCGTCGTATGGTGTGCAGATGCGGTACACTGCACACTATCATCCGCAGGCCAATCCGGCCGAGCGGATCAACCAAATAATTAAGACCACTTTGAGAGCATATATTTCAGAAAACCATCGGACATGGGATTCTCATCTCTCAAAGGTGGCGTGCTGCATTCGAACATCGCAGCATGAGGTTTTGGGAGCGTCTCCATACTTCGTGAATTTTGGCCGAAATATGGCGGTCAGGGGTGATAGAGATTATAGACGAGTGGGAGACTCAGACCAACCGGACAGTAGTAGTGAGGACCGGGCCAAGTTAATGGCAGACTTGAGGGAAGACATACGGAAGAAGTTAGAAATGGCAAGTGCCAAGACAGCAAAGACTTACAATCTCAGACGTAGAGATGTACAGTATTTACCGCACGAGTTAGTATGGAGACGTAATTTTGTTTTGTCCGATGCTGCAAACTATTTTGCAGCGAAGTTAGCTCCGAAATTTGTTGGACCGTTTAGGGTTAAAAAGAGGGTGTCTCCGTGGACATATGTTTTGGAAGACGAAGACGGACGAGAAAAGGGGACATGGCATGTGCAGGACCTTAGGCCGCACATCGACTCAGGGTGATTTTTCTCCGGTTAGATTTGAAAGTTGGCTGGTCTCAGGAGACCAAGCAACTTTCGCGGAGGTGGAGGTGGGGTTGTCGCGGCACAGTTGTTGTTGTTTTGTTGTATTGTTTGTTTTGTTATGTTTTTTTGTTTCCCTTTTGTTCGGGGCGACGGGCGAACAAAATCGAAGGAACAAAATCTCACACGCACTAACCGAAAGAACGCACTGCACGATTTTATTGAATGTTAATTTTTTTTATATTAATATATTTGTTTTGCTTAATTTGCTAAGCAAAACAAATTCGCCACTCGCGGGTGATGTGCGACCGGCGCGCGGAAGAAGAAAGCTGAATATTTTGTTTGAGCTGTCAAAGTTCTCTTGCTTTCTTCTCCTTTCTTTCGCTTTTGCTTTCGTTAAGTTAGCTCAGTGAGCGGCGGCGATCCGATGAGAGTATTGCCAGCTTCGCCATTACAATAGTAAATTGTCAAAACCTGGACTAAAGCTTTTGTACTTTTTGAACCTGTTTGAGGGAGAGGAATTTGAGAACATTTTTGCTTTCGCCTATACGTACATGAGTGCCGCCAAAATGTATATTTCATTTTGGTGGGTGCAGGGGGGTATATGTAAATTTGCCAAACACACCTAGAAAAATCTGAAGAGATTTTTCGCATATAGGTATGGGTAAAGCCCCGACTGCGGACACTGGTTTCTGCGTAAGCCGCACTCTATGTATGTGGGAAGATAAATGGAAAGTGAGCGTCATAGGCGCTCATATATTCTAATTCTTTTAGTTCTTTTTGAGCAGGGTAGAAGGAGAGTGGCAAAAGCTTTGGTTTTTTTCTTAAATTTAATTAAATTATTTGTTTCCAAAAGTTGGATAATTTTCTTTTCTTTTTAAAAAAAATTGTGTTTTTTTTGTTGAGTGGTGAAGTGGAGCTGTTGCCATCGTCGGACTGTGGCTGGAGGACAAGTGGTCCAAAGGGAGTATTTTTGCGCGCTGGTTTAGTTTTGCCAGCTAGTGTTTATTTTGCTTTGTTTTATTTGTGGCAGTCGGCCATTTAGTGTTTTGAAATTGAGGAATTGAATAGAGTTGGACAGGTTGTGTTCGGTCGTGATATTGTTTTGGTGAAGTGTTTCCGTCCAAGTAGTTTGCTTGGAATTTGTTTGGCCGTTTTCCCCCCCTCTTCCTTATTCCTTTTTTTTGTTTGTGTTGTCCCGCATCAGAGCCAAGTTGTTGCTGGACATCGAATTTTATCGAAGTCCAGCTGGTGAATAGATTCTGCAAAGAATCGTGCGAGGGATTTCAGACAGGTTGGTCTGGTCCCGCAAATCAATTGCGTTTAAAAAGATTTAATTTTTGGTGTACGAATAATTTCTTTTGGGTGATTGTCGGCTTGTGTTGATTTTGAAAAAGGGTTTGTGTGCGGTATTATTTTCCTTGTGTCGGGAAAATTTCCGTTTCTTTTATATATAGTTATATATATACCTATATATATATCTATTGCGGCAGTTTCGGTGTAGTTTTTTTAAAAGAAGTTTATCTATCAGGTTTTCGTGTGTTCGTGTTGTTCGTTCGTCCGGGGATACCATACCGCGAGGGTCGTCTTAAATCCCACGCTTCGCGACTGTGCTTTTCGGGCAAATAGGGAATTTAATTATCGCGTGGGGATTTTTGATTTTAGTTAGTTTAAATAAAGTTTAGTTAAAAATAGCGCGATAATCCTTTATAATTGCCATTGTTTTTTTTATTTTTTTTTAACCTACTGCACCCTCATGTGTAGAGTTTGTGAATAAGAATTAATATTAATAATTGTTGGTTTTATATTGTAAGATAGCCGTTCCTATAACGCCTCTCTAGTTTCATTATTATGCGATCCCTCATTTAATTCAAAGCAATAGATATTTAATGTGTGGTTTTCATAATTGCTATAGTAGGAACATTTGATACGTATTTCACAACTCTCATATACTAAATTAAAGTGACGATGAAAAACTCCTGAACTTTCAAAAATACCACCAATTTGCATTTCTTTTTCCACTAGATTTTTCTTGAAAGCTGCAATTGCTTCTTGAACAGTAAACATTTTTTGTGATGCTGCTTCATTGCGTTGATAACGCTTACGATCTTCTAAATTATGATTGTTTGGTATTCTATAAGGACTCCATGTTGTAGTTGATGAGGAAGTGCTGATATCAATATCATCTAGCTTTTTATGTTCCAATTGAATTGTTAAATTGACTTTTATCCGTAAAGAAGTATTTGGAATATGTATGATAAAACATAATTGCTTGCTATCTTCATAATTTCTTATACTACTAATCTGTTGATTCCTCCAATCAGTTTGATAGCTTATTACATAATGTATATGTAACTAGAGAGTGGACTATCTTCGGCTATACCGAAGTTGAAATACCCCCACACAGTAGGAAGAAGTACCTCGAACATATAAAAATGTGGTCTCAAGACCCTATTTTGAGCCAATTATAGGTGGTTTTGGAGCCCGGACCATGTCCAAAATCCATTTCTAAAAATTTCCAATTAAATCCACAAAAAAAAAAAAATTGGTCTCAAGACCCCATTTAGACCCTTATATATGTGGCTTTGGAACCTCGGACCATGTCAAAAATACGTTTCTAAACATTTCCAATCGAATACAACAATAAAAAATTTTTACCTTTTTTTTCGGTGTATGGGAGCCACGCCCAGTTTTTGTCCGATTTGGCTGATTCTCGAACTTGATCTCAGTATTCACGAGAAAAACATGTACCCAAAGTTTCAAGTCGATATCTCCAAAACTGCGACCGCTATCGTGCGGACGGACAGACGGACAGACGGACAGACAGACGGACATCGCTAAATCGACTCAGGAGGTGATACTGATCAAGAATATATATACTTTTCCATACCGGACACGCCTCCTTATGGGCGTTACAAACGTTGTGACAAAGTGAGTATACCCTGCCACAGTGAGTGTGGGGGTATAATAATAGTAAGATTAATAATTTATATAAATTCATATTCTCTCACTCACAACCGTTTAAGTAATAGTCATCTTCAAAGTCTGCATATAGTCTTTTACGTCAATTATTTCAACGTTTAGTGGATTGTAATGAGGGTCTTGGATACGAACCTTCTCAATTTCACCATTACTAAGAATTGTCTCTGTTTCGATTTCACGATATTCAAAGCATTTAATACTCAATCGTTTTTCTTCATATCTGCTATCATAGGTACACCGAATTGGAATACCTACATGTTCATATTCAAGTTTAAAATGACGATAAAATGCTTGTTTAGAATCAATAATGCCACCAATATCATTCTCTTTATCAATTAGTTCTCTTCGGAATGATTCTATTGCCTCATCTACAGTAAAAATTCTTAAAGGTTTTCCTTGAGTTGTAATCTCGAGTGCTACTGTTGTAGGTAATTCTGTTGTTGTTGTTGTAAATAACTCCGTTGATTCTCTTGTTATATTATTTTCATCATTATAATATATCGGTTCACTTTCTTTAAATAATAAAAATGAAATATTTATTTTCAAGATATTAGATCTGGTAGTGTTAAATTGAATTCAATACTTTTAGAGTTCTGATTTGTTGGAATACTATTAAGATCTCCCAATTTCCAAAATGGAACACCATAGATATTTTTTAAAATCAAAAATAAACTAAGAATCAATAAAGTTTTCATGTTTGTTTCCTCTCTATGATCTACTCGTTTCTAAATTACAAGACGAAATGTTTAAATTTTTAAAAAATTATATATTTATATATTTATATAAGAATTTTTATTACATAGTTTATTATATAAAATAACTGCAGATTTTAAAGCGCAACGTATTTGACGTTTGTTTGTTTTGTTGTTGTTGTTGTTGTTGTTGTGATATTCACATTGAACAACACTTGGATATAAATTATATAACATTGTTAAATTTATTTCATCATATTGCGGAATATCTTATACATTGAAGACAAACTGTTTTAGTAAATCAGTCATCCACTTTTGTTTCTCCTTTCCCTTTACATAGACTTTTCTACTTTTTAATGTTGTTATTAAATATTCTCGAACTTTCTTAAAGTCATCACTTCCATGTTCCCATTTTAAATTATGATGATGAAGTTTTAACCACTCTGATTGTCGTTGATCCTTTTTACTCAGATTTTGGAATTCAAATGGTGGTTTTATATGAAAGCAGTGAAATTCATTTTCACTCAAAACAACGGCTATCTCCTTTACAACAAATTTGTTATCAACGACTTTAAACCCTTGAACATCAACACTTGCAAACATTATACTTGGTAATAAATTTTTATTTTTTGATCACACTTATTTATATTATTTTTTTAATATCGTTTGTGAGCGGTACATATTCAAACATTTTATCATACATATCATATAATAAAGCATATCGATTATGATCAAATCTAAGATTGAGATCGTCATAGGGATATACAAAAGAGTTGAGATAAACTTTTACATCCGTTAAGTTACAATGTTGAAAATCGTTGTTTCTTTGAAAGGCTAAAAGTATATAGCGTGGTCTTTCATTTTCACCTGCTAGTTTAACATTCCACAAAATATTTGTACTTTCCGATAGAGAAGGATTATGATAAACATCCCAACTTCTAAATGATATATATAATGATTGTTTACTATTGATAGTTTTCAACATTTTCAATCGATAAGCGTCTGAAAGTTGTATGTGTGGCACTTTCCAAGTGATGTTCAAAAGTTTTAACACAAGATTATCAGTTGAAGTCGTTGATTTCATAATATTTTTATCATCTTTAGACCGCTTCAAAATCAATTCATGTTTGCAATTGACTAGTATTTTATCAAAATCTTCAGCAAATCCAAGCAAATTTTTTAAAGGTATACAAAAACTAGAGAGTGGACTATCTTCGGCTATACCGAAGTTGAAATACCCCCACACAGTAGGAAGAAGTACCTCGAACATATAAAAATGTGGTCTCAAGACCCTATTTTGAGCCAATTATAGGTGGTTTCGGAACCTCGGACCATGTCAAAAATACGTTTCTAAACATTTCCAATCGAATACAACAATAAAAAATTTTTACCTTTTTTTTCGGTGTATGGGAGCCACGCCCAGTTTTTGTCCGATTTGGCTGATTCTCGAACTTGATCTCAGTATTCACGATAAAAACATGTACCCAAAGTTTCAAGTCGATATCTCCAAAACTGCGACCGCTATCGTGCGGACGGACAGACGGACAGACAGACGGACATCGCTAAATCGACTCAGGAGGTGATACTGATCAAGAATATATATACTTTTCCATACCGGACACGCCTCCTTATGGGCGTTACAAACGTTGTGACAAAGTGAGTATACCCTGCCACAGTGAGTGTGGGGGTATAATTAAAATGTCCAGTTTCAAGTTCCGTATTTTCTTCATCAAAAGGGCACCATCCCGCATTTCGAAGAATTTTACTTTCAAATTCATTGAGTGACACATAATTCTTCATATCCGATGCTATTCCCAATTGTCTAGTGCGATCAATTTCTATTCCATTCATTTCATAGCGAATTTCATCAAATAAATATGCCATACAATTGTTTGTGAGCTTCACAGTTTTTGAAACAGTAGCGTCTTTATTTGATATAAATCCCTCAAAATATATAAGGCTCTCACTTAATAGAACATACAAATCCTGATTTTGTATTGGTATACGTATTCATTATTTTTAAATGTTTGTAAATATGGTGTATAACTGTGATATTCTTTTTTTATTATACTTTCATCAAAAAGTGGTTTATATAAAACATTTATCATGTTACTCATTTTTTAAACGCAATCCAATGCTTTTTAAAAACTCTTTGTTAGATTTAGTTAGGTGAATTTTACGTTTGCTGTCAATTTCTTTCTGTGTAGAATTAAATTTCTTATCTGAATTGGCTTCTTTTAATGTTGAAGGTAAACTAATTGCAAAGTCATTATGTAAATGCTTTTTATTAAAAATAATCATTTTATTTTTATACCCCCACACTCACTGTGGCAGGGTATACTCACTTTGTCACAACGTTTGTAACGCCCATAAGGAGGCGTGTCCGGTATGGAAAAGTATATATATTCTTGATCAGTATCACCTCCTGAGTCGATTTAGCGATGTCCGTCTGTCTGTCCGTCTGTCCGTCCGCACGATAGCGGTCGCAGTTTGGAGATATCGACTTGAAACTTTGGGTACATGTTTTTCTCGTGAATACTGAGATCAAGTTCGAGAATCAGCCAAATCGGACAAAAACTGGGCGTGGCTCCCATACACCGAAAAAAAAGGTAAACATTTTTTATTGTTGTATTCGATTGGAAATGTTTAGAAACGTATTTTTGACATGGTCCGAGGTTCCGAAGCCACATATATAAGGGTCTAAATGGGGTCTTGAGACCAATTTTTTTTTTTTGTGGATTTAATTGGAAATTTTTAGAAATGGATTTTGGACATGGTCCGGGCTCCAAAACCACCTATAATTGGCTCAAAATAGGGTCTTGAGACCACATTTTTATATGTTCGAGGTACTTCTTCCTACTGTGTGGGGTTATTTCAACTTCGGTATAGCCGAAGATAGTCCACTCTCTAGTTTTATATAGGTTTTAAATGTAGTCTTATTGATATTTTTTCTCCACGAAAATTAATTAGGTTACCACCTTGATCTACAACTTTAAGGACAAGAGTGCTTATTTGTGTTGTATTAACTGGTAAATATATAACATTTTCTGGTATTTCAGTAATTTTATATCCTGGACTAACTCTAAGGGAAAACTGGTGAATGTGCGGAAACTTCATTTATATATGATCCATTAATAATATTACATTCGAAGGATATTGTATTTATTTTAGATATATCTATTGGATTATCTGAAATATGATTAGTATCAGACTTTAATATTCTTTTACTGTAACCAAGTAATCCTCCAATTGAATGTTCTTTATCGAAATAGATTGGTTCTCTCGAAGTATAAATTTCCGTTTGCAATGTATTATAGTTTGCTTTTATATTAATAAATCCAGCGCTATATTGCTCATATTCATCACTTATTTTGGTAGATATATCTTTTAATTCATATGATCCAATAGGTATCTCAATAATTTTACCTCCAATGCGAAATAAATTATTTTCTACATCCACATTTGGAATTGTGTGATAAGAATCGAAACTTATTAATCCACAAACATAATCTTGTTTGAGTTCTATAGGCGGAAAATAATTTGCAACAAGTTGTGATGAATATCCATTTATTGTCAAAGTAAACGACATGTTGTTGTCTTATCATTAAGTACTTAACTAAAATATGTTTCTCATGTATTATTACATTTATATTAAATCAAATCATTAACATCAATCCAAGAATTATGATCTGAGGAGAATCCTAACCATTTAACATAAGCTCTATTATTACGTCTTTTTAAAACTTTTCCAACTAAATATACTTGTGGAAATTTAGTTGGCATTAATTCATATTCATAGAATCCACCTTTAATTTCATTATCTAAATAATCTTGAAGTATATATGTTGTAGGATTTGTATTTTGAATACGTTTAACTTTAAAGATTTCAGTTGTCCAATTTGGTGTATATCCCTTTTCAAATATATGTTTATATTTACTTATTCTAACATTATCATTTAATTTAAATTTTGGCCAATGAAAAATTTTTAAATGGTTGTAAGCAGTATTCAATATATTGTTTTCTTTTGAAGAATTTACTTCATTAGGTTTCATCATAATTGTTCTATGAAATGTATTATTATATTTATCAACTAGATTTTTATAAAGATCAATCCATTTGTATGAACCATTAAAGCTGAACTCTTTCCACATCATTCCTTTTAAAATTCTATTGAAGCGTTCCACTATAGATGCTTTTAGTGTTGAAAATGTTGAATAATGGTTGACATCTTTTGTTATCATTAATCTTTTGAAATGTGTATTAAAAAACTCTTTTCCGTCATCTGTTTGAAGATTTTTTGGTGTGCGATTACTCATATTGAAAATTCTTTTCATTGCGTTTGTAACATTTTCACCAGTTTTATTTTTCAAAGCTTCTGCCCAGGCATTTTTTGAAAATGTGTCAATAACAGTTAGAAGATAGTGATAACCATTATTAACACTAACATATTCCCTCATTTCCACCAAATCAGCTTGCCACAAGTCGTCAATACCTTTCATAATTACATGTCTTCTTCTAAAATTTTTCCGTGCTTGCTTATGCAATTCTTCAACTATTCCTCGTTTATTATTCATTATTATGAATATATATTTTTTGTCTACCCTTTTATTTTGGGATGTTTTATTTTTAGTATTTCCACATCATCATCGTTGGGTTGCTTTTTTGCTACTACATAATTTAACAAATAGTTCTCTATAATCTTTAAGTAATCATAAATTTCCATCAAACTTTCTTCATATGTAGATTTTATTCGTTCCTCAATAGCACTTTCAATTAATTCTACATCATTTCTAATGCTATCTTGAAGCATTCCATTTATTTCTCGAATACTTATTTCCAATTTGTTTTCTACCCTGTTTAGGTTTGTGAATACAAAATATTTTGTAATGACATCATTATCATCCTTAGGTAAACCTACATTGATAATTCTTTTCATTTGTAAACTCAGGTTTTTATTTTCATCTAAATTCAAACCAAGAGTATTTTTTAATACTTTCTTAATATTTACCACACCATTTTCATCATTCGATGATGATGAACAATGACCAAATTTATCAATATTTGTATACATTTTTATTTTTATATAATTATGTTAGCTTCTTTTAACTACTCAATAATTGATATTATTTCATTATTATGATTATGTCCAGCAATTGATGATGCTATAAGTAATCGTAATCGTTCAACTAATTCATTCGGATCATCCCAATACACATAATCTGATTTATTATTATTAGATTTTACAACCTTAAGGCCACTTCCACGTATTAATGCGTTTGGTAAATTGAATATCTTTTTTATTATACGTTGATATTTATAAGATTTTGTACCTTTAATTTGATCATTTGAGTTATAATTACGTCTATGAGCATTTGTAGATAATAGAATATCTTTATATTTTGTAAATCTCGTTTAGTGAAATGAATGGGGTTTGTGTGAAAAACTAATTCAAATAGACCAGGTGTCATCTGCCATTTAGATTTTCCAACAGAAATTATATTTTTATAAAGGGATTTTTAAAAGTTCTTTTCCATATCTCCATCTACCCGTTGAATCAATAGTAAATCCATATACTTTATCCAATTTGTTACTGTCCTTAAGTATTTGTATGTTTTGTTGTAGAGAATTTTGTTTATTTCGGTTATTTGGCAATTGTTTAAGATGTTTATAATCTGTGTTTAGTTGATCCTTAGCCTTGCGCTTAAATTGTTTATATGTCGTCCATAGCTCTCGATCATTTTCAATGTCTCTTCTTACTCTGTTTTCTTTTTGTTCTTCATTTTCTATCAAATTTTAAATTTCCTCATTATTACTATTATTGCTTTCATTTTCTTTTAAATTAAAATGTTGCTTATCATTTTGAGAGTTGAGAATTTCTTTTGATATAATAGGATGATTAATTTTTTTTAATTTTTTTTTTATTTGTTTTTTAAATTGGAAATTTTTTTTTATTTTTAGTTTTTGATCTGTTTTTCTCCTTTGCTTGTGCTATCGATATCTTTTTCATAACTGATAGGTACTAAATCATTTCCAATATCATGAATGTTGACATTAGTTCTCAACTTGGAGAAATTATTAACATATTTCTCTTGTTGCAACAAACGTTTGTTTTTATTGTGAAGATCTCTTGAATGTTGTTTAAAATTTTTTTGCAACCCTTTTTTTTTTTGTTTTGTTATAATTTGTTTTTTAACCCTTGGTTTTGTTTCATTTTCAAAGTCAGATTCAGATTCTGTATTATAATTTATTTTGTTTTTATATTCGGGAACATCATTTAATATATTTTCATTATCACCTGCATCAGAATATACATTCTCATTTTTGAAGTCTTTATCAAATTCAACTGTTTGATTGTCAGGTTGTATGGTATTTGACCGTTGATAATATTTTAAAGTCCTTGCTAATTCATTTTCAATGTTGGGTTTTTTCTTGCTTATACGTTGGTATGGTTTGTTATTCCTTTGCTTTTTTTTGTTTAATAAACTACGCTTTTTTCAAATTGTTTTATCATCCATTGTTGTATCAAGTGTTGATAGATACTGTGGTTCAACATTTAAATATAAATTTTGAGTGGATTGTTGTTGTAGGTCATCATCATCATCATCAATAGCATCCGAAAACATTTCATCAATATTTTCTTTTTTGTTTTTAACAAGATCGTTAGTATGTTTTTTTTCTTTATTATATTCATTGTATTCATTTTTATTAAGCTTTCCAATTATTTCATTCAATGGTTTTGAAATGGGTTGAAATGTATTATCAAGCAAATTAACTCGATCTATTTCACCTAACTTTATTTCCTTTAATTTGTTCTTTAAGATTTTCCGAGTGTGAGCAAGGTTTGCTAAAACATTCAGATTTGTATTTTTCATGATTATTGTTTCTATGATTTATCTAATATTTGATACTGATCTGATGTGTATCTGATACTGGTCTGATATATATCTGATACTGATCTGGTATATATCTGATACTGATCTGTGTTTTAAAGTGATGTGATATTATATATGGATGAAATTGTCAAAACCTTTTCGATATCGACCCTTGTTTATAGGAGCATCTTTATTGATCACAACAAATCCATACTTATCCTTCCAACATGCATTACAAATTTTTATAAACATTCTGAAATCCATGTCCCCAATAACATGATCATTAAAAATATGTTTTAAATTCATTTCATCTTGTTTGAATATAATAATCATGTTTGCATTATCACGTATTAAATGTTTCGGAATTTTTGTATAGGTTTGACACAAATAAAAACAATCAATTTGTTTATGACGACTCATACAAAAATATTCTCGTATAGTCTTTTGTTTATCACAAATAACATCATCAAATATGAAAATTGAATTTGGTTTAGCTTTGTCTAGACCTATGACATCTTCGTTTTCTGAGAACGTGTAGAGATTAATTCCTTTTATCGGTTCAATGAGTTTCTTCAAATACTCATATTTTGGTTGATATAACGATTTTGAATATATGTATATGTTTTTAAACTTTAAATTATTTGGATTTACAATTAGACTAATCACAAAAACTACACTCAACTACGACGTACGCCAAAAGATATGACAAATCCGCAAAAAAATTAGGTCAACTACGACGTACGCGACAAAACCACAAGACAAAACCACAAAAACAAGATAAGGGACGGACGGACAAAAACGAGATAAGACGGCGCTCCTGCTCCTGAGCCAGAATCCCCTTATTATAACTACTAGCTTCTTCTCAGGAGTCCAAATGTGACAAAAACTCGATTTTCATGGAAACGGACGTATGATGATTGTGCTTTAAGGTATCATCATACGGCCTTCCTGAACCCAATGCTTAAATTTTACTTTTGGTTCATATAATGCATGTTTATAATGTCAATAAAAATGAGTAAAAAAAAAGAGTTTTTTTTTAAATAATTTTAGCACAATTTTAAAATTATTTAAAAAAAAAAAGTTTAAGAAAAAAAATTTTTTTTAACCTTTTTTTTTTTTGCGTTGTACAAAAAAAAATGTAAGCTCTAAACCGCACTGTTAAAAAATTATGAATTTTTGAAAAAAGGTAAATTTTGCCTTTTTTTAATTTTTTACTTTACTTAATTTCAAACATAACGGCAAATATTGAATTTCCAACGGAACCCTTTGGTACACAGCATACCCAGGTCTTTCCATGTGGAGAGTTTCAGAATTTTCTGAGAGTTGAGGTATCCGCTTGACGCGGAATGGCCCATATGTAGGCGTGGCAGTCGACCGATTCCGCCCATTTTGAATACCATCTCTTTCGAGTGCAAAAAATTATAATTCCAAAGTTTAGGTCCACTAGCTATCTTCGTGTTTACAAGTACAGACGGATATGGCTAAATCCACTCAGGAGGTGGCGCTGATCAAGAATATATGTATAGTTTTCCATACCTATCATGACTCCTTCTTGGTATTACAAACATCAGACCGAAGTGAATATACCTATACCTCACGAGGTGTAGGGTATAAAAATTAAAATGTATATTTATGCATTTTAATGGCTTTCTGCAACTAAGTTTGTTCAACTTAGAAATTAAGCTCTCAAGCACTTGTTTCTAAAAT
This sequence comes from Heteromyza rotundicornis, assembly GCA_951394025.1. Lineage (NCBI taxonomy): Eukaryota > Metazoa > Arthropoda > Insecta > Diptera > Heleomyzidae > Heteromyza > Heteromyza rotundicornis. The sequence continues at coordinate 43,821,939 of OX596012.1, forward strand.
TTTCAACTTTACCAGAATATCATAAGTCAGGAAAATTCCTAAAAAAAAAACAAACAATTTGATACATTTCGAAAGCTATGCATGTTGGGGTTGTATATTTTACACATGAGGGCGTGGCATCAAAATTTAACATCTTGAAAAAAGGCGTGGCTACCACCCGGACCGGGGAAATGGCTAATTAAAAATTTTATTATAATAATTGAAGCTTCTTCACTGCGAACGGAAACTGGACATAAGGGTACAATATCGGGGTTCATCTTCACCATCATAATTGCAGCCAAATTTTCTTCCGATAAATTGAATCCCAAGTCTCCAAGAATCAGCCTCAGAGCTAAGAAGGATCGTTCCATACTAACTTGTGTTGCTGGTACAGCATGGACGATGCAAGCAAGCTTTTTCGGCCATGGCAATGTATGCCTTTTACTGTTCCAGTATATTTTCAACATTTTATTTGAATTCTCACACATTTTTGGTTTATCCCACTATTTTCGATGCCCACCGGGCCAGTCAAAATTTTGTTATCTAATACTGCTTAAGCTACGGTCAGATTTGGCAAATATTTGCCCATATGTAGCAAACTACCAGAAACCACAGGCATAGCATTTTGCATACGGCCACCGTAAATAACGGTATTTTTTTTGAAAGAAAACCACAAACAAATTTTAACTTTTATTTTTTATCACAATAAATAATGGTTAAATTTTGTGGGATATACATATCAAAATTTGCGATATTTCGTGGGAAAAAATATCCCACACAAAATAACTGCTATGTTTTGTGGGATATTTTTTATCCCACAAAATTAAAATTTGTCTGTGGTTTTCTTTCAAAAAAATACCATAACGGTTATTCACGGTCCCTGGTATATTCACTTTGGTCTGATGTTTGTAACACCAAGTAGGAGACGTGTCCGGTATGGAAAACTATATATGTATATTCTTGATCAGCGTCACCTCCAGAGTTGATTTAACCCTATCCGTCCGTCCGTCCTCTTTTCTTGGAAACACGATTGCAGGAGCTAGAAGAAAGATAGAGCTCTCAAATTTTGGATTTATCATTTTTTAGGTATTGATGGGCGGAATCGGTCGACTGCCACGCCTACCCCCCATATAAGTGAAAATCGTGTTTTGTGAAATATGTAACCCAATTCCGTTGAAATAGTACTAATCTTAGTATACGGGTGTTTTTGGGGTCGCTGATTTCGAATTCGATGTCGGAATTTCAAAATTCAAGATGGCGGAATCAATATGGCCCAGTAGGTGTAGGGTATATATAATTCGGCTTAGCCCGACTGAAACTTACTCACTTGTTTTTTATTCGAGGTGGTTTTTTCTGAGTGTATGTACTTATCAAAAAATCGGATACATATCAATAATTCAGATCCGTATATACAAATCAATGATATTTCCGATCCCTGGATTTAAGGGTGCATTAATAAAATTGGCCCATGTTTGAACTGTTTTTAAACGAAATGAATAATGCACATAGCTTACCATATATTTACGACGGCCAAGCAATGAGAATGTCATGCAATTTTGCATTGCACTAATATAAAAGGGGACACAAGGTGTATAAATGTGAGTTTCCTTTTAATACTCGTCTAGAGTAGTTGTGTTGTAGTTTTGCATTTGTAACAAATAAAAAGAGTACAGCTGAGAATTAATATGGTGGCTTCGAATATCCTAGAAGCAAACAGCTCACGGACTAACGACGAGGATGTAGTTATCTCTGGAATGTCCGGGTTGTTTCCACTAAGCAACAATATTGATGAATTTGAATATAATTTGTATAATAAGGTATTACTTACATATTGCATATACATACAGCCAGCGTCAAAAGAAAGGAAATTTAGGAACTGTCCGATTGGGTCAGTTTGGTTCCTTTGCATATACGAAGGTCTACTGGAGCACGTTCCGTTAAGTAGTACCTACCGCGAAATGCACAGTTGAAATGAACCTACCGCAAATAAAAAGTTGCGTTGGTCAAAATTAGGACCATTTCACTAAAAGAAGTTTTGTAATAAATAATTCCCCTTAATTTTGAGAATTTTTTAAAAAATTGGGTTTTTTTTAATTTGTTTTACCATTTTTAGCCACAAATTAAATTTTTAAAAAAATTCTCAAAAATTTAGGGGAACTATTTATCACAAAACTTCTTTTAATAAAATTGTATTTACGCAACTTTTTGCACCAAAAAATTGTTATAGCACCCAGGAAAAAAGTTTGAAAAGAAGTTAAATTTCCGCTGGGCATTTCGCGTAAGTTCTTAACCTTATAGTCATTCGAACGGGATACAGTAGACCTTCTTAGTTTCTTGGTTGTTTCACTATCTTTTGACGCTAACTGCGGATACATTTTTTATTGCTACTTTGTTTTGTTAATTGTCGAATTCTACGTCAAATTCTAAAAAAAAGACTCTTTAGGAGCATATGTATGTCTGCGGTGAATTTCGGGTAGGCGCAATTTCATTTAAACGTTTCCATATTTAAGACTCAAGTCAGATTTTATTATACATCTTGCGGTGAAAATAGTAACAGAACAGTGAGTTTTTACAGATGATAAAGCAAAACATCAAATCAATCTTAATATATAACTAGAGAGTGGACTATCTTCGGCTATACCGAAGTTGAAATACCCCCTCACAGTAGGAAGAAGTACCTCGAACATATAAAAATGTGGTCTCAAGACCCTATTTTGAGCCAATTATAGGTGGTTTTGGAGCCCGGACCATTTCCAAAATCCATTTCTAAAAATTTCCAATTAAATCCACAAAAAAAAAAAATTGGTCTCAAGACCCCATTTAGACCCTTATATATGTGGCTTTGGAACCTCGGACCATGTCAAAAATACGTTTCTAAACATTTCCAATCGAATACAACAATAACAAATTTTTACCTTTTTTTTCGGTGTATGGGAGCCACGCCCAGTTTTTGTCCGATTTGGCTGATTCTCGAACTTGATCTCAGTATTCACGATAAAAAATGTACCCAAAGTTTCAAGTCGATATCTCCAAAACTGCGACCGCTATCGTGCGGACGGACAGACGGACAGACAGACGGACATCGCTAAATCGACTCAGGAGGTGATACTGATCAAGAATATATATACTTTTCCATACCGGACACGCCTCCTTATGGGCGTTACAAACGTTGTGACAAAGTGAGTATACCCTGAGTGTGGGGGTATAAAAACGTTGGTGCGTATGTATGAGTGAACATCACGGCTAAGCCACTGAATGTATCAGAACCATACTTACACCATACGTTTATTTGTGAGCTGCGGAAGGTTTGTGTACTACTTTGAACTTGATTGGTCAAAGGAGCGTGGTACCACTCATACAATTTAAGTATTACTTCAAAATACATCTGGGATACTTTCCAGCACACATGGTATTATGCTTCTTAATCCAAAAGTGCAATTCAATAAGTGAAATTGGACAATGGTCAAGCTTTGACAAAAAAAAACTAAACTAAACAAACAAATTTTGATTAAAAAATAAATTGTTCGTTTAAAAATCAAAACGAAAAACTAATTTTTTCCAAAAAAAAATTAAAATGCCTGGCGGACCACAGTGTTTCGGTTAGTAGAAGTTAGCTAAACAAAATAGTTTTATTACAATAAATGGTTGTTTTTAACTTTTTAAGCATAAATAATTATCGTTGTCATGATTTTAGATTGGATAAGTCGACGTGGCACCGCCCATCCACTCATAACAATATTCAAATGTAGCAATTTTCCAGCTATCGACTCCATACATATTTTGGAATTCCTCTTCTTTTTGCTTTTATTTGGATGGTATTGAAAAGGGACAACATCGGACAAAAACCACGCCTACCTTCCATACAAAATAGCCACCCAAATTCGTTATTTTCGTTTATCTTGAGCCATACAGAACCGATTTGGACGCCGTTTTTTGTATTTGGTTAGAAATTATGTCTGGAAAATTATACACCACAACAATAAAGTAGGGGTACTTTCACTACTTTAAGTATAAGTCCGAGCAACGCCGGGGTATTAAACTAGTATTTTATAAAATTCTATCTATTCAGAGTGGAATAGGTTTTTAAAACTTTCACTTTTGCAAATGGAACCACAGCTAAAAGCTTCTCACGCACCGCCCAAGCTTCATATACAAAACGCCAAAGTGCTGCTTAAGTGAACTTACTTGAGCTGCGTTCTACTTCGATATTGCTTTGATGCCTTTTTTTCAGCAAAGAAAAACAAAAACAATTACATTACACAAGGAATGGTTTATGATCATAAAAAAAAATGTCCAAGCTGCAGAGTTTGACGCTTTGAGAGCTGGAAAAAGTATTTAACTGTTGAAATTTTATTAGATTACAAAATAGATGAGATAGCACCGTTTGAAGCAAAACACTACATGTCTACGAAGAGAAAAACAAATTTTTCCGACGAATAATCGAAGGGATGGTCTTGTATACAAAAAAAGGAACGTAGTCAAATATGGCAGCCAAGTAAGGGGACAAGTTTTACCTTTTCCGGGTCAACATTTTTCACAATTATTAAACAACCTCTACCATCCTGGCACTGTCCTCATCCGGTTCGGTATGAGGAATGTGACTGTGCTTCAAGCGGCGGTAGGTATAAAAAAGTGTCAACAAAAACTGAAGACGGGAATTCGTCCACAGTTTCAAAATCCGTTAGAATGGAAAAGAACCACATGTAGTGAACCACTCTCAGATTTCCCCAGGACCAACGGAGTGGACGTGGTGGTATACTGGTCCCTATTTTTTTTCTTTCTATTTTGTATTTAATTTTTTTTGTTTTTATTTTTTTTTAAATTTAGTTTTTTACATTTTTTTGGGGGTTTTTAAGTACGACTACAATGAATTAACGAACAGGAAATAATAAAAAATGTTTGTTATTATTTGATCCGAATGCGTCGTAATCAGTGGCGCACCCAGGATTTTTTTTCAAGGGGGGGTTTTTAAAAATTGTTCAATTTAGAAAGTTATCTTATTGGTATTCTTACCAAATTTATTAACTACTTTTCTTTAATCGTATAAGTTAGTAGGTAGTACCTATACTCACCAGCTAGAGAATTAAATCCCGGAAACTTTTGGCAATCCAGTGCTTTCTTTCTTAAAATCCCGTCCTCAGGATTTTTGAAATATCTTTTTTGATAAAAAGAAAAACGGATGATGTTAGTCTTTTTTAGGCAACCGAAGACAAAAAAAATTCTAACTTCTATTACACCGTTCGACACTAAAAAATGCAATGTTTAAATCACATTTTTGCATTTTTCATTATATAGGATGTAAATTCATCGCTAGACTAAAAAAACTCAGCCATTTTAATTTTTTGAAGATTTTTTTTAGCTTAAAATTTTCTGAATTTCCATACATTGAATTTTTTTCTTCAATGAAAAAATTTTTCGGCAGAAAATTGAACTCATGCGTTTTTGTCTCTATATTATGAATTTTTTCAATCAAAGCTTCTAGTCTAGCGTGATGAGTTTACATCCTAAGTTTACTTGTTTTTTAAAAGTATGGTTTTCCTCTATCAAATGTGCAAGTACATACCCTACTATACCATATCACAGTACTCCACTTAAGCTTTAAATGCATGCATAGTGGAGTAAGCGAATTACAATATACATAAAGAATCTACATAGAACTATTTTTTAGATTTGAAAATTGAACTTTTTGCAAGAAGGGCAAATATAGTCGTGTCAATACTTTTTATAATTTCCGGATTTAATCGTAGTATATAAGGATTTTGCCAATCATCATCATTTGTCCATTTTATGCTTTTGGGGATTTTCTTTTCAGAATTACAAAAATTCTTTATGAATTGACTCGCCCGCCTGCTCTGACGATAGGCCCAAACCTATTTATTCGTACCTAAAAGTATTATATAAATCTAATATATGAGTACCTACAAAATACTAAATAAAAAAAATTTTAAAACGCCAAACAAAAATTAAAATTAAGAAAAATAAAAAAAAAGGTAATAATGGGACCAGTATATAACTACGTCTACGCAGTGATGTCAGATAATTTTCATAACTGGTCGCCCTTTCAACATTTTGAAGTCGCCACAATACGGACATGGCTAAATCGACTCCGGCGGTGATAAGGGAAAATGTTCCGTTATTTTTTTGGTTCCCAAATACCCCGCGCAGTTTTTCTCCGATTTAGCTGATTCTCAAACTTGCTCTTACTTTTGAAGTGAAAATCATTTTCCCAAAGTTTCAAGTCAATATCTCCAAAACTGCGACCGCTATCGTGCGGACAGACAGACGGACATACAGACGGACATACAGACGGACATGGCTAAATCGACTGAGCAGGTGATACTGACCAAGAATATATATACTTTTCCATACCGGACACGCCTCCTTATAGGCGTTACAAACGTTGTGTCAAAGTTAGTATACCCTGCCACAGTGAGTGTGGTAGGGCTTTCGATCCCGAAGCATTTTCGCAATCCCGGGATTTTCGGGACTGAAAATTGCAATCCCGGGATTATTCGGGATTCGTTACTTTTCCAAGCAATATACATTTAAAAAAAAAAATTAACTATTTACACAGTCATTCCCATGACACTTGGGCATGCCGTTTTAAGAATTTACACTGACCTGGGCATGCTGAAATTTGACAATTTTTATATGAAAATGTAAATAAACAAAGCATGGAGTGCCACCTTATGTTTTTTGTATGGACTTTCGTTGCAAAATTTTCTATCCCGTTTTCACTACCGCAGTTCTTATTAGCTCTTTGGGAGATTTTTCGTCATGAAAATGATAGTGTAAATAGGCTCTTACAACTTTTAATGGAAAAATAATATAGTTTTTGCTTAAATAAATAAACGATAAACATTAATTTCGATTTAATAAAGGTACAAATGAATGAATTAATTCATTTTCAGTATTTGAATATGCTTTTAAAATATGCTTAAGTAAGGTATGTAAAATTCTTTTATATCAGTTTCCAGTTTTACTTATTTATTTTTATTAAGTTTAAGACTGAAAAGGTAAATTTTCTTCCGAAATAATTCAAATTTTTTTCTTAAGGAAGTTTTATTGGAATTTTTATTTTTTTTGTATTATTCAAAGTATTCCGTAATTTTTTGTATTGTATTAAAAATGTTGTCAAAAACTACCTTTTATGAGCGATGAAAAGTTATATTTTTCTTGTATTAAACTTTTTTGATGAACTAATGTATTTAAAAATTAATCCCGAAAATCCCAAGATTTTGGAAAAAATATTCCGGGATTTTCGGGACTAAAAATAGACCGGGATCCCGGGATATATATGATTTTGCTACACTCAAAGAAATATTAAGGGAGTTCACAAAGGTCTCATATTGGTCATAAAGTCATATTGTTGTAAAAATATACAATAGTCATAAAAATGTTGTTGCTTTTTTCCATACAAAAAATTGTACGAGCAATACAACTCTGCAACCAGTGTTTTTGAAGGTTGTATTGAATCTGCTGTCAAATTTATTATACCCTACACCTCATGAAGTATGGGTATATTCACTTTGGTCTGATGTTTGTAACACCAAGAAGGAGAAGTGTCCGGTATGGAAAAGTATATATATTCTTGATCAGCGTCACCTCCTGAGTTGATTTAGCCCTATCCATTTGTCCGTCTGTCCGTCCTCTTTTCTTGTAAACACGATTGCAGGAGCTAGAAGGAAGCTAGGGATCCCAAATTTTGTATTTATCCTTCTTAGGTCCTAGAAGGAGTTGGTATTGAAAATGGGCGGAATCGGCCGAATGCCCGCCTACCTCCCTGTCTGTCCGTCTGTCCATCCTCTTTTCTTGTAAACACGATTGCAGGAGCTAGAAGAAAGGTAGGGGTCCCAAATTTTGGATTTATACTTTTTAGGCCCTATAAGTATTGCAAATGGGCGAAATCGGTCGACTGCCACGCCTACCTCCCATATAAGTGAAAATCGTGTTTTTACCGAAATTTTAAGATTTCATAAAAGCAGTATGAAATTTCGTATAGTGGGGTTTTCGGGGTCGCTGATTTCGAATTTGATGTCGGAATTTAAAAATTCAAGATGGCGGAACCAATATGGCGGCCGAAATTTTAGGATTTCATCAAAATAGTATGAAATTTTGTATAGTGGAGTTTTTGGGGTCGCTGATTTCGAATTTGATGTCGCATTTTCAAAATTCAAGATGGTGGATACAATATTGCCCAGTAGGTGTAGGGTATATATAAGTCAGCTTGCCCGACTGAAACTTACTCACTTGTTTTTTTTGATGCACGCAAAAATGTAAATTTTTTACTTTATTTTTGCGATCAGCTTTAATTTTCCTTGCTTTAATTTTGCGAGTACTGCACAAATAGCACCTTGAAATATGACAGGGTGCTCACAAATGTCATATTTTTTCTAATATGATTATACGCCATAGGACTTTATGATACCTTTGTGAACTCCCTTATTATGTTTGGAGAACGTTTGCTGCAAATATACTACTTTTGAATACAAACTTAAACGAAAAAACAAACAAAAAACATTTGCTCCAAATTAAGTCGTTTTGCCGCAAATCCCTATATATATTATAAAACTGAGTGTGTGTCTGTCTGTCTGTCTGTCTGTATGTTTGTCCGAGCATCACGGCTAAACGGCTGTACCGATTCTCTTGAAACTTTCAAAATAAATTCTATAGGTATCGACATGTAACATCCCTATTATAAAACTGAGTGTGTGTCTGTCTGTCTGTCTGTTTGTCCGAGCATCACGGCTAAACGGCTAAACGGCTGTACCGATTCTCTTTAAACTTTCAGGATAAATTCTATAGGTATCGACATGTAACATCGGCTATATGCGGTTGGGATTGGACAAAGGGGCGTGGCACCTCCCATACAACACAAAATATGTCTACAAGGTAATTTAGTAATTATTGAATTGAATTTGAATAGAAAATTGAATAATAAATACGAAATTTAGCACGAAGTTGCATAATAACTTTTCCAAGCTTTATGCCAAATATGAGCATAATTGGACAAGGGCGTGGCACCGCCCACACAACACGTAACTTAAATAACAGCTAATTAAGCAACTATTGGATATATTTTAATGAAATTTGGAATGGAGCTGTATAGTATGTTTTCCCAGCTATGTGTCGAATATGGGAATAATTGGACAAAGGGGCGTGGCACCTCCCACACAACACATAACTTAAATACCAGCTAATTAAGCAACTATTGGATATATTTTAGTGAAATTTGGAATGGAGTTGTACTTCTATGTGTCGAAAATGGGAATAATGGGACAAGGGGCGTGGCACCGCCCATACAATTTTCTACCCCATATCACGGTTAAACGGCTTTACTGATTTTATTGAAATTTTAAGGTAAAATTGTTGTTAGTAATGGAATTTACAATAGGACATAAGAGGTTGGATTTGGACAACGGGACCTCTCATACAACAAAAAATAATATTAAAATGTAACATAGTATCTATCGAATATTAAGTGGTCCATGCCACCAACTGCGCCCTTGCACATTTTTTGGGTCAATCATACCGGGTGGGATTACAACTGCCACCAAGTGCGTCCTTGGACTTTTTTTGGCTGAATCATGCCGGTTGTGATTACAGCTGCCACCAAGTGCGTCCTTGGACATTTTTTGGGTGAATCATACTGGGTGGGATTACAACTGCCACCAAGTGCGTCCTTGGACTTTTTTTGGCTGAATCATACCGGGTGGGATTACAGCTGCCACCAATTTCAATTTTCAATTTTTTCAATTTATTTTAGGTGATCATTCGCAATTAAGATACAATCTTTTTTATGCTACATGGTAGATAGAATAACAACTTATAAGTATAAACAACAAAGGCTTAAAACTAAATTATAAAAAAAAAAAAAATAAAAAATAATAATAATAAAAAAAATTTAAATGAGAATAAAAAATAAAATTAGAAGAAGAAGAAGAGAAAAAGACAGAAAAGTGAGATGTGTGGGGCATTAAGAGAAATGCTGAAAGATTAAACGCTTAAAGCCAGCTGTGTTGGTTATTAATTTTAAATGACTGGGCAAAGAATTCCATGATCTCGCCGCACTAACGAAAAATAGCCTACTAGAACTTTTGAAATTGAAATTCGGTATTATAAGATTTTTGCTTCTATCAGATCTACAGAATCTAAGTTTTTCGAACAAATAGTTTGGACCCTTAGTATAAATTATTTTGTGAAGAAAGATGCAATTACGTGCTTCCAAGTAGCTCAAAATATCATGACCAAGTATACTCCTACTGTAAGCAGAAATATGATCATACTTCCTTAGACCATAGACATAGCGCGCCGCATAGTTGTATGCTACAAGTAGCTTATGCGCAGACCTCGAGTCTAGCTTACTATACACTACTTCCGAATAAGATATTATAGGAACAATCAATTGTACAACCAACTGGCGCCTGGTTTCAATGGGAACGAATGCAGCTGCATTCTTAGGTTACGCAACGCAAAGTATATTTTACTCACGACAGAATTGATGTGATCCTCACAAGATAGTTTTGAATTGATGTGGAAACCAAGGTTAACAGCTTTGTTGACAAATTTTAACTCAGTGTCGTTGAGAAGAACAGTGGGTAAATCCGTAGAAGGGTATGTGGATTTCGATATTGGCAGGACATAAGATTTGACTGGGTTTAGTTTTAATTGATTATCACTGGCCCATTTACTAATAATAAATAAGTCTTCATTAATTCTACAACAAAGATCTTCAACTAGGCCAATAGGCCTGGACAGATATAATTGGAGATCGTCAGCATAGGCATGCATGGTAACATGATTACATACACTAAAAATATCATTAATAAACATTGTAAATAGTAAAGGACCTAGTACTGAACCCTGGGGCACCCCAACAGTGATCGCTTTATATCTTGAGAAGCTGTTACCAATCTTGACCCTTTGCGATCTTTCTTCTAAGTAACTACATATCAGATCAACCGAATTATTCCCAAAACCAAAATATTGAACTAACTTTCTGCATAACAGAGCATGATTCACACTATCAAAGGCTTTGGAGAAGTCTAGTAAACATAGCAAAGTTAGTTCGTTAAGGTCATAAGATACTCGAATATCATCCAAGATTTTAACAACAGCAGTTGAGCAACTGTGCCCTGGGCGAAAGCCAGATTGGAGAGGGGACATAAGCTCAAATTCGCTTAGGTGTCTGAAGATCTGCTCTGCCATTAGAGACTCACAGACCTTGGAAATTGATGATAATAAACTAATGGGACGGAAGTCACCAGGCACACTCGCTGTTGATTTTTTCGGTATTGGAATAATCGTCCAAGTGCGTCCTTGGACATTTTTTGGGTGGCTCATGCCGGGTGGGATTACAACTGGGAAATTGAGCGACCATTACCATTACCATTACCATTACAGGTAATGAAATTTTATTTCATTACCATTACCATTACTGCAATGGTAATTGTAATGGTAATGGTAATGAAGTAATGAAAATTTCATTGCAATGGTAATGAAATTACCATTATTTCATTGCGATAGTAATGATAATGAAGTAATGAAATTTCCATTACTTCATTACTTCATTACCATTACAATTACCATTGCAGTAATGGTAATGGTAATGAAATAAAATTTCATTACCTGTAATGGTAATGGTAATGGTAATGCGTAATGAAAATTTCATTACTTTACAAGTCTGCCATTGAAGTTGTCGGAAATTCCTATATATATTTATTTTAAAATTTTATACAACCCGTGCAACGCCGGGTATGTAACAGCTAGTAATAAATAAATTTGGAACAAATTAAAAACGTTTCCAATAAAAGTATTGCAATTTACTTTTATTGGAAACGTTTTTAAATTGCTGCAAATTAAAAACTAATTTCTAATAAACGTTTAAACGAATTCGACATAAGCTTTGTTTTTATCGACCAGAACGAAAGTAGCTGAACATTTATTATTTTTTTTCGTTACTTAAACGTTGGTTGCAAACGAAACAACAAACGAAATGTGTTTATATAATTTTTCGTTTCTTACGAACGAAAAAATTCTTTGAGTGTACAAATTTTCTATTTGTTAAATCGTTTTTAAGTAGACAGTGCATATTCGCGGGAAGAATATACTGTAATTTGGAAATTGGTCCTTCATGCCAGACTTTATCGAAGGCCTGGGCGATATCGAGGAAAACAGTGGAGCAGTTGAAAGTGCCTTTTATTGAGTCTACAAAATGGCGCTCTCGCTCTATAGTGCCATGCAGTTCACGAAAGCCAAGTTGGTGTTCGGAAATCACATTTCTTTCTGTAATTTTGGGTAGAATCAATTTTATTAGAAGTTTTTTCGAAGAGTCACATTGTTGGGATTTTTTCCAGGTTTGTGAATCATTGTAACTTGAGAATGTTTCCAATCATCATGTTCTGAGGATCGCGTTAAATATGTGCAATAAATGGGTTATTGCTACTGTTGGCAGTTATTTTATCATCGTTGACGATATTAAGTCCGGTCCTAGTGCTTTTTTCGGGTCCAAGCTTCTGTTTATTGTTATTTGTATTTAAACGCGAGTGTACTAGAGTTTTTTGTGTGGGATTAATTTTGGTAATGATATATCACCAGTTATAGGTGGTTGGCAAAAGCTGCACACTCAAAGAATTAATATGTTTGGAGAACGTTTGCTTCAAATATACAACTTTTGAATATCTTTGAAAAAAATAAGTCGTTTTGCCGCAAATAATAAATAAATTTGCAACAATTTAAATAAGTTTCCAATAAAAGTATTACATTTTATTTTTATTGGAAACGTTCTTTTAAATTGCTGCAAATTAAAAACTAATTTCTAATAAAAGTTTACATTGTTAAATCGAATTCGATATAAGCTTTGTTTTTATCGACCAGAACGAAAGCAGTTCAGTGGCACAGCGTGTATGTGCGGAACTTATAAACATTACGTCCCGCGTTGGAATCCTGTCTGGGCTGAAAATTCTTTTCTTTTTTCGTTTACCAAACGTTGGTCGCAAACGAAAAAACAAACGAATGTATGTTTGTTTAATTTTTCGTTCCTTACGAACGAAAAAATTCTTTAAGTGCACCTTTTTTGCAAAGATTCTGGCCCAGTTTTCGTTTGACAACCGTATGGGAAGTTCTGCCAATACCAGGGTTTTCAGCTCGCCAGAGAGAGTAGTTTGTGGATTTTGTAGGTGCGAGATTTATACAAAATTAATTTTTGAAAGTTCAGCTAAATCGGACAAACATATGTATACAACAAAAAAGTGATGATTTTTCAAATTTTTTTATTGCTCTATTCGATTGAAAATGTCAAGAAACGGATACATATAATGGGACAAAATTGTGTTTTCGGACCAAATCTTTTTTTTTTTGCATTGCCGTTTGGCGTGGCTTGGTGTGAGGACGAGACGAGTTGTTTTTGTCAAAATTTCTCGCCTATACCGTAACTCGTACTTAGGACAGCCTCGTCAAAAGGTGGTCGTAAAATAACCAAAAATTACGGATGGCGTTATAATTGTTCGCAATTGGCCAAATAATTCTCTTTCGAGATCTCATATCCTTTCCGTTGCGAAAGGGGTATGGAGTAACTTAAATATCAAAAAAAAAATCTTTTTTTTGGTGGATTTGATTGGAAATCTTTAGAAACGGATTTTGGACTTAGCTCCAAAATAACCTATAAATTGCACAAAATGTTAGTTAGATAGTTCACTCTCTAGATTATTATAATTCATTTAAGTTATAAAAGACATTTTCGTTACGCTACTTTTAGACAAATAGTCAAATAATGGAGATTAATTACATGGCACCACCCCACCAAATTTGAACATTTTGAATTTGAATTTTATAACGCTGAACAAGATCGCGATCTTGGAATTTTTCTATCACGTTTTTGAGAAATGTAGGATCAGGAAGTTAAAGAATGGTCGAATAGGCAAAATCCAATAATTTATCAAAACAAAACGAATCTTTTGAAAACTGAATACGTTTAGTGCTAATACTTTTTGTTTTGAACATATGAACGATTTAGTTAAGAGCCATTAATTTTTTCGGTAAAAATTACTAAACTTTGTATTCAAATAAAAACAAACTAGCTCAATTCAACATAAAAACATACATATTTTTGGTCGAGATATTCATAATACTCAATACCTAAGAAAATTTTTTTCTGGGACTAATTTAATCAAAAACAAAAAAAAATTAAAAAATCACCAAATAAACTGTCTTGCGTTGTACAGATAATGCTTTTAAAATTTTTCATAATGTTTATTGGGCTATAACAAAAACCTTTCTCATAAAAACTGTATTTTAAGAAATTTTTTCAAAATATTACAGCTTACAAACAAAAATTTGTTTCGCGAAATTTCAATTCCTTAAAAAACCTTAAAATCAATAAAATTTGAGTATCGTTTCAATAATTTTGTACTGAAAAATTAATCTCTGGGGGGGGGGGGGGGTTTGGAACCCCCAAAACCCCCCCTTGTGCACGGGACTGTTTGGAGTACATTTGTTTAGCTGCGAGTTGGGCTGTTTTGGATTGAGACGGCCGCTGCAGTTTCTTTGTTTATTTCGTCGTTCGTGACACATTGGGGATAATGTGGGTGGTTATATTTTGCCGATATTTGGGCCAGTTTGTGAGTTTACTGGTCAATTTAATTGGTGGATTAGCTACAGAACTTGGGGTATATTTTATTGTGATAATAGTATGGTCTGACGAGTGATCTAGTGATGATTTAATGGTCAATTGGCTAATTTTTACAGTTTTGAATACTGTAAAGTCAATAACGTCGGGAGTTTTCGAATGTCAGTTGGCCAGTATGTTGGTATGTCCGAAGAGATCACGTCAAGGTCAGTGAAGTTTGTTGACTGTGTTCAGCAGGAGGATGACATTTGTATTATTATCGTTTATCTTAAGAAATACTGAACCGATTTGGACGCGGTTTATATTATTTGGTTGGAAATTATGTCGGGAACAACAAGTAGTTGTCGTCTGCTGACTATTGACCAATATGATTTTTCTACACATAAACAAAAATTTAAGTAAATCTAACCAAAAAAGACGATTAAAAATGCAGCAACCCAAAAACGTGATAAGTGGAACCAACTCAAAGTTGTTCGCGAACCGTGAAAATTTGGTAGCGTACTATTAAAAAATATATATATTTGTCCAGGTCTGTCTATCTTTCTGTCTTGTCTTTCTGTCTGTCTGTCTTTCTGTCTGTCTTTCTGTCTGTATTCCTGTCTGTCTTTCTGTCTGTCTTTCTGTCTGTCTTTCTGTCAGTCTTTCTGTCTGTCTTTCTGTCTGTATTTCTGTCTGTCTTTCTGTCTTTCTGTCTTTCTGTCTTTCTGTCTTTCTGTCTTTCTGTCTGTCTTTCTGTCTGTCTTTCTGTCTGTCTGTCTTTCTGGCTGTCTTTCTGTCTGTGTTTCTGTTTGTCTTTCTGTCTGTCTACTTTGACTACTTTGACTTATACAATATCTTTAGATAGTATCGAATAACTTCAGCAAGCTATATGCACAACGCTTTGATGTATATTGATCGATTGTTGTGGCCATCCCTAGGGTCTGACTTTTGCAGGTAGCGGTGCATGCCTGTCTGCACTGCCGCAAGTGGAGTGTTTGTCTCTGTAGGGTTTGCACCAATTGTATCACTCGTATTTGCTGACTGAGGCTTATTCCAAGGGTTTTGTTTTCGGTTAACTTAATATTAGAGTCTTTAATCTCAGTCTGGCTAGTTGGTTTGAGTTGCTCAAAATGCCTTCATATTAGCTGCCTGCTGGGTGTAGGGTGTAGGAGTCTGACACTGCTTACTCCAAGAGAGAGAGCCCGATGGCGATCGGGAGAGTTAGCAAAGAGTGCCTCTGCAGATCGACTCTTTGGTATAGTTGTTCCTGTAGATCAGTGTCAGCCAAGATTGCGCCTGTGTGCAGTGCTGAGAGAGCTCGTAGCGCGACAGAATCCTGTCAATGTCGTACACTGAGTGAATTAATATACAAAATAAATTACTATTTTAAGAAAAGTTTATTATAACACCTAAATTGCCTTTTTAAATGACACTTTTCTTTGGCAAACCAAACATTGCAGTTCTCGAAAAGCATTTTCGACAAATAAAAATTCCTCTTCCCAATTCACATTAAACATTTTTATTAATTAAATTCATAAAATAGCGCAGCGTGGTCTTGCTCGCATGAAATCTGAACATCGACTGAGCGCTGTCGCTTGAACGATCAGTAGTGTCGGTTTGAAAACACGACAGCATTCACGGTATACGTGTGATTAAAAATTCGCACGGACGGAGAGACAGACGGACATCGCTAAATCGACTGCAGAGGTGATGCTTATCAAGAATATATATACTTTTCCATACCGGACACGCCTCCTTATGGGCGTTACAAACGTTGTGTCAAAGTTAGTATACCCTGCCACAGTGATTCTTATATGTATAAAAATCAATGATATTTTCGACCCCTGCCTCAATTAATAAAACTATTCGGTTCGACCAAAATTAGGATTTTCGGGCGTAATTTCAACATTTAAACGAACCATTAAAGTCCCATTAAAATTAAACGGTAAATTTAGATTCGTTCGAGTTCGAGAATTTGGAAAATGTTTTGCATACAATTCTAATAACATAATGTGATATTTGCAGATAAATATGGTCAACGATGACGAGAGTCGGTACGAGCATACAAATCCATCGATCCCCAAAAATTGTGGCAAAATACCAGACATTTCCAAATTTGATGCTACCTTCTTTGGTGTAAACGGAACTCAAGCTAATTTTATAGATCCCCAAAATCGTATCCTAATTGAAGAGGCGTATAAGGCAATTGTGGATGCTGGCATAAATCCTTTCAGTCTTCGTGGTTCTAACGTTGGAGTATATATCGGATCCAGCATTTCGGAATCTGCAACGAAATTGCTATTCAGCTCAGCGACATGTTTCGGAATAACCGGGTAATTATTACAGTTAAGCACTAATGTTTCTATTTATTAAGACCACAATTTTTACAGAGTCAGTAGAGGAATGTTTGCAAATCGCATTTCATATACTTTTGGCCTTAATGGTCCCTCTATCTTATGCGATACAGCTTGTTCCAGTTCGATTTATGCTCTTGATATGGCGTTTAAAGCTATTAAAAGCGGCGAGATCGATGCGGCTCTTATCGGAGGGGCGAATTTGTGTCTTCATCCTAATGTAACCTTACAATTTGCACTTTTAGGTGTTATTTCACCAAATGGAAATTGTCGGCCATTCGACGCTGAAGCCAACGGCTATACAAGAGCTGAAACTATAAGCTGCATTTATCTGCAACGAAAATCCACGGCCAAACGAATTTATGCAACTGTAGTAAGCTCTGCGACCAACTGTGATGGGTATAAGTTGGAAGGTATCACTTACCCGTCCTCCGTTGTTCAAGAGCGGCTTTTGAGGCAAGTGTATGCTAAAGCAGAAGTAGATCCTAACGATTTGGGGTACCTTGAAGCACACGGAACCGCCACAATTGTGGGTGATCCCGAAGAGTGTAAAGCAATTGATAGTGCCATTTGTAGTCAACGCTCGGAGCCACTTTTGATTGGTTCTGTGAAGTCGAATTGTGGCCATGCAGAGCCTGCTGCTGGAATGGGTCAAATGGTGAAAGCGTTGTTGACCTTGCACAATGGAGTCATTCCGCCCAATATTAACTTCAAAACAATTAAGGAAAGCATTGGTTCTCTGAAAAATGGCCGTCTAAAGGTAGTTACATCAACAACAAAACTTGTCCAACCCTACATTGGAGTCAATTCTTTCGGATTTGGTGGAGCTAACGCACATGTGATATTAAAGCAATACGAAAAAGTAAAACTGAACAATGCAAAAAAAGAAAATGATACACTACCTCGCTTAGTAATGTGGTCAGATCGTACGGAGGAAAATGTCGCTGATTTTTTAAATGATCTCGAAGTTCGTCCATTAGATAACGAATTTTTGGCATTAGTGCATAGTGTACAATCTGGAACCATCAAGGGTATGGTGTTTCGAGGATATAGTATTCTCAATTCAACTGACAATAAAGCTAAGCCAGACGTACTATACAAACATATTCTACACGATTCAGATGTTAAGCGTCCGTTAGTTTGGGTGTTTGGTGGCATGGGATCGCAATGGACAGGCATGGGCAAATCATTGATGAGAATAAAAATATTCAAGCAGTCAATTCAACGAAGTCACAATACTTTAAAACCATCGGGACTGGATCTCATTAATATTGTCACCTCAGATGATCCAAATATGTTTAACAATATTATCCATTCTTTCGTGGGTATTACCGCTATTCAGATAGCGCTTGTGGACATTTTAAAGGAACTTGGCTTAAAACCAGACTATTTATTTGGACACTCCGCAGGAGAATTGGGCTGTTCATATGCAGATAATTGCTTTACAGCTGAACAAACGATTTTAGCTTCATACTATCGTGGGAAAGTAAGCTCTGAAATGGATAAAATCAAAGGATCGATGGCTGCTGTTGGCTTAGGCTATTCAAAAATTGTACCCATGCTTCCTGATACGATAGAAGTGGCTTGTCACAACAGCGCCGACTCATGCACTATATCAGGCCCATGTGAAGATGTTGCCAGCTTTGTGCTTCAACTTAAAGCGAAAAATATTTTTGCTAAAGAAGTGCCATGCTCGAATATTGCTTACCACAGTAAATATATATCCCATTTTGGACCATCACTGCTCAAATACCTTAAGCATATCATTCCTAATCCTAAACTTCGTTCAAACAAATGGATAAGCACAAGCGTGACCAAAAATCTGTGGCATGCAGACGAATGCAAATATTCTTCTCCAGAATATCACACCAAAAATTTGTTGGGCAGCGTTCTTTTCGAGGAGGCAGCATCTGCCATTCCCAATAATGCCCTGACAATTGAACTTGGCCCTCACGCACTATTACAGAGTATTCTCAAAAGTCTTATTACGGCCGGCGTTCATATCGGTCTTACCAAACGCAATTCTGAAAACGGCCCCCTACACCTGCTTAATGCGCTTGGCAGGTAAAACCAATCGAATTAAAATATATCATTACGTTTAAAGATTGACATTCAAATTTTAATCAATTAATTCTAGTCTTTATATCAATGGTGCGGAAATATCTGTAGATAAATTATATCCGAAAATAGAGTTTCCCGTCTCTCGTGGAACTCGTAGTCTCAGCTCTCGCATTCGCCTTGATCACAAAGATAACTTTTATGTATTTCGTCAAAGAGAATTGAAAGCCGGAAGTGGAGAACTATTATTCAAAATTAAACTTGACGACAAATTTCAGTATCTCTTGGGACATGAAATCGATGGCAGAGTACTTGTTCCTGCCACTTTTTATTTAGAGTGTGCCTGGCGTACATTTGCTTCAATGAGAGGAGTAGCTGATTTCGAATCTCTTGCGGTGGAATTTTCAAATGTTAAATTTGAACGTGCGACAACGTTGACTATTGAGTCATCAACTGAACTTTCGGTTGTCATCCATGGCGGGACGGGACAATTTGAAGTATTTATATTGATTTATTCTATATAAAAAAAAATTATTTTTTTGTTCTCTATTTCGACAAAGGTTTCAGAATCAAAAAGTTTGGTTGTTATTGGTTTTATAACCGAAATCACGGAAAAAACCATGCCGAACCAAATAACTTCCCATGATCCAGCACAGTCTACCACACTGTATAAAAAGGGCTTTTACAAAGAACTCAAATTACGCGGCTATCACTATAATGGTGATTTTCAAGGAGTCGAAATGGTTTTAAGTGATGGATCTTTTGGCAAAATAAAATGGATACAAAACTGGGTAACGTTCATGGATTGCATGCTGCAAATGAGCATTTTGGGCCATGATTCTCGCGAACTTGTGTTGCCAACGAAACTCTCTATATTAAGAATTTATCCCAAATATCACAAGTCTTCTCTCCTCAATGAGGATAAAATAGATGTTGTAGCGGATAGTGCTCATAAGAGTTTAATTTCTGGAGGTATTGAGATGATTGGATTAGAAGCAAGTGCAGTACAGAGGAGACGATCACCTTCCGATCCAGTGTTAGAAAGGTATCAGTTCATACCTCATTTCCCTTCTCCAAAGCAATCCGTAGACAATATAGCCAGATGCTGCATTCAACTTGCTTTGGAAAATCAACCGAAATCAAAATTAGAAGTAGTTGAAATCGCTGCAGAGCAACAAACCATTGAGTTTATTGTTAGCCTAAAGCAGGCTGTGGAAAATCTTCCGTCAATAACAGGGAATTACACAAAGGTTCATAAATTTAAGAAAGAGTGTCTTAAAGACCTCGAATTAGAAGGCGTAACCCAACTGGGGTCTGATGACATTTATAATACTGTATGTGGTAATATAGTACTTGTTGATAGAAGGTCAATTAATAGAGATGTAGACGATCTCGTCTCATCAATCATAGACAACATGGATCGGAGTGGGTTTCTAATCTGTAGGGAAAGTGCTAATATGCGGATAAACGAATTTCAGCCAATAAAAGGATTTGCTGTTATTGCATATTTCCCTTCAGACGATCAAACCTATGTGATGCTCAAATGTGAAGACAATATTAATTTACTCGCCAATTTAGTGTCGCTTTCAATATCTTCGCCCGACAACGACTTCAAATGGATTGAACAACTTCAACAACTTTGTACAGAATCGAATAACGTGATCTTGCTATCTCAAAAGGAAAAAATAAGCGGCATTTTGGGTCTAGTCAACTGTTTAAGAAATGAGCCAGATACAAAGAACATTCGATGCGTTTTTGTGGACGATAAAGACGCACCTCCGTTTGATATAAACCTACCGTTTTTTGCCGATCAACTTAAATTGGGCTTAGCCATTAACATTTACAAAAATGTTAGTATGCTCTTAATACACAGGGTGTAACAGTTAAAATATGATAAAATGTTACATGCATTTATAGCCATTCCGCAAGCCACTTCATTTGTGGTTAGGTTAGGTGGTTGCTGGAGCACCAACACACTTAGGCCAAATTATGTCCATTGTGATACCATATGCTTCTTGCTGCAATTATCATTGGCAAGTCATGATGTATGTGATAGTTGTAGGGACCTACAGTTTAATGCCGGATCCGAACGGCGAATGCATCTGTAGCATTCCTTGGCAAGTTATACTCTGTTAAGTTTGCTAATGCCTTCGAGGGCATGAAATCTGGCTGCCGTTTTGTATGGGAGGTAGACGTGGTTCTTATACGATGTTGCTCATTTTCAATACCGCCCAATCATTCGCCAAAATAAGTGGAATGCGAAAAAAGAAATGAATCGATAACTCAACAGAAGTTATCGTGCGAATTGACAACTCAGGAGGTGATGCTGATGAAGAATATATATAGTTTTCCATATCGGACACGCCTCCTTATTGACGTTACAAACTGTGGTACAAAAACAATATACCCTTGGACACCAGTGTGCATTATTCCGAGAAAAAAGTTTTAAAAAAACCAAAATTAGTGATTCCCCCGGATCGCCCCCGGGAGAATCACAATTTTACTTTAATTTTTAGTGGGATCAGTATGATTTTTATGATTGATTTTGTTAGCTTTCTGAGCAGCAATGTTTGTTTTTGTAATGTAAGGCTGATTCAATGGAGAAACAACAATGTGAAAAAAACCACAAACCAGCAAGGCATTTTTCTTATGGCCATTTCGGGACTGCCACTCCCTCATTAGAGACAATTCTGCTGACTACTAACAACCAACTTATCGTCCTACATATACTGCCTTTCACCGAACGAATACTTACACACAAAAAAAAAGTCGGTAGATTTAACCGAAAAAGACGGTTAAAAACATTCCAACCCTTCTCCGTCGGTTAATCTAACCTATGAGAAGTGGTTGATTTACTTTAATGATTTGTTGGTTTACAATTTTACAACAAAAATTTGTTTCGATACATATTTTTTTAATAAGAAAACTTTTTTCGATGAATTAATTTTTTCTTCATTTGAAAAAAACCCCAACAACCAAAAAAAAACATATTAAACACAAAAATATATTTCGAAAATGCAAGATTGCATGTTTAAAAAAATAAATATTTGCTTGAGAGCATAACTGACACAAGCACTTATTTTCCAAAAGTAGTATTACAAGCAAAAAACTCTGTTTGGCTCTGCTCAAGCTGCCTCTATAAGGCACAACATTCATAACACGATTGAGAATTCTTCTTTCTTTGAATCCCAACGATTCAACTGAAGATGCGCGAATGGTAAATTGCACAAGTTGGTGAAAATTCAAATTTAACCAACAATTGCTGTTAAAACCAAAAATTTCTGTACAACAACAATTTTTCAAGTATTTTTTTTAACATTTTTTGTCGGTTAAATCTATCGACGAGCTCGGTAAAAAAATTTACAATTTTCATACATTTTGAAATGCTGTACGTCAACCACTTTTTTCGGTTAATTTTACCGACATTTTTTTTTCTGTGTAAGAACTGCTTGAAGTGGCTATACTGAAATTGTTTTTGTGTAACAACTGTAATTTTTCGAACTTTTTTGGTGACAGGAACACCAACCTCAGAAAGCTCCTCATAGATCTTTTCCTCGATAGGTGGCGCGCAAGTACATACAAGGTGACCAATTGATTGAAAGTTTTGCCTGTTATCCTCTTGAACATATGTATGTTAAACTCTGTGAAAAACACTTTCATTACAGCTTTGACCTGCGCACTTCTTGTAGGCTGGATTTGTTGTCCAGTTCCAAACAAGATGCAGGACAGTGTGTTTTTCTCGTATTATATACATATATATAATACAAACGGCAAACTATCCGTAAGAAGTAAATTGAAATTACTTTATAAAGAAAGGGTATAATTTCATTTTTTGGGGACCAAACCGGTAGAATCATTAATTTTTTTCAAATTTTTTCCTCGTTACAATGCATATTATTATTAGAGACCGACCAAAATTTGGTTTCGTTTTCGGTTTTTCGGCCAAAAAAAGCTGTTTCGGCCGTGTTTCGTAGAAACTTCGCAGAAACCCATATCTACTACCCTCTCTTGAAATATACTACCCTGACCGTAATTTCAACTACTGTCGTAGAATTTCTACTACTCTACGCAACCAAATTAAATGTACTCCCCTTTCTTCAAATATACTCCCCTAAAATCGAGTATCTACTACTCTCGTCGTAGCAAAAAGTGAGAACCCTGTCCCTTCAAATTCGTTGCTTCTAAATTCATCGAATTCAAGATCTGAACTTAAAATGATCGGTTTCACCCCACTGATACGCTTAATTATGTACTACTTTATTAAAAATCACAATTGTTTCTTTTATTTTTTCGTGTTTGGCTGTGGTTTTGGGCAAAATTAAAAAAAGGAAAATTCGACCATTTCGGTTTAAGCCGAAAAAAAAAAATTTTAAAAAAAAATTAAAAAAAGCTATTTTGACTTTATATTTTTGTGTTTGTATCGGATTGAATCGACCTTTGACCTCGTTGGATATTTCGATCAGCGAAAATTTTTGTTTTTCAGTCCACCTTAATGCACATAACATTTTTTCATATTTTTGAGTCCCTAAACGATTCTTAGCTGTTGGACCGTCTCGACTGTTACACCTCGTATATGTAAAAGTATATTAAGGGTGTTCACAGTGCATCGTCAAGTCATTAATTGAAATTCCTATTATTTTTTAATGTGATATTCCTCGACTTTATCAAGGATAATCAAAGTTTTACAAATTAAATGCCGCGAGAAAGTAAAAAATTGTAAGACATATTATAATAAATTGTGAATGCCCCTTTAATGTGTGAACTATTGACATAATTATCGCATTATAAATTTTAGGGCAGATGGGGGACGTATCGTCATTTAATACTTCCAAATGAATTGTCCATGACACCGCATTCGGATCATGTTTATGGCAATATTAAACAAATTGGAGATCTTTCAACGCTGAAATGGCTACAGGGTCCACTGACCACGAAAAGCCCAGAACTTATGATTGTTTATTCATCTTTAAATTTCAAAGATGTTATGCAAGCGTCCGGTCGCTTACCAATTACACTGTTTGGCAAAAGTCGTTTGGGTCAAACTTGTATTTTTGGTTTTGAGTACAGCGGGATAAATAGTACTACTGGTAAAAGAATTATGGGAATGACATTTCAAGGAGCCGTATCGTCTCATATAGAAAAACCACCGCCACTATTTTGGGAGGTGCCTGCAAATTGGTCGCTCAGAGATGCAGCCACAGTTCCGGTCGTTTATTTAACTGTTTACTATGCATTTTTCTACACCGCTGATATAAGGAACGGCAAATCAATTCTTATCCATGCTGGTAGTGGTGGCGTCGGACTTGCAGCGATACGAGTGGCGCTAGCTTATGGCCTTGAAGTATTTACTACAGTGAGTACAACGGAAAAAAAGTCGTTCTTATTAGAAACGTTTCCCTCCCTCAAAGGTAATTTCTCATTCGATTATTGTTAACTTTGTCCGAATTAATTATTTCTATCCCATAGAAAAGCATATTGGAAATTCTCGAGACACAACTTTTGAAGATATGATAATGGAGCAAACAAATGGAGCCGGTGTTGATTTCGTGCTCAACTCATTGTCTGAAGATAAACTCAAAGCATCAGTGCGGTGTCTGGGAGTAAGAGGCCATTTCCTTGAAATAGGAAAATTCGATATGGCTAAGGACAACAGTATAGGATTGGGATCATTTCTTAATGAACTTTCTTTCCATGCCGTACTTGCTGACAACTTGCTTGAGGCGGACAAATCATTTGTTGAGGTAGGAATTCACATTTGTACCCTGCACACTCGTGTCCGAGGGTATATTATTTTTGTCGCCGGTATGGAAAACTATATATATTCTTGATCAGCATCATCTCCTGAGTTGATTAAGCGATGTCCATCTGTCCGTCTTTTTTGGCAAATGGTTGCACGCTATTGAAAATGGGCAAATGGGAAAATAACCTCTCACTAACGAAATACTGATCCGATTTGGACGCGGTTTTTTGCATTTGGTTGGAAATGAGATCCGAAAAGAAATGGGAATAAAACTGGAACGAAATGGAATCGGACCGGAAAAATAAATGGAACAAAATTTTTAAATGGATCAGGAATTTCTAATTATCGATACATACTGGAAAATTATCGATAAAATATGGAAAAATTACCGATAAATTTTCGTAAAATTGTCGATAAAATATATTGGATAAAATTTTGGAAAATTTCCATTGAATATCGAAAAAATTTCGATAAAATATCGAAAAATCCTCATATTAACCATACAAAATAGCCGCCAAATTTGTACTATCTTCTTTTATCTTGAGAAATACTTAACCGATTTGGACGACTTTTCTTGTATTTGATTGGATATGATGAAGGGAACGAAATGGGAATAAAACTGGAACAAAATTGTAAAATGATTCGGGAATGAAGTGGAAATGGATATTATCGACATTCAATCGAAAAATTTCGATAAAATATCGAAAAATTCTGAATAAAATATCTATAAAATATCGAAAGACTATCGTATACCGATTTCACTGTGTCACAGTGAAAATACACTCGGCTCAGGACCAGGCATAGGTTGTAGGTATTAGAAAACTTAATATAATGGCATACTACGAATATCCAATATGCCTCCAAAATGTGAAGTTTGGAAAAAAAACTGTTTTTTGGAGGTGCATTCATATAATTATTTTTAACTTTGAAATTTTTATATCGATTTTCATTTGCAAATATGATATAGAAAGAAGAATAAAACACCTTTACAACCATATATTACTTGTCTTTCTACAATCATAAAAATACAATCGATCAATTAAAAAATTTCCAAATTTAAAAAAATTTTAAAAAATTTAACATTTAATTGTGGCTATTTTTTGTTCTATCGATATTTTTTTCTATCAAGAAATAAAAAGTTTTTTTAAATCTGCGTTCAATGAATCCAAGAAATCGGAAATCGACTAAAATTTTACCAAGTTAAAATTATTTTTAATTAAAAACTTGCCAACAAAAAGCTTTTTTTTCCTACAAAAATTTTTTTTGTAATTTTTAAATTTTTAATGAAATAAATATATAATAATATTTTATTTATTTTTGTTACCTTTATCGAAAAAATTATTTTTTCCTTGATTTTTAAAGTTAAAGTTAAAGTTGTATGACAGAAGTGTTATTTTAGTGGCCACTACTTAGCTAAAAGTAATTTTAGTTTCGACAAACTTCACTCGATTTTCGATTTCTTGGATTCGTTGAACGCAGATTTAAATAAACTTTTTATTTCTTGATGGAAAAAAATAACTATAGAACAAAAAATAGCCACAAATTAATGTTAAATTTGGAAAAATTCTAAAAAATTGGAAATTTTAGAATTGATTGATTGTATCTTTGTGACTTTTCATCATAGACAAGGTTGTAAAGGTGTTTCTTTCTTCTTTTTATATCATATTTGGAAATGAAAATCGATATTAAAATGACAGAGCTAAACATTATTATATGAGTGCACCTCCAAAAAACAGTTTTTTTTGTCCAGATTTTGGAGGTATATTGGATATTCGTAGTATGCCATTATATTTAGTTTTCCAATACCTACAATCTATGCCTGGTCCCGAGCCGAGTATATTTTTCGACCCTCATTTTGTGACACAGTGTTTTCGATAAAATTACTAACACATGGTCTCAGAATGTATCGTACTCGCAAGTGCAGAGTATAGACCGAAGTTAATTCTCTTACTATTTTTTGTTGTTGTTAGATTTTAGCTAATATTTCAATCGTATTATAGCTAATTAAGGAGCACATTAGCAATGACATTGTGAAAGGTATAATACAGCCATTGCCATCAACTGTATTTATGGCTCATGAAATAGAGGATGCATTTAGGTACCTAATGTCGGGAAAGCATATTGGAAAGATTTTATTACAAATTCGCAAGGATTCAAAGTCAAATGTTACGTTACCCATTCGTGTGCTATCTCAAATTTACTTCGAGCCGGACTTAGTGTACATTGTGCCCGGTGGTCTTGGAGGATTTGGTTTAGAACTGGTAGACTGGATGATTTTGAGAGGAGCACGAAAAATTGTCCTCAGTTCGAGCCGAGGCATTTCCAATGATTATCAACAATCAAGAATTTTGTAAGCAATTTTTGTCCACACATTAAATTTTTATGATTTTACATATTTTGTTTTTTTGAAGTCTTTGGAAGTCATACTCTTGTGAAATTGTCGTAAATACATCCGATATAGGATCAGAAGAAGGCTGCTTGGATCTTCTAACTGAGAGTCTGCAACTAGGCTCCATTGGCGGTATTTTCAATCTAGCTGTTCTTCTCAAGGACGCACTCTTCTCCAATCAATCAAGAAAACTCTTTCAGCAATCTTTTAAGCCGAAGGCATTCGCAACAAAATATCTTGATAAACTATCTCGCAAACTTTGTCCGAAATTAGATCACTTTGTTGTATTTTCAAGTGTCTCTTGTGGCCGAGGAAATGCTGGTCAGTCCAATTATGGAATGGCCAATTCGATTATGGAACGTATCATTGAAGATCGTGTTGCCCATGGTCTTCCTGGTAAGGCCATACAATGGGGTGCCGTTGGAGAGGTTGGTCTTGTCGCTGAAATGGCAGCTGGTAAAATCGACCTTGAAATAGGCGGAACACTTCAGCAGCGCATAAGCTCTTGTATTGATGTGCTGGATGTGTTGTTATCTTCTCCCGATCCTATTGTCGCTAGCATGGTCGTTGCTGAGAAAAAGATCCGAACCGCTGGCCAGTCACCGATAGAGTTTGTTTTGAACACACTGTCAATTCGAGATATTAAAACTATTTCTGTTGATGCACCATTAGCAGAACTTGGAATGGACTCCCTAATGAGCACTGAAATTAAACAGACGCTTGAGTGTAACTTTGACATTGTGCTCAATAATTCAGACTTGAGATCGTTGACAATTGCTAAACTATCTGAACTGTCTGAAAATTTCGTAGGTACAAGAGTGAAAGTCGAAGAAGTTGATAATTATGAGCATATAGAAAAAATGCGACAATTTTATGGTCAAATGGCAAATTTAGGAAATCCAAACACTATTTTTGATCATGTCAATCGAGTCACCAATGGCAAGCCCATTATAATATTGCCAGGAATCGATGGGCGCAGTGGAGAAATTTGGCAAAACATTGCCAGAAACCTGAAGTTACCGACATACGTTTTGCAGTTCCATACAACAAGCGCAGCAAGGAGCATTTCTGAAATTGTAAAATTTGCAACAGAGGTATCTATGACGCGGGCTTATTTAACCGTACTTGAATTGATTTATTGGATAAAAATATTCTTTCCTATTCTAGAACATATGTGAATTTCTCCGAACGCATCAAACAAAAGACTTCCAAATAGTTGCATACTCTTTCGGTGCTTTGGTGGCGCACTTCACTGTTGCCGCACTCGAAGCCAAGGGTTATCAGGGAAAGCTAGTTCTGATAGATGGTTCGCCGTTCTGGTTGCAGACAGTGGTTTCGTCGCTTCAGAAAGCTTATGCTGGAATCGAATTGGACAAAATGGCACTCACACTAACTTTGAGCATCATACTGCCCAACTTAAGTGTTCAAACCATAGAACGCGATTTTAAAAATAAACTGTTTAAAGAGGAATGGTTCCAGTACATTTATAGTAACCTGTTCAAATATGACTACGACCATATCGACGAAATGATGACTAGCATTGAATGCATTTATCAGAGACTAAAGATAATACAAAATCCAGACACATACAAAAACAGTACAGCTATAAATACAGAGGTGTTGATGGTCAAGCCAACAAATGGCATTATTAAAAATGATGACGAGTCCTACGGTATCTCTTCATTAACAATAAATCAAACACAAACAGAAATACTGGAAGGCAACCACCAAAGTATTTTGCAAAATGAAAAGCTATGTGACATCATAAATACATATTTCAATAAATAAAATTGTAAAACTGAAATACGTATACAACTTGAGAGCAATTTAGCTGCAGGAATTCATAAATTTTTGTGTAATTTTTTAAATACCTTCGTTCCAGAATCGTAATTCTTTTGTAAGCTTTCAGATTCATATGATCAATTTAAATACATACATGAAAGGTTTGGTAAAATAACGCGTGTTAAAATTTTTTTTGGAATAAAAAGAAGGTAACTTAACAAATTCCGCACAAAACTGTAGGCTTAAATATCGGCAGTATAAAAGCTCCCACATTATCCCTAAAGTGTCACTAAAAACGAAAGATACTTAAACACAGCTGTTAGTAATTTTACACTCTTGCTTTCCCAAGCAGCTGCAGCGGCCACTCCGGCCCAAATCCGAAATAGCTCAACTCGAAGCTAAGCAAAATGTACCCCAAAGGACATAGAGCATATAATCTATATATGGACGCTGAAACTACTGCACCGATTTTCACCAAAATGTATACATGTATTCTATGGGTCGTGAGTCGTGTTCGGGGATAGGTTTTGACACGCCCACTTTTACCGCCCACTAGTTTAAAAAACTGCTATATCTCAGACGGGTTCGATCACAAGAAAATGAAATTTTTCATGAATATACTGTATGACCTTAGCCATAATCTGGGCTGCAAATGGGGGGATTAGACAACGGGGCGTGGCACCGCCCATACAAGTCAATATTTGAAAATGCTGTAACAGGACTCCCATTTAATGTTTTCCAACGAAATTTGGCAAATGGTTTCATGGTTTCAACTCTAAGCTAAATGCAACATATCGGCGTAATTGGACAAAGTGGCGTGGCACCGCCCTTAAAATTCAATACTTCAAAGTTACATTCTTGGGATAGCATTGAATATTCTTCAACGGGAAATGGTTCTATGCTTTCAATGCTACATATTAGAATTGGACAGCACTTCCCATACAATTTAATATTTTAAAAAATGTTACACTTGGGCTCCCAATGAACATTTTTCAACGGGACATGGTTTTATGCTTTCAATTCTATGTTCAATGTTACATATGGTCGGAATTGGACAGCGGGGCGTGGCAATTTTCATACAATTCAATATTTCAAAATGCTACACTTGGGCTCCCAATAAAAATATTTGACAATTGTTTTCATTAATTTATTATGACCTTAAAGGCAAAAATAACTTTTGTAGGGGCAGCAAAGCGGACCGGGCCCTGTTAGTATATATATATAGTCCGCCCAAAGCAAGTTAATATAAGGGTTATAAAAATAAACAATATTTGGTAGTTGGCCAAGCAAAAAAAAAAGTAATGATTGTTTTGCGGTTAACAACTCAGCTGAGTTTGGCTGCTTGCGTTGTATGAGCAGTGCTCATTGAGCACATGCTCATACATGCTCAGCAGCTAGATTTCATGTCTGTCATACAAACACTAGCAACGATTTTGGTTTTGCGAGTTTGTGAGTATTAAAATCAGTGCGTTCAATACCCTGCAAGAAACCGGTATAGTTCCAAAATAGTTCCGAACTAGCTCTGCAGTAGGGGGTACTGGTTCCACCCAAATCTCTTTCACATGTGGTGAAGTGGCGAATTCAACATGGCATTGTCATTGGAGAAAGCGACCAGCAGCCACCTCTGTATTACCTCTGTATTACCTCCGGCCAGCTCGAAAGTAGCCACTACAATCTAGCTCTTTCCTAGCGGTGGAAAATTGGACTATATAAGTTAAGGGAGATAGCTGACATCGCAGTTCCCACACCAAGGGAAATAGCTGACATCGCAGTTCCCACACCTGTTGCCAGTTGCTTGCACCTAATTCAAGTCTACGTAATTTAAGTCTTATTTGTATTCTGTAATGTCAGCACTTTGCTGACTTGGTAGCTTGTCGAAAACGACTTTGGAGAATAAAGAGACAGATTAACTTCTGCAGCGAGCAAGTAAAGTACTCGAAAAATAAGTGGCGCCCAAACGTGGTTAGAACCAAATAAAAAATAAAAAACTGTTCGTTGGAGCACTGCTCGACTTCTAGCCACGTCCTGATACAAGGACACAAGTCAGCGGTGCATCTATACGGCAGAAAAACAAAAAAAAACATTAGTTGGAGCACTTCTCGACTTCTAGCTACGTCCTGATACTGGGACACAAGTCAGCGGTGCATCTATACGGCAGAAAAAAAGCATTCGTTGGAGCACCTCGTCGTTGGATTTCTTTTCACTAGGACATAATAAGTGCACCTAAAACGTACCCACCAACAAAAACAACAAAAATCATCATTTTTTAAATCATCATGTTTGCAGTTACATTGTAAGGATAAAAGAAAATTTTTAAATTAATTTAATTTAGGGAAAAAGGTATACTTAATATTAGTTTATAAATTAAAAATTATACTTAAGAGTGAATCAAAAGTGAGAATAATAGACAAATTTTTCTTGTGACAGAATATTATTAACAAATTTTTTGAATCAAACGTGAAAAAACATTTCCAAATTGACCTAAGTGACTTATAAATTTGCCTGCCGTAAATTAATTTGAAAAAAATGGAGGAGTTTATGAAATTTGTAGGACCAACTGTAGAGATTGCAGTAGAAACTGCTTGTGGGACAATAGTGTCAAAGATGGCAAAGTTAATAGAGGAAAATAAGAGAATCAAAGTGACTGCTCAAGTAAAAATTGACGAATTAACACGACAGGTTCAAGCGGTTAAATTGTCTCCCTCTATTGAGCCTTACGACTAAGGCATTCAATCCCGGGATCCCGAATCCCGAAATCCCGGGATCCCGGACGTTTTCTCAATCCCGGAAACCCGGGATTTTCAATCCGGAATCCCGGGATTCAAAAAAGGCTTTTTTTATGCATTGTTTAAGATATTTTTGACGGTTTTCTACAAAAATACAGCCGTGCATTTACATCCAATCTAATCTGAATAAAATTTTTTGAATTTAAACAATTTTTTTTTTTACAAAAAAGATATATGTTTACTAAAACTACTGAAAGTAACTTTTTCGTGTGTAGCATGAAATGGAGCTGGCTGAATTTTATGATAATATTCAGATTCAGGTGGCAAACAAAAATTATTTGTTCGATCAATGTAATTTAAAAAGAATTACTTTTTGTTCGACTTATTTATTTTAAATATTATTTGTTTTGTTTAATGCTATATTTAATAAATATTATTTCTTTGTCGAATTAAAATGAAATTAAACTTAAAATATTGTTGCAACAATTTTTTCTTTAATTTTATATTAATTATTGTATTTAATTGGAAAATCCCGAAAATCCCGAACAAATCCCGGGATCCCGGGATTGTAATTTCAAATCCCGAAATCCCGGGATTTTCAAAAACACTTCGGGATTGAATGCCTTACTTACGACCCAATTACAGTGCGGTCGGTCGTAACATGTCCTATATCGCTGGACCTGGTTAAATCCCTGCCAGAATTTTCAGGTATGTTTCATGGCGACAGGCGGCTAATACTGCCATGTATCTTTATAAAAAGTACGAAGGTACTGAACGTTACTACCAAGCAGTAGCCATAGTTAGGAATAAAATAATAGGAGCCGCGGATCTTAACCTTGCTTCATTCAACACCGTTTTGAATTTTGAAGCGATAATAGCCAGGCTAGACCATACATATTCAGACCATAGACCTTTACACATCTTGGAGAACCAAATGAGCATTCTTTGTCAGGGACGAATGTCTATTTCAGAATTTTATGACGAAATTGAGAAAGTCCTTACGTCCATAATGAATAAAATTACTATGGAATATTCTGGGAACAATGATTTAATCAGTTCCATGTCAACAAAGTATCACTCAGATGCTTTGCGCATATTCATTTCTGGGTTAAATAAACCTCTCTGCCACATCCTTTTTTCGGCAGGTTGTCAGGATTTAACATCAGCACTTGCCAAAGCACAAGAGCTAGAAGCCAATCAGCATCGATATGCTTTTGCAAGAGCTTTCGAAAACAGATATGATAAACCTCCACGAAATAATACCCATTTTAAAAGAGTAGAAAATGAATATGAAAAAGGCAACGATAAAAAGTTACAAAAGCCAATACCTATGGAAGTAGATCCTTCATCTTCTAAATATCGCCATAATACAACAAGCTTACGCGCCGTTCCATCGGCAACCAAATATAAATAATCTGGTTCAAAACCAAAACAACTTCAAAAGAGCACATGAGTCCGACAAGGCAAACTTAAATAAACAACAGCGAGTCAATCACATTGATCTAGCGCTGCAGCAGGATCCCGACCCAGCTGAAGACGTTGATGAAGAGTATGATTATGATAGTGAAAGTAACTTAACCGATTATGTAGATGAGATTAATTTTTTAGAGTAAGGTCGGCACTACCGTATGTGGAAAAGAGACTTAACGACAATGTTACGTTAAAAATCTTAATTGACACCGGTACTGCCAAGAACTACATACAAAATTTGCCACACTTGAGAAATATCACAATGAGTGATAAACCTTTCATAGCTAAAACTCTGAACGGGGAAAATAAAATTTCAAAGAAATGTAAAATACATCTATTTGGTATTACAACTAATTTTTTTTTACTCCCTCAACTCAAAACTTTCGACGCAATAGTAGGTTACGATTTTTTGAAAACAATGAAAGCTAAAATTGATACTAACAAAGCGGTACTTATTCACAAATCGGGTATTGAACCTTTAAAATTCATCACATGCGAAGCTGTAAATAACATTCAAATCAATGACGAATCAGTTCCAAAAAAATTTCAAAGTGAATTCCAAGAATTAATCAACAAACATATAGAGGTATTTGCGAACGAAAAGCAAAAACTGCCATACGCCACACAAATAAAATCATATATTAAAGCAGATAACTCAGAACCCATTTATAGCAAACCAAGACCTTACAATATGGCAGCAATGCCATTTGTTAATAAAGATATAAAGAGAATGTTAGATGAGGGAATAATTAGACCATCGCGGTCGCCTTACAACACTCCCATACTCGTCGTTGGAAAAAAAGTTTCAAACGATGACGGCACCTTGAAATATCGCTTAGTTTTTGATTACAGAAAGTTGAATGAAAAAACAATTGCGGATTGCTATCCAATTCCGGAAATTTCAATGATTTTATCAAATTTAGGTCAGGGAAAATTTTACACCACTATAGACTTGAAGGCAGGCTTCCATCAGATCCTACTGGAAGAAAAAGACAGAGAAAAAACAGCTTTCTCAGTAAACAATGGAAAATACGAGTTTTGCAGACTGCCATTCGGTCTGAAAAACGCGCCAAGCATATTTCAGCGAGCCATAGATGATGTGCTGCGACCAGAAATTGGTAAATGTTGCCATGTCTACATGGACGATGTTATAATTTTCTCTAAGAACGAACAACAACATTTACGAGACATCGCCAAGATATTATCCAAGCTCTACGAAGCCAATATGAGGGTTGCTTCAGAAAAATGTAAATTTTTCAAACAAGACGTAGAATTTTTAGGTTTTAGGGTTTCCTGTGACGGTATTAAAACATGTCCTGGAAAAGTAAGAGATATTGTAAACTTCGAAACTCCAAAATCACTATGAGGTCTAAGGTTTATTAAAGATTACGCATTAATAACGAAACCCCTAACCAAATTTCTGAGAGAAAATGGCGATATCAGCTCTAAACAATCAAAAAATGTACCGATTCATTTTGACCAAAAGGCAGTTCAAGCTTTTAATAAAATTAAAAATATTTTAGCTTCGGAAGACGTTTTGCTTCTGTATCCGGACTATCTAAAACCTTTTGAATTGACAACAGACGCTTCTTCTAAAGCAATTGGTGCTGTACTAGCACAGCAAGGCCGTCCCATCACAATGGTTTCCCGAACTCTTAGTAAAGCAGAGGAAGAGTATGCCACAAATGAAAGGGAAATGTTAGCGATAGTATGGGCATTGCAAACTTTGAAAAATTACTTGTACGGTGTACCCAAAATTCACATTTATACCGACCACCAACCTTTAACTTTCGCAATGTCGGACAAAAATCCAAACATGAAATTAAAAAGATGGGCAGCATTCATCCAACTATACTCCCCGACTTTTCATTACAAACCTGGTAAGGAGAACAAGGTTGCAGATGCGTTATCCCGGCAGTTTATAAATGTTGTGACAAATTCAGATGGAACTATTCATAGTGAAGAGTCATTAACAAACGTTATCCCCTCAGTTATAAACCCAATTAATAGTTTTAGAAATCAAATTCTTATTGAGTCAGCCTCTGAAAATAGTAAAAAAATAAAAACTCTTTTCCAAAACAAAATGAGACATACAGTTAAGTTTTCCACCGTACCTGACCTTATCAAAATTATGAAAGAAGTAATCAAACCAGACATTAATAACGGGATTCATTGCAATATAGAAACATTAGGCAAGATACAAAATGATTTAATTACCGCTTTTCCGAACATTAAATTTAAGTACACAAGCAAATTTGTACAAGATGTAGTAAACAAAGACAACCATCAGACATTATAGCTAATGAACATAATAGGGCGCATAGGGAAATCAACGAAAATTTCAAGCAGATAATTTCCGAGTACTATTTCCCTGACATGAAAAAAATGTTAAAACACTTCATCAGTAACTGTAAAATTTGTAGAGAAAACAAATACATGCGTAGACCAACCAGGCACCCGGTAGGAAAAACACCAGTACCAAAAGCTACAGGGGAAATATTGCATATTGACATATATTTTACCGCAGGAAAGTATTTTCTAACATGCGTCGACAAATTTTCTAAATTTGCTGTGGTGAAAAATATTTTGTCAAGAAACACAGCTGATGTTAAATACGCACTAATAGAAACCATATCTCAATTCAACAATATCAAACAAATCGTTACTGACAATGAAGGTGCATTTACATCCAATGTAATTCAGTCATTGTTAAGAGACCAATTCAACATTTCATTATTTACTGTTCCAGCCCTTCATAGTCAAAGTAATGGGCAAGTGGAACGATTCCATTCAACACTAGCGGAAATAGCAAGATGTACCAAGGGTAGCACCACTGACATAGTTGAACTAATTTTATTATCGACATATAAATACAATAATGCTATTCATTCTGTAACCGGTTACAAACCAATAGAACTGCTGCACAACGGAACTGAAAAAATTAAAATAGAAGTCGAACAGAGATTAAAAGATAAACAGGAACGAGACCTAAACTACCACAATAAAGGGACGCAACCAAAAGAATTGCAACGGGGCGATAAAGTATATGTGAAAACAAACAAGAGATTGGGAAATAAATTGGGAAAACTTTATAACGAAAAAACTGTTCAGGCAGATCTGGGAACAGCTGTAGTGATTGATGGAAAACAGGTTCACAAAAATAATTTAAAATAATTCTGCAATTACAGGTTGCTACTTGGCACACTAGGGTCGGCAAAGATAATGGACTACTCTTCAGCCCTTTACATTCCGCACCCCGTAGGAGAAACTGCGATTTTCGAAAACCTTATATATTTAAAACACGTAACTAATTTTTCAATGGTAGAAAAGGTCATTATTGATAATATAAATTTGATGACGCTACTAGAAAATGAGAAGGAAGTACAACTATTACAGCAGGACGTAGATGAAATAGATCGACTAGTACGCATGTTGAAAGTGCCAGTTAGATCGCGAAGAGCAATTGAATTTATTGGATCAGCAATAAAATTTATTGCAGGTGTGCCTGATCACCAAGATTTTGAAATTTTACAAGCAATGGAAAATGAGCTCATTAGAGCAAACAATAGGCAAATTGAACAAGAAAAACACAATAAATTCGGAAATACTAACAATGTTAATAGCACGTAAGAATAAAATTGTTATTGATAATCTAAAAAATAATTTATATAGCACAATGCTCGCTCATCTAAATATAGTAAATCCACTGGTACTTGATCCTGAGGAAATAAGATTAGTTGAAAATACCGAAAACGTTGTAACGTATATGAGCGATTTACTTAGTATTGCTGATGTTAAAATATATTATCAAAAAGATTCACTTATTTATCTTATAAAAATACCGCTGGTAAAGCAAATTTGTAAACTTAATGAAATAATTCCAATCATTCAAAACAATAGAATATTAAATTTAAAAAACAACAAAACCGCAAATTGTAATGAAATTTATTTTGCATTGAAAAATTGTAAAAAAGCTATTGAATATAATTACTGCAACATAAATAGAGACGATAAGTGCCTGCTCGAACTGCTAAATAACCACACTGCGAACTGTCCAACAACTTCAGCATATCAAGCATCGGAGATAGAACAACTAAGAGATGGCCTGATCATACTACGAGATGGGAATGCAACGGTAGAAGAAGATGGGCAAATTATTCATTTAAATGGCTCCTACCTTATAACTTACTCAAATTCAATCATCGTTAACGGAAAAAAATACGAAATAAATCAACTAACCGATATCATCCAGCTGCCAGCACCAAAGAAAACAAGCCTAATAGAAACTGAGTTTTTCGATGAAATATCGTTGCCACACTTACACAAGCTACACATCAGCAACATGGAAAAAATAGAAGAGGTCAAAGTAACATTGGAAACTAGTAGATGGATCTGGTACAGTGTCATAGCAATACTTTCGCTGACTATCATTATAATTCTATACATTAAACTCAAGCCTAAGGTGGTGCAAACCAAAACAGAGGAAATACCGATGAAAATGACAGAAACTCGTAAAGAGGCTATTCGAACTCGAATTTCCCAGATTATGAACGAGGACGTTCAAATTTAAGGAAAGGACGAGTTAAGGGAAATAGCTGACATCGCAGTTCCCACACCTGTTGCCAGTTGCTTGCACCTAATTTAAGTCTACGTAATTTAAGTCTTATTTGTATTCTGTAATGTCAGCACTTTGCTGACTTGGTAGCTTGTCGAAAATGACTTTGGAGAATAAAGAGACAGATTAACTTCTGCAGCGAGCAAGTAAAGTACTCGAAAAATAACTTATACAATACTTGTAGCCAGTTAAGAACCAGACTCTAGCTTTCGGTAGATTTAAAAATTACTGTCTCAAAAAAAGACTCAATCTTAGTTTTTTTTAAGTACCACTTTATTATTAAAAACTGTTTTGTATAAATATATATTTTTTGTAACCAAAACTCGACTATTGATTTCTGAATTTATTATCTGAAAATAAAAAATTGTAAAAACATAAAACTGCAAAAAAGAAAAAAATTTTAAGTAAAAGTGACAAAATAAAAGATTTGAAATCTGTAAAAAAAAGGAAAAAATGTTAAAAATTAAAAAAGGATAAAAATCTGTAAAAATAAAAATATGAAAAAAATGTAAAATTGTTAAAATAAATATAAAATTCATTCTGAACAAAATACATTTATTTAGCCTTTTATGCACTTCATTCATTGACCATACTGAAGGCACTGATTTTAATACTCGAATGTCAAAACCGAAGTCGTTGCTTTTGTATTCATGCCGCACATATGTGCTTAACAAAAATAAAGGTTGCCTTGAAAATAATTTATATTAGCATTAAATCACTAACTATATTCTTTTTGCTTATTTTTTACATTTTTTAAAAATTTTATTTACAAAATTCACATTTTTTTTTAAACTTTCAATTATAAGAAAATATATCACTTTACACAAAACGAATATCATTTCTCCAAAAGAATATTGTTCATTGTTATTTAAATATTTTTTAAATTTTATTTTTTTAACGAAGCTTCCTTCTAATTCGCTTCACAAATCACAACTGATTTGAAAAACTGGTTTACTCACAGATTACTCGGTTTTTGTTCGGCAATCTTCTCTCAAAGATAAACGAAACAAAGCCAAGTACAAATCACTTTTTGTTTGAAGGGGTTGTGTGACCCCTGCATTACTTGTGTATGGTTCGGAACCAATCTGCAGCTCTAAAAGAGCTTGATTCACCCATTGCAACTATGCAATAGCTGTATACCCTATAGATCCAGTTAAATGGGAGTCAGTTGTTTCTTGCAGGGTATGGTCAAAGAGTGAAGTGCATAAAAGGGTAAGTAAATGTAATATTATGTGTTCCATATTTTTATTTTTACATATTTTTTTTTATCTCTTTTTTTATTTTTATCATTTTCTGATTTCCATTTTTTAATTTTTTTTCTTTCTATTTTTCTATTTTTTTTTTTTACAAATTTTTTAAAGTTTTTTTGTTTTTTTTATTTTAAGATAATCGATTTGAAATTAGTAGTGCAAACAAATAAAACAAAAGAGTCAAATTTCGACAAGATTGTAACCAAAACACTACTAATGAATGCATTCATTGCTCATATGCGAACAATTTTTCATGGTACGCGAACTATTTTTAATGGTACGTGAACAATTTTTCATGGTAAGCGAACAATTTTTGGTGGTACGCTAACAACTTGGAATTGGTTCCATTTACCACGTTTTTTGGTTGCTACATTTTTAATCGTCTTTTTTGGTTAGATTTACCTATTTCACATATTTAACGCGATCCTCAGAACATGTCACTACTATGATTGGAAACTTTCTCAAGTTAAAATGATTCCCAAACCTGGAAAAGATACCAGTAATGTCGCTTCATACCGGCCTATAAGTTTGCTCTCTTTAATATCGAAACTCTTCGAAAAACTTGTAATAAAACTGATTTTACCCAAAATTAAAGAAAAAAAGTGATTCCCGATCACCAATTTGGTTTTCGAGAAAAGCATGGCACTATCGAACAAGTGCATAGCATTGTAAACTCAATAAAAAGCACATTTGAAAACAAACAATATTGCTCCTCCGTTTTTCTCGACATCACCCAGAGCTTCGATAAAGTCTGGCACTAAGGACTTATTTACAAACTCCAGCATATTCTTCCCTCCAATATGCACTGAATACTTAAAAACTATCTCACAAATAGAAAAGGTTTAGTCTCCCGAAAATACGATATATGTAGGTACCACAAGGTAGTGTCCTTGTACCCCTGCTATATATTCTCTATACTGCAGATATGGCCAAAAGTGACAGAACTATCGACTTTTGCTGACGGCACTGCTATCCTGTGCTCTCACTTAAACTCAGACGTGGCAACTCTTTACGTGCAAAAACATTTCATTCTATGTAATTGGCTATCACGAAGCAAAATCAATGTCAGAAGGTAAACGGCCTAGTTGTCCCTGAGAGTTCTGAAACTAAGTATCTTGGTATCTTGGCACAAGCACATTCAATCCAAAATCAGTCAGATTAAATCAAAAAAATTTGAGCTCAATTGCACTGAGAGAAATGTTGGCTCATGATTTACTATTATGGAGTTCATAAAATTATGGTTTCTTAATTACGAACTATAATCATTAATTATGAATATTAGTCACAATTTCGTACATAAACTGTGCATATGGATTGTGAATGCAATATGATTATGGTTAATGAATTTTGTGAATTATTTTACTATTCTTGAAGAATAATTGATGATTAACTAGGGCATGAAACTGCACGTGTTTTGAGTAACTTGGTTGATTGTCATGATTTACTGAGCAATATACAATACATTCAGACGCTTTCACAATTATGCCAGGGTAGCCGAATCGGTTATGCGTCCGGACTCCAGAGGATGTCGGTTCAAATTCCGGGAAAACTGAATTTGTGAAAAAGTTATTACAAATTATTCTAAGCAAGTTGGTAAATACCCAGTGGTCAAAAGAAGGTGTCTGCAGGCATGCCAGTATGCCTCTTCAGGAGTTCGGATGCCTTCCCTCTCCGCTTCCAACCTTTAGTTATTTTTTATATGAAATGGGACAAATAAGCAGGCCTACGTCTGTCGCTTCCATGCGTATGCCTGCTGGAAGGCATGGTCGTAGAAGCGGAGTTGGATGGTGTATTTTTAATTTCCCTCCGTTTCCTAGTTCTGACGCTTTATTCGCCTTTGATTGGCTTAGCTAAAAATAGCCCAAAAAATATATTGGGAACATCTATTTTTAGAATTTAAATTTTTAGTTAATTTTAAATTAAATTCATATTTATACCGCCACACTCACTGTATATTGACTTTGACACAACGTTTGTAACGCCCATAAAGAGGCGTGTCCGGTATGGAAAAGTATATATATTCTTGATCAGCATCACCGCCGGAGTCAATTTAGCCGTGTCCGTCTGTCCGTCCGCACGATAGCGGTCGCAGTTTTGGAGATATCGACTTGAAACTTTGGGTACATGTTTTTCTCGTGAATACTGAGATCAAGTTCGAGAATCAGCCAAATCGGACAAAAACTGGGCGTAGCTCCCATACACCGAAAAAAAGGTCAACATTTTTCAAGCCTTTTTTATTGCTGCATTCGATTGGAAATGTTTAGAAACGTATTTTTGACATGTTCCACATATATAATGGTCAAAATGGGGTCTTGAGACCAATTTATTTTTTTTGGTCGATTTGATTGGAAATTTTTAGAAACGGATTTTGGACATGTTTTGGGCTCCAAAACTTTTTATAGGTGGCTCAAAATGGGGTCTTGAGACCGCATAATTTTATGTTCGAGGTACTTCTTCCTGCTGTGTGGGGGTATTTCAGCTTCGGTATAGCCGAAGATAGTCCACTCTCTAGTTTTCACTCATTGTAAATTTTTGGCATGTAAATGTTTTATTTTATGATTCTGATATTATATTTTCGAACTCTTTAGTTCATATAAATTTTTATTTACTTACTTGCGTTTTCGCCGAGCTGAGAATTGAACCTGGGACACTTGGCTACTGACAAGGCGTGTGCGGCCTTTTAGCACGTTCGTCTACTGATGGCATTATTTTACTATGATCTAACTGCGTATATTAGATATTATGAGTTTTTTCTAAATGGGTGTTTTGTAAAGTATTTAGGCATTTTATTTACTTCAAACATAAATTTGATTAAGAAA
The DNA here is from genome assembly GCA_951394025.1 of Heteromyza rotundicornis. NCBI lineage: Eukaryota > Metazoa > Arthropoda > Insecta > Diptera > Heleomyzidae > Heteromyza > Heteromyza rotundicornis. The sequence goes on from OX596012.1 coordinate 43,863,726, forward strand.
TGTGGTTTTTTTTTAACATTGAGTTTTTTTTATACAAATTGCAGAAGTTTATCGTAAAAATTCGAATTAAAAAAATCATACAGATTATCGACTCATTAATGCGGTTACATAGCAAATTGTATGTTTAGAGTTAGTTCAATTTGATTTCTCCTCCTCTATAAAAGGATGTAGTAATAAATAATTATTTACTGATTATTAAAAAAAAATTTTATTACAATACACTTTTTGGTGTTTGTGATTTGATAACTGATTCATTGATGCGCTGATTTTATGGTAGTTAGCAGTTTTTGGTTTTAGTACCACAACTTTTGAACGGATTAAATTTCCAATGTTCTATAAATAAATTTTAGCAAACGAAATTATTTTGGGAGGGTGATGCAGATTGTAGAGAATTTTATGAACTCTTATAAACATATTGCAAAACAAAAATACAGAAAAAAGAAAGTAAAGTTATTGGATTTGCATTAAACAACCTTCAGCATCGACAAAAATTCTTTCAAGCCTCCAAAAAAGAATTCTAAAATGTCTGTATAGAAAAACAAATCAATTTTGCAAAATAAAATAAATCATATTCCTAAAATATTAGATTGATTAATTAAATATTTCTAAAATATTTGAATTTGGAAAAAAATCCACATTGTTGAGTGTAGGTAATACCTATTATTACTATTACTTCTGCTAATTCATTTTCGATCAGCATAAGCAAAGCTCATGCAGTAACTAATATGATTTCGTATTTTTTTAATTGCTGATTTTAGAGCTACTGCTAATTCTTATTACTATTACTTCTGCTGATTCATTTTCAAGTAGTAGAAGCAAAGCATATGCAGAATCATATACGATTTGGTAGTAATTTCAAACCCTGGTAGGTATTCCATTTTATTTCATAATCTGAAAGAGATACGACAAAAAAATGTTCCACAATATTGTGTTCCTTTAAAAAACCTAAAAAATATAATACTAATCAAACCATTCGTTCAAAAATTGTGGTTCTAAATCTGCTCAAAGCTTCGTTTTCACCATTTTTACTACTACTTAAAAACAAGAGCTGATAACGGCAGACCGTTAACAGATCTAAAATCAGAGTACAAAAATGTATTAAAAAAAAATTAAAAAAAAAAACGATCCAAAAAACATAAAAAAACAGTAGCGCTGGCATACTGGCATGCCTCTGCTAGAAAGGAATCTCAGTTTTCGCGATTTTTACTACAACTTAAAATCAAGGGCTAATAACAAAAAACCGTTAACAAATCTGAAATCAACGTTCAAAAATTATTTTAAAAAATAATAATAAAAAAAAAGATATTGGAAAAAAATTTTCCAAAATCAAGATTTGAACCCACGTTCCGAAAAACATAAAATATCTTCTAAATATTTAAGCACATTGCGTAGAAAATCCGTTGACACCACCCTATCTCCCTTCTAGAGCAGGCATACCGGCTTGCCTCCACTAGAAGCGAGGATGGAATGTGCAATTTCTTCCCATAGCAGGCGTGCAGGCATGTCTCTAGCGGAGAGGCCTTGCGAAATTGACTACTGGGTAACAAAGTAAAAATATAATAAATAAATGAGTAAAAAATTAGCAAATAAAAATAAATTTTAATTTATTTAATTGGAAATGTGAGCTAAAATTATTATTACGAACGATTAATTTATTCTCACTTAAGCCTAAAATTATGAAATATTAATCATAATTTATGGTTTTTGTTTGCCCAATCTATTCCTTCTGGTGATTGATTATTTTAAAAGGAAAAATTACAATTCATATTTAAAACACAAATCACAAAATATTATTTTCAGTTTTTACAGTTCGTATGAATAAGAATTCTTGATTATTGACTTCATACAAAGTCCAAATATACAAAAGTATAATTGCCAGAGCTCCTTGGTTTATAAGAAACACAAACATCCACAGAGATTTGAATATTCCTGCAGTAAAAGACGAAATTCCGAAACTTACCTCGTAGTACAAGCAGTAGGTTATGTTTCATCCAAATATTCTAGCTAGGAATTTACTGAGACCTCTGAATCCCTCACGTCTCAAACGTAAATAATATATTCTCCATGTATTAGTACGACAACTCCGCATTGCCAAATTCAATGGAGCTTAGGCAATGACAAAATGCGGTATAGATTTAAGTGAATTTAAAACAAGTGAGTAAGTTTCAGTCGGACAAGCCGACTTGTATATACCCTACACCTACTGGGTCATATTGGATCCGCCATCTTGAATTTTGAAAATGCGACATCAAATTCGAAATCAGCGACCCCAAAAACCTTACTATACAAAATTACGGTAAAAACACGATTTTCACTTATATGGGAGGTAGGCGTGGCAGTCGACCGATTCCGCCCATTTTCAATACCAACTTCTAGGGCCTAAAAAGGATAAATCCAAAATTTGGGATCCCTAGCTTTCTTCTAGCTCCTGCAATCGTGTTTACAAGAAAAGAGGACGGACAGACGGACAGACGGATAGGGCTAAATCAACTCAGGAGGTGACGCTGATCAAGAATATCTATACTTTTCCGTACCGCACACGTCTCCTTCTTGGTGTTACAAACATCAGACCAAAGTGAATATGGGTATATACCCTACAGCTCATGAGGTGTAGGGTATAAAAAAGACTTGAAAAATGTTGACCTTTTTTTTCGGTGTATGGGAGCCACGCCCATTTTTTGTCCGATTTGGTTGATCTCAGTATTCACGAGAAAAACAAAGTTTCAAGTCGATATCTCCAAAACTGCGACAGACGGACATCGCTAAATCGGCTCAGGAGGTGATGTTGATCAAGAATATATATACTTTTCCATACCGGACACGCCTCCTTATGTGAGTTACACACTCTGTGACAAAGTTAGTATACCCTGCCACAGTGAGTGAGGGGGTATAAAAATTACGAATAATTTTGTTTGTGCTTGAAATTTTTTCTTTAAGAAAAAATTAATTTATATTTATTTCAAAAGAAAATTGGTATTTTCAGTCTAAGCGAACGCACAAAAGTGAATTGCTTAGTAAAAATAATTAAGTAAAACTGGAAACTGATACAAAAGTAATTTCAGAAACCTTACTTAAGCATATTTTAAATTGAATTGTGTCGTTCCTAAAGAAACGGAAACTCAGATACTGAAAATAAAAAAATTCATTAATTTGTACCTTTAATAAATTGAAATTAATGTTTATGTTTATTTATTTAAGCTAAAACTATCAGTTTTCCAATAAAACATATAAAAAACATTTTTTTATTTTTTTAAAATGCATTTTGCTTGTGAAAGTATCAAATCCCGAAAAATCCCGGGATTCCGGGATTCCGGGATTGCAATTTTCAGTCCCGAAAATCCCGGGATTGCGAAAGGCCTTCGGGATCGAAAGCCCTAGTGTGTGTGTATAATGATTTAACGGTATTTATGTTGATCAGATTTTGACGTATTTTAAACCGTTGTTTTTGTTATCAATTAACTTTTCAACCCGCCTAAATATAGCCTTATAGCTAGAAGTAAGAAAAAAACCGTGGAAACACTATTTTTTCCATTTTTTCGCTCAATTCACCCTTTACAGAATTTCGTCTGGCTGACGAAATTCTTGAATTTGAAGCGGAATTCAATACCATAGGTCAGAATTACCATTCGAATTACCTCCGTTTCCTCGTTCTGACGCTTTATTCGACTTTGATTGGCTTAGCTAAAGATAGCCCAAAAAATATATTGGGAACATCTATTTTTAGAATTTATATTTTTAGTTCATTTTAAATTAAATTCATATTTATACCGCCACACTCACTGTATATTGACTTTGACACAACGTTTGTAACGCCCATAAAGAGGCGTGTCCGGTATGGAAAAGTATATATATTCTTGATCAGCATCACCGCCGGAGTCAATTTAGCCATGTCCGTCTGTCCGTCCGCACGATAGCGGTCGCAGTTTTGGAGATATCGACTTGAAACTTTGGGTACATGTTTTTCTCGTGAATACTGAGATCAAGTTCGAGAATCAGCCAAATCAAACAAAAACTGGGCGTAGCTCCCATACACCGAAAAAAAGGTCAACATTTTTCAAGCCTTTTTTATTGCTGCATTCGATTGGAAATGTTTAGAAACGTATTTTTGACATGTTCCGAGGTTCCGAAACCACATATATAAGGGTCAAAATGGGGTCTTGAGACCAATTTATTTTTTTTGGTCGATTTGATTGGAAATTTTTAGAAACGGATTTTGGACATGTTTTGGGCTCCAAAACTTTTTATAGGTGGCTCAAAATGAGGTCTTGAGACCGCATAATTTTATGTTCGAGGTACTTCTTCCTGCTGTGTGGGGGTATTTCAGCTTCGGTATAGCCGAAGATAGTCCACTCTCTAGTTTTCACTCATTGTAAATTTTTGGCATGTAAATGTTTTATTTTATGATTCTGATATTATATTTTCGAACTCTTTAGTTCATATAAATTTTTATTTACTTACTTGCGTTTTCGCCGAGCTGAGAATTGAACCTGGGACACTTGGCTACTGACAAGGCGTGTGCGGCCTTTTAGCACGTTCGTCTACTGATGGCATTATTTTACTATGATCTAACTGCGTATATTAGATATTATGAGTTTTTTCTAAATGGGTGTTTTGTAAAGTATTTAGGCATTTTATTTACTTCAAACATAAATTTGATTAAGAAATGTGGTTTTTTTTTAACATTGAGTTTTTTTTATACAAATTGCAGAAGTTTATCGTAAAAATTCGAATTAAAAAAATCATACAGATTATCGACTCATTAATGCGGTTACATAGCAAATTGTATGTTTAGAGTTAGTTCAATTTGATTTCTCCTCCTCTATAAAAGGATGTAGTAATAAATAATTATTTACTGATTATTAAAAAAAAATTTTATTACAATACACTTTTTGGTGTTTGTGATTTGATAACTGATTCATTGATGCGCTGATTTTATGGTAGTTAGCAGTTTTTGGTTTTAGTACCACAACTTTTGAACGGATTAAATTTCCAATGTTCTATAAATAAATTTTAGCAAACGAAATTATTTTGGGAGGGTGATGCAGATTGTAGAGAATTTTATGAACTCTTATAAACATATTGCAAAACAAAAATACAGAAAAAAGTAAGTAAAGTTATTGGATTTGCATTAAATAACCTTCAGCATCGACAAAAATTCTTTCAAGCCTCCAAAAAAGAATTCTAAAATGTCTGTATAGAAAAACAAATCAATTTTGCAAAATAAAATAAATCATATTCCTAAAATATTAGATTGATTAATTAAATATTTCTAAAATATTTGAATTTGGAAAAAAATCCACATTGTTGAGTGTAGGTAATACCTATTATTTAGGGGGCTCAGGCTTACTGATCAAGGCCATTGAGCTGAGGTTGGTAAGTCAGAGAAAGTGAGTGTCGTGGGACAGTACTTCCTAAGACCGGCCATGCGTGACGTAGAGTCACATCCTGCTCGAGGTGCCCCTGCTTAAAACTGAAGATGGCGGATCTAGAGAGGCAAACTCGATAAAACCCGCAATCCTAGGTGTCATACGTACCGTGCCGAGGGACGAATGGCACTGCGTTAGTGTGTCTGTCTACGGTGTACTCCAGATAACAGGCGACCTCTGGTTTTAACTAGCCTTGCCGGGGTAGCGGGGGCTATGCCCCGGTCGACTTTCTGTCCCCCGTACTCGTGGGATCATTTATGGGTAGGAAAGCAGGTAAAACTGTATGGCGGGATGTTACCGCAACGGAGGCGGCTAACCGATTGGAGCATAGTTCCATGAACGTTAGTCGAGGAGGTAGGGGTGGCCATCGCCACAAGAGTCCCAAGCGAGCGCCGCCGGCGCTGGTGAGGGGTCCGGTCGACTGGGTGTTTGGGCCGCAAGGCTCCAGCAACGGTTCGACTGGATGGAATAGGAGGGGCCAGGATGTACCGTCTGGGAGGGTATCTGGCACGGACATCGCTGCCTAAGGTGTCGGCTCGCCTGTAGCAGCGAGATTGCGTATCGGCAAGTCTGGTACGGGTCTTGCTGCAGGGCGGCCCGACGCATCTGGGGTGGCTCACCAAAGAGGGGTGGCGGGGAAAGTACCCGCGCCGAGTAGGGGGGGTGCCAGTGAAGCCGGAGGTGCCGGATCGTCCAGCGCAGTGCGATCGCCGGCCAGCATTTCTGGTCGGGATGGTGCGGCAGGGCGGTCCGACACATCTGGGAGGGAACGTCAGGCAGGAGGGTTGGGGCTTGTACCCACAGAAGGAAGAGCTGCCACTGTTAAAGATGCCGGAGGTGCCGGGTCGCCCGAGCCTATCCGTGAGGCTGGGAGACCTGACACGGCTGGTATGGCACGACAGGTAGGGAGGGTGGGGCTAGCACCCACCGAAGGTAGGAGGGGGAGGCGGCGTTTTACTCCCATGGCTCCGGAGGCGGGTCAACCTGGTGGTAAAGATGACCCATTTCGTGAAGGCCTTAGCGGGTGCGGCACGAGGTGGTACATCAGATATCTTCAGAGGGGCTTGGCGCCGAGTGAGGCCAGGAAGTTGGCGGTTCAGCATCGGGCTCAGCCTGGTATTGCGCCCCCAGCGGATGGGCCCCACAAAAGTGGCAACAAAACGCTGACTCCTCCTCAGGCGAGCACTGCGCCGAAGAAGAGTAAGGCAGTCTCGTCGTGCGAGGTGAGCGGGGAACGCGCGGTTGTCGACCCGGTCACGACAGGACCCACCGCGGCGCCGGGCATCTCCTACGCCAAGGTAGTCATGTCTGAGCGGGTGGCCATACTGCCGAACGACTATCCTCAAGTGGGGTTGGCTCCAAAAGAGCTGACTGCGCTTGAGGATGCCATTGTCGCCGAGATGGCCCTGGGATACGAGTTCAAACTCAAGTTCCAGAGCATCTACTTTAGACCCGGCATGATGCTGCTGGACTGTGAGACTCCGCAAACCGCGGAGTGGATCAGGAAGGTGGTGTCTAAGCTGGGGACGTGGAAGGGGGTGGAACTGACGGTCCGGTCTGGGGGAGAAATCCCGAAAGAGCGGATCGTCACGGTGTTCCTACCAAGGAGTGCGGGACAGGCGCTGCAGGTGACGATGGCGCTCATCGATGCTCAAAATGAGGGCCTTCATACTAACGTATGGAAGACGCTCAGCTGTCGGGAGGATGGTGGTGGCCAGCTCCTGAGGGTGTGCATCGATGAGGCGTCGTACGAGGCCATCCTGAGGAGTGGTGGGCAGATGAACTACCGCTTCGGGAAGGTCTCGGCTCATCTGCAGAGGAGACCTATGGAGGAGGGGGGAGCGGAGGCTTCAATAGAGGAGGTTCCTTCCGAAGTTCTTGAGGGGCATGTAGTTAGCGCGGCACCTACAGTGTCAGCAGAACCAGCGTCACCTGTGGTGGTTGACGCTGGAGCGACCCCTGCCCCTCCGATGGAGGAAGGGTCGGATTCTGATGAGGAGGGCAGTGTTGGTGATATCACTGTCCTAAGCGTCTTGGATCCGACAGAGGAAGAGGAGGAGAGATTGCTGCTATCCGGGGCGTCGGCTCCGGAGTCGTCATGATGGACGACAGCAGCGGGGGGGTCAGTGCCAGGTTCGCCCAGGTGAACATCCACCACGCCAAAGCAGCTTCGGCTGTAATTGCGAGGATGTTTGCCAAACAACACCTTGTGGCGGCACTGATCCAGGAACCTTGGACCTATGGCGGACAGGTGAGAGGACTGACAGGTGTAGGGGCCCAGGTACTATGGGATACCAGGGTCAAAGACCCTAGAGCCTGCATGTTACTGAGGGATAAAACTAACTACTTTTGTCTTTCAGAATTCCTGACCAGGGACCTAGTGCCGATTCAGACTCTGCTCAATATAGGCGGAACTGATCGGACGGTGGTCATAGCGTCGGCGTACTTCCCGGGTGATGAGAAGGAAGTTCCACCACTGGAGGTTCAGCGGCTTGTGGAGCATTGCACTAAGCTGCACATACCACTACTCCTGGGGTGCGATGCAAATGCCCATAACACGATTCGGGGTAGCACGAATTGCAACGGCAGGGGTGAGTACCTTCTTGAGTATATCTACAACACTAACCTAGAAATTCTCAATGTTGGGGATAGCCCCACTTTTGTGACAAGGGTTAGGCAGGAAGTGTTAGACATAACACTGTGCAGTCAAAGCATCAGTGGACAGATTAGAAATTGGAGGGTATCGGACGAACCCTCAATGTCAGACCATCGGGTAGTGGTATTTGACATTGTAGGGAGTAGACCAAATTTATTACCATCAAGGAACCCCAGGCGTACGAACTGGGACAAGTATAAAGACTTCATGTATTCTAGTTCTGGGGTATTCAGTACCGGCAGACCGCCGGGCAATCACCCTCAACTGGAGCAGGAGGTAGTAGAACTAACGAACGTTATGATCGAGGGATATAACCTCAGTTGTCCGAGTAGGACTGGTAGTACTAAGTATGCGCCGTGGTGGAACAACGAGTTGTCAAATCTTCGGGCTTCGACGAGGACGCTCTTTAACCGAGCTAAGAGAACCGGGGACTGACAGAGTTACACCACGACCCTAACTATGTACAGTAAAGAAATTAGGAGCGCTAAAAGGAAAAGCTTTAGGGACTTCTGTGAGACCATAGTGGATACTCCTGTAGCGGCGAGGCTGTACAAGGCGGTAGCCAAAACAGGGAGCGTAGCTACCTTGGCTCTCAAAAGGGCAGATGGCACCTTTACAGAGGGTGAGTCTCAACGAGCCGAATTGCTCCTTGAGACCCACTTCCCAGGCAGCGTACCTAAGGCGGACTCATTGAACTTGTACATGGGTCGGATAGCTAGAAGAGTAGATTGGGAGGTAGCCAACAAAATTTGTGACAGAAGAAGGATTGAATGGGCAATTGGAACCTTTCACCCCTACAAATCTTCAGGTGTAGATGGCATATTTCCGGCCCTTCTCCAGAAGGTAGGGCCTGAAATGATTCAGCAGATTAGAAGGATTTCTACAAGCAGCCTGGCCTTAGGGTACATACCTAGCAGCTGGCGTAGGGCTAAAGTTATTTTTATCCCGAAGGTTGGGAAGAAGGATCCAACTCTACCAAAATCCTTTAGACCAATTTGCTTGACGTCGTTTCTTTTAAAAACGATGGAAAAAGTAATAGATAACTATCTTCGAGAAGAAGTCCTGGTCAGGAGGCCCCTTCACCACTGTCAACATGCGTATAGAGCGGGTAGGTCTACTGAAACTGCTCTATTCCAGTTGGCTGGGTACATACAAAGGGCCTTGGACACAAAGGAAATAGTAGTGTGTGCATTCCTCGACATAGAGGGCGCGTTTGACAACACCTCCCATGAGGGCGTTAGACATGCCTTGCTGTGTAAAGGGGTGGACACTACTCTGTGCCATTGGGTTGGGGAGATGTTAGGCACCCGGTCTGTCGAATATCAAACTGGCCTTAACACCACTGAGGCAGTCACCACGAGGGGTTGTCCCCAGGGGGGCGTGCTTTCGCCTCTTCTGTGGAGTCTGATGGTGGACGAGCTCCTCAGAAAACTTACTGATATGGGATTTACGTGTCAGGGGTATGCTGATGATATCGTCATAATGGCTAGGGGTAAGTACGAGGAGGCTTTATGTGATATAATACAGAGAGGTCTCGAGGTTACGCTTGAATGGTGCAAATCTGTGGGGCTGAACATTAATCCAGCAAAAACCACGATTGTACCGTTTACATTGAAGAGGAAACTACAGTACTGGAGGCCGATTCGGCTGTCCGGGCAAGTTATAGAGAAACAAACGGAAGTGAAATATCTGGGATTAACACTAGATAGTAAGCTCACGTGGAAGGTACACACGGAGTTAGTAACAAAGAAGGCCATTAGAGCTCTCATGATGTGTAGGAGCATAGCTGGTAAATCTTGGGGTTGTAGTCCACGCATAATGCGGTGGATGTACATAGGAATGGTGAGACCAATCATCACCTATGGGGCCGTTGCGTGGACCAGAAGAACTAGTCTGGGCACCACTAGGAAGTTACTAGAACGTGTTCAAAGGCTAGCATGTGTCTGCATAACCGGGGCAATGAAAACCTGTCCAACTGCGGCACTGGAGGTAATATTAGAACTAACTCCCCTACACATTGTTATTGGGGAGGTAGCTGACAGTACACTTGCGAGATTTTCTAAGGAGGGTATAGGGTACGGAAGGTGTATTGAGCGCGCGGATCACTTCACTCTTTCCAATAAGTATCCGCTTCAATTAGCTCCAAGGGACGATAACATGAGAAAATTTAGCTTCACAAAAAACTTTGATGTGAAGCTCAGTAGTAAGAAAGAATGGTCCAATATACACTCACAGTATGGTATCCGCGACCATGCTATAATGTGGTTTACAGATGGATCCAGAACAGACGAGGGCACTGGTGCTGGGGTATTCGGGCCACGTACCAAATACTCCGAACCAATGGGCACACTGACCAGCATCTTCCAAGCAGAAGTTCATGCAATTGAAAGATGTGTGCAATTCAACCTCGATAGAAAATACTGTAGACGGGAAATCGTAATACTATCTGACAGTCAGGCGGCTCTTAAAGCTCTAGACTCTCACATCATTAGCTCCAGGCTAGTGGGGGACTGTCTTGCAAAATTAAACCGGCTGGGCGGAACCAATAAAGTTACGCTCTGCTGGGTGCCAGGACACGTCGGTGTGGAGGGGAACGAGGCGGCAGACGAGCTTGCGAGAAAAGGAGCGGCTACGCCCCTTACAGGGCCAGAGCCATTCTGTGGTATAGGTGCACACACTATCCGGGAAATGCTCAGAGAAAGAGTACGGGTGGACAGATCGAACTATTGGTTCGATCTACCTGGGCTACGGCAGGCCAAATCACTCCATGGTAAGTATAACAAGAGGAGGTTTGAAGCTTGTATCGGGCTGAGTAAGAACCGGCTTCGAATCCTAACGGGGTTTCTCACTGGTCACTGCAGACTGAGGGGGCATCTCACGAAGCTGGGCATTCTAAACGACGACTCTTGCAGATTCTGCAATGAGGAAGAAGAAAGTCCGGGTCATTTACTGGAGTCCTGTGGGGCAATCATCCACACAAGGAGGCGCGTACTGGGAAAGTACCTGGTGCCAGAGCATGATTGGCCGAATCTAGATCCTCTTCTAATCTTGAAATTCCTAACGGAATTGGGGTTGGTGGAGGTCCTCTAAAGGTTGGCAGAGGTATGATTCGTGATACTTGGGGCATCGTCACCCAACACGGACTCGTAGTGGGGGCACAAAAGACCAAAGGTCGCAGTGCAAATCCCCCCTTTATTATTATTATTAATACCTATTATTACTATTACTTCTGCTAATTCATTTTGGATCAGCATAAGCAAAGCTCATGCAGTAACTAATATGATTTCGTATTTTTTTTAATTGCTGATTTTAGAGCTACTGCTAATTCTTATTACTATTACTTCTGCTGATTCATTTTCAAGTAGTAGAAGCAAAGCATATGCAGAATCATATACGATTTGGTAGTAATTTCAAACCCTGGTAGGTATTCCATTTTATTTCATAATCTGAAAGAGATACGACAAAAAAATGTTCCACAATATTGTGTTCCTTTAAAAAACCTAAAAAATATAATACTAATCAAACCATTCGTTCAAAAATTGTGGTTCTAAATCTGCTCAAAGCTTCGTTTTCACCATTTTTACTACTACTTAAAAACAAGAGCTGATAACGGCAGACCGTTAACAGATCTAAAATCAGAGTACAAAAATGTATTAAAAAAAAATTAAAAAAAAAAACGATCCAAAAAACATAAAAAAACAGTAGCGCTGGCATACTGGCATGCCTCTGCTAGAAAGGAATCTCAGTTTTCGCGATTTTTACTACAACTTAAAATCAAGGGCTAATAACAAAAAACCGTTAACAAATCTGAAATCAACGTTCAAAAATTATTTTAAAAAATAATAATAAAAAAAAAGATATTGGAAAAAAATTTTCCAAAATCAAGATTTGAACCCACGTTCCGAAAAACATAAAATATCTTCTAAATATTTAAGCACATTGCGTAGAAAATCCGTTGACACCACCCTATCTCCCTTCTAGAGCAGGCATACCGGCTTGCCTCCACTAGAAGCGAGGATGGAATGTGCAATTTCTTCCCATAGCAGGCGTGCAGGCATGTCTCTAGCGGAGAGGCCTTGCGAAATTGACTACTGGGTAACAAAGTAAAAATATAATAAATAAATGAGTAAAAAATTAGCAAATAAAAATAAATTTTAATTTATTTAATTGGAAATGTGAGCTAAAATTATTATTACGAACGATTAATTTATTCTCACTTAAGCCTAAAATTATGAAATATTAATCATAATTTAAGGTTTTTGTTTGCCCAATCTATTCCTTCTGGTGATTGATTATGTTAAAAGGAAAAATTACAATTCATATTTAAAACACAAATCACAAAATATTATTTTCAGTTTTTACAGTTCGTATGAATAAGAATTCTTGATTATTGACTTCATACAAAGTCCAAATATACAAAAGTATAATAAAAGCCATATGGACATATGGAATTGAGCTCTGGGGCATAGCCTCTCCCTCGAATGAGGAAAAACTCCAGAGAGTCCAATCTAAAATCCTGAGACAAATTGCCAGAGCTCCTTGGTTTATAAGAAACGCAAACATCCACAGAGATTTGAATATTCCTGCAGTAAAAGACGAAATTCCGAAACTTACCTCGTAGTACAAGCAGTAGGTTATGTTTCATCCAAATATTCTAGCTAGGAATTTACTGAGACCTCTGAATCCCTCACGTCTCAAACGTAACTAATATATTCTCCATATATTAGAACGACAACTCCGCATTGCCAAATTCAATGGAGCTTAGGCAATGACAAAATGCGGTATAGATTTAAGTGAATTTAAAACAAGTGAGTAAGTTTCAGTCGGACAAGCCGACTTGTATATACCCTACACCTACTGGGCCATATTGGATCCGCCATCTTGAATTTTGAAAATGCGACATCAAATTCGAAATCAGCGACCCCAAAAACCTTACTATACAAAATTACGGTAAAAACACGATTTTCACTTATATGGGAGGTAGGCGTGGCAGTCGACCGATTCCGCCCATTTTCAATACCAACTCCTTCTAGGGCCTAAAAAGGATAAATCCAAAATTTGGGATCCCTAGCTTTCTTCTAGCTCCTGCAATCGTGTTTACAAGAAAAGAGGACGGACAGACGGACAGACGGATAGGGCTAAATCAACTCCGGAGGTGACGCTGATCAAGAATATCTATACTTTTCCATACCGCACACTTCTCCTTCTTAGTGTTACAAACATCAGACCAAAGTGAATATGGGTATATACCCTACAGCTCATGAGGTGTAGGGTATAAAAAAGACTTGAAAAATGTTGACCTTTTTTTTCGGTGTATGGGAGCCACGCCCATTTTTTGTCCGATTTGGTTGATCTCAGTATTCACGAGAAAAACAAAGTTTCAAGTCGATATCTCCAAAACTGCGACCGCTATCGTGCGGAAGGACGGACAGACAGACGGACATCGCTAAATCGGCTCAGGAGGTGATGTTGATCAAGAATATATATACTATAAAAATTACGAATAATTTTGTTTGTGCTTGAAATTTTTTCTTTAAGAAAAAATTAATTTATATTTATTTCAAAAGAAAATTGGTATTTTCAGTCTAAGCGAACGCACAAAAATGAATTGCTTAGTAAAAATAATTAAGTAAAACTGGAAACTGATACAAAAGTAATTTCAGAAACCTTACTTAAGCATATTTTAAATTGAATTGTGTCGTTCCTAAAGAAACGGAAACTCAGATACTGAAAATAAAAAAATTCATTAATTTGTACCTTTAATAAATTGAAATTAATGTTTATGTTTATTTATTTAAGCTAAAACTATCAGTTTTCCAATAAAACATATAAAAAACATTTTTTTATTTTTTTAAAATGCATTTTGCTTGTGAAAGTATCAAATCCCGAAAAATCCCGGGATTCCGGGATTCCGGGATTGCAATTTTCAGTCCCGAAAATCCCGGGATTGCGAAAGGCCTTCGGGATCGAAAGCCCTAGTGTGTGTGTATAATGATTTAACGGTGTTTATGTTGATCAGATTTTGACGTATTTTAAACCGTTGTTTTTGTTATCAATTAACTTTTCAACCCGCCTAAATATAGCCTTATAGCTAGATGTAAGAAAAAAACCGTGGAAACACTATTTTTTCCATTTTTTCGCACAATTCACCCTTTACAGAATTTCGTCTGGCTGACGAAATTCTTGAATTTTAAGCGGAACTCAATACCATAGGTCAGAATTACCATTCGAATTTTTAGTTAGAAGTACTACTTACCCTATGAGCCAATTTTTTCCCTGAAACCGAAAGCTAAAAATTTCACAGAAGTTAAAACTCGCAGATATGGTAACACGGTTTGGGTGGAGAAATGAAGTCCTAGGTGGCAACCAAGTTGATTGTTGATCATATGGTATTTGCTATAAAAAAAAAGTTTCTGCAAAAATGTGAGAGAAATACGTATTTCCTAACTTGTGGGCGGTAAAAATTGGCGTGTCAAAACCTATCCCATCCCACGACGAATTTTGGTGAGAATCGGTGCTGTAGTTTTCGCGTCTACTCGTGGCAAACATACACGTCTCTTTTATATGCATAAATCTGCAGTTTTTGGGAGAAAATCTTAAAATCTGTCAGAGCTCAAAAAATCTGCAATAAAAAGATATATATTAGAAAATTTGGTAACACTGATTAAAACAGAACTTGTGTTAGATACTATATTTGAATTTGTATCATTTAACCATTTATCTGTCCAGAAGTAGCGTAACTGTTTTGTAAAATATTTGGACTTAAATTTAAGGAAAACCCTTCTTTTTACCTAAAAAAATAATAAAAAACTCAATATATTATATTGATAAAGACAGCTCATTTTTTCAATTATACACGATGTGATCTAGAAATACTGACAACGAGCGATTGTTGATTCACCCCAATACCAGGGGAACAGCAACAAATTGTATAGTATGGCGCGTGAACCGTCCTAATATATGTATATACAAATCGCTCATTCCCTGTGTGACGGCCACCTGGACCGCAGTTAAGGCAAACCGGAAGTAAAAATAAAACTAAATAATGGTGCCAAAGAAAAATGTTTTCTTCTCTTCCTGTGCCGTCAAGCTTTCAGAGAGTGTGATTTTTTTTTGCAATTAGTGATGTCCAGCTTAGTGGCAACACTCATCGAATTGGTCTAACCACACCCTTACAACAGTGCTGGCAACCCCGAGAAAAGATTAACAACTGGAAAGAAAAGAAGAAGCAAGAACTGAAAAAGGAGGAGATCGGCCATTAACGATTGGGATGGAAAAAGGTGAAGACCGGTGGATAAAACTAGGCGTGATTGAGTTGGGTTTTTTTTGCGAATTTTGAAAGCACGCTTGTATTCCAGGAAAAAGTAAAAAAAACGGTATCGGTTTCGGGCCTTAGCCAAATTGTAACCCATGAGCGAGCACCGCAATCAAAAATTGTGTGCTATTACCAAGATTTGGACCGATAAAAAACTCTTCCGATCGCTATCACCATCTAGCACCATGAACCGGTGCAATTGACGCGTTCACTCGTGCTAGCGTTCTCCGTCGTAGAGCGAGCCACTACGCAGTGAATCACCACAAAGCTGCACCGGCCGTCAGAATTCTGGCCTCAATAACCGCAACTCCACCAAGAGCACCCACGCCCGCGAATCGCCACAACTACTGCGATTTACGCGAAGTGCGAGTAGAACATTTTATACAGCTTGATTCTCGTGGTTAGTGGCATATTTGTCCATCTGTGCGAGCAGCGCCTGTCTTGCAACCACTCCCGTAATCCGCCGACAATTCTGTTCAGACCAATTACACCTGGTAATCTTTCTAAATACTTAGAACTAACAATAATTTAACAATTTAACAATTTAATTAACATTTAACAACTAGTAAACACACTAATTTGAAAAAATTAAATGTTTACTAAATACATTTTAGATGCAAAAATATTTTCTATGTTTTTAAAATTTAAATGTAATTTTTTTTTAAAGAAATTTGTGAAATATGTAATTTTTTATTAAATTTTGTAAAGAATAGAAAGAAATTTTGTTTGATGATGTAATTGTGTAAAGTTGAACTGTTACATTAAAAAAGAATTAAAAAAGAAAGAATAAAAAAAGAATATCAAGCAATGGATTCAAAAAAAAAATGCGACCGGTGACGGGCTTGAACCCAAGACTGCCGCAGTCATAGGCCGAAGCTCTAACCAACAGACCACAGCCAGCTATAAAATAAATTGAGCTAAAGGCGATATAGTTCATCAAGCTGTATGGTGAATGTGTATATACTAAGGCATTCAATCCCGGGATCCCGAATCCCGAAATCCCGGGATCCCGGAAGTTTTCTCAATCCCGGAAACCCGGGATTTTCAGTCCGGAATCCCGGGATTCAAAAATCCACTTTTTTATGCATTGTTTAAGATATTTTTGACGTTTTTCCACAAAAATACTTTCGTGCATTTACTTGGTCTATTAAAAAAACCCACTTTTGTAGATTTAGTAGTACAAACACACAAAAATGTACAAGATTTTGGTCAATAACGGTTAACAAACAATTTTTATCGATCTGAATAAAATTTTTACAATTAAAACAATTTTTTTTTTTCAAAAAAGATATATGTTAAAATTATTTTGTTGACCGTATATTGAAAACTTTACGAATTGGATAAAGGGTTTTGTGTGTGTTTTACTTTTGAATGGACACCAATTTTAATAGTTTTGAACAACAATTGGTGTATCCGTTCCCGCTATAATACTAAAACTACTGAAAGTAAGTTTTTCGTGTTTAGCATGAAATGGAGCTGGCAGAATTTTATGATTATATTCGGATTCAGCGTGGCAAAAAAAATAATTTGTTCGATCAATCTAATTTAAAAAGAATTACTTTTTGTTTGACTATATTTATTTAAATATTATTCGTTTTGTTTAACGTAATATTTATTAAATATGTTTTCTTTGTCGAATTAAACTTAAAATATTGTTGCAACAATTTTTTCTTTAATTTTATATTAACTATTGTATTTAATTGGAAAATCCCGAAAATCCCGAACAAATCCCGGGATCCCGGGATTGTAATTTCAAATCCCGAAATCCCGGGATTTTCAAAAACAGTTCGGATTGAATGCCTTAGTATATACTAAGGCAGTATATATACTAAGGATTGAATGCCTTAGTATATACTAAGGCATTCAATCTATACACACAAAAATATAGCTATACTATATACACACAAAAATATAGCTTAAGGCTAGCGTTGCCACCTAACAATGTTTTCACCTGTTACGGCTAAACATTATTTCCGATTGTCGATTATTTTTATTGCAAAGCGTTTTATTCATTGGATTTTTTCAATTTTTATTTTCGTATTATGTATTTTGACGTACTAAAACCGAATCTGAATCTTTTATTGTAGCAAGAATCTGCTTTCCGAGAAATAAATTTTTTTAAGTTTTGATTTCCCCTTTTACAATTTTTTGAGTGACTTCTAAGAAAGGTGTTCATTTTGTAGTATTTTTTTTCGGGCATTTTAATTTATAAATGATTCACATTTTTATTTGTTTTTATGAAATTTCTCACCATAACAAATATATTTTCGCATTTGCAAGAAACATTTTTGAGTAAGATTCGCTGTGGCTGCGGTACTTTGCGTTGATGTGTGCGGACCTTAATGTTGTACTGGGAATATATGCAGTGTATAGGAAAGTGTAATATGAAAGTGTAATATGAAAATCTAATACACCACCGTAATAGGTGAAAATAGTGTTAGGTGGCAACGGTAGTCTTGTGGAGTGTTATTTTCTTAAAGGTGGCAGCTTTAGGTCGAAGCTATTTTTGCTTATATATGTGAAACATGATTTTTTGTGTACATGAAAGCGTTTTGCATACAGCTTGCCGAAGTTAATCGATATTAGGTAAAGGTATTGTATGAGCATTAGTGGCTCTGGTGAGAAGGCGCTTAGTTCGCTACTTCTTCTTACTTACAATCGCAGCGTTGTGGGTTCGATACCTCACCAGCATACAGCTTGCCGAAGTTAATCTATATTAGGTAAAGGTATTGTATGAGCATTAGTGGCTCTGGTGAGAAGGCGCTTAGTTCGCTACTTCTTCTTACTTACAATCGCAGCGTTGTGGGTTCGATACCTCACCAGGGCGGCTAACATTTATAAGAAAAACAAGAGAGTGGACTATCTTCGGCTATACCGAAGCTGAAATACACCCACACAGTAGGAAGAAGTACCACGAACATAAAAAAATGTGGTCTCAAGACCCTATTTTGAGCCAATTATAGGTGGTTTTGGAGCCCGGACCATGTCCAAAATCCATTTCTAAAAATTTCCAATCAAATCCACCAAAAAAAAAAATTGGTCTCAAGACCCCATTTAGACCCTTATACATGTGGCTTCGGAACCTCGGACCATGTCAAAAATACGTTTCTAAACATTTCCAAAAATTTTTACCTTTTTTTTCGGTGTATGGGAGCCACGCCCATTTTTATCCGATTTGGCTGATTCTCGAACTTGATCTCAGTATTCACGAGAAAAACTCCTACCCAAAGTTTCAAGTCGATATCTCCAAAACTGCGACCGCTATCGTGCGGACGGACAGGCAGACGGATATCGCTAAATTGGCTCCGGCGGTGATGCTGATCAAGAATATATATACTTTTCCATACCGGACACGCCTCCTTATGGGCGTTACAAACGTTGTGACAAAGTTAGTATACCCTGCCACAGTGAGTGTGGGGGTATAAATATACGTGTGAATATATTTGTAAGTGGCTCTGGTTCCTTCTCACGACCGCAGCGTCGTGTGGACAAACGACCAGAATGGCTAACATTAAAAAAAAATAAGGTTAATTTAAAATAGTTTTTTAAGTGAAGTTGTAAATTTTGAATCGGTCAGTGTTACGGACAGACAGACAGACAGAAAGACAGACAGACAGACAGACCTGGACAAATATATATATTAATTTAAACAAATGCTTTTTGCCATCGATTTGGACAACGTTATGCAGTACTCGATGGTTATGGCGGCATTAAGGTGATGTTGACATCGTAGGATGTTGACATCGACTGTATGCCGGCAAAATCGGGAAGTCGGAAGCGACGAGGGTTCCGGGGCTATCTAATCAAATGCAACAGAATAGTTACGCTTTAGGCGTAGGGGTCGGCTGGGTCTTACCAAATTTCTAGCTAGAATATTTGGATGCAATTTCAGCTTATCTGCATACTTTGTTGTACGTTTAGGGATCTCTTCGGATACTTTCGGTATTTGCAAATCTCTGTGGATGAGTGAATTTTTTATGTACCATGGTGCTCCCACGATTTGTCGCAGAATTTTCGACTGTGTTTGTTGCAGTTTTTCAACATTTGACGGTGATGCTGTTCCCCAGAGATCAATGCCATATGCCCATATGGGTTTGATAACACTTTGGTATAAAAGGATTTTATATGTGGTGTTGAGTCTCGAATGCTTCGAGAGTAGCCAATTGAGTTCGAGTTTTTTTAGTTTGATTTGTGTAATTTTAGACTCGACGTGTTTTTTCCAGGTGAGTCTGCGATCGAGATGAATACCAAGATATTTAGTTTCGGTACATTGTGGTATAACACTATCATTTATTTTAAGCGTGGGGCAAGTGTCTTTCCTTAGGGTGAAGGTTATATGTGCGCTGTTAAACTCATGGCGCATAATCATAGTCCAAAAATTAAAAAAAAACTAGAGAGTGGACTATCTTCGGCTATACCGAAGTTGAAATACCCCCACACAGTAGGAAGAAGTACCTCGCACATATAAAAATGTGGTCTCAAGACCCTATTTTGAGCTAATTATAGGTGGTTTTGGAGCCCGGACCATGTCCAAAATCCATTTCTAAAAATTTCCAATTAAATCCACAATAAAAAAAAAAATTGGTCTCAAGACCCCATTTAGACCCTTATATATGTGACTTCGGAACCTCGGACCATGTCAAAAATACGTTTCTAAACATTTCCAATCGAATACAACAATAAAAAATTTTTACCTTTTTTTTCGGTGTATGGGAGCCACGCCCAGTTTTTGTCCGATTTGGCTGATTCTCGAACTTGATCTCAGTATTCACGAGAAAAACATGTACCCAAAGTTTCAAGTCGATATCTCCAAAACTGCGACCGCTATCGTGCGGACGGACAGACGGACAGACGGACAGACAGACGGACATCGCGAAATCGACTCAGGAGGTGATACTGATCAAGAATATATATACTTTTCCATACCGGACACGCCTCCTTATGGGCGTTACAAACGTTGTGACAAAGTGAGTATACCCTGCCACAGTGAGTGTGGGGGTATAAAAAAACAAAAAAGAGAAAAATAAAAACAGAGTAAAAAACAAGTTTTTTTAAATATAACCCTTTAACCGACTAAAAAGCAGAAAATAAATTTTCTTTAAATTAATTTCAGCAATTTCGATTTAAAATTAAGGGTTTTTGGGTAGTTTCCTCCGAATATCATTGCAGATTTTATAGTCGCCAAAAACCCTTAATTTTAAATCGAAATTGCTGAAATTTAAAGAAAATTTATTTTCTGCTTTTTAGTCGGTTAAAGGGTTATATTTAAAAAAACTTGTTTTTTACTCTGTTTTTATTTTTCTCTTTTTTTTTTTTTTTTTTTTAAATTTTTTTTTCTCCCCCCCTTTTTTCCTTATTTTTTCCCTATTTTTACTCCTTTTCCCGAATGCGAACCTAAATAAAAAATTTCAGCCTTGTAGCTTACAAAATACGAAAGTTAGGTCTTTAAATTGGCTCCATCCCGCTCCCCTTTGCCCCCACACCCCCCTTTCCGAAGGGTAAAAAATTTCATTTTGTCAATAAGAACTCACCTACCAAATTTCAACATTGTAGCTTGAAAGAATTGGAAATTATGCCATGTTTAAAAAAAAAAGTTTGAGTCTCCCCACGGCCCCCTACGCCTCTGATGGACCAATTTAATAGAATGCATTGTCACCGGAGTTCTATCAGTGTTCCAAATTTCAGCTCTCTAGCTCATGTGGAAGTGTATGAAAAAGCTCGCCGCAGATTTGAGGATATATATATATATATATATATAGTCCGCCCAAAGCAAGTTAATATAAGGGTTATAAAAAAAAGCATACTTTAGTTAATCGTTCTCTTCAATTTTAAAGTATGCTTTACTTTTTTGCTAATCATAGTCAAAAAAGAAGCCGTTGTTAGTTAACACTGGCATCAACAGGGTTCACCAAATAAATTGACAAATATAACCGTGCGTCAGCTGACTTAGACATCATTGAAGATAAAGGCAACGACACCAGGATGATCGCGAAGAAAAAAAAACCTGGAATACAATTCGCGAAAGCATGGCGGGAGTATACGACCAAGACGTCCTTAAACTAAAGCAGCAATGGATGCGAATGATTTTTCTTCTTCTAAGTTAATTTTCAGAAATATGTTACTTTCACAGCAACTATTATGTTCTTTGCTGTATCTAAGTCCACCCGAAGTCTTTGAAATACCGATCGAAATTTTGATTTCAGTTGCCCATTCGAACAGTCAATTACCGTGCGCGTAGATATATGGCTTCTGTTATATCTGTATATATGTATGTTGAATAAAATTACTGGAATGAGTTAATTATTTTGACATACTGTGTTCAATTAAGAATCACTAACCTTCCTTCTTTAGTTGTGGAAGGATTTTTCTCTGGCGTTAATGATATTGGTGAGAGAGGATAACCTGCATCTCCAAGTAAAACTCTATTGTGCTAATTTTTTGTAGTTTCTTATTTGATTTTTAACTGACAGTTGTTCCAAATTCAAGAATCGTGCCTAGTCCCACGAGATCTACATTGTGCTTTGGGAAACGAATGAAATGGGGGAAGCAACAAAGAGATTCTTTTCGAAATGTTTTTGATTACTCTTCCAACAGTGCTTTGAGACATCCCATGAAGGTCACCTAAAATATGAGTTGACTTTTAACATTTTATTGTCAATTTTATGCTACTAACCAATGTCGCTTTGGTGCACATTCCCTCCAAGAAAACGCAACGTTGCAAGCACCTGCAAATCCACTGGAATCGGAAGTCTTCTGCTATTGATTGGTTGCTCGATGTCCAATAAGTCAATTAGGAACTTCGCTGCTTCCTTATCGAATCGATACCGGGGATAGAAATCACCGTTGTCTTATTGAAAGGGGTCATATCTCTCTTTGCATACTTTTGGCTTTCTGTATTCACGCGCATCCAACAAAATTGCTAAATCTCTGTTTATATTATTCATTTTTTAGTTCATAATTTTTTGACATTTGACAAAAAGTTACTGCTAACTTCACAAGTAACAACTTCAGCTGTATTTAAAATAAGTACATACCTTAAGAGATAAAGTATTTTCTAAGTCGACTATGATTAGCATAAAGCATACTTTATCAAAAAGTGTGATTTAAGGAACTTAAAGCATACACTCAGGGAAAAAAAACATAGTAAAATCAAGTACGATCGTATTTACTCTTTGAAACTTTGAAATAAAGACAAAAATACTTAAAATAACTATTGTCAACTTTGAAACAAAGTTGAACGATTTCAAATCAAGGTCTGGCAAACTTAATAAGGGTCTTGATTACTGCACAATCAATAACATCTGGAATTTTGCGTCTGTCTGATGGCCAGTATGTTGGCGTGCCTGACGAAACCACATCAAGGCCGAGTCTGCTGGTAGTATTCCATAGTAGTCTTCCTTTGGGCGAAATCAGGCGAGAGCCCCAATAAGTGTGTTTGGCATTAAAATCTCCAGCTACGGGAAATTTTTGGCCAAGGGTCGCAAAAAATGTCTGAAACTGCAGATCTGTTATTTTGGAGCTGGGTGCAGATATTGTAAGTCCTTTTACGTATTCATCGAGGCATATGCTGGTGGCTTGCAAATACTCGGCGCAAAACTCCTGTAAAACATAATGTTTGATTCTGTCCTTTATTAGAACCGCTGATCCGCCTCGTGCTTTACCTGTATCCGGGTATTTTAAAAAAGTCTTTTTAGGTCATATGGGTCTCTGAAAGTAGCATTACATCTTTACAGTATGAATTGAGAAATTGAATAAGTTCCAATTTATGTTGGCATAAGCCGTTCGCGTTCCAGAAGGATATTTTTATCGCATTCTTGGGTTATTTTTGATTAGGGTCTGGATTAGCAGGTTTTGATTGTGTAACATCTCCTGCATCATAGTTTGCATGCCATTCATAAACTGCGACATGTTTTGCATAAAAATCTGTAGTGTTTGTTCAAGGCCAATGTTCTGTTGGGCGGGCTGAATAACTGGAGGGTCTTGGGTATTGCCCTTGAGTACATTTGCGTATGAAAATTGTTGCTGTTGTGGCATTAGCACCATTTCCTTGGGGTGGTGGGTAAGATTTCATCTGTGCAAAATTGGCTAGAGTACGGTTTGACGTCGTTGTACCTGCTGCTCTTAAGGGCTTCATTTGGTAAAAACTTTATTATTAAGGTTTTGTAGACAGAACATCCTCTGTAGTTGGCAGTGTGATTTCCATCGCAGTTACTACAATGTCTAACATTTACGTCTTCTCTCGATTTGGGGCACACTTGGGTCTGGTGTAGGTCACGACAAATAACACAAACACTGGGAAGTGTACAGTATTTTTTCGAATGACCAAATTCTTGGCAGTTTTGGCATTGTATTGGGCCTCGACGTTTATACGGCTCCTCAACACTGAATCTACGGTGTAGTAAATATCGCAGATTGTATATAGGGTGGGGTTCAATTTTATGCAGGGTCTTTGTATTTTAGTTTCATGGATGGAGCCCTTGAGAATAGACATCACATGAAAATGTTGGAACCTGAAATTTGTGTCATCAGAGTAACAAGGGATTCGAGTTTTTTTCCCTGAGATAAATTGGTGGCGGCTTTGACGTCTTGGGTTTCGGGTCTGAATTTTCCTCTTCAAATAATAGTGAATATCTTTTTTGCCCAAGATTTATGGGCTGGATACTCGGCTTTAAAACCTTAGTCGTATTCGTATTTTTGGGAGGAGTAGTTTTACGCTTTTGCAATGAAGGGTCTGGCTTTTGCAGGTAGCGGTGCATGCCTGTCTGCAAAGCCACACGTGGAGTGTTTTTCTCTATAGGGTTTGCGCCAATTGCATCACTCGTATTTGCTGACTGAGGCTTATTCAAAGGGTTTTTGTTCTCAGAAAACTTATTAGAAGGGTCTTAATTCTCGCTAAATTTCTTAATTGGGTCTGGTAATAATTGTACTTGCCAAAGTAGTAATTGTACTTGCCAAATTTGTTTGTGATGCTAAAAATGCCGTCATATTCGCTACCTGCTGGGTGTAGGGTATAGGACTGTTACATTGTTTGCTCCATGAGAGATCGCCCGATGGCGATGCGGGAGAGTTAGCAAAGAGTGCCTCTGACGATTCAAGCTCTTGTTTTGAGCGGGATGTGGAATTCTTTGTGAGAGAATTTCTATTTTTTTTGGGGAGAATGATTCACTGACATAATTTTTCATACAAATCTTTTTTATTTGTTTAGTTTTTTATTATATGCAGTGGCTTCGCCACTTGCACTCTTTTTCTTGAATTCTTTTAGCGTCTATTACACGTAATTTTTTGAAGGGTTGTTACTATTTGACAAAGTAATTTGATTATTTCTGCGGGACCGATTAAAACAAGTCCGTTCGACATAATCGTTGGCAGCACTTAAATAACACCTGCCCATAATCGCCTGACCGCCACTACATTTCCAGTCATGTGCGAGAGACACCAGAATATCGCTGAGATTGACACCAGTGACCAGAGTTGCATGAAAGGCACCACATCGTCAATTTAAGATCGTTGTTGTTGTTGTAGCAACTACAGATTGTCATTGGGAGAAAATATATGTATCGAGAAAAGTCATTAATATTGCCTGCTTAAGGTATGCCGTCGGTAATGCCAGTCAGGCCCAGACCTAGGAAGCTAGCAACTTCCTTTGGGTTCGCCCACAGGTCAGTCGGGGTCAGATGAGTAGGGTGGGCTGGGCATGCGAAAAGGTGGGCGGTGTCATGCGGGCTCTGACTGCAGGCTGGGCATGTGTTGGCCACCTCGTCACTCAGTCTGGAGAGGTAGCTGTTGAGTGCGCGGCTCCATCCAGATCTAAGTTGCGCTAACGTACATCTTGTGGCCCTAGGGAGCTGAAGCTCTTCAGTAGCCACGGGTGGCGGTCTACCTCACAATATGTTGGGCTGGTAGCTTGCCACCGCAGATTTGACTGCATCCGCGTGCAGTACCCTCAGGGCAGCGGCGTAGGTGACCTTGTTCAAGGGCGCCTCGGTGAAGCGCATGATGTCCTCCTCGTATTGTTGCACGCTTAAGATCGTCATCGTTTTCAAGGGCACATCTCACCATCAACACAATTGTTAATGTACACCGATCAGCATCCTAGCCTCATTGATTTCAAGCGCATCAAGCAAGTATCCCAAATTACGACGAATTAGATTTTAGATTGTACCCATACATTTATTATTTAGTATTATATTTTATATCCTGTTTCTTTATATACCTTTAAATTTGTACAAACCCGTACTGACCATTCAATGCTAGAGTAAGCTCAAAAGTTTTATTTTGTCAAAATTTTGTAACTTCAATCAAATTTTTACTCAAATTTTAATCAAATGTAAAATCACAAAATCTTGCTTTTTTTGCATAGATCTGGGCAAGTTCTGAAAGGGGCATCTTCAAACGTGACTATGACAAGAAGAGGCCGTAGGTTGGTTGTACTGCAGCCAAGTTAGGGGGTGGGCCGCCTAAGTGTAAAATACCGATACCCTAAGAGCTTGGGCATTGCGACTTGAGGAAACGATTTACAATCTCTCCTACTCTTAAATAATCAATTCTCTCTTTCTATCAGACTAGTTTCCTCTTTTCTATTTTTTGTGTTTCTTTAATTCCAATGGCACGATTTAAATTTTTTGTACATGGACTAAGAGCGAAGTAAGAATCCTCGACTTCCGGCGAGTTTAGCCGTGCAGACGCAAGAGTGACAGTTTCCGCTCGAACAACATCACCTTTTTATATAGTTCATTACACTTGCAATAAAGACACAACTAAAAATTCGTCTACTAGGATCCTCAGATATTTACCTACATGCTGCCAAAAGACAGAATTCATATCATTAACTTTTTTTTATATATTTTAACCTTTTTTAAAAACATTCCAAGTGCTGAAATTCACAAAGCTGGGCATAGTTAATCAAAAATTTAACTTCGTTAAATTAAAAAGTTAATTTCGTTAAAAAGTTAACTTCGTTAAAAGTTAAATTAAATAATAAAATTTTCTATAGATCAAAAGGCACTTTAAAAAAACATTTTAACTATATTCAATTCAAGTTCCTGCACTCACATACCCTTTTTCCGATCGGTTTCAGCCTTCTATGTCGAAATTTGCTTTAAAATAAATGATACAAATTTTTATCAAAAGTAAAATTTTGTGTATGAAACAATTTATTTATATTCATATGAAGGCATACAAGTTTTATTAGAATATTAAATAATAGAAATGAAACGAATGAAGTTTGGTTAAGAACAAATGTCACAGGCTATTCTAAACACAATGACGTTCTTAGTTTTTCGTCATTTTGAGAAATTTGAGAAATTGAAAATATGATGTAAACATCCTGACGATGTACCTCACGTGATGGCTGAGAACGCCATTGTGTTTAGAATGGTCCATTCATACATAATAAAATAGATGTAATAAATTAATTTCAGCAATTTCGATTTAAAATTAAGGGTTTTTGTTAGAACTTTAAATTGGCTCCATCCCGCTCCCCTTTTTCAGCTCTCTAGCTTACCTGGAAGTGTATCAAAAATCTCGCCGCAGATTTGAGGACATCGCAGTTCCCACACCTGTTGCCAGTTGCTTTCACCTAATTTAAGTCTACGTAATTTAAGTCTTTTTTGTATTCTGTAATGTCAGCACTTTGTTGACTTGGTAGCTTGTCGAAAATGACTTTGGAGAATAAAGAGACAGATTAACTTCTGCAGCGAGCAAGTAAAGTACTCGAAAAATAACTGGCGCCAAAAAATTAAAAACTGTTCGTTGGAGCACTTCTCGACTTCTAGCCACGTCCTTATACAAGGACACAAGTCAGCGGTGCATCTATACGGCAGAAAAAAAAAAAAACATTAGTTGGAGCACTTCTCGACTTCTAGCTACGTCCTGATACTGGGACACAAGTCAGCGGTGCATCTATACGGCAGAAAAACAAAAAAAAAAACATTAGTTGGAGCACTTCTCGACTTCTTGCCACGTCCTGATACTGGGACACAAGTCAGCGGTGCATCTATACGGCAGAAAAAAAGCATTCGTTGGAGCACCTCGTCGTTGGATTTCTTTCCACTAGGACATAATAAGTGCAAATAAAACGTACCCACCAACAAAAACAACACAAAACATCATTTTTTAAATCATCATGTATGCAGTTACATTGTAAGGAAAAAAGAAAATTTTTAAATTAATTTAATTTAGTGAAATAAGTATACTTAATATTAGTTTATAAATTAAAAATTATACTTAAGAGTGAATCAAAAGTGAGAATAATAGACAAATTTTTCTTGTGACAGAATATTATTAACAAATTTTTTGAATCAAACGTGAAAAAAACATTTCCAAATTGACCAAATTGCAGTAGAAACTGCTTGTGGGACAATAGTGTCAAAGATGGCAAAGTTAATAGAGGACTAGAGAGTGGACTATCTTCGGCTATACCGAAGTTGAAATACCCTCACACAGTAGAAAGAAGTACCTCGAACATAAAAAAATGTGGTTTCAAGACCCTATTTTGAGCCAATTATAGGTGGTTTTGGAGCCCAAACCATGTCCAAAATCCATTTCTAAAAATTTCCAATCAAATCCGAAAAAAAAAAAATTGGTCTCAGGACCCCATTTAGACCCTTATATATGTGGCTTCGGAACCTCGGACCATGTCAAAAATACGTTTTTAAACATTTCCAATGGAATACAACAATAAAAAAGACTTGAAAAATTTTTACCTTTTTTTTCGGTGTATGGGAGCCACGCCCAGTTTTTGTCCGATTTGGCTGATTCTCGAACTTAATCTCAGTATTCACGAGAAAAACATGTAAAAAAAGTTTCAAGTCGATATCTCAAAAACTGCGACCGCTATCGTGCGGACGGACAGACGGACAGACGGACGGACAGACAGACGGACATCGCTAAATCGACTCAGGAGGTGATACTGATCAAGAATATATATACTTTTCCATACCAGACACGCCTCCTTATGGGCGTTACAAACGTTGTGACAAAGTTAGTATACTCTGCCACAGTGAGTGTGGGGGTATAAAAATAAATTACAACGTTATTTTAAGCTTCACGTCATAATGTATTCAATGTAATTTGATAAAGATGAGCAGTTAAAACGCAATTGAAGAATATGGTTTCTATCAGTCTTTATTCATTACCGAATTAACAAACATAAATTCAATAAAATATATTTATTGGATTAAAAAATTAACAAAACACAACAAAAAACTAGAGAGTGGACTATCTTCGGCTATACCGAAGTTGAAATACCCCCACACAGTAGGAAGAAGTACCTCGAGCATATAAAAATGTGGTCTCAAGACCCTATTTTGAGCCAATTATAGGTGATTTTGGAGCCCGGACCATGTCCAAAATCCATTTCTAAAAATTTCCAATTAAATCCACAAAAAAAAAAAATTGGTCTCAAGACCCCATTTAGACCCTTATATATGTGGCTTCGGAACCTCGGACCATGTCAAAAATACGTTTCTAAACATTTCCAATCGAATACAACAATAAAAAGTTTTTACCTTTTTTTTCGGTCTATGGGAGCCACGCCCAGTTTTTGTCCTCGAACATATAAAAATGTGGTCTCAAGACCCTATTTTGAGCCAGTTATAGGTGATTTTGGAGCCCGGACCATGTCCAAAATCCATTTCTAAAAATTTCCAATTAAATCCACAAAAAAAAAAAATTGGTCTCAAGACCCCATTTAGACCCTTATATATGTGGCTTCGGAACCTCGGACCATGTCAAAAATACGTTTCTAAACATTTCCAATCGAATACAACAATAAAAAATTTTTACCTTTTTTTTCGGTGTATGGGAGCCACGCCCAGTTTTTATCCGATTTGGCTGATTCTCGAACTTGATCTCAGTATTCACGAGAAAAACATGTACCCAAAGTTTCAAGTCGATATCTCCAAAACTGCGACCGCTATCGTGCGGACGGACAGACGGACAGACGGACAGACGGACAGACGGACAGACGGACAGACGGACAGACGGCCAGACGGACAGACAGACGGACATCGCTAAATCGACTCAGGAGGTGATACTGATCAAGAATATATATACTTTTCCATACCGGACACGCCTCCTTATGGGCGTTACAAACGTTGTGACAAAGTGAGTATACCCTGCCACAGTGAGTGTGGGGGTATAAAAATAAGAGAATCAACGAGACTGCTCAAGTAAAAATTGACGAATTAACACGACAGGTTCAAGCGGTTAAATTGTCTCCCTCTATTGAGCCTAACGTTCCAATTACAGTGCGGTCGGTCGTAACATGTCCTATATCGCTGGACCTGGTTAAATCCCTGCCAGAATTTTCAGGGGAAGCAGCTAGGTATGTTTCATGGCGACAGGCGGCTAATACTGCCATGTATCTTTATAAAAAGTACGAAGGGACTGAACGTTACTACCAAGCAGTAGCCATAGTTAGGAATAAAATAATAGGAGCCGCGGATCTTAACCTTTCTTCATTCAACACCGTTTTGAATTTTGAAGCGATAATAGCCAGGCTAGACCATACATATTCACACCATAGACCTTTACACATCTTGGAGAAACAAATGAGCATTCTTTGTCAGGGACGAATGTCTATTTCAGAATTTTATGACGAAATTGAGAAAGTCCTTACGTCCATAATGAATAAAATTACTATGGAATATTCTGGGAACAATGATTTAATCAGTTCCATGTCAACAAAGTATCACTCAGATGCTTTGCGCATATTCATTTCTGGGTTAAATAAACCTCTCTGCCACATCCTTTTTTCGGCAGGTTGTCAGGATTTAACATCAGCACTTGCCAAAGCACAAGAGCTAGAAGCCAATCAGCATCGATATGCTTTTGCAAGAGCTTTCGAAAACAGATATGATAAACCTCCACGAAATAATACCCATTTTAAAAGAGTAGAAAATGAATATGAAAAAGGCAACGATAAAAAGTTACAAAAGCCAATACCTATGGAAGTAGATCCTTCATCTTCTAAATATCGCCATAATACAACAAGCTTACGCGCCGTTCCATCGGCAACCAAATATAAATAATCTGGTTCAAAACCAAAACAACTTCAAAAGAGCACATGAGTCCGACAAGGCAAACTTAAATAAACAACAGCGAGTCAATCACATTGATCTAGCGCTGCAGCAGGATCCCGACCCAGCTGAAGACGTTGATGAAGAGTATGATTATGATAGTGAAAGTAACTTAACCGATTATGTAGATGAGATTAATTTTTTAGAGTAAGGTCGGCACTACCGTATGTGGAAAAGAGACTTAACGACAATGTTACGTTAAAAATCTTAATTGACACCGGTACTGCCAAGAACTACATACAAAATTTGCCACACTTGAGAAATATCACAATGAGTGATAAACCTTTCATAGCTAAAACTCTGAACGGGGAAAATAAAATTTCAAAGAAATGTAAAATACATCTATTTGGTATTACAACTAATTTTTTTTTACTCCCTCAACTCAAAACTTTCGACGCAATAGTAGGTTACGATTTTTTGAAAACAATGAAAGCTAAAATTGATACTAACAAAGCGGTACTTATTCACAAATCGGGTATTGAACCTTTAAAATTCATCACATGCGAAGCTGTAAATAACATTCAAATCAATGACGAATCAGTTCCAAAAAAATTTCAAAGTGAATTCCAAGAATTAATCAACAAACATATAGAGGTATTTGCGAACGAAAAGCAAAAACTGCCATACGCCACACAAATAAAATCATATATTAAAGCAGATAACTCAGAACCCATTTATAGCAAACCAAGACCTTACAATATGGCAGCAATGCCATTTGTTAATAAAGATATAAAGAGAATGTTAGATGAGGGAATAATTAGACCATCGCGGTCGCCTTACAACACTCCCATACTCGTCGTTGGAAAAAAAGTTTCAAACGATGACGGCACCTTGAAATATCGCTTAGTTTTTGATTACAGAAAGTTGAATGAAAAAACAATTGCGGATTGCTATCCAATTCCGGAAATTTCAATGATTTTATCAAATTTAGGTCAGGGAAAATTTTACACCACTATAGACTTGAAGGCAGGCTTCCATCAGATCCTACTGGAAGAAAAAGACAGAGAAAAAACAGCTTTCTCAGTAAACAATGGAAAATACGAGTTTTGCAGACTGCCATTCGGTCTGAAAAACGCGCCAAGCATATTTCAGCGAGCCATAGATGATGTGCTGCGACCAGAAATTGGTAAATGTTGCCATGTCTACATGGACGATGTTATAATTTTCTCTAAGAACGAACAACAACATTTACGAGACATCGCCAAGATATTATCCAAGCTCTACGAAGCCAATATGAGGGTTGCTTCAGAAAAATGTAAATTTTTCAAACAAGACGTAGAATTTTTAGGTTTTAGGGTATCCTGTGACGGTATTAAAACATGTCCTGGAAAAGTAAGAGATATTGTAAACTTCGAAACTCCAAAATCACTACGAGGTCTAAGGTTTATTAAAGATTACGCATTAATAACGAAACCCCTAACTAAATTTCTGAGAGAAAATGGCGATATCAGCTCTAAACAATCAAAAAATGTACCGATTCATTTTGACCAAAAGGCAGTTCAAGCTTTTAATAAAATTAAAAATATTTTAGCTTCGGAAGACGTTTTGCTTCTGTATCCGGACTATCTAAAACCTTTTGAATTGACAACAGACGCTTCTTCTAAAGCAATTGGTGCTGTACTAGCACAGCAAGGCCGTCCCATCACAATGGTTTCCCGAACTCTTAGTAAAGCAGAGGAAGAGTATGCCACAAATGAAAGGGAAATGTTAGCGATAGTATGGGCATTGCAAACTTTGAAAAATTACTTGTACGGTGTACCCAAAATTCACATTTATACCGACCACCAACCTTTAACTTTCGCAATGTCGGACAAAAATCCAAACATGAAAAAAAAAAGATTTGTAGAGAAAACAAATACATGCGTAGACCAACCAGGCACCCGGTAGGAAAAACACCAATACCAAAAGCTACAGGGGAAATATTGCATATTGACATATATTTTACCGCAGGAAAGTATTTTCTAACATGCGTCGACAAATTTTCTAAATTTGCTGTGGTGAAAAATATTTTGTCAAGAAACACAGCTGATGTTAAATACTCACTAATAGAAACCATATCTCAATTCAACAATATCAAACAAATCGTTACTGACAATGAAGGTGCATTTACATCCAATGTAATTCAGTCATTGTTAAGAGACCAATTCAACATTTCATTATTTACTGTTCCAGCCCTTCATAGTCAAAGTAATGGGCAAGTGGAACGATTCCATTCAACACTAGCGGAAATAGCAAGATGTACCAAGGGTAGCACCACTGACATAGTTGAACTAATTTTATTATCGACATATAAATACAATAATGCTATTCATTCTGTAACCGGTTACAAACCAATAGAACTGCTGCACAACGGAACTGAATTTAAATTGAAATTAAAATAGAAGTCGAACAGAGATTAAAAGATAAACAGGAACGAGACCTAAACTACCACAATAAAGGGACGCAACCAAAAGAATTGCAACGGGGCGTTAAAGTATATGTGAAAACAAACAAGAGATTGGGAAATAAATTGGGAAAACTTTATAACGAAAAAACTGTTCAGGCAGATCTGGGAACAGCTGTAGTGATTGATGGAAAACAGGTTCACAAAAATAATTTAAAATAATTCTGCAATTACAGGTTGCTACTTGGCACACTAGGGTCGGCAAAGATAATGGACTACTCTTCAGCCCTTTACATTCCGCACCCCGTAGGAGAAACTGCGATTTTCGAAAACCTTATATATTTAAAACACGTAACTAATTTTTCAATGGTAGAAAAGGTCATTATTGATAATATAAATTTGATGACGCTACTAGAAAATGAGAAGGAAGTACAACTATTACAGCAGGACGTAGATGAAATAGAACGACTAGTACGCATGTTGAAAGTGCCAGTTAGATCGCGAAGAGCAATTGAATTTATTGGATCAGCAATAAAATTTATTGCAGGTGTGCCTGATCACCAAGATTTTGAAATTTTACAAGCAATGGAAAATGAGCTCATTAGAGCAAACAATAGGCAAATTGAAATTAATAAAGAAATTGAATTCAAAAT
This sequence comes from Heteromyza rotundicornis, assembly GCA_951394025.1. Lineage (NCBI taxonomy): Eukaryota > Metazoa > Arthropoda > Insecta > Diptera > Heleomyzidae > Heteromyza > Heteromyza rotundicornis. The sequence goes on from OX596012.1 coordinate 43,897,239, forward strand.
GAACGAACTTACTGACCAAATTAATAATATGGACAAGAAAAACACAATAAATTCGGAAATACTAACAATGTTAATAGCACGTAAGAATAAAATTGTTATTGATAATCTAAAAAATAATTTATATAGCATAATGCTCGCTCATCTAAATATAGTAAATCCACTGGTACTTGATCCTGAGGAAATAAGATTAGTTGAAAATACCGAAAACGTTGTAACGTATATGAGCGATTAACTTAGTATTGCTGATGTTAAAATATATTATCAAAAAGATTCACTTATTTATCTTATAAAAATACCGCTGGTAAAGCAAATTTGTAAACTTAATGAAATAATTCCAATCATTCAAAACAATAGAATATTAAATTTAAAAAACAACAAAACCGCAAATTGTAATGAAATTTATTTTGCATTGAAAAATTGTAAAAAAGCTATTGAATATAATTACTGCAACATAAATAGAGACGATAAGTGCCTGCTCGAACTGCTAAATAACCACACTGCGAACTGTCCAACAACTTCAGCATATCAAGCATCGGAGATAGAACAACTAAGAGATGGCCTGATCATACTACGAGATGGGAATGCAACGGTAGAAGAAGATGGGCAAATTATTCATTTAAATGGCTCCTACCTTATAACTTACTCAAATTCAATCATCGTTAACGGAAAAAAATACGAAATAAATCAACTAACCGATATCATCCAGCTGCCAGCACCAAAGAAAACAAGCCTAATAGAAACTGAGTTTTTCGATGAAATATCGTTGCCACACTTACACAAGCTACACATCAGCAACATGGAAAAAATAGAAGAGGTCAAAGTAACATTGGAAACTAGTAGATGGATCTGGTACAGTGTCATAGCAATACTTTCGCTGACTATCATTATAATTCTATACATTAAACTCAAGCCTAAGGTGGTGCAAACCAAAACAGAGGAAATACCGATGAAAATGACAGAAACTCGTAAAGAGGCTATTCGAACTCGAATTTCCCAGATTATGAACGAGGACGTTCAAATTTAAGGAAAGGACGAGTTAAGGGAAATAGCTGACATCGCAGTTCCCACACCAAGGGAAATAGCTGATTTAAGTCTTATTTGTATTCTGTAATGTCAGCACTTTGCACATTTTCGACAAGCTACCAAGTCAAGCTTGTCGAAAATGACTTTGGAGAATAAAGAGACAGATTAACTTCTGCAGCGAGCAAGTAAAGTACTCGAAAAATAACTTATATAGTCCACCTAAAGCAAGTTAATATAAGGGTTATAATAAAAAAAGAGTAAAAAACAAGTTTTTTAAAATATAACCCTTTAACCGACTAAAAAGTAGAAAATAAATTTCCTTTAAATTAATTTCAGCAATTTCGATTTAAAATTAAGGGTTTTTGGGTACTTTCCCCCGAATATCATTGCAGATTTTAAAGTCGTCGAAATTAACTGAAACGTTAAAAGTTAACCAAAAATGTAACTTCGTTAATTAACTATAAACTAATTAACTAGTTAATGCCCAGCTTTGGAAATGCATGTAAAGTATTTAAATTTTAAAATTTAAATCGTGATTTCCCAACAATATGATTTTTCGTATTGTGGCTTTATTGCAGGAAATGAGCGAAATGTTAAATTAAGTTTTGAACAAATTTTAATTTATATAAAGCCCGAATGTCAGAACTGATGGGTGCCAGTAACTGGGCAGTGCCAATAGGTGGGCACTATCCCCTATGTATATGAAACCGCCTCGTAAAAATGTGCTGAACATGAACTTTGACTTATTTTACGGTGATTATCAAAATATTTCGGCTCTAGCAATTACAATCCACGAGCTGGACAATTAAAAAAAAATGTTTTTTTGCATGAAATATTAGACTCTGAAAACTACACAAACCAGCAAGAGGTGCACCGAAATGTTTTATTTTCTTCCAGCGTGAGGTGGTTTAATGTATATGAATCTATTTTATTTGCAAAAAACTATGTTTGTATGTACTCGTCACAATTTTGTATTTAATATTGCACCAAAATTTCATTCAGATTTTTTCTTTTTAATTCGGGAATCAAACATCCCTCAGCAGGATAACCGACCGGAAGCAGCACCAGCAATTTTTCATTCATCGGGCGTTGAAGCAGTGTGCGCAGTGCTGGCCCACAATTAAGAGGAGTAGTCACTAAAGAGCTGAGGCCGGCGGCCTGTAACGCACACAGTAAGATACCCGTGGAAATTGCAACAGATATCTCATGATAATAGTGCTGCCGTCGCCGTCCGTCAACCGTTTGCCCATATGTTTGCTTAAACACTAGCACTAGAAATGGGGCATCTGTCAAGTACTGCTTAATGTGATCGGTGCGTAATGGGCGCAGATCGGCAGTCCACTGGCGATGCATACGCTGCTCGTAGTTTAGCCGTTCCTCTGTTTCGACAATGTCACGTATTTGTTGTTTCAATTCAGTATCGCCGACAAGGCAAAACGTCCAAGGTTCGGTGTGCGCACCGCTAGGAGCCGTACCTGCAGCTCGTATACAATCCTCAATAACTTGAATTGGTACAGATTTGCGACTATAGGCACGTACGCTACGGCGATTGTTAGCCATTCGATAGAATTGATGCGCTCCACCAGGGAGAAGTGTTACCTGTGCACCGCTGTAAGGTACATGTTTCTTAACCTGCAATGATGGAGTCAAACACGAGATGTTTTCCTCATCGATGAAGTTAGCTAAAGTAAATTAATTATGAAATTTTATAGTTTTTTTCTTGATTGTGTATAGTTTGGTTCTAGCTCAATTACAACTTAAATTAATTAAGATGGGCATTTTTATATAAACTAATTGTATGCCAGAAGGTAGTTAGTTATATGTATTTAACTGCCCACTACGGCAGATCATCAGTAGCCTTTTTCCACTGGTGCAACATTCTTTGTTAAACTAAAATTTTAAAAAACTAGAGAATGAACTATTTTCGGTTAAGCCGAGGCTGAACTACCCCCTGCTACTATCTATATAGTAGTACCTCAAACACAAACATTTGGTCTCAGAACCCCATTTTGATCTACTACTAATAGGTAGATTTGGAACCGCGGACCATGTCCAACATCCGAATCTAAATATTTCAAATTGAATAATCCAAAAAACTAGAGAGTGGACTATCTTCGGCTATACCGAAGTTGAAATACACCCACACAGTAGGAAGAAGTACCTCGAACATAAAAAAATGTGTTCTCAAGACCCTATTTTGAGCCAATTATAGGTGGTTTTGGAGCCTGGACCATGTCCAAAATCCATTTCTAAAAATTCCAATTAAATCCACCAAAAAAAAAATTGGTCTCAAGACCCCATTTAGACCCTTATATATGTGGCTTCGGAACCTCGGACCATGTCAAAAAACGTTTCTAAACATTTCCAATCGAATACAACCATAGAAAAGACTTGAAAAATGTTAACCTTTTTTTACGGTGTATGGGAGCCACGCCCAGTTTTTATCCGATTTGGCTGATTCTCGAACTTGATCTCAGTATTCACGAGAAAAACATGTACCCAAAGTTTCAAGTCGATATCTTCAAAACTGCGACCGCTATCTTGCGGACGGACAGACGGACGGACATCGCTAAATCGACTCAGGAGGTGATACTGATCAAGAATATATATACTTTTCCATACCGGACACGCCTCCTTATGGGCGGTACAAACGTTGTGCCAAAGTTAGTACACCCTGCCACAATGAGTGTGGGGGTATAAAAATTTGGTGTCAAGACCCCCATTTTGACCCATTTATATGTGGTTTTGAAAGCTCGGACAATGTCAAAAATCCATTTCTAAACATTTTCAATCGATAAAAACTTTAAGTAAAAAACTATTATAATTTATTATAATTCAGTGGAAGTTTTATTTTTTATTTTATAGGTAGATACGTATTACGCAAACATGTTTTTACTCACTCACTGTGGCAGGGTATACTAACTTTGCCACAACGTTTGTAACGCCCATAAGGAGGAGTGTCCGGTATGGAAAAGTATATATATTCTTGATCAGCATCACCACCGGAGTCAATTTAGCGATGTCCGTCTGTCTGTCCGTCCGCACGATAGCGGTCGCAGTTTTGGAGATATCGACTTGAAAATTTGGGTACATGTTTTTCTCGTAAATACAGTTCGAGAATCAGCCAAATCGGATAAAAACTGGGCGTGGCTCCCATACACCGAAAGAAAAGGTTAACATTTTTCAACTCTTTTTTATTGTTGTATTCGATTGGAAATGCTTAGAAACGTATTTTTGACATGGTCCGAGGTTCTGAAGCCACATATATAAGGGTCTAAATGGGGTCTTGAGACCAATTTTTTTTTTTTGTGGATTTGATTGGAAATTTTTAGAAATGGATTTTGGACATGGTCCGGGCTCCAAAACCACCTATAATTGGCTCAAAATAGGGTCTTGAGACCACATTTTTTTATGTTCGAGGTACTTCTTCCTACTGTGTGGGGGTATTTCATTTTTCCTAATTTTAAGGAATTATTCTTGAATTTAAGTAAAAGTACCTTAAAACGGAAATCACCGCCTCTTTAAAACAAATTTACATGTTTCTTTATTTTAAAGACAGCTGATTTTATCAATTGTGAGTAAATTTGAACTTTATTTAAAGAAATTCGTTTTTAATAGAGACCGACCGAAATTCGGTTTCGGTTTCGGTATTTCGGCTTTTCGGCCAAAAAAAAGCGGTTTCGGCCGTTTTTCGGATTCGGCCGAAAAATAAAATATCGTTTTCGGCCAAATTTCGTTTTTGGCCGAAATTTCGATATTTCCGCCGAAAATTTCGGTTTGATACGAAAAATGTAACAAATAAATTACAAAGATTACACTGATCGACAAAACTGAACATTTTGTGTGTTAAATATACTTGATAGACAAATTCTTATACATTTTGGCACGCTGAATACGATAAAAATAATGAAATTTTTACAGTGCGCACCAAAAATTCCTTTTTTGTGCAATTTTCATTTTTTTTTTTTTTGGATTAGGAGTGGCAAAATACATAAGGAACAACCAAGTGGATAAAAGCGGTATGTAACACAAATTTAAGTATTGATCATAGTTTCGAAGAATCAGAAGCGACAAAGACAAGTCCCCAATTTGTATTGAAAATAAAAACTTTGAAACTTATTTTCTTGAACGAATTTGTATGTTACATACAGCCTTCATCCATTCACTGCTTCACAGCGTTCTCACTCTTCTCCTATCGGAGCAGATCTACTACTCTCGCGATGATTTTTAAATTTCTACTCCTCTACTACTATTGTAAGAAATCTTCTCCTCAAAATATTTTGTTTCATACAATGCTACTACTCTTTCTACAAATCTACTACCATGACAGAAATTTTTACTACTATTGTAGAATCTTTACTACTCTGCGCGGAAACCCTAATCTACTCCCCTCTCTTGAAATCTGCTACCTTGACAGTAATTTCTACTGCTCTCGTAGAATTTCTACTACTCTACGTAAAAAAATTAAATCTACTCCCCTTTCTTGAAATCTACTCCCCTAAAATCGAATATCTACAAACTCTCGCCTTAGCAAAAAGTGAGAACCCTGCCCCTTCAATTGATTTCCACGCATTTGATAGTTTGCTTCTAAATTCATCTAATTCATGATCTGAACTTAAAATTATTGATTTCAGATTAATTATGTACAACTTTATTACATTTAAATTCACAATTTTTTCTTTTATTTTTTCGGTTTCGGCTTCGGTTTCTGCCGAAATTAAAAAAATAAAAATTCGGCCATTTCGGAAAAAAAAGTAATAAATTTCTGCCATTTCGGTTTCGGCCGAAATTAAAAAAAGCGATTTCGGTCGGTCGCTAGTTTTTAATATATGGAAAAAATATTTTTATACCCCCACACTCACTGTGGCAGGGTATACTAACTTTGTCACAACGTTTGTAACGCCCATAAGGAGGCGTGTCCGGTATGGAAAAGTATATATATTCTTGATCAGTATCACCTCCTGAGTCGATTTAGCGATGTCCGTCTGTCTGTCCGTCCGTCTGTCCGTCTGTCCGTCTGTCCGTCCGCACGATAGCGGTCGCAGTTTTAGAGATATCGACTTGAAACTTTTTTTACATGTTTTTCTCGTGAATACTGAGATCAAGTTCGAGAATCAGCCAAATCGGACAAAAACTGGGCGTGGCTCCCATACACCGAAAAAAAAGGTAAAAATTTTTCAAGTCTTTTTTATTGTTGTATTCGATTGGAAATGTTTAGAAACGTATTTTTGACATGGTCCGAGGTTCCGAAGCCACATATATAAAGTCTAAATGGGGTCTTGAGACCAATTTTTTTTTTTTGGTGGATTTAATTGGAAATTTTTAGAAATGGATTTTGGACATGGTCCGAGGTTCCGAAGCCACATATATAAGGGTCTAAATGGGGTCTTGAGACCAATTTTTTTTTTTGTTGGATTTAATTGGAAATTTTTAGAAATGGATTTTGGACATGGTCAGGGCTCCAAAACCACCTATAATTGGCTCAAAATAGGGTCTTGAGACCACATTTTTTTATGATCGAGGTACTTCTTCCTACTGTGTGGGGGTATTTCAACTTCGGTATAGCCAAAGATAGTCCACTCTCTAGTTTTTTAGTATACGTGTCCTCAATTCTAGTATTTATTCCTCAATTTTTATAAATATTTTCCTATTTTAAATTCAAAGAAAATTGTACTTACTTTTAGTAAAAATCTTTGTTTTTAAGAAAGATATTTTTGTAAATTGAAAGTAAGATTCAGGTTTTTTTTAAAATGTGAGTATTTCAAAATAGAAATTGCTAAAAATAGAATTGATTTAAATAATAAAAAACAAATATTTCGCATAAATATAAATTTTTGAATACCCGTGCGGGAGTTGAACCCGATACCTTTTGATAGTGAAGCGGAGGTCTTAACCACTGCACCACAGCAGCTGCTGATTTTACTAATTTTAGTAAATTTTTACTTTATTTAAAGAAGTTTGTTTTTAATACAAGGAAAAAAAATTGTTTTGTATACGTCTAATGTAGTTTTCCAAAATTTTTAGAAATTTCTAGAAATAGAATTGATATAAATAAAAAAAAATATTTGCCATGAATATAAATTTCTGCTTGTCCCAGGCGAGAGTCGAACCTGATACCTTTTGATCGGGAAGCAAAGGTCCTAGCCACTGCACCATGGCCGCCGCTGGTGTGAAACGTAGTGAAAATTAGACGCCAACGCAATTATGCTGTCTATAGCACAGTCTGTGATTGGTCTTGTCATAACGCCAAAGGTCGCAGGTTCGAATCACACCGAAGTGAAATCGTAAGTACATATTTGTTATTGTAAATTTAATTTAAGTTAATAAAATGAAATATGATTTTAAAAAATATAAAATAAAAAGAAAAAGAAAATATAAAAAAATGAACAAATACAATAAAAAAAAAAATTTTTTGAGAAATTTTTGTCTTAAAAACGAAGAAAAACTTCTTAGAATTAAAGAACTTTTTACTAAATTCAAAGAAATATTTCTGTTATGAAAGAAATAAGTATTAAATTTAAAGTCAAAATATATACTCATCTTAAGTAAAAGTGTTCGCTAATTTCAAAACTATCATGACTTTAGTGCTGTTTCATTCCCCTTTTTTCTTTGGATTAAGGCATTTTTCCTCAACTGGAGTACACTTTTTTTTCAGTGTAGTTTTTAATAATTTTATTCGTCTATTTCATCGCTATCATCATCATAGCAGACTTCACCATCATCGTCATCCAAATCGTTCCCTGCTATTGAACATCCAGTGCTTCCTTAGGCAAACTCTGCACTTTGTTTCTTATGCTGGATATTACTGGATCAGAACTAACCAAACACATATTGAAAATATCTTCATTGCTTTTTGGCCTGCTTCATTTTGTTGAAAAATGTTCCCTCGAAATTTTGGTCCACTCATCTGGTAGCACTGTTCGCCAGATGTCACTGACTGCCATCGCTTCCATCGGCGGAATAAAAAACAGCTGATGGGCATTGCGATGGTCGGCAGTGATGCCACCAGAAGAGCAAAAAAACACCTTTTTTTTGGACAGCTCTAGTGCGACATCCGCGGGACAGGTCCGAACTTTATGATTTTTGGCTTAAACGATAGAAGGAAACTGCCACTAACACTTCTCATCAAAAAATGGTCAAGAAATTTCACGTGGGTTAGCGAAAGTGGGTAATTCCATTTCTAGGGGAAATTTTCACTGAACACAATATTGAAAAAAGGTAAGAAAGAGTTGCAACCTTCGTTCACCACGTCCAACTTCTTGACCATTTTTTGATGAGAGGTGTTAGTGGCGGCTTACATCTATGGTTTAAGCTCAAAATCATAAAGTTTGGAACAGTCCCGCGGATGTTGCAACGCTTTCTTTACTTTTTTCAATATTGCGCTCAGTCAAAAGTTATTAAGTCCCATATAAATGGAATTACCCACTTTCGCTCAACCACGTGAAATTTCTTGACCATTTTTTGATGAGAGGTGTTAATGCGGTTTCCATCTATCGTTTAAGCCCAAAATCATAAAGATCGGACAGTTCCCGCGGGTGTTTTATTTTTATGTTGTGCCAGAGTTGTTCTCAAAAAGAAGCAAATTTCACTCTTGATACTTATCCAAACTAATTCGGTCTTTTGCGGTAGATAGTGCTAATCTTCCCCATCATTTTAAGCCTAAGACTGTTTGTATTCATGGGTTTTTGGATTTTTTACGTTCATTTTAATCTTTAAAAGCAATTATCTCATTTTGATTTTTTTGGACTTAGTAACTTTTCACTGAACGACGACGAAATATTCCTTTTATATAAGACATAAGTATTCATTTTAAAGTCAAAATTTACTCATCTTAAGTAAAATTATTCCTAAATTCAAGGCTATCACGACTTTAATGCTATTTTTTTCCCCTTTTTCCTTTGTAGTAAGTAATTTTTCCTTAAATTCAAAGCTGGGCATTAACTTGTTAATTAACGAAGTTAAATTTTTGGTTAACTTTTAACGTTTCAGTTAATTTTGAAAACCATTAACTTTTTCATTTAGTTAAGGTAAGTTAAATTTCTTCGATTAACTAGCATTAGTTAACTTTACAACGAAATATTATTGAATGTAAAAAAAAGTTGAAATTAAGAATTTATACTATTTTCGAACTGATGACATTTAATTTAAAAATTAATTCACAAAACAATTAAATACACAGGCCGATATATTTCGAAGTGTTCTATTTTTATGTATGAATGGACCATTCTAAACACAATGGAGTTGTCAGCCACCACGTGAGGTTTACATCGTCAGGATGTTTACATCGTATTTTCCATTTCTCAAATTTCTCAAAATGGCGAAAAACTAGAATGGCCTGTGACATTTGTTCTTAACCAAACTTCATTCGTTTTATTACTATTATTTAATATTGTAATAAAATTTGTATGCCTTTATATGAATATAAGTAAAATTTTTTATCATTTATTTAAAAGAAAATTTGGATATAGAATGCTGAAACCGATCGTAAAAAGGGTCTGTGAGTGCAGGCATTTAAATTGAATATAGTTCAAATGTTTTTTAAAGTGCTTTTTGTAAAAAAGAATGTTTCTATAGAAAATTTAACTATTTAATTTAACTTTTAACGAAGTTAACTTTTTAACGAAATTAACTTTTTAATTTAACGAAGTTAAATTTTTGATTAACTTTGCCCAGCTTTGCTTAAATTATTTTTCAGTGCACTATTATACTGAGATACACTGCGCGTCAGCAGAATAGTTTCACAATAAATGTTTTTTTTGTAGCTCTGATGTTTCTACGAAAACTTTTTAGCAAATTTTTTAGTTTATTGAATTTGATTTACATACAGTATCTGTTTTGTTTCTGCACTGATGTTTATCAGAGTCCTTCATACTATTTCACATAATGTTGAATTTTTTCTCTCTAACCAGTTTTGGCAGAAAAGCTAGAGCTACAAAAAATTTGATTGTGAAACTATTCTGCTGACGCGAAATGTATCTCAGTATTATAGGGCACCGAAAAAAAATGTACTCCAGTTAAGGGAAAATGACTTAACTCAAAGAAAACATGGGAATGAAACCGTCATTGATAACCTTGATAGCCTTGAAATTGAGAACAGTTTTACTTAAGATTAGTAAATTTGTCCTCTTTTCAAGGACATGTCTTTGTATCAAGGAGAAAAATTTACTTGGTGTTTTTTTTCAGTGTACTTTTTTATCATTTTACATTTTGCTGTTACCATATGGACACGTCGTCACAACCCTAGTAAATTTAAATTTGTACTAACAAAATTTTTTTAGCTTTTTTCATATAAAATTCTGTATATTTTATCTACAAATTAAAAAAGTAAGATTGTGTACTTGTTATACTTATGAAAAATTAACATAGCCTCTTGAGTGGATTTTTCCATATCCGTATGTCTGGCTGTCATTCGGTATGTCCATCCTTCGGATTGGTAAGAAGATTGAAGGAGCTAGAAGCAAGCCAGGAGGTCAAAACTTTGGACTTAACTCCTGCAGGTCCTAGAAGGAGTCGGTATTGCAAAGGGGCTGAATTGGTCAACTGCCACGCCTACCTTCTTCTTTAGTAACAAATGTACCCAATTTCATGGAAATTGTGGTAGGAAAATTCTCCACACATATGATCTATTGTTCGCTTTGCAAAAGCTATATGAGCAATACCCCGATCCCGACGTGACATCATGATGCATACAAAATCAGCGTCTAAGATAACTAGGTCATGCCGAGCTGATGAACGTAAAAAAAATACTGTTTCTAAAAAATGGAACACGTAATGCTGTGAGTACCGTCGGTGGAATGAGCGGAAGATGGCGACCAGGTATCAGATGGAAAGGTGTACGGCATATATAGGTTCACATCGACCGGAAACTTACTCACTTGTTTTTTATTAGCAAATTTACATTACGACGAAGACATTTTGGCGAGCACAATTTTCCTCGATTTATCCGGCTGGACCAGATGATTAGGAGGAAAATGAAGGAGGTCTTCATCTGCCGATGGTCTTCATCGAACACCTCTATGTCAAATGATGACGAGGACCTTTCCAATTTCAGTCCATATAAAGATATTTCCAATGTTATTGATGACTACCAGGACACTTATCAAGAAAATCCTAGACCTACTTTTCTAACTTTTTTCCTAGGAGCTATATAATTTTTTTTTTTGGATGCAAAAATGTGTGTATTTTTAAAAACAAACTACTTTGCTGAAGAAACTTTTCCAATAAAAAATGATCCTAAATTTATATAAATTTAAAAAAATTTAACAAATTTAAATTTTTTTTTGACAAAATAAATGTTTACACATTGCCAAACTTTCAAAAGATAAAAAAAAAATAGTTATAAACAATAATATCTTAACGAGCGTTACCATATGGTAACGGGCAAAGGTGGGCAAACAGCAAGCGGTCCAAAAAAAAAAGTTGGAAATTTGTTTCTTAGGTCATTTCTAGGTAATCCTGAAAAAATCTTGAAAAAATTTCTATTATTTCGTTCTTGTCATTAATGGGTTAAAGTGTAACAAATAAGTTAATAAGTTAATTTTCCAAGTGGAATATTTATATCAAACAAATGTGGAATATTTTATCTTTAGTCTTCTGGTCTTTTTAAATGGAAATTTTTAAATTTAAAATTCGGATGGGTCTTTTGACGACAAGAAATAATAAAGCGCAGTAGTCAACCAGCTACCGGTAGTCTTCATACAAATTACCGTTAGTAATCGGGTAAAACTACCCGTAATGTATGGGGTAACAAAATCAGGCCATTGTGAAAAAATTACCCTATTCTCTCCTATATGTGTACGTGTACATTAGCGTGGTCCAAAATTAACTTTTTTCGCTGGAGATCCACGATCCCCCTCAAATAGTTTAATTTTGTTAGAAAAAATTAAAAAAAAACTGTGGGCATCCTAGGTCAACATGAACACATGCCCCCTGGGACTCGGATTTTCCCATATAAACTGTATGGGAATATATTCATATATTATGCAGCACTTGTTGCTTTGAGAGCGAAAACGAGACAGCCATATATAATAATTTTTCTCTCTTGTATTAAATGTCATGCTGTTTCAGAATTATGAAATATTTGCGGCATGGTTGCATTTCTGCATCGAGCGATGACATTGCGAATCATATGCCGAAATACGACCATGCTGGCAAATCATTGAACAATTTTTTGACGATTAGATTAACCACAACAATTGTAGTTGTTGTTTGTGTTTTCCATATAAAATAAAAAATTGTTTTTTTACAACGTTTTTTGGTTAGATTAACCTATCTTTTTTTTCTGTGTACTCAGTCGTGCGTTTGACAGAAGTTTTTTGTTTTCAATATAAAAATAAAATGAGTTCGTTTGACGAACAACTAATTGCATTGGTGCGGGACCAGCAATTAATTTACAATTTGAAGTCGCGTTCGTACAAAAATGTTTTTAAGCGCGATGCCACTTGGACGCAATTTGCGTAACAAACTTTTGCGGTAAGTTTACAATTGAAATTGTAAACCAACAAATTATTAAGGTAAGCTTATCTCCATCATCGGTTAACTTACGTACCCTTTTTGCAATTATACTTCGGTCGACTGCCACGCCTACCTCGGAAATGAAGTACGCCAACCACTTCTCTCCGGTTAGATTAACCGAATTGAAGGGTTGGAGCGTTTTTAACCGTCTTTTTCGGTTAAATCTACCAACTTTTTTTGCTGTGTGGGGTTGTGAATATAAGGGTATTGCAATTCACAGTTACTATTGTACATATGTTCACTTGTGAATATCCTTTCGGTCATTCCATGTGAATTCGGCCACCCATCCGGACTTTGGGTCTCCAATTTTGCTGACATTTTTGTCAGATTGTGAGGCTCGTCAATTTAAGATACGTAATTAACCGTTTTGCAAAAAAACATCTCTTGACGGATTTATAGTAACTAGAATTTTATGCAATTTTGGCGAAAATTTAAATAGTAAATAGAGAAAAATGCCCATAACTTTGTCTAACTCCACCGATTTGAGATTGTTTAATATCGTTAGAAAGGTAATAAAATGTACTAGAATACCGTTTACCGGTATCAGATACCGTTTTTTTTGAGAAAACCGTACGCTTACAAAAGGCAAATTTTGTTGTAACTTTCACCCACTTTTTTTTACCAAAAACACTCCATATTTTTAAATGATATTTTTTGCAAGAAAGGGCATTCAAATGCCTCTTAAAAATGGGCGGATTTTGGATGGACACTTGATGGACACAGAAGTTATGGACATTTTTGTAAAACCTAAAATTAACGGTTTTTACTGCTGTAGTGTAAACAAATAACATCGCGAAAGCAAATTGAAATGCTCAAAATACAATTTACCACAGTTGATAATTAAGAACACCCGCAAAAATAAAACATTCAATACAGAGTAAATTCGTTTTGAAAAATATTCGTTTTCGATATGAAAGCAACACAAATAACGGTAAACACAAAGGAGGCGTGTCCAGTATAGAAAAGTATATATATTCTTGATCAGCATCACCTCCTGAGTCGAATAGGAAATGTCCGTCTGTCTGTCATTTCGCACGATAACTGTCGTAGCTTTTGAGCTATCGAACCCAAATTGTGGCATTCATCTTTTTTTGGCGAATGGTTGGACAGTATTGAAAATGGGCCACTTCGGATAAGAACCACGCCTACAAAATGGCCACATTTGTATTATTTTCGTTTATCTTGAGAAATACTGAACCGAAATGAGGTCAGGAACGAAATGGGAATGAAACTGGAACGAAATGGAATTGGACCGGAACAAAATGGAATTGGAACAAATTTTTTAAATGGATCAGGTAATTTAAATTATCGAAAAAATACCGACAAAAATTGATAAAATTTTGAAAAATTTTCTATAAAATATCGACAAATCCTCATATCTCCCATACAAAATAGCCACCAAATTTGTACTATTTTCTTTTATCTTGCGAAATACTTAACCGATTTGGACGCGTATTTAATTGGAAATGATGTCGGGAACGAATGGGAATAAAACTGGAAAAAATAGAATTGGAACCAAATTGTAAAATTAATCGGGAATGAAGTGGAAATGAAAATTATCGACAATCAATCGAAAAATTTCGATAAATATCGAAAAATTATGAATGAAATATCCATAAATATCGAAAAACTATCGATAAAATAAAGAATACCGATTTTCGATAAAATTACTAACACATGGTATTTTAACTTCGGTAAGACCGAAGATAATTCTTTTACTAGTTTCATTTTGTATTCGCTTCGGCTTCGGTTTTAGCCGAATGTGAGGAAGTTCGGCTTCTGCCAAAAACACCACCTTCGGTCGGACACTACTTGCGATGTCGAAAACGAGAATTTTCGATAAAATTTGAATTTTTCAAAAATTTACTAAAAAATTTACAATTCGACCGTGAAAAAAATGGTGCAATAAATTTACCATCTCTCATCAGTTAAACGTACCAACATTGGAGAGTTGAAAGGTTTTTCACCGTCTTTTTCGGTTAGATTTACCGACTTTTTTTTGTGTGTACAACAGTAAAAAACGTACATTTTGGGTGTTACAAAAATGTCCATAACTTCTGTGTCCATCAAGTATCCATCCAAAATCCGCCCATTTTTAAAAGCTAATTGAATGCCCTTTCTTGCAAACAAAAAACATCAAAAACTAGTAAGAGAATTATCTTCGGTCCTACCGAAGTTATAATACCCTGCACATGCGAGTACGATACATTCTGAGACCATGTGTTAGTAATTTTTATAGAAAATCGTTATTTTATTGATAGTTTTTCGATATTTTATGGATATTTTATTCATAATTTTCGATATTTTATCGAAATTTTTCGATTGATTGTCGATAATTTCCATTTTCACTTCATGCCAAATCGGTTATTTCTCAAGATAAAGGAAAAAAAGTACAATTTTGGCTGCTTTTTTGTATGGGAGATATGAGGATTTGTTGATATTTTATGGAACATTTTTCGATATTAATTGGATAATTTTTCAAAATTTTATCGATTTTTGTCGATAATTTTTCGATATTTTTCGAAATTTTTTCGATAATTTTCCGAAAATTTATCAATTTTTTTATCGATAACTAGCAGGGCCCGGTCCGCTTTGCTGCCCTTTAAGGTCATAATAAATTAATGCAAACATTTGTCACATATTTTTATTGGGAGCCCAAGTGTAGCATTTTGAAATATTGAATTGTATGAAAAGTGCTACGCCCCGCTGTCCAATTCCGACCATATGTAACATTGAACTTAGAATTGAAAGCATAAAATCATTTCCCTTTGAAAAATGTTCATTAGGAGCCCAATTGTAACATTTTTTAAAATATTGAATTGTATGGGAAGTGCCGCTGTCCAATTCCAATATGTTGCATTGAAGGCATAGAACCATTTCCCGTTGCAGAATTTTCAATGGGAGCCCAATAATGGGCACTTTGAAGTATTGAATTGTATGGGCGGTGCCACGCCCCTTTGTCCAATTACGCCGATAAGTTGTATTTAGCTTAGAGTTGAAACCATTTTAAATATTGGTTTGTATGGGCGGTGCCACGCCCCTTTGTCCAATTACGCCGATGTGTTGCATTTAGCTTAGAGTTGAAACCATGAAGCCATCTGCCAAATTTCTTTGGAAAACATTGTGTGGGTGCGCTATTACAGCATTTTCAAATATTGACTTGTATGGGCGGTGCCACGCCCCATTGTCTATTCCCGGCCATTTGTAGCCCTGATTATGGCTGGGGTCTTATAGTATGTTCATGGCAAATTTCATTTTCTTGTGATCAAAAACGTTGATATATAGCAGTTTTTACTAACTTGTGGGCGGTAAAAGTGGGCGTGTGAAAACCTATCCTATGTCACGACTGACGACCCCTAGAACACATATATAAATTTTGGTGAAAATCGGTGCTGCAGTTTTCGCGTCTACTGGTGACAAACATACACGTCTATTTTATATATATAGATTTATTGATTTTTTATCGATAATTTTTCGATAATTTATCGATTTTTATCGATAATTTATCGACATTTTATCGATAATTTTCCAATATTTATCGATGATTTTAATTTCCTGATCCCAAAGATGGGCATTAACTAGTTAATTAGTTAATAGTTAATTAACAAAGTTAAATTTTTGGTTAACTTTTAACGTTTCAGTTAATTTCGAAAACCATTAACTTTTTTATTTAGTTAAGTTAAATTTCTTCAATTAACTAGCATTAGTTAACTTCAAAACAAAAACATTTTTTAAATTATTAAATGTAAAAAAAGTAAAAATTAGGAATTCATACTTTTATTTTTGAACTGATAGTAATTTAAAAATTATTTCACAAAACAGTTAAATGCACTTGCCGATATATTTCGAAGTATTCTATATTCTATTTTTATGTATGAATGGACCATCCTAAACACAATGGCGTTCTCAGAAATCACGTAAGGTTTACATCGTCAGGATGTTCACATTGTATATTCCATTTCTCAAATTTTCCAAAATGGCGAAAAACTGAGAACGCCATTGTGTTTAGAATGGCCTGTGATATTTGTTCTTAACCAAACTTCATTCGTTTCATTATTATTACTTAATATTCAAATAAAATTTGTACGCCTTTATATGAATATAAGTAAATTGTTTCATACACGAAATTTCGCTTTTGATAAACATTTTTATTATTTATTTTAAAGCAAATTTGCTGAATCCGATCGGTTAAAATTTTTTTTTTTAATGTTTTTTGTAAAAAATTTTCTTTTTCTTTTCCATAGAAAATTTAACTATTTAATTTAACTTTTGACGAAGTTAACTTTTCAACAAAATTAACTTTTTAATTTAACGAAGTTAAATTTTTGATTACCTTTTACCGGGTTAACAAAGGTAAATTCTCTATTAACTATGCCCAGCTTTGCCTGATCCATTTAAAAATTTCAATTCCATTTTGTTCCGGTCCAATTCCATTTTGTTCCGGTCCAATTCCATTTCGTTCACAACCTCATTTCCAACCCAATGCAAAAAAACGCATCCAAATCGGTTCAGTATTTCTCAAGATAAACGAAAATAATACAAATTTGGCAGCCATTTTGTATGGGAGGTAGGCGTGGTTCTTATCCGATGTTGCCCATTTTCAATACCGTCCAATCATTCGCGAAAATAAGAGGAATCCCAATATTGGGGTCGATAGCTCAAAAGCTACGACAGTTATCGTGCGAAATGACAGACAGACGGACAGACGGTCAGACGGACATGGCCTAATCGACTCAGGAGGTGATGCTGATCAAGAATATATATACTTTTCCATACCGGACACGCCTCCTTATGGGCGTTACAAACGGTGTGACAAAAACAATATACCCTTAGACACTAGTGTGCAGGGTATAAATAAGGATTGTTTTTGGTAAAAAAAAATCGGGTCCATGTTACAACGTACGTTTTATTACCTTTCCAACGATATCAAACAATCTCAAATCGGTTGAGATTTGACAAAGTTATAGACATTTTTCTATGTTTGCTAATAAAATTTTCTCCAAAATTTCTTAAAATTCAAATTACTATAAATCCGTCAAGAAATGTTTTTTTGCAAATCGGTTCAAATAAGTATCTTAAATTGACGAGTCTAACAATCTGACAAAATTTCAGCAAAATTGGAGACCCAAAGTCCGGAATTCCCCTTTTTGTGGCCGATTTAAAATGGAATGGCCGCTTTATCTAATATCGATATGACCGACCAGAAATTCCCACTTGTTTTACTAGCACTTTATATTTTTTGTTGTTGTGTATGAAAAGTGGGCGTAGTATAGATAACAAAAGTCAAGTGTTCACATCTGTTTGCAATTGAAAATTGTTTCGAAACGCTTATTTGAAAGAACATGCATTTTTTCTGGGTACCTTACACCATCAATCTAAAATATAAAACAATTCCAACTACAAAGTAAACACAGAAACTAAAACAAAACACCATGCGCCCCGCTCAAACACTCTGCCACCCCCAAACAGAATCCAATTGAACTAATTATGCCTTCTTGAGTAAAAGTATCATATGTAGTCCCTTAAGCTACTTACAACCAACACATTCCTCTCCATCCAATTGTGTATTTTTCTCATATTTCTCAAGTTTAATTTTAGCTGTTTTCACACTTCTTATAAAGTAAGTTACAAATGTAATAATTATAATTGAAATGACCACAATTTTCCAATTCTGTACACAAAACGAATTTTGTAGTATAGATTCCATTGCACTCTTCTGCGTGTGAAGTATATATTCGTACTGCTTCGTCAATTCAAAAATCTCTGCGCTGTAAATTGAAAAATACATGTTTATTATCAGCACCATAACTAAGTCAGGGTTATACATTAAGCCAGCCCAGCTTTTGTATAGGTCGCCACTAGGGAATTCAATTCCGAAAGGTTTTGACGAATTCCGGGATTTATTTTTTGCAATCCCGGACGGGATCGGGATTTCTACAATATTTTATTTTTTAATCAAAAATACCCGATTTAATTGAAGAAAAGCGTATGATGTAAGTCTTTGTCATGTAACTGAAGACAATAAATAACCAACAACTTGTATTGACAATAGTTTTTGACGAATTTCATGAAAATTACAATATAAATCGCTAGACTATTTTAGTTTTTATCAGTCTTTATTCATTAGACGACTAAACCAAAATAAATTCTATAAAATTATTATGAATAGAGGTTTAATTACATTAACTACACTTTTTTATAATTCGATATTATTTATTAAAACACGTTTAAAAAAATGTACATCAAATATCGGTATGCCGTTCTATTTGTATGTTGTGAATAAACGTTTAGGGTATCATACAAAGAACAAAATTTGTGTTACTTGTTAAATCGAATGTATTTTAATAGAGTAATGAATCTTTTTAGTACCATATTTTACTCATATAAAAAACAATTAATAACAATTCAAAAAATATAGTAAAGTTTCACATTGCATACATATATATGTATTTAAATATAAAATAAAATGTTGGGATAACACTACCCTGCACAAATTTCCACGTTTTGATAGCTCCATAAACCAAAAGTTGCATTCAGGATCAAGGACTTAAAAATTAATCGAATTGCAAAAATGCAATTATTTCTCAAGAGAAAACAAATCTTTAAAAAAAAAAATGTTTACGTCAGCCGTTAGTACTAACGTTTATCTTCAAGACAAGCTTTTACTCATATTTTTACGATTTTTTGTTTTGAATATATGAATGTTTTAGTTCAGAGGCATTTATTTTTTTTTAACTCCAAGTTGCAGTGAAATAGATCGTGGTACTCCAAACACGATGTCGTCCACAGAATTGCTCTATCTCGTCTAGTTTTTGAGCCTAAACAAACGCATTTTGCATATGGGGTGTAAAATTAAAAGGATTTGTCAAAGTGTAAAAATAACAGGATTTGTCAAAGTCCTTTTAATTTTACATACTTCTTCTTAAAGGATTTTGGATGCTTAACAAGATTGTGTCTCCAGTATTGCTCTATCTCGTCCAGTTTTTTTATATTTGAGTCTAAAGAAAAAACCATATAATCAAAAATTGTAAAAATGTGGTCAAATGTTCATAACTTTAAAGAAAAACATAACAATTGTTGGGTTGTGTAATCTATCCCTGTCCATGCTCATCACTAGACTGATAATTATATTGGACAATGGCCCAATTTAGTGGCTTCGGACCAACCCCTACAGCTACGCAACTATGTAGACGTGTACAATAATGTTGCACAAAAAAAAAGATTTCTCATTCCTGCACATTTTTTTATATTTTGTAATCTTTAAACACGAAAAAACGTCAAAAAGTCTTGAAAAACGTGATTTTTAGGGGTATAAATATAAAAACGTCATTTGGGTCGAAAGACGTCAACCTGTCATCACTGATCATGATGACTAATAAGTTAGAGGGGGTTAAAAAAGAGTTCCCGTGTCCTATAGTTTTTTTGGATCAATTCTTAAAACCGTTTAAATCGCATTTTTCCATTTTTTCCTTGCACATAATAATTCTTCAAAAATATAGTTTTCATTGGATTTGAAATGGTATAGGATAAACATCCCTAAGTGGAAAAAAAAGTCTGTCCCAAGAGATAAAAAGTGGAATGAATCAGACGCAAAATTTTAAGCCAAGTGAAAAAAATATTAAAAACAATATTTTTAACATTTATAAAACGTTTAAAATATATCAAAATAAAGTGAAAGTAGACAGGACTACAAACATTACTTTGTTTTAAAAGGTGTCACAAGTTTTTATAACTAAAATCTAAATTTGAAATTCTTAAATAGAAAATGCGCCAAAATTCAACAATATGCCCCCAAACGAATGTCGGGAGTGTACAGCAAAATTGCTGCAAACAGATGAAACTTGCAAAGGAGAATGTGTAACTTTTGTATAAAGTGCCGCAAAACATAAAAAGGACGGAAATAAAACTTATAAGCGACAATCCGAATATTAACTGGTTCTGCAATCAATGTAGTCTCTCGGACACAAACATAAAATTTACAGAAATTAAACACTTAATTTCAACAGTAGAGCAAAATAAATTAAAAATACATGATGTAGGAGGGATATTTAGGATTGAAGAAGTATTTAATATAAAGTTTTAAAAAACTTTTTTTTTTAGTAAAAAATTCAGATTTTTATTGAGCTTTTCATAATTTATGTTTTATTTAATGTTTTATTTATAATTAGGGTTTTAGCACATTTTCCAAAAAATTAATTTTGGAAAGGAAGTACAACAATCCAAGCGACGCTATAAGTAAGTATTGGTATGACGCACAAGAGAATTACTTCTCCTTTGCATCACACGCCAACTCACTGAAGCAGCGAATGGTAAAATGCAGCAAACTGAATTTTTACTTGTTGTTGTATAGCAACCTACTACTATGCCTGGTTGAAGAATTTCCTCAAAGTCCCAGCAAGCAAGTTGCATGGCAAATGAATTTTAACTTGTGTGTGCTCTGATACACACACAACAATTCAGTTGCCAGAAAATACAAAAACAAAATGTATTTTTGGTTTGATTGGCGTACCCTCCATATGTTTATTCAGTAAAAAATTCAGATTTTTATTGAGCTTTTCATAATTTATGTATTAATTATGAATTTTAGCTCATTTTCCAAAAAATTAATTTTGGAAAGGGAGTACAACAACTAAGCAAAAAATTCAGTCTGGCAGAGTGTACAGCTGTTTTTGCTTAGTTGTTGTACTCCCTTTCCAAAATTAATTTTTTGGAAAATGAGCTAAAACCGTTTTAAAAAACTTTTAAATTTTAATTGTAGAAACAGGGCCGTGGGAAGGGGGGGGGCTGAGGGACATCTCGCCCCGGGCGACACATTCAGGGGGCGGCATTTCAGCTACATTTTTTTTTGCATATGCTTTATACTTTTTGTATTAAATAAACTGACGGTTTACATCTTAACGACGTTGTAGTTAAGCGGCACATGAATCAGCTATCTATACCAGTTTAGTGCAAATGCTCTCTTATCGATACCTTTAAGCACAACCATTCTATGTCCATTTTTTCAAAACTCTAGAAAATGAAAAACTAGTTTTAAAATTGGTATGTTTTGTATGGAAATTGATTTTTATTTCTTAATTTTTCAATTACTCTCATTACGATTCCCACAAACCACCATAGCCTGTACTCAGGAATCCACAAATGACAAAAACTCGATGATTTCATGAAAACGGACATAGGTTGATTGTGCTTTAAGGTATCGTTATGTATTATGCAAGTATTCGAATGCGATAGCATGCTGAACTACGACAATCTGTGTTGCTTACTAATGCATAAATTCGATACTTATTGATAATTACAATCGATACGGTAAAAGAAATTGGTCAGTATAATATAATTTATATTTATATTTTGTTAAAATGCACTTTCGACATCAATAAAATTATGACGTGCTAGGAAAAAAACTGAGGATGCCATCGTGTTCAGCGTGGCATAATTATATAAGATCAACAATCAAATCTCTTGAACTTTTTTGGTAATTTGTTAAATTAAAATGTAATGTAATTTATTGCTAAATAAATTTATAATAATAATACCAAAATGTTATTAAACTATAACTATACTGAGATATGTGAATCAAATTCAATAAAATAAAAATGTTAAACATTAAACACTGACTCCTATAAATTTAATTTGTAATGTACATAGAAAAAAAAGGGCGGCAAAATCAGCTTTGCCCCGGGCGCTACAATGTGCTTCCACGGCCCTGTGTAGAAATTCACTCAATAATAGAACAGAATATTGACAGCACGTGTAATCAAATGAAAAAAGACTTGTTATGCATATGAGAAAGTACAAAAGGAAATTAATGAACGAATTGGAGTAGATTACGAAGTTTAAAAATTATGAGATAAGAGCAAGAGAAGTAAAATATTCAAAGCGATCGGACTTACGACAAAGTTGAACAGCAGGGTTCGGACTTTACTACGATCGTAGTAGATCTACTACGATTTTGAAAAATTTTCCAAATCTACTCCGCTTGTGCTAAGATCTACAACCATTTTTTTTTTATACCAAAAGACCGCGGCGACACTGATTCTTTGCATGAAAGTGGCACTTTTTTGCCTTTCTTTTTGCCGAGGAAAAGAGACAATACTTATATTTATGCAAAAACGCATTTTAAGTGCGAAAATTAGATAGTCATATGACTGTTAAAGTATATTTTTTCAGTTGACTCTCCGGAATTGAAGTTGCTTAGTCCGAACCCTGCTGAGCAGTGCATACAAAAACAAAATGCATACAAAAACAAAATGATGTTTGTAAAAATAAAGAGTTTAAAATTATTAAAATTTATGAAGTTTGGTCTGAAAAAAAATCGTAGTAGATCAAAATCGTAGTAGATCTACTACGATCGTAATAAAGTCTGAACCCTGATCGGAATAGAAGAGAAGAGTGTTTTAATGTGCTCATCGAAACAGATTTTGAAACCTATGGAAAGATTATACAGTGCTACAAAAAAACGTTTTTTAATGTACAGGCATTCCTATCTATACAGTTGGTTTGGCACCTTAAATTAATGGTTTTTTATCACATCAACTTTTTTTTTAAATGAATTTTGAAGAGGAGACTATAAAAAAATTGGCTACTTTTGGCCACTCCGATGATCGTAGCTTATCTATTTTTTATCCGATTTTCAAGAGTTTGGTATTTTTTGAAAGGCGATGTGATATAAATATTCTGTAAATGCAGTAAGTCAATATTTTGGAGTGCCAAACTAAGTGTATAGGTACACAAAAAATTTTTGTTTTTAATATTTTTACAAATTTATACTGAAAAATCAAAACAAATTAAAAAACTAGAGAGTGGACTATCTTCGGCTATACCGAAGCTGAAATACCCCCACACAGTAGGAAGAAGTACCTTGAACATAAAAAATTGTGGTCTCAAGACCCTATTTTGAGCCAATTATAGGTGGTTTTGGAGCCCGAACCATGTCCAAAATCCATTTCTAAAAATTTCCAATTAAATCCACAAAAAAAAAAAAAATTGGTCTCAAGACCCCATTTAGACCCTTATATATGTGGCTGCGGAACCTCGGACCATGTCAAAAATACGTTTCTAAACATTTCCAATCGAATACAACAATAAAAAATTTTTACCTTTTTTTTTCGGTGTATGGGAGCCACGCCCAGTTTTTGTCCGATTTGGCTGACTCTCGAACTTGATCTCAGTATTCACGAGAAAAACATGTAAAAAAAGTTTCAAGTCGATATCTCCAAAACTGCGACCGCTATCGTGCGGACGGACAGACGGACAGACGGACAGACGGACAGACGGACAGACGGACAGACGGACAGACGGACGGACAGACAGACGGACATCGCTAAATCGACTCAGGAGGTGATACTGATCAAGAATATATATACTTTTCCATACCGGACACGCCTCCTTATGGGCGTTACAAACGTTGTGACAAAGTTAGTATACCCTGCCACAGTGAGTGTGGGGGTATAAAAATACCCACTGATTAAATACGACCAAAAATCAGCCGTTCATTTGATAGTTTTGGGATTAGTATTTTTGAAAAGGTAATTAAATTTCCTACAAACAGCTGGAAAAACCTAGATTAGTAATGTTTAGTAAATATTTTTCCTAAGTCATAAAATATTAAAAATTTTAAAAATATTAAATTTTCTCATCATGTTTTTATACCCCCACACTCACTGTGGCAGGGTATACTAACTTTGTCACAACGTTTGTAACGCCCATAAGGAGGCGTGTCCGGTATGGAAAAGTATATATATTCTTGATCAATATCACCTCCTGAGTCGATTTAGCGATGTCCGTCTGTCTGTCCGTCCGTCTGTCCGTCTGTCCGTCTGTCCGTCCGCACGATAGCGGTCGCAGTTTTGGAGATATCGACTTGAAACTTTTTTTACATGTTTTTCTCGTGAATACTGAGATCACGTTCGAGAATCAGCCAAATCGGACAAAAACTGGGCGTGGCTCCCATACACCGAAAAAAAAGGTAACAATTTTTTATTGTTGTATTCGATTGGAAATGTTTAGAAACGTATTTTTGACATGGTCCGAGGTTCCGCAGCCACATATATAAGGGTCTAAATGGGGTCTTGAGACCAATTTTTTTTTTTTTTTGTGGATTTAATTGGAAATTTTTAGAAATGGATTTTGGACATGGTCCGGGCTCCAAAGCCACCTATAATTGGCTCAAAATAGGGTCTTGAGACCACAATTTTTTATGTTCAAGGTACTTCTTCCTACTGTGTGGGGGTATTTCAGCTTCGGTATAGCCGAAGATAGTCCACTCTCTAGTTTTAAATAACTTGGTAAATTTTTTGCTGTTTTTCAAAACTTTTTACATTTTGCACTTGAAAAAGATTTCACCTTTCAAACAATACCAAAGTCTTAAAAATCGGTTCAAAAATAGATAAGCTACGATCATCAGAGTGGCCAAAAGTAGCCAATTTTATAGTCTCCACTTCAAAATTCATTTAAAAAAAAGTTGATGTGATAGAAACATTCTGTAAACACAGGAAGTTATTATTTTAAGGTGCCAAACCAACTATATAGGTGGGAATGCTTGTACATTTTTCGTGTAGCACAGTGTTATTAAACAACGAAGATTAAAAATAGAATGGGCCTATTGTAGAGTTTATGACCACATAAATGCAGGGAACGGAAAAACTCATTTTTGAGTACTCACTGGCGCTAATGTTTTGCTTACTGCAAAATTAACTTTTTGCTCATCAGCGATGAGCAAAAAATGTTTGTTTTTGCTCACTGTTAGGAATTTGCTAATTGCAAACTGCTCAAAAGCAAGAAATTTTTTTTTGCTCCTGAGCAATTTTTTTTCTGCTCATGAGCAGCGGCTCAGAAATTTTTTTAGTTTTCCTTTTCTTACATTCTTTTCATAATATTTATTATTTGCTGTTTGTTCGCGCGAGCGAGAAAGAAGTTGGTTTTGGAATTAACTTGAATTTTGTACTTGATGTTTCTTGAAATCATATTTTAGTAAAAATGATTGGTTTTGAATTTCAATAATTTTCTGATATATAATAAAAAAATAGAAAAGAACGAAGGCGCATAATTTTCTGCTTGGGCAATTTTCTACAGCAAATTCATAATAGTTCATACACTGTTTATTGTATATCCGTTTCACTCGCACATGGTAATTATTTTTGACATTTGGTTGTCATTGGTAGTATTCACGAACATCTCACAACTTCGCTCACCCCAGGAGTGCAACATAGAATTGCTGTGACAGCTTCTGATACTACCTTCTAATTACTATTTGCGGACGGTACTCATGAGTATATAGTTGCGCAAATAGTTAGCAGCAGAGTGTCACAACTAGTAACCTACCAGCGGTGTTACTTGGGAACTACGTACATTAGACTGACAATGGTTGTATGAAGACGCTATTGGGTGAGACAATGATTGTGTAAAATTTTCAGTCAAATCGGATCATGGAGCTCAAAGTACGGAATTTTGTACTCAAATCGACAATTTCGATTTCTAACTTAAATGATTGTACTCATAACTTTAAAATTAAAAAAAGTGTACATTGCATCTGCTCGTAAATTGAATTACCTTTCCAGCAAGCCATTATTGAGCAAAATCGGTACAGATTTGAATGCGTATCGTGTATAATTTAATAAATTCTGGCTGTGACATCCACACCCGCATCCGAAAAGTATCCGAAGAGCATCCGCTTTAATTTAACATCTGAATCAGCATCCGCTTGCTGGAATTGCGTAGTATCCGAACCCGCAACTTCGATGCGGATGCGGATGCGGCTGTGGAATCAAGATTGCGGATACTATTAAATTCCAACTAGAGGATGCGGATGCGAATGATAAAATAAAGCGGATGCTCTTCGGATACTTTTCGGATGCGGATGTGGATGTCACAGCCCGAATTTATTAAATTACTAGCTGTTACATACCCGGCGTTGCACGGGTTGTATAAAATTTTAAAATAAATATATATAGGAATTTGCGACAATTTCAATGGCGCTGTAGCTGATGGTTTATTCCCGCCGTGAAACTTGGTGCCAGTTGTAATCCCACCCGGTAAGAATAACCCAAAAAAAGTCCAAGGGCGCACTTGGTGGCAGTTGTAATCCAACCCGGCATGATCCACCCAAAAAATGTCCAAGGACGCAATTGGTGGCAGTTGTTATCCCACCCGGTATGATTCACAAAAAAAGAGTCCATGAACACACTTGGTGGCAGCTGTAATCCCACCCGGCATGATTCACCAAAAAAATGTCCAAGGAAGCACTTGGTTCCAGTTGTAATCCCACCCGGTATGATCCACCCAAAAAATGTCCAAGGACGCTCTTGGTTCCAGTTGTAATCCCTCCCGGTATGATTCACCCAAAAAATGTCCAAGGAAGCACTTGGTTCCAGTTGTAATCCCACCCGGCATGAGCCACCCAAAAAATGTCCAAGGACGCACTTGGTGGCAGCTGTAATCCCACCCGGTATGATTCAGCCAAAAAAGTCAAAGGACGCAATTGCTGGCAGTTGTAATCCCACCCTGTATGATTCACCCAAAAAATGTGCAAGGGCGCAGTTGGTGGCATGGACCACTTAATTTTCGATAGTTACTAAGTTACTTTTTAATAATATTTTTTGTTGTATGGGAGGTGCCACGCGCCGTTGTCCAAATCCAACCTCTTATGTCCTATTGCAAATTCCATTACTAACACAATTTTACCTTAAAATTTCAATAAAATCAGTAAAGCCGTGATATGGGGTAGAAAATTGTATGGGCGGTGCCACGCCCCTTGTCCAATTATTCCCATATTCGACACATAGCAGTACAACTCCATTCCAAATTTCACTAAAATATATCCATTAGTTGCTTAATTAGCTGGTATTTAAGTTATGTGTTGTGTGGGAGGTGCCACGCCCCTTTGTCCAATTATTGCCATATTCGCCACATAGCTGGGAAAACATACTGTACAACTCCATGCTAAATTGCATTAGAATATATTCAATCGTTGCTTAATTAGCTGGTATTTAAGTTATGTGTTGTGTGGGAGGTGCCACGCCCCTTTGTCCAATTATTCCCATATTCGACACATAGCTGGGAAAACATACTGTACAACTCCATGCTAAATTTCATTACAATATATTCAATCGTTGCTTAATTAGCTGGTATTTAAGTTACGTGTTGTGTGGGCGGTGCCACGCCCCTTTGTCCAATTATTCCCATATTCGACACATAGCTGGGAAAACATACTATACAGCTCCATTCCAAATTTCATTAAAATATATCCAATAGTTGCTTAATTAGCTGTTATTTAAGTTACGTGTTGTGTGGGCGGTGCCACGCCCCTTGTCCAATTATGCTCATATTTGGCATAAAGCTTGGAAAAGTTATTATGCAACTTCGTGATAAATTTCGTATTTATTATTAAATATTCAATTCAAATTCAATTCAATAGTTACTTAATTACTTTGTAGACATATTTTGTGTTGTATGGGAGGTGCCACGCCCCTTTCTCCAATCCCAACCGCATATAGCCTATATTACATGTCGATACCTATAGAATTTATCCTGAAAGTTTCAAGAGAATCGGTACAGCCGTTTAGCCGTGATTGAGGGACAAACCGACAGACAGACAGACAGACAGACACACACTCAGTTTTATAATATATATAGGGATACAAAAAGGACTGTCATTGTTTTTCCACGATGCGCATTCAAAGGAAAGGTAATACAATTTTTCAGCAGACGCCAATTACACTTTTTAAGTTTTAAAGTTATGAGAACCGTCATTTAAGTTTGAAATCGAATTGTGTGCATGGCGGCACACTTTCCCAATGGCGGCACACTTACACAATCATTTTCTCACCCAATAGCGTCTTTTATATGCGCTTTTTAAAATTCGCAACTTCATTTTTTTCATACAAAGTTATTGTCAGCCTAATATACATGCATTAGGGCTTTCGATCCCGGGATCCCGGTCCATTTTTAGTCCCGAAAATCCCGGGATATTCGGGACTACCTTTTAAATAAATTAGTCCATAAAAAAAGTTTAATACAAGAAAAATACAACTTTTCATCACTCATAAAATATAAAAAAAATCGTGTAAGCAGAAAAATATTTTATGACAACATTTAGACAACCCCAAAATGAAAAAAAATAGTTAGAAAACTCAAAACTTAAAAATTTTTAATTTATTAAAAAAATTACGAATTAAATTGTTTTTGCTTGAAATTTTTTCTTTAAGAAAAAATAAATTTATATTAATTTCAGAAGAAAATTGGTATTTTTAAAAAAATGAATTGCTTAGTAAAAATAGTTAAGTAAAACTGAAAACTGATACAAAAGTAATTTAAGAAACCCTACTTAAGCATATTTTGAATTGAATTGTGTCTTTCCTAAAGAAACGGAAACTCAAATACTAATATAAAAAAATTCATTAATTGGTACCTTTAATAAATTGAAATTAATGTTTATGTTTATTTATTTAAGCTAAAACTATCAGTTTTCCAATAAAACATATAAAAAACATTTTTTTATTTTTTTAAAGTGCATTTTGCTTAGTAAAGTAACAAATCCCGAAAAATCCCGGGATCCCGGGATTTTGCAATTTTCAGTCCCAAAAAACCCGGGATTGCGAAAAGCCTTCGGGATAGAAAGCCCTAGTTCCCACTCACACAAATTCTTTTTTCATATTTTTACTTTTAAGAAATTGAATCAAGTCGAGTTTATATTCCATTCATTAATATCAAGGCAATAATACCACAAAGTATTATTTTCCTAATGCAAAAACTGAATTTATTATCACCAAATTTACCTACCCAACAACCCTAAAAACAAACCAGTTTTGCCGTGATCACGATTGAGGTAGAAAGGTCATGTACTTAGGGAAGAAACTTTATCGATATATGCACAAACTACCCATAATGTCAATTTCAAAGAGTTTTTAAAAAAAGTAGGGGTGGTATATGCGCCCCAGTGGCGAATCCTCCCCCTTCTACCCTACTATCTCACATCAACGCATTTTTAGTTGCAAATAATTGTTGAAATTGTTTTTTTTTTAACATGTGTAGTTATGAGCTTATAATTATGGATTTAAAAAATTTTACTGCGAAGAAGTGAAAAAAAACAAAATGCAATTTAGCTGATGTCGACAGCAACCACATACATATTGGACAGTTAGTCGTAGACAGGTTATTTTGCAAATGATGATACACATTCTACGGATCGCGCCGCAGGCCTTTGTTGGTTGGTTAACCCATTAATGACGAGAGCGAAATAATAGGAATTTTTTCAAGATTTTTTCAGGATTACCTAGAAATGACCTAAGAAACGAACTCCAAACTTTTTTTTTTTTGGATTGCTTGCTGTTTGCCCACCTCTGCCCGTTACCATATGGTAACGCTCGTCACAACCCTAGCAAAATTACCTAATTTAAGATATTATTGTTTATAACTATTTTTTTTTTAATTTTTGAAAGTTTTGAGAGTTTGTAAACAAAATTTTTAATCACCATTTTTTTTTAAATAATTTTTTTTTAAAAAATTTATTTAAATTAAGGATAGTTTTTGATTGGAAAAGATTCTTCAGCAAAGTAGTTTGTTTTTAAAAAACACACATTTTTGCATCCAAAAAAAACTTTATTGTCCCCAGGAAAAAGGTTAGAAAAGTAGGTCAGTTTTTAACTAGGATTTTCTTGATAAGTGTCCTGGAGCCACTCAAAATTAATACAAAAGGTTGGCCCTAATTACCAGTCCGCCATTGTATATAATATGTATAATTCCGTACACCAATAATACTGCTCAGGTTTTCAATAACATTAGAAATATCTTCATATCGACTGAAATTAGAAAGGTCCTCGTCATCATTTGACATACACAATTTACATGGCTGTAAAAGAGGTGTTCGATGAAGACCATCGGCAGTACCTCCGTCGTCTTCATCCTAATCTTCTTCTCCAGCCGGATAAATCGAGGAAAATTGTGCTCGCCAAAATGTCTTCATCGTAATGTAAATTTGCTAAAAAAAACAAGTGAGTAAGTTTCAGCCGGTCGAAGTGAATCTATATATGCCGTACACCTTTCCATCTGATATCTGGTCGCCATCTTCCGCTCATTCCACCGACGGTATTCACAGCACAATGTGCTCCATTTTTTAGATGTAGCTCGGCATGACCTAGCCATCTCAGCTCGGCAACACCTATGTAGCTATCATGATGTCATGTCGTGATCGGGGTATTGCTCATATAGCTTTTGCGGCACTCACCACCGACGCAAAGCGGACAATAGATCTTACGGAGAATTTTCCTACCACAATTTCCATGAAATTGGGTTATATTTGTTACAAAAGACGATTTTCACTTGTAGGTAGGCGTGGCAGTTGACCAATTCAGCCCATTTGCAATACCAACTCCTTCTAGGACCTGCAGGAGTTAAGTCCAAAGTTTGGACCGCCTAGCTTGCTTCAATCTTCTTACCAATCAGAAGGATGGACATACTGAATGACATTCAGACATACGGATATGGCAAAATCCACTCAAGAAGCTATGCTAATTTTTCATAATTATAATAAGTACACAATCTTACTTTAAAACCAATTTGTAGATAAAATATATAGAATTTTATATGAAAAAAAAATTAGATTTACTAGGGTTGTGACGAGCGTGCCCATATAGTAACAGCAAAATGCAAAGTGATAAAAAAGTAACACCGAAGTAATAAAAGATTTTTGAAATACGTTTTATTATACTTTGATATTCTCCTCAAATGATAGAAAACAAACATCCGTAATATATAACTTTTTGTAACACTGAAAAATATTCTTAGCGGAAAGGTCGCGCCATTTCGCTGTTTTTTCCCACTTTTTTAAAACACTACTTTTCAATCATACACCACGGTTGCTACTGAAGTGCGATTGCTTAGAGTTATATATCAAAAGAAAGATCTAAGCATGCTTTATTAAAATCAAAAAACAGATTAGTGATATTTGTTCAAATATTTTTTAAATCGAATATACCGTGGAACGCTATCAGCGTTACCATACGGTAACACTCGTCGTGAATGGGTTAATCAACGAAACCGAAGATCAACATTTCATTGGGATATAAATTCGATGCTACGTGCGAGTTAAAGATTGCGTTGGATACTGATAGTGATACAGTTATCGGTTTGAAATTTTGCAGTGAGGTATAATTTACTTAGCTACACACAGAACTCTAAAACTCTAACCTCCGCTTCACTTTTTTTCAATTGCATACACAAATTCTGAAATTTTCTGTTTAAAAAAATTTTTAAGCACGCCCTTGTGTTAAAAAATGTAGTTTCAATATTTTCGTAAATACTACGGTTATTACCTTTCCAATAAGCTCTTGATGACTAAAATCGAACAACTCCATCGCAGTTTTTCGATTTTTTTTACCAATTAAGGATCTCTAAACTTTAAAGTTAAAAAAGTCCTTAATTTCGCTAGCCCAGCAAAACCACGAATTTATATTGTTACTAGCAGTTACATACCCGGGTTGTATAAAATTTTACAATAAATATATATAGGAATTTGCGCCAACTTCAATGGACGCTGTAAAAGTTCCCCCCGTGAAACTTGGTGCCAGTTGTAATCCCACCAGTCATGATTCACCCAAAAAATGGCCAAGGACGCACTTGGTGCCAGCTGTAATCCCACCCGTCATGGTCCATCCAAAAAATGACCAATGACGCGCTTGGTGCACACAAAAAAAAAGTCGGTAGATTTAACAGAAAAAGACGGTTAAAAACGAGCCAACCCTTCTTCGTCGGTTAATCTAACCGACGAGAAGTGGTTGATTTACTTTAAAAATTTGTTTCGATACATATTTTTTTAATAAGAAAACTTTTTTCGATGAATTTACTTTTTTTTTTCATTTGAAAACAAACCCCAACAACCAAAAAAAACATATTAAACACAAAAACTTTTTTCGAAAATGCAAGATTGCACGTTTAAAAAAATAAATATTAGCTTGAGCGCATAACTGACACAAGCTCTTGTTTTCCAAAATTAGTATTACAAATGCAGTGTTACAAGCAAAAAAACAAAAAAAAACTCTGTTCGGCTCTGCTCAAGCTGCCTCTATACACCGAGAGAAAAAAAACAGTAAAATCAACGAACGGTTAAAAACCATCCTAATATAATCTAAACTGGTAAATTGACAGTTGCTGCGCTGTTGATAACCGTAGCCTAGTGGGAAGATGTCCGACTGCCACCCGGGAGGCCTGGGTTCAAATCCCGGTACAACCGTCGCTAATTTTTTTTAAAATAACTTTTTTTTTATAAAAAAAAATGTTTTCTGTTTTTTTTTTGTCTTAACTCTAAATTTTCTTAACTTTATTTATAAATTTTTTTAAAGTAAGTTACAATTGTCCTTTTGTAGTCGCTCTAGACAAGGCTTGAACCTGCGACCTTCTGGTTGATATCTTATCCATCGCGCCGATGATGCCATTCATGCACACATGGCAATAAATTAATAACTTAAATGTGCTACACGCAAGATCGGCTCTCTACCAGAGTTGCCATATAAGAGGACTTTCATTGTTTTTCGGGGAATATCGTATCAAAAGAAGAAATGGGCAAGGAATTCATGAAAATTTGAGAAAACTTTAATAAATACGAACAATGAACAATCAAAACCAATGAAAGTTTAGTTGTAGTTGAACAAAAAGGAGACAAACTTGCAATAAACCTGGCAACACTATGTGAACTAAAAGAACAGTAACCTTTTAACAGCCACTGATATACGATTTTATGTTCTCCTATCTGTTAAACTCACTGTTACTGCGGTTCATAACATCATTTTGATGGTTGTCAAATCTGTTGACATTTGGACTAGACAGTTGAAAGGCCATGTTAGTACCCAGGGACTCCTGGGTTCAAATCTCGTTGGCTGCAACATTTTTTATTTATTCAATAGAAAAATAGATTGACAGTTTTTTTTAACAGTTCGAGAAGTTGAAAAAAGGTTTAATTCAACAGTAAAACTGGTAAATCAAACAAAAATACTTTAAAACAACAGTTATTCTGTTAAAACCAGAATAACAGTGCCCGACTGTCATTTCCACTGCTGTCTTTTTTCTCGGTGGAAGGCACAACATTCATAACATGATTGGGAATTCATCTTTCTTTGAATCCCAACGATTCAACTGAAGATGCTCGAATGGTAAATTGCACAATTTAGTGAAAATTCAAATTTAACCACCAATTGCAGTAAAAGAACATACAATTTCTGTAAGACAACAATTATTTTCGGTTATTTTTTTTTCGATTAATTTCGATGAATTTTACCGACCATTTTTTTTCTGTGTGGCAGCTGTAATCCCACCAGACATGATTCACACAAAAAATTTCCAAAGACGCCCTTGGCGGCAGCTGTAATCCCACCCGTTATGATTCACTCAAATGTACAAGGACGCAGTTGGTGGCATGGACCACTCAATAATCGATACTATATTACATTTTAATTATATTTTTTGTTGTATGGATGGTGCCACGCCCCGTTGTCCATATCCAACCTCTTATGTCCTATTGCAAATTCCATTACTTACACAATTTTGCCTTAAAATTTCAATAAAATCAGTAAAGCCGTGATATGGGGTAGAAAATTGTATGGGCGGTGCCACGCCCCTTGTCTAATTATTCCCATATTCGACATATAGCAGTACAACTCCATGCCAAATTTCATTAGAATATATTCAATCGTTGCTTAATTAGCTGGTATGTGTTGTATGGGAGTTGCCACGCCCCTTTCTCCAATCTCACCCTCATATAGCCTATGTTACATGTTTATCGATTTTTTATCGATAATTTTTCGATAATTTATAGATTTTTTATCTATAATTTTTCGATAATTTATCGATATTTTATCAATAATTTTTCAATGTTTATCGATCATTTTAATTTCCTGATCCATTTAAAAATTTTGTTCCATTCCATTTTGTTCCGGTTCAATTCCATTTCTTTCCAGTTTCATTCTCATTTCGTTCCCGACATAATTTCCAATCAAATACAAGAAACGGTGTCTAAATCGGTTAAGTATTTCTCTAAACAAAGGAAAAAAGTACATATCTGGCGGCTATTTTGTATGAGATATATGAGGATTTGTCGATATTTTATCGAAAATTTTTCGATATTTAATGGATAATTTTCCGATATATTATCGATAATTTATCGATTTTTTATCGATAATTTATCGATGATTTTTCAATATTTATGGATAATTTGAATTGCCTGATCCATTTAAAAAAATCAGAACTGAATGGTTATGATTTGAAACGGCTATCGTTACGAAAAATTCAACACGCACAGTTCTAAAACACAACCGAAACAGTTTCACTTTTTGAAGATGGTATGAGTTACTGGAGCGTGGGTTCGAATCTCAGTCAGACCAAATTTGTTTTCGAATCCTTTTTTTTTTATTATTTTTTTTTATATATTTGTGCATAAAAAAACCGATCTGCATTTGCCGATTTTAATTTTGTTGCATTTTTGAGGTACTGAACGTCGATTTCAAGAAATCTAGAGTTAGCGCAGCAAAACAAACCCCGGATTCGTGACCAGCGACCCCTCAAAAAAAAAAAAGAATACAAAAAGTAATGTGTTAAAAAGGAAACAAAATATAATTTGCTACTACTGAGATTCGAACCCACTATCCCAAAAAATAAAACTGTGTTCAGTTATATTTCAGAACTGAAACCGTTTCAAATCCTAACCAAGCAGATTCATAGTATATGTATATGTAATCGGCTTCGGCATCGGCTTCAGCCGTTATCGGCCAAAAATGCACATTCGGCTTCGGCTTCGGTTTTTCCAAAAAATAGCCGAAGTTTTAGCCGAAGCTTTTCAATTTTTTTTCTTGTTTTTGCGACACTGAAAACCAAAATTAATTTTTTACGATACGATTTTCTAAAAATTGTGTAATTGATGGAATTTCCAATGGGACATAAGAGGCTCACAAAACAAAAAATATGATTAAAATTTAACTTAGTAATCATCGAATATTGAGTGAATCTCGCCTCAAATTGCGTGGCACCGGGTTACAGCTGCCACAAAGTACATCCTTGGACATTTTCTGGGTGGATTACTGAATTTTAAATATAGATTTGGAAGCTTAATACTCGCCCTGATGTCAATGTTAAAAGAAGTCCTGGTAAACTGTATGAAATTTCAAATATAGGGGTAGGAGGCTCACGGAAGGATTCTACCTTTTACAAATGTAGCCCAAATTGCTGCTCCAACATATATGAAAAGTAGTTCTGGTGCTCAAATCCGGGACCGATTTTGGTAAAATTTTACGTTTAAAGTTCAAAGCTTCACAGGTGGTATTTACCATCAACTAGAACATCCTTTGCCAATCACCTGACGGATTTGGGGAGTCCTTAAAAAACAGCTACTTAGATGGATTTATTCTTTGAAGAATTCTCTA
Source organism: Heteromyza rotundicornis (assembly GCA_951394025.1). Classification (NCBI taxonomy): domain Eukaryota; kingdom Metazoa; phylum Arthropoda; class Insecta; order Diptera; family Heleomyzidae; genus Heteromyza; species Heteromyza rotundicornis. The sequence continues at coordinate 43,933,178 of OX596012.1, forward strand.
CCATTTCTAATAAATTTCCATTATTTTATGCTTTACTCCAAATTTCTAAAAACGATTTTTAAAAAATCTAATTTTTCTTACACGGGATATATGGGATAATCCGAGGCTCCTGTTAGTTTTGACCTAGGAGGCCCAAATTTGTTTGTGAATTCTTTTGGTTACTTTTATTGGTTGGTTTGGTGGTTAAGTGGTCTACACTTACGATTTATCGTATGCGATGTATGCGAGAATTTCGCTTATGTAGATGAGGGTAATGGAAGTTTTTTTTTGTACAATTTCGGGGCATTAGAGATTATTTTAAACATTTTCTTTTTTCTTCGATGAAGATCAATATGTTTTAAATTGATTCATAAAATATTTCATTAAAATATTCATTTGTAATAGCGTCCTTTAATTACATTACGTATTTCTTTAACAAATTTAGCAATTAAAATAACACTCTTTTGAAAAAATATTCACTCGCTCTTTAAATTAGTGTTCATTTTTTATTTTGCCAAACAAACAAAAATTTGTGTGGCATCCCCTTTAGTATATCACCCATCACTATTATGCATCAAATTTTGTCCATCACTATTATGCATCCATCTTGTTTATCTTTTACGCATCTAGAAAATATTTTTAAAACCTTAATTATGATTAAACTATAATGAATTGCAAACGAAAAGAAGTGTTTTATGCTTCGAAAAATTGTGCGGATAAGTTTCTATTTTGTTAACTTCCGAAAACCACGTGTTTCAACTAGAGACCGACCGAAATCGCTTTTTTTAATTTCGGCCGAAACCGAAATGGCCGAAATTTTTAATTTTTTTTTTCGGCCGAAACCGAAATGGCCGAATTTTTATTTTTTTAGTTTCGGCCGAAACCGAAGCCGAAACCGAAAAAAAAATAAAAGAAACAATTGTGAGTTTTAATGTAATAAAGTGGTACATAATTAAGCTTATCAGTAGGCTGAAATCGATGGCGCATATTCATAGTCAAATTAAGTAGCTGCTAAACTTTAGAACCAGCTTAGTAGCTGCCAGTTCAGTGTATTATCTGTCAACTTAGTAGATTACTAAAGTTAAGTTGGAGCTTAATTTGACTATGGCCGATCATTTTAAATTCAGATCATGAATTAGATGAATTTTGAAGCAAACTATCAAATGCGTGGAAATCAAGAGTAGTAGAAATTACTGTCAGGGTAGTAGATATCAAGAGAGGTGAGTAGATATGGGTTTATGCGTAGAATACTAGAAATTCTACGAGAGTAGTAGAAATTTCTGTCGGGGAAGCAGATTTGTAGAAAGTATAGTACTTTTGCATTGTATGAAAATCACATAATATTTTGAGGAGTAGATTTCTTACCATAGTAGTAGAAAATACCTTGAGGGAAGTAGAAAAATTTATAAATCGCTGCTAGAGTATTAGATCTACTCCGATAGGACATGCCTTCTTTGTCGCTTCTGATTCTTCGAAACTATGATCAATGCTTAAATTTGTGTTACATACCGCTTTTATCCACTTGGTTGTTCCTTATGTATTTTGATACGCTAAATCCGAAAAAAAAATTTAAATTTTTCCAGCACGCACCATTTTTCTGCAAACGCCTCAAAAGTTGCATTTTTGGTGCTGTAAAAATTTCATTATTATTATTTTCGTATCCAGCATGGCAAAATACATAAGAATTTGTCTATCAAGTATATTTAACACACAAAAAGTTCAGTTTTGTCGATCAGTGTAATCTTTGTTATTTATTTGTTACATTTTTCTATCAAACCGAAATTTTCGGCGGAAATATAGGAATTTCGGCCGAAAACGAAATTTGACCGAAAGCGATATTTTATTTTTCGGCCGAATCCGAAACACGGTCGGTCTCTAGTTTCAACATTAAAATTTTTTTGCGAATTGAATGAAATAATTAAATATTGCGTTTTCTGAAAGCGCGTTAATTATGGATATAAAACACCATATGTATTTGCAGTAAAAAGTACGTTGCCCATCAAATTCGTGTAAGAATTGAGAATTATTTCGCATTAAAAGTCTTGTGCTTATATATGAAATGAAATTATAAAATTATTTCTCTAGTTTTACAAGACAACATCAAACACATTTGCTTTCTTTTTCTTACGTTCTTTTTCGTAATACTTTTCTTTGTATATTTTTTTTCATTTGCACAATTTAAGTAAAATACACGTTAGCATTATTTTTGACATTCTTTTTGCAGTATCAGAGAGATGTTGCTGCGTCAGATAGTAGATATTGGGACAACAGATAGTAGATACTGCATCATCTGAAAGTAGGTGTTGTGACAGCCGCTAGCATTCGGTTGGCCGAAAATTCTGCTGCCCCAACAGTTGTTGTTTTCTGGGTGCAGAAGTTATGTATTGTGAAACAGGAAACTTTTTTAAAGCATTTTTTAAAGATATTGTAAATTTTAAAATCCATTTATCTCCGTTTTACCTCGATGTGGATTGGACTACTTTGCTTCCAAACGCCTCATATGTACTTGTATATCAATCAACCTTTAGCCCATTTTTTTTATATTTTTTCATTAAAACAAAATGAATAATTTTTCCAAACCAATTAATGCTTATCAACATTTTCTGGATGAAAAATTGCGGTCCTTGCTAAAACTAAACCATTCACAAAGGAATTAGTCTTGATATAAAAAGTTCCTGAATTTATAAATTTTTTGTTTAAGTAAATTGAATTTAATTTAATAATTTTTTGCCATTACAGACGGCATATTTTTGAAAAAATTGCTCTTAAAACTTGTCCCGAAAATCCCGGGATTCGCACTGACTAATCCCGGGACTAACAAAGAGGAGGGGCCCCGGGATCCCGGGATTGACATGCCTAGTGGAGACATAGAGCTTTGGCAGACTTTTTTTTGCTGAAAATGGTTAAAGTCTAAACGCAATACAAATTTTCTCATTTTCGCGGTGGTTTTTATAACCCTTATACTTGCTTTGGGTGGACTATATATATATTGTAGTGTATACATACAAGTCTACATTACCTACCCCTGCATTTCATTAGTACAAATGCACCAACAATGTATCGACATGCTAGCGCTGCACTTTTGAGTACGCTGACCCAATATACACAAATGGTTCTGGACGTTGTCAACAACAATTGAGTGTATATTGAAATGCACTAAATTTCGGTGACCGTCCTTCGACACCATTCGTCAAAACCAAATTAGCGTACTCAGGGCAACGGGTGCAAATGAAATGCAGAACATAAGTATAATTATATTATTGTAGTGTAAGTAAGTAGGATAGATTAAGAACTAATGTATAACAGTTATAAGTAAAGATATAAAAGAGCCGCGTTGGCCACTAATAAAACCAGATTGAATTGGAACTCTGTTCTTGTACATTCTCAATTAATTGTGGTGCCTAGCGCCAATCCTTTACATGCTTGAAGAAGCTTAAATCTTTAAAGCACAAACACATTTCCCTACAATATAGGTATATATATCCTCAAATCTGCGGCGAGCTTTTTCATACACTTCCACATAAGCTAGAGAGCTGAAATTCGGTACACAGATAGAACTCGGTTGACAATGCATTCTATTAAATTTTTGATTTTTGGCGACTTCAAAATCTGCAATGATATTAGGAACAAAGTATCCAAAAACCCTTAATTTTAAATCGAAATTGCGGAAACTAATTTAAAGGAAATTTATTTTCCGCTTTTTAGTCGGTTTTTTATTTATTTTGATTTCAAGCAACAGTTTGCAAAGTTAGTGGATTTGATGAAGACAAGTCCGGAATTCGCACCAATCAATAGAGGTAATTTTTATACCCTGCACACTAGTGTCCAAGGGTATATTGTTTTTGTCACACCGTTTGTAACGCCCATAAGGAAGTGTGTCCGGTATGGAAAAGTATATATATTCTTGATCAGCATCACCTCCTGAGTCCATTAGTCCATGTCCGTCTGTCCGTCTGTCTGTCATTTCGCACGATAACTTTGGTATTCCTCTTGTTTTGGCGAATGATTGGACGGTATTGAAAATGGGCAACATCGGATAAGAGCCACGCCTACCTTCCATACTAAATGGCCGCCAATTTTATATTATTTTCGTTTATCTTGAGAAATACTCAACCGATTTGGATGCGGTTTTCTGCATTGGGTTGGAAATGAGGTCGGGAACGAAATGGGAATCAAACCGGAACGAAATGGAATTGGACCGGAACAAAATGGAATTGGAACAAAATTTTAAAATGGATCAGGAAACTAAAATTATCGATAAATATTGAAAATTTATCGATAAAATATAAAAAAATTATTGATAAATTATCGATAAAAAATCGAAAAATTGTCGATAAAAAATCGAAAAATTATCGATAAAAATCGAAAAAATATCCATAAAAAATCGAAAAATTATCTTAAAAATCGAAAAATTGTCGATAAATTATCGAAAAATTATCGATAAAAAATCGAAAAAATATCGAAAAAATCAAAAAATTGTCGATAAAAAATAGAAAAATTATCGAAAAAAATCAAAAAATTGTCGAAAAATTATCGATAAACTTTCGAAAATTTATAGATAAAATATCGAAAGATTATGAATAAAATATCGAAAAACTATCAAAAAAATACCGATTTTCGATAAAATTACTAACATATGGGCTCAGAATGTATCGTACTCGCATAGCTTCGGTCAGACCGAAGATAATTCTCTTATTAGTTTTATATTTGGATTGGTTTAATAAAAGAAAATTATGGTTTTTACTCAAAAATAAGCAAAAGGTAAATTTAAACACATGTTCGCAAATAAGATACAAATTAGATAACGCATTTCTGTTTGTTGTTAGTTTGTTGGCGACGAAAATGAAATTGGTCGAAAAAAACGACACAAGTCGTTTCGTAGTATAGACGACACTCATGATACGGTCCATAAATGCAGGAAATTTTCAGATTTCATGTGTTTCATTTGATTTGATTTAATTGGTTTGGAAAATTTATTATTTTGTTTTAATGAAAAAATTTAAGTAGAATGGGTTAAAAGTTGATTGTTAAACTATATGAGTTATATAAAAGTATACAATACGCATTGCAGATAGCATCAATGCATGAAGGAAATTAAGGACTAGTTTCATTACATTAACAAATTTAAGCAAAAAATATATCGCGCTATTTTTAACTAAAACTTTATTTAAAACTCTAACCAAAAATCCCTACGCGATAATTAAATTCCCTATTTGCCCGAATAGCACAGTCGCGAAGCGTGGGATTTAAGCCGACCCTCGCGGTTGATTTGCGGGACCAGACCGACCTGTCTGAAATCCCTCGCACGATTCTTTGCAGAATCTATTCACCAGCAGGACTTCGATAAAATTCGATGTCCAGCAACAACTTGGCTCAGATGCGGGACGACACAAACAAAAAAAAGGAATAAGGAAAAGGGGGAAAAGGCCAAACAAATTCCAAGCGAACTACTTGAAATTCCCAGGACGGAAACACTTCACCAAAACAAATCACGACCGAACACAACCTGTCCAACTCTATTAAATTCCTCAAATTCAAAACACTAAATGGCCGACTGCCACAAATAAAATAAAGAAAAAAACACTAGCTGGCAAAACTAAACCAGCGCGCAAAAATACTCCCTTTGGAACACTTGTCCTCCAGCCACAATCCGACGTTGGCAACCGCTCCACCTCACCACTCCAAAAATACATTTTAAAAAACAAGAAAGAAAATTATCAAAATTTTCCAAACAAATTATTTAAGACCAAAATAAATTCAAAATCTAACACTTTTCTTCTTCCCTGCTCAAAAAGAACTAAAGAACCTGTCTATCTGGACGCATATATGGCGCTCACTTTCCATTTCTCCAACATCTCCCCCCCCCCCCACACATGAGCGCGACCTACGCAGAAGCCAGTATTCGCAGTCGGGGCTTTACCCACACCTACTAAAGAACCTGTCTATCTGGACGCATATATGGCGCTCACTTTCCATTTCTCCAACATCTCCCCCCCCCCACACATGAGCGCGACCTACGCAGAAGCCAGTATTCGCAGTCGGGGCTTTACCCACACCTATATGTGAAAGATCTTCTCAGATTTTCTAGAGTGTGTTTGGCAAATTTACATATACACCCCCGCACCCACCAAAATGAAAATACTCACTTTGGCGGCACTCATGTCTGTAGAGGCGAAAGCATAAATGTCGACAGGTTCCCCTCCCTCAAACAGGTTCAAAGAGTACAAAAGCTCTAGCACAGGCTTTGACATTTTACTATTGTAATGGCGAGGCTGGCAATACCTTCATCGGATCGCCGCCGCTCACTTAGCTAACTTAACGAAAGCAAAAGCGAAAGAAAGGAAAAGAAAGCACGAGAACTCTGACAGCGCAAACAAAATATTCAGTTTTCTACTTCCGCGCGCCGGTCGCATTTCACCCGCGAGTGGCGAATTTGTTTTGCTTAACGAATTAAGCAAAAAAAATATATTATAAAAAAAATAATAGCAATTAACAAAATTGTTCAGTGCGTTCTTTCGGTTAGTGCGTGATTTTGTTCCTCCGATTTTGTTCGCCCGTCGCCCCGAACAAAAGGGAAACATAAAAAAACATAACAAACAAAACAACAAAACAACTGTGCCGCGAATTTTTAAAGCGACCAATAGTTCCAAACTGTTTGCAAATTAGTAGACTGTAAAGCACTCAAATCCATTTTGTTTAAACGCAAATCAGATCAAAAAATACATCGAACTTCGATCGGGACATGCAATACTAGTTCCGTATATTAACGTGGTGAATATGGGTTGCCTTTTGTACAAACCGTTACATACTAAAAGTACACTGAAAGAAAAAACATGTTGTAAAATTAAACATTTTTTTTTCAATTTGCATTTTAAAACATCGTTTTTTCTGCAGTACATTTATTTTTTAATTTTTAAAACAAATGCTTTCAATTAGTCGTTTGATATTGATAATACTGTTGTTCTTTTCTATTTAAGAAAATCAAATCATAGTTTTACTGTGTTTTTTAAAAAAATTCGAAGTATGTTTTTACTACAAAAATGTATATATAATACATTTAGACTCTGTTAAATAATGTTAGCAGTGGACCAACCTGTTGAGCGTTAAGCGCCATCCAAACTCCGTAGGCGTGGGTTCGAATCCCGGTATCGAATTGGAGAAAATAAAAAGTTAACTAAATATAAAAAAACAAAATAATTGCAAACAAAAAAAAATTGGTTTTCTAACAAAAAATTTTTTCATTTTGAAAAAATTTTTTTAAAATTGAACATTTGCGTTTTAAAAGTGTGCTGCACTTGTTTTAAAATTGAACATTTGCGTTTTAAAATTTGTTTTTAGCACACGTGTTTTAAAATTGAACAAATCTGTACAAAGCTCTATTTTGAAAACGAAATCGTTCAATTTTAAAACATTTTCGTTTAATTTTAAAACATTTTCCTCTCAGTGTAGTTAAATATCATACAGAAAAAAAATTTTGTTTTCGATGTTCATTCAGATTTTTATAGAAAATAAAATTGAATAAGGTGATCGTGAGATTTATAAAGAAGTATTATTTGCGTTGTGGAATTTTTAACCATTTTTTATAGAAAATTGACTTTTTCCCCTTATAGAGGCGTCTTGGATTAACAAAAATTGCCGAAAGAGTGATGATGAGGATTTTGTGGCTAAAATCCGAAACAGCTGTACACTCTGCCAAGGCCGGTTTTTGCTTGTTGTTGTAACAACCTATTTGCCAAAATAATTTTTTGGTAAAAATGAGCTATAGCCCAAAAATAAATAATAAATAATTTATTTGGAGCTCGATAAAATCTGAATTTAACTAAAATTGATAGTTATAAAACATTAGAGAATACTGTGGAACATTTTGTATCTCTTTTATTTATAAGTATATAAGATAAGTGATCAAATCCACATAATTGGAAATAATTTGTCATTTTTAAATAATAAATAGCTTGGTCTAAAAGTACGTTTCTAAATGAACGTTGCTATGTTTCTAAATGTTTTCGAAAAGTTTGCTACCACCCCGTTGCTAAGTTGCTAAGTTTCTAAATGTTTTCCAAAAGTTTGCTACCATCCCGTCAGCTGTCACTTGAAATAAATAAACAATTGGAAAAATGGCTGATGTATGTTTGCAAAAAATACAAATTTAGCAAATATTTCTCAATTTATATTATTTTTATAGGAATGTGAAACAAGTGAAAAGTTAAACGCCGTCGCCTAACGCCAGCGCACCGATGGAATGATGTGGAGACTCGGGAGCTGTTGGAAAGAGTTCTCAAGGAAGTTAAGAGTTCTCCGGAACAATTCGAGGTATTTTCCGGAACTTTAATTCTACTTTGCCAATAAAAATGTATTATTTTCAGAAACCTGTTTCTCAGAAATTTTATGGAAAGATTGCCATACATTCGACACTATTAGCGAAAACAAGCTGGCTCACAATGAAGGCGAAAATGCGGCACTGTAAGACACAGTACATGACGGCGGTGTCATGGCAAAACCAGACGGGCGCTGGACTACTCCGGGAAGGGAAAGAGAAAAGTGTTTTTGGGTAAATATGGAAATATTTATCAACTAGCAGGGCCCGGTCCGCTTTGCTGGCCCTAAAAAAGTTCTTTTTGCCTTTAAGGTCATAATAAATTAATGAAAACATTTGTCACATATTTTTATTTTGAGCCCAAGTGTAGCATTTTGAAATATTGAATTGTATGAAAAGTGCCACGCCCCGCTGTCCAATTACGACCATATGTAACATTGAACTTAGAATTGAAAGCATAAAATCATTTCCCGTTGAAAAATGTTCATTAGGAGCCCAAGTGTAACATTTTTTGAAAATATTGAATTGTATGGGAAGTGCCACGGCCCGCTATCCAATTCCAATATGCATTGAAGGCATAGAACCATTTCCCGTTGAAGAATATTCAATGGGAGCCCAATAATGGCACTGTATTGAAGTATTGAATTGTATGGTTAGAGTAATTTGAAATATTGGTTTGTATGGGCCGTACCGCACCCCTTTGTCCAATTACGCCGATATGTTGCATTTAGCTTAGAGTTGAAACCATGAAACCATTTGCCAAATTTTAGCTTAGAGTTGAAACCATTTGCCAAATTTCGTTGGAAAACATTGTGTCGGAGCGCTATTACAGCATTGTCAAAATTGACTTGTATGGACAATGGTGCCACGCCCCATTGTCTATTCCCGGCCATTTGCAGCCCAGAATATGGCTGGGATATTATAGTATGTTCATGGCAAATTTCATTTTCTTGTGATCAAAAACGTCTGAGATATAGCAGTTTTTACTAACTTGTGGGCGGTAAAAGTGGGCGTGTCAAAACCTATCCTATGTCACGACTCACGACCCCTAGAACACATATATAAATTATGGTGAGAATCGGTGCTGTAGTTTTCGCGTCTACTGGTGACAAACATACACGTCTCTTTTATATATATAGATTCTACACTGAGAGGAAAATGTTTTAAAATTAACGAAAATGTTTTAAAATTGAACGATTTCGTTTTTAAAATAGAGCTTTGTACAGATTTGTTCAATTTTAAAACACGTGTGCTAAAAACAAATTTTAAAACGCAAATGTTCAATTTGAAAACATTTTTTTCAAAATGAAAAAAATTTTTTTTCCTTTTTTTTTGGTTTGCAATTATTTTGTTTATTTATATTTAGTTAACTTTTTATTTTCTCAAATTCGATTGGATGGCGCGCTAAACGCTCAACAGGTTGGTCTACTGTTAACATTATTTAACAGAGTCTAAATGTACAGAAGTAAAATCTGTCCTTACTTTGCTCAACGTTGTACACCCAGAGAAAAAACAACCTAAAATCAAAAATAACTACCTTAAAACAAGTAGAAACGTTAATGAAAGTCTGGTAAAGTTGGAAATTTTAGAAACAATTACGAACAAACTTATTTTCAATTTAAAACTTAAATTCAAAAATAAACAAACTTATTTCAAAGTTGTTTTCCGATTATTTCAAAAATTTTCCAATTTATATTAAGTTTGCCAGACCTTGATTTAAAATCGTTCAACTTTGTTTCAACGTTGACAACAGTTATTTCAAGTATTTTTCACTTAATTTCAACTTTGCAACTTTGTTTCAACGTTGACAATAGTTATTTTAAGTATTTTTCTCTTTATTTGAAAGTTGTTTCCATTAAGTTGAAAAAATTAAGAAGTAAATACGATCGTACTTGATTTTACTATGTTTTTTTTCCCTGAGTGTAGTTGAAAGTACCAACATAGAAGGCATTTTCGACGAGACGCAGATATCTTTCTCCGTTTTGGAAGCAGATTTCGATGAATCGCAGCAGTCTACAAGCACATGCACTACTTAACTACTTTCGACAGAAGAGGCTTCAAATTTGAGTGAGGACAGCTTCACGACATTCAAAAACCGAATGAAATCTCATGGCCACCCAAATACTGTGCCACCGAAGCACTCAAATTCGATGGGATTGCTTATATCGATGAACGATAAAAAATTCGAAATAGAAGCAAACAGACTAGAGCTGGAAAATAGAAAGGAAGCTAATGCTGTTGAATAACACAGTATTTGCATCGTTACATGAAGACCATAGACGGGAAAAAAACACAATAATTTGAAAAAATTAAATGTTTACTAAATGTATTTTTGGTATTTTTAAATGCAGAAATATTTTCTATGTTTTTATATGTAATTTTTTTTTAGTGAAATTTGTGAAATATGTGAACTTTTATTAAATTTTGCAAGGAATAGAAAGAAATTTATTTGTTGTAATTGCGGCCTAATGTGGGCAGTTGAACTGTTACATTAAAAAAGATTAAAAAAAAGGAAAAAAATATGAATCAATGGCGGGCTTGAACCTGTGACTGCAGCAGAGAAAGCGGAAGCTATAGCCAACTGACCCAAACACAATTCAGTAATGTCTTCAGCTAATGGCGATTAAGTTCAGCAAGTTGTATGGTGAACACTTTAATGTGTCTACACTAAGGCATTCAATCCCGGGATCCCGAATCCCGAAATCCCGGGATCCCGGGATCCCGGAAGTTTTCTCAATCCCGGAAACCCGGGATTTTCAGTCCGGAATCCCGGGATTCAAAAATGCATTTTTTTATGAATTGTTTAAGATATTTTTGACGTTTTTCCACAAAAATACTTTCGTGCCTTTACTTTCAATCTAACTGGTAAATTAAAAAAACCCACTTTTGTAGATTGAGTGCTACAAACACACAAAAATTTACAACATTTTTGTCAAAAACAAACAATTTTTATCGATCTGAATAAAATTTTTTTTATTTAAACCATTTTTTTTTTACAAAAAAGATATATGTTAAAATTATTTTGTTATCCGTTTATTGAAAACTTTCCGAATTGGATAAATGGTTTTGTGTGTGTTTTACTTTTGAATCGACACCAATTGCAACAACAATTGGTGTATTTGTTCCCGCTATAATACTAAAACTACTGAAAGTAATGCGTGGTTTTCATTATGTCAAAATAATGGCAATTGTTGTCATATGTTGTGAGAACAGGTTGGCATTGCGTTGTCAATTTAACGAACTGATGTAAAATATCGAAAAATGAATATGAGGTGACGTCACCGTTTGTCATATACGTTGGTATTTTCCAACATGCTGGCAAATTATTTGCATATGGCACGGGCCAGCAAATTCAGCACTTTGCTGAATCGTTGTCAGTTTGTGATGCCATTGATTATGACATAATGAAAACCAGGCTTAAGTTTTTCGTTTTTAGCATGAAATGGAGCTGGCAAAAAAAATTTGTTCGATCAATCTAATTTAAAAAGAATTACTTTTTGTTTGACTATATTTATTTAAATATTATTTGTTTTGTTTAATGTAATATTTATTAAATACTAGCTGTTACATACCCGGCGTTGCACGGGTTGTATAAAATTTTAAAATAAATATATATAGGAATTTCCGACAATTTCAATGGCGCTGTAGTTGATGGTTTATTCCCCCCGTGAAACTTGGTGCCAGTTGTAATCCCACCCGGTAAGAATCACCCAAAAAAAGTCCAAGGGCGCACTTGGTGGCAGTTGTAATCCAACCCGGCATGATCCACCCAAAAAATGTCCAAGGACGCAATTGGTGGCAGTTGTTATCCCACCCGGTATGATTCACAAAAAAAGAGTCCAAGAACACACTTGGTGGCAGCTGTAATCCCACCCGGCATGATTCACCCAAAAAATGTCCAAGGAAGCACTTGGTTCCAGTTGTATTCCCACCCGGTATGATCCACCCAAAAAATGTCCAAGGACGCTCTTGGTTCCAGTTGTAATCCCTCCCGGTATGATTCACCCAAAAAATGTCCAAGGAAGCACTTGGTTCCAGTTGTAATCTCACCCGGCATGAGCCACCCAAAAAATGTCCAAGGACGCACTTGGTGGCAGCTGTAATCCCACCCGGTATGATTCAGCCAAAAAAAGTCAAAGGACGCAATAGGTGGCAGATGTAATCCCTTCCCGGTATGATTCACCCAAAAAATGTGCAAGGGCGCAGTTGGTGGCATGGACCACTTAATACTCGATAGTTACTAAGTTACTTTTTAATAATATATTTTGTTGTATGGGAGGTGCCACGCCCCGTTGTCCAAATCCAACCTCTTATGTCCTATTGCAAATTCCATTACTAACACAATTTTACCTTAAAATTTCAATAAAATCAGTAAAGCCGTGATATGGGGTAGAAAATTGTATGGGCGGTGCCACGCCCCTTGTCCAATTATTCCCTTATTCGACACATAGCAGTACAACTCCATTCCAAATTTCACTAAAATATATCCAATAGTTGCTTAATTAGCTGGTATTTAAGTTATGTGTTGTGTGGGAGGTGCCACGCCCCTTTGTCCAATTATTCCCATATTCGACACATAGCTGGGAAGACATACTATACAGCTCCATTCCAAATTTCATTAAAATATATCCAATAGTTGCCTAATTAGCTGGTATTTAAGTTATGTGTTGTGTGGGAGGTGCCACGCCCCTTTGTCCAATTATTGCCATATTCGACACATAGCTGGGAAAACATACTGTACAACTCCATGCTAAATTTCATTAGAATATATTCAATCGTTGCTTAATTAGCTGGTATTTAAGTTATGTGTTGTGTGGGAGGTGCCACGCCCCTTTGTCCAATTATTCCCATATTCGACACATAGCTGGGAAAACATACTATACAGCTCCATGCCAAATTTCATTAAAATATATCCAATAGTTGCTTAATTAGCTGTTATTTAATTTACGTGATGTGTGGGCGGTGCCACTCCCCTTGTCCAATTATGCTCATATTTGGCATAAAGCTTGGAAAAGTTATTATGCAACTTCGTGATAAATTTCGTATGTATTATTCAATATTCAATTGAAATTCAATTCAATAGTTACTTAATTTGTAGACATATTTTGTATTCATATTTTGTGTTGTATGGGAGGTGCCTCGCCCCTTTCTCCAATCCCAACCGCATATAGCCTATGTTACATGTCGATACCTATAGAATTTATCCTGAAAGTTTCAAGAGAATCGGTAGAGCCGTTTAGCCGTGATTGAGGGACAAACAGACAGACAGACAGACAGACAGACAGACACACACTCAGTTTTTTAATATATATAGGGATGTTTTCTTTGTCGAATTAAACTTAAAATATTGTTGCAATTATTCTTTAATTTTATATTAACTATTGTATTTAATTGGAAAATCCCAAAAATCCCGGGATCCCGGGATTGTAATTTCAAATCCCGAAATCCCGAGATTTTCAAAAACACTTCGGGATTGAATGCCTTAGTCTACACGCACAAAAAAATCATGTTTGAGAGAAACCATTGCTACCTTTAAGGAAATAATACTGCCACAAGGTTAGAGTTGCCACCTAACACTGTTGTCACCTGTTACAGCTAAACATTTTTTCCGATTGTCGATTATTTATATTGCAACGCGATTTAATCATTGGATTATTAAAATTTATTAGTTTCGTCGTATTATGTATTTTGAAATCTTTTTTTGCCGCAAAAATCTGCTTTCCTAGATATAAAATTGTTTAGGTTTCGATTTCTCCTTATACAATTTCTTGAGTGACTTTTAAGAAATGTGTCTAATTTTGTAGAATTTTTTTCGGGGAATTTTAAAAATTTGCTTCAGTTAGGGTTGCCACACGGTCTGGATTCGTCCAGATTTTTTGTCTTGTGTCCAGAGTCCAGTTTTTCAATAATTTGTCCAGATAAAATTTTCTCTGATATTTCTCAGTGAAAAAACTAAAATAAGTCAGAAAACCCAATTATAAAGATAAAGTTTTCTATGAAATAGTTTAATTTTTTTCAATTACTCCGAATGAGCCATTTAAAAACCTTTTACCCTAAGGAAAGAAGTAGAATTTTTGCTGATTTCATAAAATCTGAAATATGCGCCCAAAGACAATATCATCTTAAGTATTTAAGTATGCATTGAATAAGACTGTATAAGTCCCACTTTTAAAAACAGAAAAGGCCAGTAAATTGTTACAAGCGGAGTTTACTACAAAATATTTGTGGAAAAAAAGCATTGTACTGTTTTTAAACTGAAGTAGTAAAGCTTTCAATGTCTTTCAAAACTGAGAAAAGGCAAATTTAGAAGTCTAATCTGGCGCGTGGCAACGGTTAAAATTTTGCATGCATGTCAATGAGAAGGTAATAAAGATAGTTACAAACTTCTAACCTGACCATATCCAAGCTCCGTTTCTATAAAAGACCCTATTTTGACCCATTTATATGTGGTTTTGGTAGCTCAGAGATGATTTTGGTCAAGAATATACATACTTTTCCATACCGGACACGCCTCCTTATGGGCGTTACAAACGTTGAGTCAAAGTGAGTATACCCTGCCACAGTGAGTGTGGGGGTATAAAAAAGTTCGTTCTAACATATTACACGATGCGGTAAACTTATCGAATTTTGATGCGTACCAAATTTTTTGATGCGTGCTGTTTACACACCAACAGCATAAAAAACATAATATGCTGGACATTATGCACTATCACCACAATTCAAAATAATGGTAGTGGTCAAGCGAAACAACTATTCTCCCTTTTAGAAATTGGAGCTATTAAAGTTTCCTTTTTGAGTCCAACAAAATTTTATTCTTGGTCCAGTGGAAATTGATTGAAATAGTCCTACGGCTGCGAAGCATGAAATGCAGCGACACAAGATATACAGGCTTTGCAAGTCTTCATTAATCGATGCCATCGCGAAATTCTTGTCGGTTGTAATATCATACGGGGACCTATGGAGAAGAACACACCAAAACCTAGTGTTGCTTGCTGGGTCGGTCACATTTACATAGACGGCCTGATCATATCACAATAACTGCTGTTGCTGAAACAAAATTTGTTGACAAATTTTTGAACGAATCAAAGTTTTAATTCGTTTAAATTATGTGTGCACAATCTTTTGAACAATTTGTGAAAGTGATTACACAGGCATTTTTCGGCGATTAGACGATATCGACGCCCCTTAAGAAAATTTTTTTTTTTTTTTGTTTTTGAATCAGGAGTAAAAGCGTCAAAAAGTCTAAGTCAGTGTGAGACTTTAACTCACTAAATATATCCTCTCGCGTACGGGTGGGTCCTCCCGGTACCACCGTCAGGTATTTCGTCGGAAGGCCGTAGGAGCTTTATTGCTCAATCGTCAGTTTTGGGTCATCAGTCCACAGTTCTCGTTGCATCGGGAGTGTTGCCTGCGTGGCGTGAACGTGTTCGTTCAGTATGTCTACTGCGTTCAATGCGTCGAAGCTCGATCATGATTTTCGCTGCTGTTTCCTTGAAGGATTCCCATTTTTGTGATGTTTCGCAAATATGGGACACCGTATTCGTTATTGTCGGGACCTCTCCGAATGCCACCGTCAAATCTGATCTCTCCTTACAGAAGCGTGGACAATACAGCAGGATGTGCCTGGCATCTTCAATCTCATTGGGACAGTTGGTACAAAACGGGTCATCTTCATGCTTGAAGCGATGAAGATATTGCTTGAAGCAACCATGGCCACTGAGCAACTGTGTCATGTAGTAGTCAACCTCTCCGTGTTTGCGTTCCATCCAAAAGGTGACATCTGGAATCAGGGCAAATGTCCATCTTCCATTTTCCGACCTTTCCCACCGTCGTTGCCATTCACTGATGCTGCGTCTTCGCTCGTCCTCCCTTGTTGCGTTCTTGCCTGCTGCGTAGATGCGTTGGAGTTCGCAAGCCAGAATATCTACCGGTGGCATTGCCGCGATCACACCGATGGCATCATCCGACACTGTGCGGAAGGCACTGGCGACTCTCAGTGCGCTATGCCGATATGTCGCCCTTATGCCAGCTATGTATGAAGCCGTCTGCGTGGCGTCTGCCCACACTGGTGCAGCGTAGAGCATAATAGAGCTTGTCAATCTTGCCAAGAGTTTCCGCCTGCTGGAGCGTGGTCCTCCAATGTTCGCCATGATGCGTGACAATGCACCGTTTTCCCTTGAAGCCTTTTCGCTGACCGCCAATAAATGATCCTTAAAGGACATTCGTGTGTCATCAGCACGCCAAGATACCGAAGATACGGTTGCGATATTATTTCGTGGTCACCCACTCTGAAGGTGAAGACCTCACGCTTTTTCCGGGTGCTCAAGAGAACCGCCTCAGTTTTTTGCGCTGCCAGATTCAAATCCGCACCGTCCAACCACCTCATCACTCTCGATGCAGCGTCGCTACACCTCGTCTCCAGCGTGTGGATGTGTTTTGCTACTACCACCAGTGCGATGTCATCCGCATAGCCGATCAGAGTGGTATCCGTGGGAAGATCGACAGTCAGAACGCCATTGTACATCACATTCCACAATGTTGGCCCAAGCACCGAACCTTGAGGGACGCCTCTAGTGACCTCGTACGTTTTTACGCTGTCGTCGGTGTTATATAGCAACACTCTGCCCTCGAAGTAGTTGGCGATGATTCGCTGCAAGTACCCCGGTACTCCGAAATTGCCTAGCGCTTGCATTATTCGCGTCCAGCACGCTGAGTTGAAGGCGTTTTTGATGTCCAGCGTTACTACTGCGCAGTACTTCTTGTCGCCCCCTTTCCACCTATCTCCGCTTGTCGCCTCACGAGCAATCCTCATCACCGCCTGGATGGCGTCGACAGTTGATTTTCCTCGGCGGAATCCAAATTGCTGCGTGGATAAGCCAGCAGGCTTTTCTAGCGAATCGTGAAGTCGGTTCACGATTATGCTCTCCAGTACCTTTCCTAGCGAGTCGAGCATGCAGAGTGGTCGATACGCAGATGGCTGGTCGGGTGGTTTTCCGGATTTCAATAGTAGCACCAATCTTTGACACTTCCAGAAAGTAGGGAACGTTCCTTCGTTGAGGCATGCGGTATACATTTTTGCAAATGTCTCCGGGCTCGCCCTGATTGCCGTTTTCATCGCCACGTTGGGGATGCCGTCCAATCCTGGTGTCTTCTTATCGGACATTTTTCGAAGCGTGAGGAGTACTTCGTACAACGTCACCGCCGGGATGCGTCCTACACCCAAGGGCAGGTGATAGTGGTGCACCCGTCCCCCCTGTGGGGGAAAGAGCGCAGCTACCACGTTGTCCATGAGTGTAGGATCCGAAGGTTGTGGAGCCCTAGGCCCTCGAACGCTGCTCATCACCACTTTATAGACTTTGCCCCAGGGATCGATGTCAGCGCCTTCACGCAGTTCCTTGAAGCAGGAGTCTTTACTAGCACGGATAGCCTTCTTGAACCGTTGGCGGCATTCTTTATAGTGCGCTTGCAGTAATTGCCACAGCGGCAGAATGCGGTTTCGAGCGCGTTGCGCTTTCCTGCGAGCCCGATTACAGCATCTTCTACATTCGGCGATGTCTTCATTCCACCAGTAAACAGGTTTTCTGGTTGGCACGTGTGTCCTACTCGGCATTGCTGCGTCGCATGCTACGCTTAATCGTTTCGTGATGCCTATTGCCATTTTGGTGGCTTCGTCGTCAGGCGTCTCCATTTCGCTCCACACCATCTGAAATACTTCAGCATCAAAGGCATGTTGCTTCCAACCCTTAGTCTGCGCTTTTGGTATTTTCCGCGGCAGGATGATGCTTTGTACATTTATGACAATGGCTCGATGGTCGCTGTGCGTATAAAAATCGCCTATGCTCCATGTACTGTGATGTGCTATCTAGTTGTGCGCGAAGGTAAGGTCCACTGCAGACCGCTTCGTCCCAGCCTCGAACGTGTGCTGACCGTTGTTTAGGAGCTCGACATCCAATGACGCAAAACACTCCATAAGAATCGTACCCCTGCGGTTTGTGCATCTACTGCCCCATGTTGTAGACCACGCATTGAAGTCACCAGCAATAATTACCGGGGACTTTGTTTGTGCTTCCATCACCAACTTCGTTAGCATCCGTTCATATTGCCATATGTCCATACTAGGTGGAGCATAGCACGAGAAGACGTAAACTCTATTGAATTTTACCCAGGTGAAGCCATTGTTTGCTACTGGTGCTTTGTTCTGGCACACTTTGCCACCAAGTGTCCATATCGACGCTTTACTGGGTGCGTCCGAAGTCCATTCGCATCTTTTCACATTGTGATGTTGCTCGCACAGAATGGCCAGGTCGAATTGTTGCTCGAAGATATTCTGCTGCAACATGTCCTGGGCCGCAATACAGTGGTTGAGGTTTAATTGGATGATTTTCATCGTCAACCTTTCTGCACCGCCTTCTGACGTGCTGGACAGCGAGAGCTTCCAGCCGCGTGGCTTCCGTCGCACAGAGCGCATTTTGCTTTGTTTGTGCATGCCGCTGCGAAGTGACCCTCTTCGCCACACTTCCTGCAAAGATTGCTGCGGTCTACCCGTTCTTTGCAATTTTGTGAGATGTGGTTGAACCCCCAACATTTGAAACATCTCTTCGGCGAAACGCTCTCGCGAACTCGGCAGGACGCCCATCTAATGCGGAACCGCATTAGATCACCTTCGCTGCATCATCAAATGGCAGGACGACGTATGCCGTTTGTGTGCCTTGATGACTTTGACGCATGCGTATCGATGCCTCGTCCGGTCGACTTATGTCACCCTGTGTGTGTAGAGCATCGCAAATTTCGGTTGCTGTTGTCACCTCGTCAAGACCCATAAGCTGGATCGTTGTGGACTGTGTTCTTGCCACCACACTTGCCGTCTCGCCAAGTACTCCCTTTATTGCCGATTGGTACGTAGCGGCATTGCTCTCCGGTGACCGCTTCAGTTCAAGCAACAACTCATTTTTAGCTGTACGCCGCACTGCCTTAACATTTTCCCCAAGTGATTTGAGGGCCTCGTTGCCCTTTATATCCCTTAGGATGTCTGCGTACGACCGATCAGCTGTAGCCGCGATGATCAGAGCGTCCGTTCTAGGACGAGTCCTTTGCTTCCTGTGCTGCACTTTCGACCACTCTTGCCTCTGCTTTGGCTGTGATTGGAAGTCTGCTCCTTGTACGGGTGTTGCAGTGTTGCTTGCGCTCGTTTTCTTCTTTGGCTCTGCATGCATTGTCACGGTGGCGTTTTCTTTTCTCTGCCTACCGAGTTTCGGTGCTGCACTCGTGCGCTTCGTTGGTGGCGTTTCAAGATTAGGCTCCTGCCTTCTTTTGTTTTCAGCGCCAAGTTTGAACCATGGCGACGTCTGTGACGCCGTATGGCTCCTTATCACCTCTTTGGCTGCGTCATCGTGCGTCTCGATTGCAGCGAGCTCATAGAACGCCTTAATGCTCTCAATGGCGTCTTTCAGTGGTTGATGGATTGAGCGCCTTTTTCCATCCCCGAGCATATCTACCAGATTCCTGATCTGCTCGCCAAGCTTCCAAAACGATGTTTGGCCTATTGACACATTTGCCAAATTCGGAGATTGTCCGCTACCGTTTGCACCATTTTTGTGCCACCATCCTGGCTGGCTTTGTGCGGGGTCATTGGGAGACATTAGGTTCCCTGATGTTGTTGAGAACCTCGTTCCCTGCCGGAGTTGTAAGAGTACCGGTCTCTTGTGTTTCTTTTTGGTGTAAAAGAGAAGAAGAAGACATATTAGATCCCACGAGTGGCGGAGAAAGGGTGGTCCATCTGCACAGAGATCCGCAATATACAGACAAGGCTAGTTAATCCGGAGGACGCCAGGTATCCGGATACTCCGTTTGAGACTGAGCTAGTTTTTTGACTGGGCCCTCAGCCAGGTTGATTTTCGGCACGGGTCGTATGACACCTTAATCCAGCCCAGTACAATCCGGATGACGCCTGGTATCCGGATACTCCGTTTTTAAGACTGAGCTAGTTTTTTGACTGGGCCCTCAGCCAGGTTGATTTTCGGCACGGGTCGTATAACACCTTAATCCAGCCCAGTACAATTTATACCTATTGTAAGGTTTAGTAACTGCCGCCCCTCTGGGATCAGACGCAGACCAGGGAGCCGCCCACTATGGGACAGACGCTTCTGGGTTTATTTGTACCTACCCGTCCGATGTGCGGATAGGGAGGGACACTTATTGAAGGGCGGCGTCGTTTCGCCCTGTCACACGAACATCATAGAGCTTATGCTGACATTTATGTCGCACCCTCAGATCGTGTCGCCAATGGTCGGGGACTGCTTATTTGTTAAAGAACTTATTCGCAGCGGACCTACATATATGTAGGCCTTTCAGCTATACGCCACCTGCTGACCCCCACGATAGCCTATGGCCTGGCCCCCTTAAGAAAAGTATAATGTTTCATTTGCCTTACGAAAAATATGTTGTTTTTATTTTTTTGCAAGTAAAAATAGTATGTTTCGTTTTTTGGGACGAAGAATATAAGTTTTGTCGAAAACTATGATATTTCGCTTATTACACAGAAGAATATTATGTTTCACTGTATTGCTACGAAAACTATGATGTTTCGCTCATTGCGACGAAAACTAATATAATTGATTGGGCAAACGCTGGAAATGGGGAACGAAGGAGTACTGCCTAGTCATTACACTAGATGTGAAGAACGCCTTCAACACTGGAAGCTGGGCGAAAATACTGGATGCTTTGAAATGCTTCAATATACCGCACTATCTGAGAGCAATGGTTGCAGATTACTTTAGTAACAGAGTACTACGTTACGATACGGAGGAAGGCACCAAGGAGTACCAAGTGACAGCAGGTGTACCACAGGACGGGGTACTACGCTTGGAACTTCCTACGCAGGCAAGCATAGTAGGATTTGCTGACGATATTGCTGTTTTAATAGTTGCGAAACACGTAGAGGAAGTGAACGCGATTGGAAGTAGGTCAGTGGAAATAATACGCAATTGGCTGACAGCGGCTGGCCTTACCCTGGCGGAGCAAAAAACGGAGGCTGTTCTAATAAGCAGCAGAAAACTCAGAGAAGTGGCCACCTTAAACGTAGGCGGATACACAATAGTGTCAAAACCATCGATAAAGTACTTGGGCGTAGTAATAGATGCGAGGCTGACTTTTAAAGATCACCTAGAATACGCGTGCGCGAAAGCTTCAAAGGCAAGTGCATCCCTGGCTAGGATAATGCAGAACGCAAGAGGGCCCAGGCAACGACGTAGACAACTTCTAGCGGGGGTGGTAAAATCTATACTTCTTTATGGATCACCTATATGGGCCAAAGCCCTTATATGGAAGAGGTATGAGATCGGTATATCGACTATGTGCTCTGAGAGTATGCAGTGCGTTCCGAACGGTATCTGAAGATGCGACATTAGTAATATCTGGAATGTGGCCAATCGATTTGCTGGCCAAAGAGACAGAAAAAAAAAAAAAAAAAAAACACACACACACACACAGCCTGGCCGAAGGAAAACAATCGGAGGCTCCCGCGAGTGGGAGTGGTTCCCAAACGTCAGTAGCCAGCACACGCACCATGCCGACATCGATGTCTCGGAAATGGTAACAAGGAGCAGGACGACAAGCAGTGAAGTGCTTGGCGATGGCGCTCTGCTGATGGATAATCCATTCAGAAACAGGTCAATCTTACAGTATTCCCCAACAGAGAATGCTGTGAGTGCAACGGAAAAAGATGTTGTATCACATATCGACCAAAGTCATTTTGTGGTTGATCCATGGAAGGGAGGTACGCCGCGAAGTACAGAGGCGCCAAAACTACGCCGAAGTGATGTGCTCTATAAAATGGGCCAAAAAATCAGAGAATTGGTGAATATTGTTGCAGATCCTCTTAAGCGCAATATTAACCAGAAAATAAGAGATGCGATAACTTCCATCGAAACTTTGCACAAGCGTGCAGTACAGGAGCAAATGGAATCAACTGAAGAAGTTGCCACAACGAGAACCCATAAAGGCTCACAGACGTCACCCACCTTCAGGCAGGCCAAGGATAAAAGGTCAAGGGTATCAACTGAAGAAAAGTTACCATCACCACCCCCTGTTTCAAAAAGGAGGAAAAATGGCTCTCCCATGAAGCAATTGCCGCAGATTACTCGACAAGATAAGTCAACGGAGAAAGTTGGTGCGGAAACCGAAATCGGTGAAATGGACCAACCAAGAAAAGAAGCTAACGATGCCGTGGAGCAAACTCCTTGGACGAAGGTACGTGCGCGCGCCCGGAAGAAAACGACCAGGCCCGATGCAATATTGGTGAAAAGGACTGGCGAAAACACTTATGCCGAGATCTTAAAGCTGGTTAAGAGCGACCCACAGCTTAAAGAACTAGGGGAAACTGTGCGAGCAATACGGAAGACTGGAAGCGGTGATCTTCTCTTCGAATTAGGCAGGGCATCCGATCCACTAACGGGTCGCTTCCAAGAAGCTTGCACGCAGGTCTTAGGACTAAAAGCAGAAGTTCGAGAATTGACACAAGTCACTTTGCTGGAAGTAAAAGACATTGATGAAATCACCACAAAGGAGGAGGTCTTCGACGCACTAGTGAAACAGTTCGAGGACGTGAACATAACGGCGATACAGTCGATGAGAAAGGCGTACGGAGGAACGCAAATAGCCACTATTAGTTCATCGACGGATGACGCGATGAAGCTAACAACAGCAGGAAAGGTCCGTATTGGATGGGTGATCTGTCGCATACGGCCCAAACTGAGCCCAATGAGGTGCTTCAAGTGCTTGGATTTTGGTCACATTGCCTCTAAATGCACGAATGAAGACTGCTCGAAAAGGTGCTTTAGGTGTGGCGAAAATAATCACATAGCTAAAACGTGCAACAAGGAGCCCAGCTGTATACTTTGCGTAAAAAATAAGCGGAAGGATACAAAGCACGCCACTGGTGGGAGAATGTGTCCCTCGTTTGTTACTGCATTCGAGAAACTCAGGCGTGCAAAATGAATCTCATCCAGTTAAATTTAAACCACTGCGAAGCGGCGCAAAACCTACTAAAGCAGACCGTGCGAGATCTGGCTATAGACATTGCTATACTTAGTGAACCATATGAAGGGAAGGATGTGAGCGTGTGGGTACAAGATGGAGTTGGAAAAGCTGCAATTTGGAGCTGTGGAAGATGCCCCCTCCAGGTGAGAAAATTAACTACCTGCCAGGGATTTGTATTCGCCGAAATAGGTGGCATATATGTATACAGCTGCTATATTCCGCCAAGTACACCCCTTCAGGAGTATGTGAGTATACTTGACAATTTAGTCCAAGACGCTAGAGGCAAGACACCGGTGATTGTAGCAGGAGACTTTAACGCCTGGGCAATCGAGTGGGGATGTCCGAGAACTAACCCGAAAGGCAAAGCTTTGCTAGAAGCGGTGGCTGTATTGGAGGTTGTGTAATTCTCAGCACACATTCAGTAGAGGTGGAATTGGTTCGGTGATAGATATCACATTTGTTAGCAGTAGCAGCGGCTTGTATCGAAGGACGTCCTGGAGCATCAGTGATTGTTACACACACAGCGATCATCACGCAATAATCTGGAAGGTTTCACCGGAAGAAGGAAATGGCGGAAGGTGTCGGCAAAAGAAAAACCAAATCGGTTGGAAGACAGAATCCCTCGATAAAGACGTATTCAAAACGATGCTAACGGACCTGTACACATCTGGCACAGCAACAAACATGGCAACACAGCTCATGCGCCGCATTAAAGAAGCATGTGACGCCTCGATGGTGAGAAAAAAGTTCAGAGGGCAACAGAAACCAGTGTACTGGTGGAACGACAACATTGCCAGTCTTCGGACTAAGTGCAACCATGCTAGAAGGGCATACCAGAGAGCAAGGGGTGATGCTATACAGGATTGTCAGCAATTGTATAAACAAAGGCGTAAAATACTCAAAAAAGCTATTCGTGAAAGCAAAAGGAATTGTTTCCTAGAGCTGTGCGATGACGCTGAAGTAAACCCCTGGGGTACAGCATACAAAATCGTAATGAAGAAGCTGAAAGGTTTTAAACAACCGACGCCGACGTGTCCGACCTTGCTTGGTAATATCGTAGACACACTATTACCGGAGCATGCTACCTACGAGCGAGAAGTTCTGATGGAAGAGCGACCGTTTGATGAAATAACCGCAGAAGAAGTATTAAAGGCCAC
This sequence comes from Heteromyza rotundicornis, assembly GCA_951394025.1. Classification (NCBI taxonomy): domain Eukaryota; kingdom Metazoa; phylum Arthropoda; class Insecta; order Diptera; family Heleomyzidae; genus Heteromyza; species Heteromyza rotundicornis. Next base: position 43,957,664 of record OX596012.1, read on the forward strand.
CGGAAACGTTGGAGACAAAAAGGCGCCAGGGCCAGACGGAATACCAAACGTAGCCCTAAAAACAGCTGTGAAACATTGTACGGATACTTTTGTGAAGGTGTATAATGCATGTCTCTCGAAGGGTGTATTCCCCGATCAATGGAAGCGTCAAAGACTGGTGCTTCTTCCTAAGGGCAACAAGCCACCAGACAACCCTTCTGCATACCGCCCGCTGTGTATGATAGATACGGCAGGTAAGATACTGGAGCGCATCGTATGCAATCGTTTGGATGCCGCCATAAATGATGCGGGAGGCCTCTCAGACAGCTAATACGGCTTTAGAAAGGCTCGATCTACGACTGACGCTATTAATAGGGTCAAAGAAATTGCGCAAAAAGCCATAGAGGGCAAACGCTGGAAATGGGGAACGAAGGAGAACTGCCTAGTCATTACACTAGATGTGAAGAACGCCTTCAACACTGCAAGCTGGGCGAAAATACTGGATGCTTTGAAATGCTTCAATATACCGCACTATCTGAGAGCAATGGTTGCAGATTACTTTAGTAACAGAGTACTACGTTACGATACGGAGGAAGGCACCAAGGAGTACCAAGTGACAGCAGGTGTACCACAGGGCTCTTCAATCGGGCCCTCGTTATGGAACATAATGTACGACGGGGTACTACGCTTGGAACTTCCTACGCAGGCAAGCATAGTAGGATTTGCTGACGATATTGCAGTTTTAATAGTTGCGAAACACGTAGAGGAAGTGAACGCGATTGGAAGTAGGTCAGTGGCAATTGGCTGACAGCGGCTTGCCTTACCCTGGCGGAGCAAAAAACGTAGTCTGTCCCAATAAGCAGCAGAAAACTCAGAGAAGTGGCCACCTTAAACGTAGGCGGATACACAATAGTGTCAAAGCCATCGATAAAGTACTTGGGCGTAGTAATAGATGCGAGGCTGACTTTTAAAGATCACCTAGAATACGCGTGCGCGAAAGCTTCAAAGGCAAGTGCATCCCTGGCTAGGATAATGCAGAACGCAAGAGGGCCCAGGCAACGACGTAGACAACTTCTAGCGGGGGTGGTAAAATCTATACTTCTTTATGGATCACCTATATGGGCCAAAGCCCTTATATGGAAGAGGTATGAGATCGGTATATCGACTATGTGCTCTGAGAGTATGCAGTGCGTTCCGAACGGTATCTGAAGATGCGACATTAGTAATATCTGGAATGTGGCCAATCGATTTGCTGGCCAAAGAGACAGAAAAAAAAAAAAAAAAAAAAACACACACACACACACAGCCTGGCCGAAGGAAAACAATCGGAGGCTCCCGCGAGTGGGAGTGGTTCCCAAACGTCAGTAGCCAGCACACGCACCATGCCGACATCGATGTCTCGGAAATGGTAACAAGGAGCAGGACGACAAGCAGTGAAGTGCTTGGCGATGGCGCTCTGCTGATGGATAATCCATTCAGAAACAGGTCAATCTTACAGTATTCCCCAACAGAGAATGCTGTGAGTGCAACGGAAAAAGATGTTGTATCACATATCGACCAAAGTCATTTTGTGGTTGATCCATGGAAGGGAGGTACGCCGCGAAGTACAGAGGCGCCAAAACTACGCCGAAGTGATGTGCTCTATAAAATGGGCCAAAAAATCAGAGAATTGGTGAATATTGTTGCAGATCCTCTTAAGCGCAATATTAACCAGAAAATAAGAGATGCGATAACTTCCATCGAAACTTTGCACAAGCGTGCAGTACAGGAGCAAATGGAATCAACTGAAGAAGTTGCCACAACGAGAACCCATAAAGGCTCACAGACGTCACCCACCTTCAGGCAGGCCAAGGATAAAAGGTCAAGGGTATCAACTGAAGAAAAGTTACCATCACCACCCCCTGTTTCAAAAAGGAGGAAAAATGGCTCTCCCATGAAGCAATTGCCGCAGATTACTCGACAAGATAAGTCAACGGAGAAAGTTGGTGCGGAAACCGAAATCGGTGAAATGGACCAACCAAGAAAAGAAGCTAACGATGCCGTGGAGCAAACTCCTTGGACGAAGGTACGTGCGCGCGCCCGGAAGAAAACGACCAGGCCCGATGCAATATTGGTGAAAAGGACTGGCGAAAACACTTATGCCGAGATCTTAAAGCTGGTTAAGAGCGACCCACAGCTTAAAGAACTAGGGGAAACTGTGCGAGCAATACGGAAGACTGGAAGCGGTGATCTTCTCTTCGAATTAGGCAGGGCATCCGATCCACTAACGGGTCGCTTCCAAGAAGCTTGCACGCAGGTCTTAGGACTAAAAGCAGAAGTTCGAGAATTGACACAAGTAACTTTGCTGGAAGTAAAAGACATTGATGAAATCACCACAAAGGAGGAGGTCTTCGACGCACTAGTGAAACAGTTCGAGGACGTGAACATAACGGCGATACAGTCGATGAGAAAGGCGTACGGAGGAACGCAAATAGCCACTATTAGTTCATCGACGGATGACGCGATGAAGCTAACAACAGCAGGAAAGGTCCGTATTGGATGGGTGATCTGTCGCATACGGCCCAAACTGAGCCCAATGAGGTGCTTCAAGTGCTTGGATTTTGGTCACATTGCCTCTAAATGCACGAATGAAGACTGCTCGAAAAGGTGCTTTAGGTGTGGCGAAAATAATCACATAGCTAAAACGTGCAACAAGGAGCCCAGCTGTATACTTTGCGTAAAAAATAAGCGGAAGGATACAAAGCACGCCACTGGTGGGAGAATGTGTCCCTCGTTTGTTACTGCATTCGAGAAACTCAGGCGTGCAAAATGAATCTCATCCAGTTAAATTTAAACCACTGCGAAGCGGCGCAAAACCTACTAAAGCAGACCGTGCGAGATCTGGCTATAGACATTGCTATACTTAGTGAACCATATGAAGGGAAGGATGTGAGCGTGTGGGTACAAGATGGAGTTGGAAAAGCTGCAATTTGGAGCTGTGGAAGATGCCCCCTCCAGGTGAGAAAATTAACTACCTGCCAGGGATTTGTATTCGCCGAAATAGGTGGCATATATGTATACAGCTGCTATATTCCGCCAAGTACACCCCTTCAGGAGTATGTGAGTATACTTGACAATTTAGTCCAAGACGCTAGAGGCAAGACACCGGTGATTGTAGCAGGAGACTTTAACGCCTGGGCAATCGAGTGGGGATGTCCGAGAACTAACCCGAAAGGCAAAGCTTTGCTAGAAGCGGTGGCTGTATTGGAGGTTGTGTAATTCTCAGCACACATTCAGTAGAGGTGGAATTGGTTCGGTGATAGATATCACATTTGTTAGCAGTAGCAGCGGCTTGTATCGAAGGACGTCCTGGAGCATCAGTGATTGTTACACACACAGCGATCATCACGCAATAATCTGGAAGGTTTCACCGGAAGAAGGAAATGGCGGAAGGTGTCGGCAAAAGAAAAACCAAATCGGTTGGAAGACAGAATCCCTCGATAAAGACGTATTCAAAACGATGCTAACGGACCTGTACACATCTGGCACAGCAACAAACATGGCAACACAGCTCATGCGCCGCATTAAAGAAGCATGTGACGCCTCGATGGTGAGAAAAAAGTTCAGAGGGCAACAGAAACCAGTGTACTGGTGGAACGACAACATTGCCAGTCTTCGGACTAAGTGCAACCATGCTAGAAGGGCATACCAGAGAGCAAGGGGTGATGCTATACAGGATTGTCAGCAATTGTATAAACAAAGGCGTAAAATACTCAAAAAAGCTATTCGTGAAAGCAAAAGGAATTGTTTCCTAGAGCTGTGCGATGACGCTGAAGTAAACCCCTGGGGTACAGCATACAAAATCGTAATGAAGAAGCTGAAAGGTTTTAAACAACCGACGCCGACGTGTCCGACCTTGCTTGGTAATATCGTAGACACACTATTACCGGAGCATGCTACCTACGAGCGAGAAGTTCTGATGGAAGAGCGACCGTTTGATGAAATAACCGCAGAAGAAGTATTAAAGGCCACCGGAAACGTTGGAGACAAAAAGGCGCCAGGGCCAGACGGAATACCAAACGTAGCCCTAAAAACAGCTGTGAAACATTGTACGGATACTTTTGTGAAGGTGTATAATGCATGTCTCTCGAAGGGTGTATTCCCCGATCAATGGAAGCGTCAAAGACTGGTGCTTCTTCCTAAGGGCAACAAGCCACCAGACAACCCTTCTGCATACCGCCCGCTGTGTATGATAGATACGGCAGGTAAGATACTGGAGCGCATCGTATGCAATCGTTTGGATGCCGCCATAAATGATGCGGGAGGCCTCTCAGACAGCTAATACGGCTTTAGAAAGGCTCGATCTACGACTGACGCTATTAATAGGGTCAAAGAAATTGCGCAAAAAGCCATAGAGGGCAAACGCTGGAAATGGGGAACGAAGGAGAACTGCCTAGTCATTACACTAGATGTGAAGAACGCCTTCAACACTGCAAGCTGGGCGAAAATACTGGATGCTTTGAAATGCTTCAATATACCGCACTATCTGAGAGCAATGGTTGCAGATTACTTTAGTAACAGAGTACTACGTTACGATACGGAGGAAGGCACCAAGGAGTACCAAGTGACAGCAGGTGTACCACAGGGCTCTTCAATCGGGCCCTCGTTATGGAACATAATGTACGACGGGGTACTACGCTTGGAACTTCCTACGCAGGCAAGCATAGTAGGATTTGCTGACGATATTGCAGTTTTAATAGTTGCGAAACACGTAGAGGAAGTGAACGCGATTGGAAGTAGGTCAGTGGCAATTGGCTGACAGCGGCTTGCCTTACCCTGGCGGAGCAAAAAACGTAGTCTGTCCCAATAAGCAGCAGAAAACTCAGAGAAGTGGCCACCTTAAACGTAGGCGGATACACAATAGTGTCAAAGCCATCGATAAAGTACTTGGGCGTAGTAATAGATGCGAGGCTGACTTTTAAAGATCACCTAGAATACGCGTGCGCGAAAGCTTCAAAGGCAAGTGCATCCCTGGCTAGGATAATGCAGAACGCAAGAGGGCCCAGGCAACGACGTAGACAACTTCTAGCGGGGGTGGTAAAATCTATACTTCTTTATGGATCACCTATATGGGCCAAAGCCCTTATATGGAAGAGGTATGAGATCGGTATATCGACTATGTGCTCTGAGAGTATGCAGTGCGTTCCGAACGGTATCTGAAGATGCGACATTAGTAATATCTGGAATGTGGCCAATCGATTTGCTGGCCAAAGAGACAGTATGCGAGAACACAAACCAAATTGGCGACACCAACCGAAAGCAGAGGCGCGAAGCAGCGAGGCAACAAAGTATGCTGCAATGGCAAACCCGCTGGGACAACTCTGAGAAAGGGCGCTGGACGCATCGTCTAATCCCAAACATTTCGGCCTGGTTGGAAAGGAAGCAGGGAGAAGTTGACTTCTACACGACTCAATTTCTCAGCGGTCATGGCTGCTTTAGAGCATATCTGTATAGATTCCACCACGAAGACTCACCGTACTGCGAGCTCTGTATTGGAGTCTTTAATGAAGACGCAGAACACGTATTCTTTGCATGCCCGAGGTTCCTAACAGCACGAGAGCGGTTGGGTTACATCATTGGTGAGGCACCGACCCCGGAGAATATCGTGGCAAATATGATAGAGTCACAAGAAAAATGGAACGGCGTGTGTGACATGGCAGCCTCCATAATGGTGGAACTGAGACGGCTGGAACGGCAGCGAAAAATCGTCACGAATACCCAGTGACAAGACGCCAGCGTTAGAAGGACGCTGAAACCTACCCTGCGAAGTAATGCTTGACGGTGGTTCCGCAGGGAGTTATAGACTTGGAGAGAGAGGTGTTGGCCCCACATAACTGAGGAGTACGGGCTCCCTAGTATATTTTCAAAGATTTTCACCTCTTGCGCAAAAAAAAAAAAAAAAAATAAAAACACACACACACGCACATTTCGGTCCTGGTCATGTACTGTTGACCATCATATTTCCAAACATGCTCCCTAAGACACATTTTCGCCTTCATATCAATCCAAAAACATGCATTTTTTGAAAAATTTTGTGTGAATCGTAATAGTTTTCTCGGGAAAACTCGAAATATAATAATTTTCGACAACCAAGTTGAATCGTAATAATTTTCTCGGAATATTGAAACATAATAATTTTCGTAAGGCAATTGAAACATTATACTTTTCTTAAGGGGCGTCGAGTATTGCCCGAATTTTAATTTTTGGCAAATGCGTACAAATTTAAAATTTGAACAAGTTTGTGCACATTTGTCAATATATTATACGATAAACGAATGAAAATTGTGAAATTGGACGCAAAATTCGATCATTGAACGCATCGTGTAATCGTACCTTTAGGGTCATAACAAGGAAACTATTAAATAAAGCCAAATTGAGTTGAAGTGAGGCCGACTGGCAAACGCACAAAGACAGTTTTAATGAATTCAAGAGACAGATAAGAACAGCCAAGAGGGAATCATGGCTCTTTTGCAGCTCCTTCGAGGATGTCAATGAGGCAGCTAGACTTCGCAAGGTACTATCCATATACCCTAGTGTTCCGGGGTACCTAAAGAGGTCTGACGGCTCAGCGAATCTAGTCAGGAGTCACTGGATCTGGAAACTCACTTCCCTGACTGTACCGACGCTGAAAGTCACAATCTAAACTGGTCACAGATAAGCAACGTACTCGGGGATGAGTTGCCATCAGTAATAACGGAAGAGAAAATAGCTTGGCCAGTAAAATCCTTCAGGCCTTAGAAATCTGCGGGGCCCGATGGTATTTTCCCAGCCATTCTACACTACTCTTTAGAAAATATAGTACCACTTCTATTAGATATTTTTACAGAATGTACGTACCGATATTATGGAAGGAGGGTAGCTTTCATTCCCATAGCTGGGAAGGCGAGCCAGTTCCTTCCAAAAACGATGGAGAGACTGACTGATCTTTACTTGAGAAGTTCCATAAACAAACAACTTCTAAGCAAATTACAACATGCATACCAGAAAGGTAAATCTGTTGAGACCGCTCTGCATGAGGTTGTCGGCCATGTGGAACGTATACAATACATAAAAGAGTACACGTTAGCCGCATTTTTAGATATTGAAGGTGTTTTTAATAACGTGACGAGAGCGGCTATTTTAAATGGTCTAGATGAGAGATTTCAGACTGGACGAAACTAAACGGACTTGGAGTTAACCCCTCTAAGACAGAATTAGTACTGTTCATGAGAAAGACGAAAATTCCCGAATTTAGGTTTCCACGACTAGAAGGAATTGAACTTAAACTATCTAATGAAGCGAAATACCCTCGGCGTTATTCTGGGCCACAAACTTATGTGGAAAAGAAACACGGAGGAGAGAATGAGAAAAGGACTCAACGCGTAAAAAGACCTTTGGGAAAAGATGGGGGTTGCAACCACGGATCCTTCATTGGATGTATGTTGCAATAATACGGCCTCTCCTCACATATGGGTCGTTGGTATGGTGGACCACTACTAATTTGCAACCGCTAACCGGTAGATCGATTGCGGGAGTTGCTAGAAGCACACCGAGGGCGGGAATAGATATCATTCTAGGCCTGCCATCCGTGGACCTGTACATACAAATCTGCGCTTCAAAAGGCGCCCTCAGATTGAGGGACGTTATGGACGTTAAGACTGCCCAAAAAAAATTGATATCTCATTCCCGTACTTTTTCTGATTCGTTTAGTCCTAAAAATGAGATCAGTGAAGTTTGGGGGTTGTCGGACCACGTTTGATATACCCAACTAAATCCGGAAGTTTAAAAATTCACTATATATTGGAAATTTATAGATAGATGGAAGATTGCGCACATTACCCCTGTATTCAAAAGTGGTAGTAAAATGTTATTTCGAATTATCGCCCCATTTCAAAACTTTCAACTATATCGAAACTGTTTGAAGTTATTGTGAAGGAAAGTCTGGTTTTTCCTCTTGCTAGAATTATTTCTCCCCAGCAGCATGGATTTGTTGCTGGGCGATCGACTGTTACAAATTTGATGGCTTTCACATCGTATTGCTTTTCAGCTTTTGAAGAGCGGTGCCGAGTTGACACTGTTTACACTGACTTTTCAAAAGCTTTTAATAAAGTGTCGCATAAAATTCTGGTGTTAAAATTGAAAAAACTAGGTTTTCACTCTGCTTTTTTGAAATGGATAGAATCATACTTGCGCGATAGGCTCTGCCATGTTCTTGTGGAGCGTACTAAATCTAAATCTTTTGTTGCCTCTTCGGGTGTTCCCCAAGGAAGTATTCTTGGGCAGCTATTTTTCCTTCTTTTTATTAATGATATTCGTTCATGCTTTCATAAATCTAATTATCTTTTATATGCGGATGATCTCAAAATATTTTTAAAAGCTAACTGTGTAACCGATGCTTTTTTAATACAAGATGATTTAAATAGGTTAAATGCGTGGTGTGGTGCCTTACAAATTGTTTAGCTCTAAATGTTAAAAAGTGTTTTCACGTCACTTTCTCTAAATTAAACAGCAATATTATATCGTCGTTTTTTATTGGGATAAAGTTTTTAAATGAAATGTTGGATCTGGGTGTTTTGCTTGACTCTAAGTTAACATTTGTTAATCATTTGAATTACATAATACCGAAAGCATATGCAATGTTAGCATTTGTACGTCGTAATAGTTCCGAATTTCGGGACCCTTACACGTATAAGCTTCTTTTCACTGCATTTGTACGATCAAGGCTGGAATACGCTGCAATTATCTGGAATCCGTTTTATGATATTCATACAAATCGCCTTGAAAGGGTACAGAAGAAATTTTTAAAATTGGCACTTTTTTCATTAAATTTTCAAGAACCGATTCCTTCTTATAAGTCGCGTTGTTTACTCATTGATCTGAAATCGTTAGAGAGTAGACGCATTATCAATTTCTTGATGTTTGTCTACGATATCATTTGTGGCAATATCGATTGCTCAATGTTGCTAAGTCCAATCAATTTTTTTGTTCCAATCAGAACTACTCGTCAGAATAAGATTTTTGCTATTAAGTGTTAAAAAACAAATTATGCTGCGAATCAACCGCTTATGAGGTCGCTTATTGAATTTAATGAAGTAGCTTTAAGTATTGAAATAGATTTTTCTTTGCCAAAACTCATGTTTAACGAGCGTGTAAATAATAATTACCATAAGTACTATTTTTTGTAAATCTAGCCTGTAGATCCTTAATTGAATCATTGGCTTAAATAAATAAATAAAATATTGATTTTTTCAAAATTTATAGCTACTGAGCTAGTTTTTTAAATCTTTTTTTTTTTTTGTTTCTAAATTCAAGTAGCTTTCCAATAAGGTGACAATAGCCCAATTCGGATAAAAAATGTGGACCATTTCGGGACTGCCACTCCCTCATCAGAGACAATTTTGCTGACTGCTGCTTTTTATGTTTTTTTGTTTTCTATAGAAAATTTAACTATTTAATTTAACTTTTAAAGAAGTTAACTTTTCAACGAAATTAACTTTTTAATTTAACGAAGTTTAGTTTTTGATTAACTATTACTGGGTTAACGAAGTTAAATTCTCGATTAACTATGCCCAGCTTTGCTACTAGGTTATAGGAGAAACTTTTATCTTATAGACAAAAATACCCATCATACGAAAAATCAACTTTAATTCAATAAATTCATATTCATTACAATATAAAATATTCTTTATCTTGTAAATATGCATTTATGGTTTCAACATTTTTGATCCGAATTGGACTTTTGGCACCTCATTGGAAAGCTACTTGAAACCAAAAGAAAAAAAATGTATTTAAAAAACTGGCTCAGTAGCAAAAAATTTTGAAAAATTCAATATTTTCCCATATATAGTGAATTTTTAAGCTTCCGTGGTCCAACAACCCCAAACTTCATTGATCTCTTTTTTAGTACTAGAAGAACCAGAAAAAGTACGGGAATGAGATATCTATTTTTTTGGGCAGTCTTAATGGACATGCCTCAGTAATTGACGAAATCTGTAAGCTAGGAACAAGACACGAATCTGAAAGACTAAGGGCTCCGACAGACTACATCTGCCCTAGTTATGCATTTGATATGAGGACCCCAAAATTATTTCCGGATAGGGAAGAATGGAGTAACAGAACGGTGACTGCCGTTGACGACACTGTCGTTATTACAGATGGATCCAAAATAGATATAGGGACAGGTGCGCGTTTTTATTGTTAAGCGCTTGGCCTCCAGCAGTCCTTCAGACTGCCGGACGCTAGCAGCGTCTTCCAAGCAGAAATCTATGCGATGGAGAAAGTCGCTAGAGCCTTAGCGAAAGCGAAAGCAGTAAAGACTTGTGGGGAAGCACTGCGAATCGTGCAGCGCCACCATCGGGTAACTCTCTGCTGTGTTCCCGGACATAGCGATATAGAAGGGAATGATAAGGCAGACGAGATGGCCAGAGGAGGATCTGATATGGAGATCAGTGCTGCTGACAACTCAATTCTGCATCCGATACGCAATCAATACGAAATAATTGACTGTATGGTAAACATTGAAATAAATGATAAATGGGCCCACAGACAAGACTGTAAAGCGTCTCGACTTCTATGGCCTAAACTGAACCCGAAAAGAACATAGGAACTGTTATCCCTGGATAGGAAATCTCTTAGCATACTGACGGGGAAATGGTACATAGTAACCACAGAGGAGCTGCGGAAATGAGTATGAACTAGAAACTATACAACATTTCCTCTGCCACTGTCCCGCTCTACCAACAAAGCGCCAACGAGCATTAGGCTCCCAGTTCTTTGAGAGCACAACAGAGCTGGGCATACAGTATCTGACCTTCTCAAGTTCATTCGAAGCACAAAATGGATCCTGGATGGACCAAATATGCGTTGATAGTATAGGAGCAAAATTGAGATAGGTTTTCACACAAAAACAATAAAAGCGACTCACAATGGGCCATAGATGGCCTCCGAGTGGAAATGGTACCTTTTGTACCACACGCCCTTATAACCTAACCTAACCTAAAGTCGGTATTGACACGATGACTTCTCACCCTTTGCCGCTTCTCTTTTGAAATGATCAAAAGGAAATCGACAAAAAGTCATAGTGAAAAGTCATCGTGAAATCTCAATTTTGTAAAATAAAAAAGCTTAATATATATTAAGTTTTGTATTTGTATTCTTTAAGCTCCAGCTCACACAGTTTCAACTCCATTTTCTCTTTATGTCCTTGCGCCTGCTCTTGGTTATCTCTCCTTTCGCTTTCGGCAATATCTTGTAAGTTCCGATCGACGTTTTAAGCGATTTTAGGCATTTCTTCAATCACGATTGTGATTGTTTTTTCAAAAGCTCCAGTCGTTCTTTTTTCCTCCCATTCACGCAGGTCTTGGCAGATATGCGTATTCTTCTGCGAGAAGCCGTTTCCAGTTCCAGTTCAATGTCTGTCTGTACTGCATTGTGGGGTTTCAGTTGGTCCAGTTGGTAAGGGATTGCTAGCGCTGCCACTTGGGCTAACAGCATGCTGAAGGCTTAAAAGTGAGTCCACTGCTTGCTCCAATGGCGAAAGGCGCAACTGGCTGTATGTTCCACCACCAGTAGCAACAGTCTGCCTTCTGTTCGTGGCTATTTTTATACCCCCACGCTCACTGTGGCAGGATATACTCACTTTGACACAACGTTTGTAATACCCATAAGAAGGCGTGTTGGGTATGGAAAAGTATATATATTCTTGATCAGCATCGAAAACTGAATCGATGTAGCCATGTCCGTCTGTACTACCGTCCGTCTGTCTGTTTGTCTGTCCGTCTGTCTACACGATTGCGGTCGCAGTTTTGAAGATATCGACTTGCAATTTCGGGAAAATGTTTTTTACTTCAAAAGTAAAAGCAGGTTCTAATATCAGCCAAATCGGACAAAAACCAAATTTCCAAATTTTTTTTTGTGGATTTGATTGGAAGATTTAAGAAACGGATTTTGGACTTGGTCCGAGTCTCCAAAACCACCTATAATTGGCTCGAAATGGGGTATTGAGACCAAATTTGTTTATGTCCGAGGTACTTCTAAATTCCTACTGTGTGGGGGTATTTCAGCTTCGGCATATCCGAAGATAGTCCACTCTATAGTTTTAAAATTGTCACATCAAATTTTGATTCGTCCAATTCTGACACTTGCGGCGAATTCAGGCGAGTCGAGTAATTTTTCAGGCGACTCGCGAACGGTTATAGGTCTAATAAAATTTGTTCAGTTTCGATTTCCCCATACAATTTCTTGAGTGACTTTTTCATTATTTTGGTAGCATTTTTTTATGGGAATTTTAAAAAATTGCAACATTACAATATATATCAAAAATATAGATAAATACATTTGTTAAAACAAATTTAATAAAAAGTCTTGTGGCAGTATTATTTTCTTAAAGGTGGCAACGATGAATCGGAGTTATTGTTGTTTCTGTCAAAGATGATTTGTATATCAGTGCTAGGCAAACCCGAACGCACGCACAGAAAATATCATGTGCAGTTAAAGCATGCTTTGATCAAACAGCTTTCGCGTGCGTGAATTGCCGAACGTGTCTGTGTGAGAAATACGATTACCTTCGGCCTAGCGAGGCTATGGAGTGCCGACGACTAGTAACTATGACTATGTAGATTAAAGCGTTGAGCATATAGATTGCTGAAGTTAATCGACATTAGCTAAAGGTATTGTATGAGTGGAAGTGATTCTGGTGGAGTATATCGATACCTTAACCCATTTTTGTCAAAAGCGGTCAACTGGTCGACGTAAATTCAAAAAAATCTAGCGACGAAACTACCCAGTAGTAAATTTCACAAGGCCTCTCAGCTAGAGACATGCCAGCACGCCTGCTATGGGAAGAAATTGCACATTCCATCCTAGCTTCTAGTGGAGGCATGCCGGTATGCCTGCGCTAGACGGGAGATAGGGTGGTGTCAATGGATTTTCTATGCAATATTGCCTGCCAGCAGGCATACTCATGGAAGCGACGTAGGCCTGTTTATTTGTCCCGTTTCATATAAAAAAGAAGTAAAGGTTGGAAGCGAGGAGGGCAGGCATCCGAGCTCCTAAAGAGGCATACTGGCATGCCTGCAGACACCTTCTTTTGACCACTGGGTAATGCATCGATTTCAGATCTGTTTTCCGTTAAAGATGATTTGGTTCTTTGACAATAAAAAAAAAATTATCAGTACGATATGGGTGCCTTTAATCTGTGGTCAGGTGTGTTTCAAAAAACACACCCTTTTTGGACACGTTTTAAAAGAAATCAAACTACAACTTTATACATATCAAAAATTTGGAATAATACGAAAAAATTATTTGTAAATAAAATTGGATAATAAAAAATTCTCAAAATTCAGAAAAGTAATTTTTAATTAAAATTTCTGTTGCAAAGTAGTTGTTTTAGCCTAACCAACGTTTTGTACAACCCCCAGAAAAGACGTTATACCAATAAATGAGAAACCGAGCTGAACAATTAAAAACAATTTTAACACTTAATTTGCAATAGTGATGTTACCAGAAGCTTCCCTATGAATTTTATCAAAAAATTCCAGGCCGTTTAGGAGCGGCCAAAAATGGGTAAAATCACAATAAGGTATCGATATCGTCCCTCAATCGCAGCGTCATGGGTTCGCACCCCCAAAACGGCTAACACTTATAAAAACTAGAGAGTGGACTATCTTCGGCTATACCGAAGTTGAAATACCCCCACACAGTAGGAACAAGTACCTCGAACATATTAAATTGTGGTCTCAAGACCCTATTTTGAGCCAATTATAGGTGGTTTTGGAGCCCGGACCATGTCCAAAATCCATTTCTAAAAATTTCCAATTAAATCCACAAAAAAAAAAAATTGGTCTCAAGACCCCATTCGGAACCTCGGACCATGTAGAAAATACGTTTCTAAACATTTCCAATCGAATACAACAATACAAATTTTTTCCTTTTTTTTCGGTGTATGGGAGCCACGCCCAGTTTTTGTCCGATTTGGCTGATTCTCGAACTTGATCTCAGTATTCACGAGAAAAACATGTACCCAAAGTTTCAAGTCCATATCTCCAAAACTGCGACCGCTATCGTGCGGACGGACAGACGGACAGACGGACAGACAGACGGACATCGCTAAATCGACTCAGGAGGTGATCAAGAATATATATACTTTTCCATACCGGACACGCCTCCTTATGGGCGTTACAAACGTCGTGACAAAGTGAGTATACCCTGCCACAGTGAGTGTGGGGGTATAAAAATATGTACAGTTACTCTCATAAGTATTTTGCATATGCTTTTCCAAGTACAGTGGCTCACAGGTAAATTTTATATATTGGTATCATTGGAAAGGGCTATTCAATTTCTTTCGAGTGTTAGAACTCATTAATCCAATAAGTACACTTCGAGAAAATCCTGGTTGAAAATGGACCTACTTTTCGAACTTTTTTCGTAGGGGTTATAAAATTTTTTTTGGGATGCAAAAAGTTGCGCTATTCAAAAACAATAAATTTTGCAGAAAAAAGTTTTGTGCTCAAAAATACACCTGAATTTTGAGAATTTTTCACGATCTTGAAGTATGTGTTTTGACCGCGGTTTTTTCTTGTACAAAGAACTTACCATAACAAACACCTTTTCGATTATTTGAACTATTTTATGTCGAATTTTAAAGATTGGTTTTTACAATTTTTTTCAACCTACCAAAAACGGTTAATAAATTAATGTTTTTCATACATTTTGAAAAATTGTACGTTAAAAACTTTTTTTGGTTTATTTTACCGACGTTTTGTTCTGTGTTGATGTAAATGAAAACGTTCTATATAGTTTTCACAATTTGGAAAATTTTTGATAAATGAATTAAAAAATGTGTTTTTAACACACACAATTAAAACAATTTTCATACAAAACCCCCAAAAATACTAGTCTGAGCACATATCGAATATTTTTGGAAGCAATTATTCGTTGAGTATTTCAATGTACGGTATAGAACAATGCACTGAAAGAAAAAACATGTTTTAAAATTAAACATTTTTTTTTCAATTTGCATTTTAAAACATCGTTTTTTCTGCAGTACATTTATGTTTTAATTTTTAAAACAAATGCTTTTAATTTCAATCGTCTTTCTCTTTCGTTAGTCGTTTGAAATTGATAATACTGTTGTTCTTTTCTATTTCAAAAAATCAAAGCATAGTTTAAGGGTGTTTTTTAAAAAAAAATCTAAGTATGCTTTTACTACAAAAAATGTATATATAATACATTTAGACTCTGTTAAATAATGTTAGCAGTAGACCAACCTGTTGAGTGTTTAGCGCGCCATCCAAACTCCGTAGGCGTGGTCTCGAATTGGAGAAAATAAAAAGTTAACTAAATATAAATAAACAAAATAATTGCAAACAAGAAAATTCGTTTTTTTCGGTATTTAAGAACCCCAAACTTAAAATGTTCATAAGTCGATTACAAAAAAAAATTAAAAATACGTTTTAAAATTAAAAAATAGAACCTGCTTTGTTCTATGGGGGAAAAAATTGTATAACTCCCACGAAAAAAGTTCAAAAAGTAAGGATTTTCTCAAAGTGTGCTTAACGGATAAAAGGGTCCTGCTACTCATTCGAAAGGAATTGACTAGACCTTGATGAAACCAAAATCGGGGAGCCACTGTATATTGAAAAGAATATGCGAAATACTTGCGAGTCACTGTATTTATGTTTTGTTTTCTTAAACGTGAATAAATGAATTTAAACACCATAAATAAAGAGTTGTAAGGGTGTATTTCGTTATCAGGCCAGTCTCGCAAAAGCAATAGCGCTGTTCACAGGTGTGGTAACAACGTCGTTGATGACTCTTTTGAAAGACCACAAGGTCCCATGTGCACTTAATAAGGTCCCAAGTTACAAGCTTTTATGGTTTCTGAGAAAACTGACCTCAAATATTGGAAATTTTGATTTTTTGCAATACTTTTCAAAGCTCCTGCGGCTTTCAGCAGCATTTCTCAATCTTGATGTCGGTCTCAAAGAATCCGGTTCCAATCTGATCGGTGGTTTGGTCAAAAAATACAATTATGTAGATGTATTTTTTGTGCTAACTTTGGAGGTACAAAAAAGATACCTTTTGGCGTTAAATTATAATTCAGATATACATTCCTTAAATCTAAAGTATTATTAATAATATTCAATCATAAGATCAATATAATTTGCGCCTCTTCATGGATTTTTTTAACTTTTACAAAGTGACTAGAAAATGCACAAGCCAAAAACAAAGTTTTCATATTTAAAACACAACGCGGCGCCCATATATGTAATACTTCTATATTGCTAGTATATTCAAATTCAATTCCTTGGCATTGTAGTCCAGATATATTATTATCTGAGCAAGACAACCGATTATGTATTTGGCAAAAACAACATTTAAATTTGAAGAAAATCACAGGAGCGGATGAATAATTTTTTGTCAATTAAAAAAGAGCTGAAATACAAAATTTTTATTGAAATATTTCCATCGAATATCATAATTTGTCTGTGTCTGTGAAACAATTTAAAACAATGTCGCACCGATGCTTTTTGTGTGATAAAAAAGAGATCAGTCAAAGAATATCGTTTTGTATTTTCAAATCCGGCCCTGATGTCATTTGACAATTGTTTATATGCGTAAGTAGTCAAATATACACAGATACTAATACATACAAAACCTGAGCATGCGCACAAATATTATTTGAATAAACTTGTCTGAATTGAATTCGGAGTTCAAACACATTGCGCAGATAGGTTGCTAGCAATATATACATATATATAGAAGTTTTGAGTAGAATAAAATATTTTGATATTTGCCTACTTGAGAAATGAGTTAGTTATTGAAAGAGCATGCAAAAGCGACGGTACACTTTTTTTTGTTTCATATTTTCCCTACATATGTCTCACGTGGAACGGAATACACCCTTAAATAAAGCTGTTGTGGTTTTGTTTTTATATTTTATGTTTTTAAAAATCGTAAAAAAATTAACTGTTTAGCCATTTTTTGAGGCATGTCTGCAGACATATTTTTGATTTTTTCCTGTCCTTTCTGCTCCATAGTATTGAAACACAAACATAATAATCAAAATATTTATAGATTCATATTTTAAAAAACCTTTACTTAAGTGTACACAATTTTGTTAATGTTTATGACATGGATATAAATTTAATTGCCCAATCCATATCTAACTAAAATATTTGTTGATAATTTCGGGCAGTGATGGATTATTCAAAATGCTTTCGTGGTTCCCTTCGATAACTTCTACCTGAAGGTCAGACCTTGTGAATGGGCCAAGTCCCAGGTGTTCGTCAAAATTGGTTATCGTAGGTGTTTTGGGTTTCACTATCAAAATCGGTGAGTATATAATCCCTATTGACTGGAAGGATTCAGGATCGGTTAGAAGTTTAATTTTGATAAGCATCATTTCTAAGTGTTTCATTATAGTAGAAATGTCTTGTAACTTGGCGTTTTGAAGAGTTTCATTCGCATACACTAACCATTCCTCCTGATATGGCTTTTCAAGCAATTCATGCCGAATAGTTTTAATCGACAGGTCGGGTAGAATCACATTCAGAGCTATTGTGAGCAGAGCCCTCTCAAACTCATCTTTCATAAACTTAGATTCTATTTTTTTGATTAAACTTTCCATTAATGTGGGCGATCCATCAATAAATATTATTTTTCCTTTATACCCAGCCTTTTCTAACAAGACTATGGTCAAATGCGCCAACATAGCGCCGAAGGAGTAAGCCACTATTCTGAAACTTGTCAGTTTTTTTGCGACTAGAAATTTGACCACGTTCTAAAAATAAAAGAAGAAGCGGTTATTTAAAATGCATCGTTTCATACATGCTGTATTTAAAATTTACCTCGAATGCGAGCTGCGCAAAGTCGTCCATAGTGGTTATTCCAGAATGTGATTGAAATTGTAGAATGTAGCTGGGAAATATCAAACCACTTCCTACGCCTAGCCATATGTCTCCACTAAGACCTCCTATTCCTGGAAAAATTATAATTGGAGCACCATCTGACAAATCGTTAATGGGTTCCCACATTTTATTGGAAGCCACGAATTTTCCGCTGTGACCATATAACATCCGAACGATGGTTGCAATATCCATTTTCTCCGCTATCTCTGTTTTATCAGATTTGTCCACCTTCGCACCCTTTTCCGCTGACAGTTCCTTTAGTTTATTAAATGTTAGTAGCCTCAAGTCCGATTGATTGAGCGTTATATCATAATCACGCTCTAGAGTTTGTTGGATTTCAACTGCTACTAAGGAATCCATACCAAGTTCGGACAATGAAGAGCCCATTGAGATCGATTTGATATCTCGAATTGCCAGAGCACTTAAAACAAAGTCGATAGGAGATTGTCCAGCGCTCCGTACCTTTTTCTCAGCAACGACCATGCTAGCGACAATAGGATCGGGAGAAGATAACAACACATCCAGCACATCAATACAAGAGCTTATGCGCTGCTGCAGTGTTCCGCCTATTTCAAGGTCGATTTTACCAGCTGCCATTTCAGCGACAAGACCAACCTCACCAACGGCACCCCATTGTACGGCCTTACCAGGAAAACCGTGGGCAACACGATCTTCAATGATACGTTCCATAATCGAATTAGCCATTCCATAATTGGTTTGACCTGCATTTCCTCGACCACAAGACACACTTGAGAATACCACGAAATGTTCTAATTTTGGACAGAGTTTGCGGGAAATTGCATCAAGATATTTGGTTGCGAATGCCTTTGGTTTAAAGGATTGCTGGAAGAGTTCTACTGACTGATTTGTGAAGATTCCATCTCTAAGGAGAAATTTTGGAAATTTTGATTTTTTGCAATACTTTTCAAAGCTCCTGCGGCTTTCAGCAGCATTTCTCAATCTTGATGTCGGTCTCAAAGAATCCGGTTCCAATCTGATCGGTGGTTTGGTCAAAAAATACAATTATGTAGATGTATTTTTTGTGCTAACTTTGGAGGTACAAAAAAGATACCTTTTGGCGTTAAATTATAATTCAGATATACATTCCTTAAATCTAAAGTATTATTAATAATATTCAATCATAAGATCAATATAATTTGCGCCTCTTCATGGATTTTTTTAACTTTTACAAAGTGACTAGAAAATGCACAAGCCAAAAACAAAGTTTTCATATTTAAAACACAACGCGGCGCCCATATATGTAATACTTCTATATTGCTAGTATATTCAAATTCAATTCCTTGGCATTGTAGTCCAGATATATTATTATCTGAGCAAGACAACCGATTATGTATTTGGCAAAAACAACATTTAAATTTGAAGAAAATCACAGGAGCGGATGAATAATTTTTTGTCAATTAAAAAAGAGCTGAAATACAAAATTTTTATTGAAATATTTCCATCGAATATCATAATTTGTCTGTGTCTGTGAAACAATTTAAAACAATGTCGCACCGATGCTTTTTGTGTGATAAAAAAGAGATCAGTCAAAGAATATCGTTTTGTATTTTCAAATCCGGCCCTGATGTCATTTGACAATTGTTTATATGCGTAAGTAGTCAAATATACACAGATACTAATACATACAAAACCTGAGCATGCGCACAAATATTATTTGAATAAACTTGTCTGAATTGAATTCGGAGTTCAAACACATTGCGCAGATAGGTTGCTAGCAATATATACATATATATAGAAGTTTTGAGTAGAATAAAATATTTTGATATTTGCCTACTTGAGAAATGAGTTAGTTATTGAAAGAGCATGCAAAAGCGACGGTACACTTTTTTTTGTTTCATATTTTCCCTACATATGTCTCACGTGGAACGGAATACACCCTTAAATAAAGCTGTTGTGGTTTTGTTTTTATATTTTATGTTTTTAAAAATCGTAAAAAAATTAACTGTTTAGCCATTTTTTGAGGCATATCTGCAGACATATTTTTGATTTTTTCCTGTCCTTTCTGCTTATGGGGCAGTATTGAAACACAAACATAATAATCAAAATATTTATAGATTCATATTTTAAAAAACCTTTACTTAAGTGTACACAATTTTGTTAATGTTTATGACATGGATATAAATTTAATTGCCCAATCCATATCTAACTAAAATATTTGTTGATAATTTCGGGCAGTGATGGATTATTCAAAATGCTTTCGTGGTTCCCTTCGATAACTTCTACCTGAAGGTCAGACCTTGTGAATGGGCCAAGTCCCAGGTGTTCGTCAAAATTGGTTATCGTAGGTGTTTTGGGTTTCACTATCAAAATCGGTGAGTATATAATCCCTATTGACTGGAAGGATTCAGGATCGGTTAGAAGTTTAATTTTGATAAGCATCATTTCTAAGTGTTTCATTATAGTAGAAATGTCTTGTAACTTGGCGTTTTGAAGAGTTTCATTCGCATACACTAACCATTCCTCCTGATATGGCTTTTCAAGCAATTCATGCCGAATAGTTTTAATCGACAGGTCGGGTAGAATCACATTCAGAGCTATTGTGAGCAGAGCCCTCTCAAACTCATCTTTCATAAACTTAGATTCTATTTTTTTGATTAAACTTTCCATTAATGTGGGCGATCCATCAATAAATATTATTTTTCCTTTATACCCAGCCTTTTCTAACAAGACTATGGTCAAATGCGCCAACATAGCGCCGAAGGAGTAAGCCACTATTCTGAAACTTGTCAGTTTTTTTGCGACTAGAAATTTGACCACGTTCTAAAAATAAAAGAAGAAGCGGTTATTTAAAATGCATCGTTTCATACATGCTGTATTTAAAATTTACCTCGAATGCGAGCTGCGCAAAGTCGTCCATAGTGGTTATTCCAGAATGTGATTGAAATTGTAGAATGTAGCTGGGAAATATCAAACCACTTCCTACGCCTAGCCATATGTCTCCACTAAGACCTCCTATTCCTGGAAAAATTATAATTGGAGCACCATCTGACAAATCGTTAATGGGTTCCCACATTTTATTGGAAGCCACGAATTTTCCGCTGTGACCATATAACATCCGAACGATGGTTGCAATATCCATTTTCTCCGCTATCTCTGTTTTATCAGATTTGTCCACCTTCGCACCCTTTTCCGCTGACAGTTCCTTTAGTTTATTAAATGTTAGTAGCCTCAAGTCCGATTGATTGAGCGTTATATCATAATCACGCTCTAGAGTTTGTTGGATTTCAACTGCTACTAAGGAATCCATACCAAGTTCGGACAATGAAGAGCCCATTGAGATCGATTTGATATCTCGAATTGCCAGAGCACTTAAAACAAAGTCGATAGGAGATTGTCCAGCGCTCCGTACCTTTTTCTCAGCAACGACCATGCTAGCGACAATAGGATCGGGAGAAGATAACAACACATCCAGCACATCAATACAAGAGCTTATGCGCTGCTGCAGTGTTCCGCCTATTTCAAGGTCGATTTTACCAGCTGCCATTTCAGCGACAAGACCAACCTCACCAACGGCACCCCATTGTACGGCCTTACCAGGAAAACCGTGGGCAACACGATCTTCAATGATACGTTCCATAATCGAATTAGCCATTCCATAATTGGTTTGACCTGCATTTCCTCGACCACAAGACACACTTGAGAATACCACGAAATGTTCTAATTTTGGACAGAGTTTGCGGGAAATTGCATCAAGATATTTGGTTGCGAATGCCTTTGGTTTAAAGGATTGCTGGAAGAGTTCTACTGACTGATTTGTGAAGATTCCATCTCTAAGGAGAACAGCTAGATTGAAAATGCCACCTATGGAGCCTAGTTTTAGAGCCTCAGTGAGAAGTTCCAAGCAGCCTTTTTCGGTTCCGATATCGGATGTATTTATAACAACATTACACGAGTAAGATTTCCAAAGACTTAAAAAATATAAAAAGTAAATATTAATGAAAAAGTATAGGCAAATATTACTCACGAAATTCGATATTCCTGATAGTCATTGGAAATACCACGGCTGGAGCTGAGTACAATTTTTCTCGCACCTCTTAAAATCATCCAGTCGACCAGCTCTAAACCAAATCCTCCAAGTCCTCCGGGCACTACATAAACTAAATTTGAGGAAAAGTAGATCTGCGGAAGTACGGATATGGGCATAGTAACATCCGCTTCAGCATTTTCTCGAAGTTGTATCAAAACTTTTCCAATGTGTTTACCACTCATGAGGTATCTAAATGCCTGTTCTATCTCATGAGCCATAAAAACGGTAGAAGGTAATGGTTTTATTATATTTCTCTCTATATCCTGGGTAATGAGAAGTTTTAATTTCTGCAATTGAATGTAAGTACAATGTTCAGTATAAAACAACAAATATTTAAGTTCATTTATCTGTGTTGTCTTACATTTATTAATTCCATGTCTGCTGTTATCAAATTGTCTGCCATTACTGCATGGAAACTGATTTCGTTTAAGAAAGTCCCCAATCCTAAGTGGTTGTCGTTTGCCATGTCAAATTTACCAATCTCAAGAAAGTGTCCTCTTTTACCGAGGCATCGCAATGAAGCTATTAGCTTATCTTCAGACAATGAGTTGAGTACATAATCAACGCCCTTGCATTGGGTACGTTCCATGATCATTCCTTCAAATGATGTGTTTCGAGAGTTTCCAATATGATTTTCTAATGAAAATACAGAATTTTTAACTTTTTAACTATTTTCACAATGCGATGTTTATTTTTCAACTGAAATGTCATTCAAAACATTTGCACAAACATATAGTAAAATAATATAAACCAAGCCGACACCAAATTTCGTATTTTACAATACTCGTAATTTACACCATTTTCTCTTTGGCTATGCCGAAGCTGAGATACCCCACACAATTTCAATATGACCCATCAGGAAGTACCTCGAACAAAAAAATTTGGTCTCAGGACCCCATTTTGACCAACTAATAGTTGGATTAGGAACAGCGGACCATATCTCCAAAACTGCGACAGTTATCGTCTGGACGGACAGACAGACAAAAGGTGCTGTTCAAGAGTTTGAAATTTGAAATTTTTATCAAAAGAAAATTATAAAAATTTCTAAGAGCCTAGTTACACTATTATTTCCATGACGGAAAATCTGACAAAGAGCTAATAAGAACTGCGGTAGTGAAAACGTTAGAAAATTTTTCACCGAAAAACCATACAAGAAACATAAAAGGTGGCAGCTCCATGCTTTGTTAATTTACATTTTCATATATAAACTGTCCAATTTCGGCATATCCAGGTCAATGTAAATTCTAAAAACGGCATGCCCATGCGTTATGGGAATGACTGTGTAAATAGGCTCTAAAAATTTTCCAAAAAACGAAATCAAAATCAGACGCTTTTTGGGTGCAACAACATATTTCCGTGTTTTGACGTTTTTTGAGCATCAATACGAGAATTTCTTCGTAAACATCGTAAATTACGAGTAAATATCAATAACATCGATATTTTAAATCATTTTCGAAGAAAAAATTTTCATAACGACTATTTCTTGCTCGTTTTTGAATTTTCGTTTCGATGGACAAATTAAAAACGACATCTGATTCGTATTTGTGTAGCTTTCGAATATAGTTTCCGATTGTTTTCTTCGAGAATTACAAAGAAATTTTATCGTTTACGAACTCGTTTACAATCTTTTGGCCTGCTGGCATGTAACAAACAATTCATTACAAATTATACACTATACTGGCCGTTATTTTAACTTTTTCTCTCCGATTTAAAACCGCGTGAAGCAAAAAAAAACTTAATTTTAAAAATAGTTTTTGATCCAGAAAAATACGTGAAAAAAACATGTTGGTCCATTTTTGGCGGACGATCCTCCTAAGGGGTTATAATCCCTCTTTTGTGATGGGTATAAAGCGTAGTTCCTACTACGGAAACGGTATCCATTTGTTGGTGTGCATCCCTTTAAAGCATTTTGGGACGTTTTTAGGCCAAAAGGAAACATGTTCCGCTTAGTGGTTTTAAGGCAATTTTTAACGAGTCTAGTGCATAATTTTTCGATTTTGATACGAGTTTAGACAAAGCAATTCGTGAGCCAAAAAATGTGGTGGAATGAGGGTAAATTGACCCGCATCGAGGTCAAAGTTTAGATAAGTGAGTGATGGATCGAATTCTAACCCCATAACTGGCGAGGTTATTGCTAGTACAATCAAATTTCAAGCGTTTGAAGAAAACGAAAGGGGCGGATAAATACTTTTTTAAGTGAAAATAAAAAAAACAAAAAATTTTAAAATTTCAAATATTTGTGTGTTTTTTTTAATTTTTGCTGTGAAAATATTAAAAACCAATCACCGGTGGATTCTTTCAAAGTGAACAAAAGGAATAAAAACTATGCCGAAGCTATGCCGACTATGCCGAAGCTGAAATCTCGAACATAAAAAAATATTGTCTCAAGACCCCATTTTGAGCCATTTGTAGGTGGATTCGGAGACTGGGACCACGTTCAAAATCCGTTTCTAAAAATTTTCAAATATAATCCACAAAAAAAAATTTTTATCTTAAGACCCCCTTTTTTATATGGGCTTTGAAGCTCGGGCCAGGTTAAAAATCCATTTCCAAACATTTCCAGTCGAATACAGCAATTAGACTTTTCGTTATAGGGAGCTTTTGTCCGATTTCGCTGATTCTCGAACTTGATATCAGTTAGGGGTGCCAGACGTACTGATTTAAACAGTACACAGAAAAAAAAAGATAGGTTAATCTAACCAAAAAACGTTGTAAAAAAAAAATTTTTTATTTTATATGGAAAACACAAACAACAACTACAATTGTTGTGGTTAATCTAATCGTCAAAAAATTGTTAAATGATTTGCCAGCATGGTCGTATTTCGGCATATGATTCGCAATGTCATCGCTCGATGCAGAAATGCAACCATGCCGCAAATATTTCATAATTCTGAAACAGCTTGACATTTAATACAAGAGAGACAAATTATTATATATGGCTGTCTCGTTTTCGCTCTCAAACCAACAAGTGCTGCATAATATATGAATAATTTATATTCGACACTTGACTCATGAAGTACTTGGTTCCATTAGTATGCGATACTATTATTGGTATTTTAGGGAAGTTTGTATGAAAATTGTTGGGTCGTAATAATAAAAACGTCTTAGAGCAATTGCTACGTGCATTTACTTTACTCAGAGATTTTACTTCAAATCAAAATTGAATGAAAATTATCGTAAAACGTATTAAGTATTCACAAGAAAGTATCCGGTTGTATCGAATACAAAAAAATCGAATTTTCGCAGCACTAGAAGATGGCGTCGAATTTGTTTACATTTTACATTTTTGATATTTCGAAAACAATTTTTAAAATCAAATTATGACTATGTTATAATTAATTATTAACAAATATTGTGATTTTACGATTTTAAAAATTGTGCAGAATGTTTTTCAACTCGTTTTTTCCCGGGAAAACATTAATTTCAATATTACAATATAATTGTAAACTTAACGAAATATTAAAATATTGCGTTTTGTGGAAGCGCGTTAGTTCTAAGTAATGAATATTATATATATTCGCAGTAGAAATGATGTTGCCCGACAAATTTGTGTGCGAAATGTAAATTATCTCGTTTTTAAAGTCTTGGGCTTACATTAAATTAATTTGAGCTTCATAAATATATTTCAATACAACACATCTACAGAAATACCAAACACATCAGCTATCTTTTTCTTGCATTCTTTTTCTAATATGTATCTATTTATTTTTTCGCTCAATTGGATAATTGCTTTCTCTGTCTTCCATAAAGTAATATACGAACAATTTTTAATTGTACGTCAACAAATTTCACTGTACGCGAACAACTTTTTTTTTTTTTTTATAGTAATTTTATTCAATTGAATTACCTAATAATAACTTAGGTCTAACAATGATTTTTCAAAAATTCAGAAATTCAGCTTATTTTTATAATATTCAGATTAAAACTATTTGCCCTATATCCATTGATTTAGGCAATATAGAGTTATCGTAACTAATATATGGGGAATATATTAGTTTCGTTTGAGACGTGAGGGATTTAGAGGTCTCAGTAAATTTCTAGCTAGAATGTTTGGGTGAAACATGAGCTTCTGCTTGTACTTCGAGGTAAATTTCGGAATTTCGTCTTTTACTGCAGGTATATTCAGGTCTCTGTGGATTTCTTATATACCAAGGGGCTCTGGCAATTTGTCTCAGGATTTTAGATTGGACTCTCTGGAGTTTTTCCAC
Organism: Heteromyza rotundicornis; assembly: GCA_951394025.1. NCBI lineage: Eukaryota > Metazoa > Arthropoda > Insecta > Diptera > Heleomyzidae > Heteromyza > Heteromyza rotundicornis. The sequence continues at coordinate 43,983,826 of OX596012.1, forward strand.
GTTCGAGGGAGAGGCAGTGCCCCAGAGTTCAATTCCATATGTCCATATGGGTTTTATTATACTTTTGTATATTTGGACTTTGTATGTGAGATTTAGCTTTGATGCCCTTGAGATTAGCCAATTTAGTTCCAATTGCTTTAATTTGATCTGATTGATTTTGGATTCAATATGTTTATGCCATGTGAGTCGGCGATCGAGATGCATTCCAAGATACTTGGTTTCGGAACTTTCAGGGACGACTTGGCCGTTTATCTTCAGAGCAGGACACGTGCCCCTTCTTAGAGTGAAGGTTAAGTGACAGCTTTTGGATTCATTGACCTTGATTTTCCATCGATGTAGCCAATTACTTAGAGTGTCCAAGTGTTTTTGCACGTATAGAGATGCCATGTCTGGGTTTGAGTGAGAGCACATGATAGCAGTGTCATCAGCAAAAGTCGATATGAGAGTTCTATCACTTTTGGGCATATCTGCAGTATAGAGAATATAAAGCAGGGGCGCGAGGACACTGCCTTGTGGTACTCAGTATTTCGTATTTTCGGGAGACAAAGCTTTTGTATTTTACTACAAATTTTCTATTCGTGAGGTAGTTTTTGAGTAGACAGTGCATATTAGCGGGAAGAACATGCTGTAGTTTGTAAATAAGTCCTTCGTGCCAGACTTTATCGAAGGCCTGGGTGATATCGAGGAAAACAGCGGAGCAATACTGTTTATTTTCGAAAGTGCCTTTTATTGAGTCAACAATGCGGTGCACTTGCTCAATAGTGCCATGCTTTTCGCGGAAGCCAAACTGGTGATCGGGAATTAAAAGTTTTTCGAAGAGTTTCGATATTACAGAGAGCAAACTTATAGGCCGGTATGACGTCACATTACTGGGATCTTTTCCAGGTTTGGGAATCATTGTAACTTGAGATTGTTTCCAATCATCTGGGTAGTGACATGTTCTGAGAATCGCGTTAAATATGTGCAATAAGTGGGTTATTGCAACTGTTGGCAGTTCTTTTATCATTGTTGGCGTTATCAAGTCCGGTCCTGGTGCTTTTTTCGGGTCCAAGCTTTTGTTTATTGCCTCCATAAGTTCGTTTTTTTTAATCGCGATTGTACAAGAGGTATTATGTGGGATTAATGTTGGTATTGGGATATCACCAGCTGTCGTGTTCGGGGTGAACACGGTTTTAAGGTGGTTGGCAAAAGCTGCACCCTTTTCTGCATCGTTTCTGGCCCAGTTTCCATTTGGCAGCCTTATAGGGGGTTCTGTCAGTATTGGTTTTTTCATATTTTTTGCAGCTCGCCAGAGCGAGTAGTTTGTTGATTTTGTGGGTGCGAGATGTTCAACAAATAGCTGGAATTCTCTTTCGGATTTCCTCTCAAGCTGCTTTTTTAGAATTCGAGAGCTGTTTTTTCAGATTTGGGGATCTGTTGTTTTGCCAATCGCGACGTATTTTCCTTTTATTTTTTATTAACTGCTCTATGTCCTTTGGAGTACACTTTGCATAGCTGCTAGTTGAGCTTTTTGGGATTTGGGCGGGAGTGGCCGCTGCAGCTGCTTGGGAAAGCAAGCGTGTGAAATTACTAACAGCTGTGTGTATTTCAACTTTCGTTTTTAGTGACACATTAGGGATAATGTGGGAGCTTGTATACTTTCGATATTTGAGCCAGTTTGTGAGTTTGCTGGTCAGTTTATCTGGTGGATTGGCTTCAGAACTTGGCGCATACTTTATTGTGATAATAGTAGGCGTATGGTCTAATGAGAGATCTAGAGAGGATTCAATAAACAATTGGCTCCTTTTTACAGTTTTAAAGACTGCAAAGTCAATGACATCGGGGGTTTTGCGACTGTCAGTTGGCCAGTAAGTTGGCGTGCCAGAAGAGATCACGTCAAGACCGAGTCTGTTGACGGTGTTCAACAGGAGCCTGCCCTTTGGCGATATAAGGCGAGAACCCCAATATGTATGTTTGGCGTTGAAATCGCCGGCAACGAGATACTTTTGTCCAAGAGAATGGAAAAAAGTCTGGAATTGTTGCTCAGATATTTTGTGTCTGGGCGGGCAGTATATAGCTGTTAATGTTAGGCCTTTTAAGTATTCATCGAGAGAAATACTTGTCGCTTGAATATATTCTGTGCAATAATTCTGGAGAGCGTAATGTTTTATACGACTTTTAATGAGAATGGCGGTTCCACCTCTAGCGTTTCCGCTTGGATGCTTTGTGTCATAGAGTCTGTATCCTGGTAAATTGAAAAAGTGTTTTTCAGTGAAGTGTATTTCAGAAATTAGCATAAGGTCTATGCTGGACTCTTTCAAGAACTCGAGAAGTTCTAGTTTGTGATGACACAGGCCATTTGCATTCCAGAATGATATTTTTAAACCATTCATGGCTTAGACATGAGATGTTGTAGTAAAAGACTTTGATTCTTTATCATTTCTGGCATCATATTTTGCATACCAGACATAAATTGAGACATATTTTGCATGAATATTTGTAGAGTTTGTTCAAGGCTACTACTAGGAGGAGCAGGTTGCGCGTGCACAGTGGAAGAGTGACCGCTTTTTAAGGCACTGGCGTAGGAAACGCCTTTTTTTGTAAGTGGGTTGCGAAGGATTGTGCAGCGGATAGCGGAGGAAATTTTTGGGTTTTCCATGTTTCATGTTTTTGCGTCACATTTTCCGTCGTTTTTATGAAGCTTTGATAGACTGCACAGCCTCTATAGTTAGCAGTGTGATTGCCACCGCAATTACTACATTTTTTAATAGTGGAATCCTCTTTTGTTTTTGTGCACGAACCTGTTTCGTGCAGGTCTCCACAAATTTCGCACACGCTGGGAAGAGTGCAGTAAGACTTTGTGTGGCCGTATTCTTGGCAGTTATGACACTGAATCGGTCCACTGCGCTTGTGAGGCACTTCAATTGTGATTTTAGCAGATATCTGAGCGAGTATATCGGGTGGGGTTCACCTTTTTTGAGCAATTTTGAGTCGAACTCTAGTTCCACACCGAAAAAGGGGTTGTGGGATTTTTTTTTGATTTTGGATATTGAATACGGACTTTATTTGGAAGCCTTCATCGCTTAGTGCAGTTTTGATTTCGTCGCATTCTACGAAAGGCTCGATACCTTTCAGTACGACTGAGAGGCCTTTGGAACTTTTGAGCTGGTAGGTGTAGTAGCTCTTTTTGAGTTTATCAAAGAGATTGACAATTTTTCTATAATTGGATTCGCTGTAAATTTGGATTTTTGTTTCGTGTACTTGTCCCCTGAGAATAGAAATCACGTGGAAATTATTAGGACCAATATTTTGAGTTATATCTTTGATGAGCGAATTAGAGTTTCGCTCACGCAGGTAGATAGGTGGGGGTTTTTGCGATTTCGGCTTGGGATCCGAATCATTTTCTTCAGCAAGAATCGCATATCGATTTTGACCAAGCTCGAGAGATGGTTTAACGGGATTCGTCTTTTGAATTTTTTGCGGAATGCCTATTCCCATTAGTGGGGGACGATAGTACTCGCTTTGCGAAGTAAATGTTGATTCCTGTCTGCACTGTCGGCATTTTGCTCTTTTGACCTGTAATAATGGAGCGAGTAGCGACCTTTGTTATGCGATTAGCGATTTCAGAAAATCCGCTATTCGTCTCACTTGAGTCAGGAATGGGGGTAAGGCCTACGGGGATTTCAATATATTTGCTAGGGGTATCAACCAAAGAAATTGACGATACAGAGTTTCCTGTGTTTGCGTGTGCAGTATCGCTATGGGAACTCCACTGTATATCTGGAAGCTTTTGCTGCAGGGGTTGCAAAAGTTGTTGTTGTAGTTGCAGCTGCTGATGAGCTGTACCATTTCGTCCACTGTCTACTGATGACGGAGGGGTACGTTGCATGACGAGCGGTCACACTGGTACTAATTTCGCGTTTTTAAGGTTCTGGTCACCCTAATTAGAAAAGCGACGCATAGATGGCGCGATATATGCGATAGATGCGGTTTGTGCGGAATGTGTAATGTTTTAGCAGATATGTTGCGCGGGATAAAGTTTTTGTTGATGAAGCGAATTCGAATTGTGATTTTATTTGGCAAACATTTTCGTTGTGTTTTTAAATTTCACAAAAGTGTCCAAGCAAGTGATCGCGAGCCGTATGCAAACGCGTCACTGTACTATCGCACGAAGCCTCGGGGCTGTTTCAATATTTTTAGAGTAGAACTTCCGATATAAAAAATTGATTTTGTGAGAGCAGATTTTTTATTTGCACAACCGATTGAACTGACGTTTCTTGATCATCGATCAGCGAACAACTTTGAGTCGGTTCCATTTACAACGTTTCTTGGTTGCTGCATTTTTAATCGTCTTTTTTGGTTAGATTTACCTATTTTTTTTTTGTGTGTACATGTACTGTTTATTATAAAAATTACTGTTTTATTCAAAACACTGTACTGTTTTTTGTACTGTTTTTCTTTTATTTTATGGTTTTTTGTAAAGACAAACAAATTTTTTGCATGAGCCATTCTGAAAACAACCAGCTAAAATATTGTTAAAAATATTGATATGGAGTCACTTTTTGATGCGTCTGTTGCGGTAAAACCATTTTCTGAAATCGTACAAAAAGAAAAACCAGTTGTACATTGAGAAACTACACAACAAAGCTGGGCATTAACTTGTTAATTAGTTAATAGTTAGTTAACGAAGTTACATTTTTGGTTAACTTTTATCGTTTCAGTTAATTCATACTATTTTCGATCTGATATTGACATTTAATTTAAAAATTATTTCACAAAACAATTAAATACACTTGCCGATATATTTCGAAGTATTCTATTATCTATTTTTATGTATGAATGGACCATTCTAAACACAATGGCGTTCTCAGCCATCACTTGAGGTTTACATCGCATTTTCCATTTCTCAAAATGGCGAAAAACTGAGAACGCCATTGTGTTTAGAACGGCCTGTGATATTTCGACGCCCCGTAAGAAAAGTATAATGTTTCATTTGCCTTACGAATATGATGTTTTTATTTTTTTGCAAGGAAAAGTAGTATGTTTCGTTTTTTGGGACGAAGAATATTATATTTCAATAAGTTTTGTCGAAAACTATGATATTTCGCTTATTACACAGAAGAGTATTATGTTTCACTGTACTGCTACGAAAACTATGATGATCCGCTCATTGCGTTGAAAACTATTACAATTGATTGTTTTGATACGGAAGGGCCAACTTTTCATGTCATTTAAGCCAAATTGAACCACTGCACTTTCACACACACACACACACACATTTCGGTCCTGGTCATGTTCTGTTGACCATAATAGTTCCTAACATGCTTCCGAAGACACATTTCCGCCTTCAAATCAATCCAAAAACATACATTTTCTGAAAATTTAATTTTTAAACTGACAAATCAAATTTTTTTAGCCTGAAATATATTACTTTTTGTAAGAAAACTTGAAATATAATAGGCTTCGTGGCAAAACTGTGAATCATAATAGTTTTCTCTGGAAAACCCGAAATATAATAATTTTCGACAAACAAGTTGAATTATAATAGTTTTCTCGGAATATTGAAACATAATAATATTCGTAAGACAATTGAAACATTATACATTTCTTAAGGGGCGGCGATTTGTTCTTAACCAAACTACATTCGTTTCATTGTTATTTTTGAATAATCTCATAAATTTCTATGCCTTTATATGAATATGAATAAATGGTTTCACAAAGTTGCATATAGAAGGCTGAAACCAATCGGAAAAAGGTTCTGCGAGTGCAGACATTTAATTGAATATAGTTAACATGTTTTTTCATGTTTTTTGTAAAAAAAAATTTTTTTTGTTTTCTATTTTTGTTAACTATTTAATTTAATTTTTAACGTAGTTAACTTTTTAATTTAAGGAAGTTAAATTCTCGATTAACTTTGCCCAGCTTTGCTATACAACTTCATTTTTTCCATAGTGCATTCAAATATCGCCACTGAAAGAATATTCAATCTCATATTTTCATTTAAAGAAATAATAAAAAATCTTTGCAAAAGAAAGTTTAGTGACCAAAATTTTCTCCAAATTTTGAGAATTTTTTCAAAATTTAATTTTCATACAAACTTTCAATGATACCAATATCTAAACAATAAAACTACAAAAGGAAACTATAAATATGTAACCTATTATGATATACGATTTGAAGTGCCACTCGCTGTAAAAAATGAAGAGAAAACATACAACAACTTTATTTCGACTGGCATATGCAAAGAAAGCGAATAAAGAGTTGCTTTTTTGAGTACTTTCGACAGAAAAAAATTCAATGGCTGCCCAGGGTAAATGAAAATTTGTAATCGGGCACTAAGTGAGTATATTTGCTTTTTTTATCTGATTTAAAAAATTTTTTTTATTGATATTTACTAAACTAATTGAAAAAAAAATTGACTTTTTTCGAATTGTACTGTTTTGCCCTATTTAAAATCTGGCAACCCTAATCTCAGTATTCACGGGAAAAACATGTACCCAAAGTTTCAAGTCGATATCTCCAAAACTACGACCGCTATCGTGCGGACGGACAGACGGGAGACGGACGGACAGACAGGCGGACATAGCTAAATCGACTCAAAAGGTGATGCTGATCAAGAATATATATACTTTTCCATACCTGACACGCCTCCTTATGGGCGTTACAAACGTTGTGTCAAAGTTAGTATACCCTGCCACAGTGAGTGTGGGGGTATAAAAATGATATCGTACTGCGCGCAAATTTATTTCAAATCCGTTCCTGGAATCAGTTGACAATTGTTAACACATACATTTGAAAAATAAACAAAAATACTAATACTTATAAAACTTGCGCATGCGCACAATTTACATTTGTATTCCAACGAGTGAATTGAATTCGGAGTTTATATATTAATATATGCGTGCAAAATTTTTGGTCAAAAAAAAAATTACATTTTTTTCAACTTTGGTCACTAAATTGCTAGCACGTTATAATTTGTTTGGTATAATTTGTTAATATAATCTTTTTATCTGCACATTACCGACAATTCTGCTGAAAAAGGTAACAACAAATGTTGATTTGAAAAATACAGTAAAGCAAGAAATCTTTAAACGACTGTACCTTTTGAAAGGAAACTAACTTCGAAAAATCCATTGGGGGTTTTGCTACACCCAGAGAAATCTTCATGTATTTTAATTAACACGATTCATGTTATATTTACATGAAAAACATTTGTACGCACACATTCACAGAAATGAGAAAAATTTTTTTAAATAGATATTTTTAGATTTCAAATTCAGATTGGTCTTTGGACGACATGAATCTATGAAGCGCAGTAGCACAGAGGGTAAAGTGATGAACTCAAGATCCGAAGGTCCGGCGTTCAAATCCAGTTCAGTATGAAAAGGTATCTAATTGTAATGTTAATTTTAAAATAAGTTAAAGAATGGTAAATGAGTTACTTGGAGGAACTGTTGTGGTTTACAATTTTATAAAAAAAAATTAAATTAAAAAAACTTTTTCCGGAACGGGGATTTGATCCCCGTAATTCCGTGTATGAGGCCGACTGCCTAACCCTACCGGCAATGACTTCAATGAGCGCATATTTACCAGTTTTCCCAGTTTAATGACAAACCTCTTCATTTTGAACAATAGCATCTTGTTTAAACAACCTGAAAGATCGGTTTGAAAAATATTAACCACAAAATTGGTTAAAAATTGGTTAATTTAACACGATTTTTTCTCTGGGTGTACTCTATATGAATACATTCGACCCACCTTGACCGTTACCAGGTCGGAAAATGTGGTGCACAGTGTAATTTATAAACTTAGTAAAATGCAAAAAAAAAAGTTTAGATTTGCTTCGCTGCATCATCAAAAATAAATGTTCTATCAAAAAAATTTCAATGCCATACAAGATTGTAAAATTTATAAAATTTGCCATATAAAAATTAAAGGCAAATGCCCTGGAGTCGAAACTTTTAATACAAAAACTTCAAACATAAAATATGAAATATTTTCATATTTTAGAAAAAAAAGAACTCATATCACATTTTTTTGATATTCTAATACCGGTATTAAGTGATTCCAAATACCGGTAACGCTGTATTGGATTTTGGTCCGGGATCCCGGCTTCGGTATTACCGGTTTGGCAAACCCTGCTATGCCAAAGCTGAAATACCCCACACCTAATATTATCCATTTGGAAGTACCTCAAATATAAAAAAGTTGGTCTCAAGACCGCATATTGACCCATTGATATGTGGTTTTAGATCCAATGTCCAAAATCAGTTACTAAACTTTTCCAATCAAATTCACAAAAAAAAATTTGGTCTCAAAACATTTTGACTCATTTATATGTATTTTTGGAAGCTAGGACCATGGCAAAAATCCATTTTTGATTTGGCTGATTCTAGAACAGTGTTCACCAAATGCATTCATCCTCATATTGCACCTGTATTGAATGCTTTGCACTGATATAAATTGGTCATAAAAGCTTTCTGAAAGCTTTCTGATACACATATCCAAAGCTCAAAAAGAGCTTTACCCGCGAGTAAAGGCTGGTTCACACTGTTCTTGAACTTTCTCTCAGTTTTCAAGTGAAAAACGTGTCCCCAAAGTTTTAAGTCGATTTCTCCAAACCGATTGGCTAAATCGGCTCAGTTTACAATGCTGATCAAGAATATATATTAAGCCGCCTCACGCTCTATGGAAGAAAAATAGTTCTCCGGGTTACCCACTGAGAATGAACTTTGGCTCAATCGTCTTTCACGCTAAGCTTCCTTGAACGGCTGCTTCATGCTATTTTTTTTCCATGGCTTATTCGCTAACAAAGTTTTTCAGGGTTTTTTCAATCAGAGGCAGGGTTCGGACTAAGCAACTTCAATTCCGGAGTAAATGAAACAAAAAAACCTAGTAGAATCTTTTTTTGCGGAGTAGATTCATAGTTTTGACTTTTGACATGTCAAAAAAGCATAATGAGCTTCGCCAAAATTTTCTTGAGTCGATCCTTTAGTTGGAAACGAAGCTTAAAGCCCGGTATGCAGATGCGGCGGAATTCCGTTTTGAAGAAATAACATATTTTTTATTTTGTGTAGAGCGAAATATTTTTGGAATTTTGTAAATGAAATAAAAATGTAAAAAAAATTTTTTGAGTAATTTTTGAGTAAAAGTACAAGCAGAAGCTCATGTTTCACCCTAACATTCTAGCTAGAAAACTGCTAAGACCGTTGAATTCCTCACGTCTTAAGCGAAACAAATTTATTCCCCTATATTAGCTACGATTGAGAAAACATACTTTCATCATTTTCGCACTTAAAATGCGTTTTTGCATAAATAAAAGTATTGTCTCTTTTCCACGTCGAAAAGATAGGCAAAAAAGTGACACTTTCATGCAATAAATCAGTCGTCGAGTTATTTTGGTCTGAAAAAAAAATTGTAGTAGATCTTAGCTCGAGCGGAGTGACAGAGTTGATTTGAAGAATTTTTCAAAATCGTAGTAGATCTACTACGATCGTAGTAAAGTCCGAACCCTGATCGACTTTTTAAAAAAAATATTTTTTAAAATATATTTTGTTTCCGGCTTACAAGTTTCGAAGTAATGGAAAACCTCTTACATTAAAAATTGTTGGTTTTCCCTTAAGTTTTTCTCATTTTGAGGAACACACAAAAACAATTTATACAATTGATAAAATGTTTGTCAATATAGATACTAGGCCAGTTATTCTATGATTTTCTTCATACAAAATTACAAAAGATACCGACGCGATTTTTTTTTGCAGAGCTCATTCAGGGGCTCATTTAGGGGCTAAGCTTAATTTCAAAATACCGGGACTCTAGAGGTTGCGTTTCAGCTGTTTTTTTCTTTATAAAAATTACATTGATTGGCACAGAGTGAGCATTGTTCACGATTCAGATTCAGAAACAATTCTGTTGGTTAATTAGCGCTTAAGATTAATACGTGCGCAACTTTGTAAAAATGGTTATTGCTGTAACCAATAGAATTGTTTCTACAGCCTTTCGATAGCATTCGATTAATCTGAATCTTCACAGAGAGGAAAATGTTTTAAAATTTAACGATTTGGTTTTGGAAAATAGAGCTTTGTACAGATTTGTTCAATATCAAAACACGTGCGCTAAAAAAAAAATTAAAAACGCAGTCATTTAATTTTAAAACAGTGCACTAAAATCTATTTTTAAAACAAACTCGTTCAATTTAAATTGAAAACAAAAATTTTTAAATTGAATGAAACTGTTTTAAAATTTGATAAATTGGCTTTCAAATTGGTTTTTAGCACAATGTTTTAAAATTGAATGACTGCGTTTGAAAATTTGTTTTTAGCGCACGTGTTTTAAAATTAAACAAATTTGTTGTCTATTTTAAAAAGCAATGCGTTCTGCATAAAATCTCGAAAATTGAAAAGCTTTTCTGTGAGCGCCTCCACAACGAAAATTTTATTTTAAATTTAAAAACAGAGGATAAACATCTCAAAAAATTTCTGGGAGATAAAGATATGAACAATGAGTCCATAAGTAATTCGGATAAAGTTATTTTCGTAGGAAAAATTCAATATTTTCTATTAACTTTAACTACATAATCTGTTTAAAAAAAGGTTGAAGACCATGCTGATCGTGGAAAACTACGCAAATATGATGAAGATGAGCCCACAAGAAGTCATTTTCAACATTAAATACCTAAGAGCGTTTAAAAAGAATAAAACAATACCTCAAAGCGTCCACTGGCAATAACCTTATTATATATTATTTTGTCAGCATCAAACTGCAACGATACAATTAACCACTTTGCACCACTAAAAGCTAGGAAGAAGGTTTTTAAGTAATTTATAAAATGTAAAATGAGTTTAAAATAATTATACTTACTTAAGATTTTTTTAATTTTCGGAGGAGGGCGGTGAAGTTGATAGTGCCTACAGCGCTAAGATACCTAAATCCGGCTCTGCCTACAGGAAATCTGGTATCATTTTAAGCTGAAAACGTTTTTCGTAAAGTTGATAGCTTGTCAAAGTTGTGTAAATGTGGTTTTTGCGTCATATCTTGTAAACGGGTGGATGCTCGTTTACCTACAACGTTTTGTTGTGGGGTAATTGGTTTCAAAGTTATAGCTCGACAAACATGAAATTTGTATTCTTTTTCTTTTTTTCACTTCAATAGTCAGAGCTATCAACTTAACGAAAAACCTTTTTAGTTAAAAGTAGGTGGTGTAATTCTCTTCAAAATGATACCAGACGATTTCCTGTAGTTAAGCTTCGAACACCGCCTGAATGAGTTCCCCCAAAGCTGGGCATAGTTAATCGAGAATTTAACTTCGTTAATCCGGAAATAGTTAATCAAAAATTTAACTTCGTTATATTAAAAAGTTAATTGCGTTGAAAAGTTAACTTCGTTAAAAGTTAAATTAAATAGTTAAATTCTCTATAAAAAAAATTTTTTTCCAAAAAACACATAAAAAACATTTTAACTATACACAATAGAATGCCTGCACTAACCGACCCTTTTTTCGATCGATTTCAGCCCTCTATATGCAAATTTAACTAGTTAATCGAAGAAATTTAACTTAACTAAATGAAAAAGTTAATGGTTTTCGAAATTAACTGAAACGTTAAAAGTTAACCAAAAATTTAACTTCGTTAATTAACTATTAACGAATTAACTAGTTAATGCCCAGCTTTGAGTTCCCCAAACGCCACTTTTTTTTTAAACAACCAAAAAAATATTAGAAGCCGAAAAAAATTTTTTCAAAAAAGTTCTAGAATTAAACCCTGGATAAAATTTTTAAATAAACAATTTTTTTTTCCTAAAATTAAAAAACAAATTTTTAAGTATCAAAATACAATGATTTATGCATTTTTTTTTATGAAAACTGAAATATTTAAAAAAAATTAATTTCTTAACCACTTAAGTTTTTTAAGTCCAAAAAACAAATTAAACGGATAATACTACTCTGCTATGAAAAAACACATCAAGTCATGTTTTTTTGTTGAATACATTTTCTGAATCTCCATTTGATAGCTGGCTCTGCATTAAAACTATTTAAAAATCTGTTACCGTTATATTTAAGCCTTTTCAGGAAAAAAAAACAAAACAAAAATCATTTTCATCGAAAACATATTTTTTCAAGTATTGTGTTTTTTATTGAACTAACTAGCAGGGCCCGGTCCGCTTTGCTGCCCCTAAAAAAGTTATTTTTGCCTTTAAGGTCATAATAAAGTAATGCAAACATTTGTCACATATTTTTATTGGGAGCCCAAGTGTAGCATTTTGAAATATTGAATTGTATGAAAAGTGCTACACCCCGCTGTCCAATTCCGACCATATGTATGTAACATTGAACTTAGAATTGAAAGCATAAAATCATTTCCTGTTGAAAAATGTTCATTAGCCCAAGTGTAACATTTTTTAAAATATTGAATTGTATGGGAAGTGCCACGCCCGTTGTCCAATTCCAATATGTTGCATTGAATGCATAGAACCATTTCCCGTTGAAGAATATTCAATGGGAGCCCAATAATGACACTTTGAAGTATTGAATTGTATGGGCGGTGCCACGCCCCTTTGTCCAATTACGCCGATGTGTCGCATTTAGCTTAGAGTTGAAACCATGAAGGCATCTGCCAAATTTCGTTGGAAAACATTGTGTGGGAGCGCTATTACAGCATTTTCAAATATTGACTTGTATGGGCGGTGCCACGCCCCATTGTCTATTCCCGGCCATTTGTAGCCAAGATTATGGCTGGGGTCTTATAGTATGTTCATGGCAAATTTAATTTTCTTGTGATCAAAAACGTCTGAGATATAGCAGTTTTTACTAATTGTGGGCGGTAAAAGTGGACGTGTCAAAACCTATCCTATGTCACGACTCACGACCCCTAGAACACATATATAAATTTTGGTGAGAATCGGTGCTGCAGTTTTCGCGTCTACTGGTGACAAACATACACGTCTCTTTTATATATATAGATGTTCCGATCCTTCCAAGAAACCAAGGTTTCAAAAGCAAATTTAAAGGTTTAGAACTCCAGAGAATAACATAAAAAATTGTAGAACTCTAGGTTCAGCGGTTTGGGCTGGGCGGTGATGAGTCTGTATATAACAGCAATCAATCGGGACAAACACTTTTCATCCCCATTTCATTCCAGACATCATTTCTAACCAAATACGAAAAACGGTGGTTTTCGCCTGATGTTGTCCATTTTCAATACCATCCAAATAACAGCAAAAATAAGAGAAATTCCAAAATATGGAATCGAAGCTTGAAAATTGCGGCATTTGAATATTGTTATGAGTGAATGAGCGGTGCCACGTCCACTTACCCAATCTAAAATCATGACAACGATACTTATTTATGCTTAAAAAGTCGAAAACAACCAGTTTATATAATAAAACAATTCTGTCTAACTAACATCTACTACACGAAACACTGCGTCGTCCTGGCATTTTAATTTTTTTTTTAAACATTTGTTTTTTTGTTTTTTTTTTAAACGTTCAAATTATTTTTTTCTAATCAAAATTTGTTTTTTTTTTGGCAAATGCTTGTTTTTTGTCCAATTTTACTCATTGAATTGTACTTTTGGAATAAGACGCATAATACCATGTGTGCTGGAAAGTGTCCCGATATATTTTGAAGTAGTACTAAAATTGTATGAGTGGTACCCCGCTTCTTTGACCAATCAAGTTCAAAGTAGTACATAAACCTTCCGGAGCTTAGAAATAAACGTATGGTGTATGTATTGTTCTGGTACGTTCAGTGGTTTAGCAGTGGTATTCACTCATACATACTCACCAAAGTTTTTATATATTAAGATTTGCATTGTTTTCGATAAAGATATTCAAAATGATTTCTAATATTTCGGTTAAAAAAGTGATACGTCACATACAAAAATTTCTTTTTAATCCTACTATTTAGGAATTTTTGTAACTTATGGAATGCAATATGACGAAAGATGCTTCAAACTAACAAACCTAATATTTTAAATGCTTTTTATACACCCACCCTCACTGTGGTAGGGCATACTAACTTTGAAACAACGTTTTTAACGCCCATAAGGAGCCGTGCCCGGTATGGAAAAGTATATATATTCTTGATCAGCATCACCTCTTGAGTCGATTTAGCGATGTCCGTCTGTCTGTTCGTCTGTCTGTCCGTATGTCCGCACGATAGCGGTCGCAGCTTTGGAGATATCGACTTGAAACTATGAGTACTTTGAGTTTTTCTCGTGAATGCTGAGATCAAGTTCGAGAATTAGCCAAATCGGACAAAAACTGGGCGTGGCTCCCATATAACGAAAAAAATGGTCAACAGTTTCTAAGTCTTTTCAATTGCTATATTCGATTGGAAATGTTTGGAAATGGATTTTTAACATGGTCCGAACTTCTAAGCCCACATATAAATAGGCCAAAATGGGGTCTTGAGATACAAATTTTTTTTTTGGTTTATTGTATTTGAAAATTTTTAGAAACGGATTTTGAACGTGGTCCGAGTCTCCGAATTCACCTATAATTGGCTCAAAATGGGGATCATACTGTGTGGGGGTATTTCAGCATCGGCATAGCCAAAGATGGTTCACTCTCTAGTATTTTTTAATTCTGACGAATAAAGTCCCAGAAACAAGAAAAAGAGTACTTGGGGAAAAAGTGAGAGTAAAAAAGAGCAAAAAAAAGAGTTCTGTACTCTTTAAAAGAGTACGTCTGGTAACCATAATTTGATCTATCTTTTTTGTCAAATGGAACAATTTTTGTTGAAATTCAATATTTTTTAGTCAATTCGATAAAAATTTGTTCGTGACAGTATATTGATAAAAATATGGATAATTTCTTTTTGTGTGTACATTTTTACGTTGTACATTGTTTTGTTGTTATGAAAACACAAATTTTACTTTGAATTTCAATTTCTATTTATGCAATCCCGATAATGCACACAAAAAAAGGTTCACAGTAATATTCAAAAAGTCAATAATGAAATATACATTACCTTTTAAAGAAGGAAACATATTTAATAAAAACGCTTTCTTCTCTGGCGTGCTTACTGTTGTGTACACTTCGAGTCCATAAGCTAATGCAACTCGTATCGCCGCAATGCCGATGCCACCGCTTCCCGCATGAATGAGAATACTCTTTCCATTTCTTATGTCAACAGTGCAGAAAAAGGCATAGTATACGGTCAAGTAAACAACCGGAACGGTTGCAGCTTCTCTTAAAGACCAATTCGAAGGCACTTCCCAACGCAAAATAGCCAATTTGGCGAGATGCGAAGTCACTGCTGGCCTATTTGTCATTCCCATCATCAGCTTTCCTGTGCCTAATTCTATTCCACTATATTCAAAACCAAATACAGCGGTTTGATCAATGCGCGTATCTCCCAACACATCAGCCAAACGTCCCGAAGCGACCATTATATCACGAAAATTTAAAGATGAATAAACAATTTTCAACAATTGATCCTTTTTTTTTACAGGCCCCTGCAGCCACCTTAACGACGATATCTCTCCTATGCGCAGAATATTTCCATAAACGTGCTCTGAATCAGTAGTCAATGGATTTTCTAGAGGAAGTTGTAAATGACGATATGTTCCCCAAACACCCTGTAATTATTGTTTAAGATTATGAAAATTAGTAAATGTTTTGTTTAGTAATTTTTCACGAATGATTGACACACCTTACGGTATACGTTTAAAGCCAGACCCAACGTCAGTTGATTTTTATATAGCGGAATACTTATATCAAAAACTGGTGCTTCGGAGTCGTCAATAAGAACACATCTCATGTTGCTGGTTTCGGGCTCCTTACGCAAACAATTTATCAGTCCCATAGCGCCATTGATGGTTTCATTTTGAGCAACCAAGATGACACCTTTAGATATTTCGCACATATCTTTCAGTTTTTGTATCCATTGGAATTCGCTGTCGGTCGAACATATTTTCAGAAAAGTCAAGTCACTAAGGCAGGGGCTATTTTCTGTTTTCTGCAGCAGTACATAAGTTGTATAATCAGAAGGAAAAAATGCAATTGGGACAAATTCTTCAGGGGAAACATATTTCTCAATTATAATATCAATATTTTCTTCGATTATAACAAAGCCATGTGGGTCTATGGTTTGTATTATAGCCGAGTTAGTGGAATTCCAATCGTTGCCGTTGATCACCAATATATTTGTAATTATACCATTTAAATCGTCATTACATTGGACGTATGTTACACCCAAAATCTGTTCAGTCGTGAATTCGTTTTCGGATTGACAGCATATCGTATAGTTCCCAGTGATTGTCGGTAGATCACCAACCGCTTGCATTAGGCTCATCAAGAAATCACTAGTATGTTTCGCTGTAGCAATTTGGAAAATTTGTAAAATATTTTGAGGCTGGTTTTCCAAAACAAGTTGAATGCAACATCTAGCAACATCATTTAAAGAAAGTTTTGGCGCTGGAAAATGCGGAACGAACTGGTATTTCTCTAGCACAGGTTCACCTGGAGCTTTTCTTCTTTGCACCGAACTTGCATTTAGTCCAATTAATTCTATGCCACCGGAAGTAATTCTATTCTGAAGTTTGTTACCAAATACTTCAGCAAGGCATTCCGATTCGAACACGCTCTTATGGTATTGTGGGTATATTCTAAGCAGGCGAAGTTTCGTTGGTAACATGAGACTACGTGAATCGTGCCCTACTATGCTCACTTGAAGCATACAATCCATGAATGTTACCCAATTCTGTGTCCACTTTATTTTCCCATACGAGCCGTCATTCAAAGCCATTTCAACACCCTGAAATTGGCCATTGTAGTGATATCCACGTAACTTGAGTTCTTTATAGAAGTCTTTTGTTTTTAGTGACACGCTCTCCTGGTAGACATCCGAAAAAATTGGCGGAGGCTTAGTTTTGCCTAAAATATCGCGCACATAGCCGGACACTACTTGGCTTTGGGACTCTGACACCTATGAAATAAAAAATAACTCATTTTTAATATTTTGAATTTGCAGATCCAGAATTCCAACCATGTGAAGGAAATGTTGGGCGCATTCAGCGGAGACAACAGTTGTCATAGCGCTACTATTACCCAATACATTTATAAAATTTAGTAACTACTGAGCTAAATTAACTTAAATAATTTTGTTTCTCCTATTACACTGTTCGACAACCAAAAATTCTCGTGAATGTGACTAGTGTATCTAGATTCTAGACTAATTTGGTGGTCCTTTATACCACAACCTTGACCTACAAATTCATAAAAATTAAAATTGGCAAATGCAGATCGGTTTTTTTTTGCAAAAATAATTTTTTAATTTTTTGACAATTTTTGGGGCACCAGAATTTTCGGCCAACCGAATGCTAGCGGCTGTCACAACATCTACTTTCAGATGTTGCAGCATCTACTATCTGTTGTCCCAACATCTACTGTCTGACGCAGCAACATCTCTCTGATACTGCAAAAATAATGCTAACGTGTAAGAGCGAGACAACAATTTACTTAAATATACAAAAAAAAGTATTACGAAAAAGAATGTAAGAAAAAGAAAGCAAATGTGTTTGATGTTGTCTTGTAAAACTAGAGAAATAATTTTATAATTTAATTTCATATATAAACACAAGACTTTTAATGCGAAATAATTCTCAATTCTTACACGAATTTGATGGGCAACACACTTTTTACTGCAAATACATATGGTGTTTTATATCCACAATTAACGCGCTTTCATAAAACGCAATATTTAATTATTTCATTCAATTTGCAAAAAATTTAAAATGTTGAAATACGTGTTTTTCGGAAGTTAACAAATATAAACTATTCCGCACAGTTTTTCGAAGCATAAAACACTTCTTTTTGTTTGCAATTCATTATAGTTTAATCATAATTAGGTTTTAAAAATATTTTCTAGATGCGTAAAAGATAAAATTATGAATAATAGTGATGGGTGATATACTAAAGGGGATGCCACACCGGCGTCAATTGACGCTGACAAATTTTTGTTGTTTGCCAAATTAAAATTTTTGTGGTTATTTTATTTGCTAAATTTGTTAAAGAAATACGTAATGTAATTAAAGGACGCTATTACAAATGAATATTTTAATGAAATATTTTATGAATCAATTTAAAACATATCGATCTTCATCGAAGAAAAAAAGAAATTGTTTGTACATATTGATTAAAATAATCTGTATGGCCCCGAAATTGTCCAAAAAAAATTTTTGATTCTATAAATTTAGGATTTTTTTATAACAAAAATGACTTTTGTAGTTCAATTTTTAAATATTATTTTTTCGCTTACAAATTAAACTGCGTTACAAAAAAAAATGCCCAGAACTTGGGGCGCAACCCTTTACATTAGAGCTGTCCAAAAAAAAAATTTGCCCGATCTGTCTCGAAAGTGGCTTAAATAACGCAAATACACCAAAAACTCTTAAGTTTCAAGCCGATCCGATAACGGCAACCCGGCCCGCAAAGGCCCTGAAGTTGGCCAAAACGGGCTAACACTTGTATGGGGGAAAAAAATAAAACACAAATTTTAAGTTCGTTTTAGATTAAGAAAAATACGAGAAAAAAATCATAATTAAGCATTTTTGGCGGAAACCACCCTAGAATTAATTAAAAAACATTTTCGTAAAAATTAAAAAAAAAAAAATTAATTATTAAAAAAACTTTTTAAAATAATAAAAATACAAGAAAAAAACCAAAATTATTGGTTACTTTGATAAATTGTTATTAACAACAGTTTCCGCCAAAAATGATTAATTATGGTTTTTTTCTCGTATTTTTCTTAATCTAAAACGAACTTAAAATTTGTGTTTTATTTTTTTCCCCCATACAAGTGTTAGCCCGTTTTTGGTGTATTTGCGTTATTTAAGCTCGTTCGAGACAGATCGGGCAAATTTTTTTTTTTGGACAGCTCTACTTTACATGCTGTAAGTCTGTTCAAAAAAATTACAACGGCAAACCAGGAATTTCGATTAGAACCCCAAAATCTGAAGTTAACACCAATTTTTGTCGGTGTTAAGCTATTTTTAATGATAACTTTAGAAGCTTTTGTTGTTAAAAACGCATTGTTACAGCGTTATTTCTATTGGCTTATGGTCTATCTCAGGGGCTCCCATACAAAACAACAAAAAAAGGAAAATTTATTTTTTTTGATTTATTTGATTGGAAATGTTTAGAAACGAATTTTTGACATGGTCCTAGGTTCCGAAACCACATATAAATGAATCGAAATGGGTCTTGAGACCACATTTTGTTTGTGGATTTGGTCTGATGCTCTAAAAACGCTTACAGTGGCATCCAGACAATTAGGGACAGCACGATAACTGTCGTAGCTTTTGAGCTATCGACCCCAAATTTTGGGATTCCTCTTATTTTGGCAAATGATTGGACGGTATTGAAAATGGGCAACATCGGATAAGAGCCACGCCTACCTCCCATACAAAATGGCCGCTAAATTTGTATTATTTTCGTTTATCTTGGATGCGGTTTTTTTGCATTGGGTGGAAAATGAGGTCGAGAACGAAATGGGAATGAAACCGGAACGAAATGGAATTGGAGCGGAACAAAATGGAATTGGAACAAAATTTTTAAATGGATCAGGAAACTAAAATTATTGAAAAATATCGAAAAATTATCGATAAAATATCGAAAAATTATGAATACATATGGTCTCAGAATGTATCGTACTCGCATGTGCAGGGTAGACCGAAGATAAATCTCTTTCTAGTTTTATCTTCATATTGAGCTTCGGTTTTGGCCGAATATTTCACATATGCATTCATGTGCATTTTACAAAGTTTACATTTTTCGAACAGTGTTATCACCAGAGCAGATTTTTATATGTACACGAAGAGAATTGTTGGCCCATGACATACTATTATGGAGTTTATAAAATTATGGTTACTTAATTACTAACTATAATCAGTAATTATGAATATTAGTCACAAATTATGCAATTTCGAAAAATAAACTGTTCATATGGATTGTGAATACATTATGATTAAGGTTTATGAATTTCGTGAGTTATATTATTTTTCTTAATGAATAATTGATGATTAACTAGGTCATGAAACTGCATATGTTATCATGAATTATGAGTAACTTGGTTGATTATCATGATTTGCTGAGCTATATACAATGCATTTAGACGCTTTTACACTAATGCCAGGGTAGCCGAATCGGTTAAGCGTCCGTACTCCAGAGAATGTCGGTTCAAATTCCGGGAAAACTGAATATTTTTAAAATTATTATTACGAACGATTCATTTATTCTCACCTAAGCCTAAAATTATGAATATTAATCATAATTTACGGTTTTTGTTTGTCCAATCTATTCCTGCTGATCGTTGATTATATTAAAAGGTAAAATAATAATTCATGTTTAAGTGGAACAAATCAAGCAAACACAAATCACAAACTATGATTTTCCCTTTTAACAGTTCTTATGATTAAGAAATCTTGATTATTGACTTCTTATTAATGGATCAATATCGTGACTAATTATACCCTACACCTCAGGCGGTATGCGTATATTCACTTTGGTCTGATGTTTGTAACCCCCAAGGAATACTTCAATTTCCACCCGCCATTCGGATTCGGCAATAAACTGTAGGTCCCTGCAATTATCATATACTTGCCCATGATAATTGCAGCAAGAAGCATGTGGTATCACAATGGACCTAATTTGGTCTAAGTGTGTCGCTGTTACGTCATCCACCTAACCTACCACAATCTAACCCAGTAGTGACCTTTGACCTCGAATAACTCGCTTATTCGAGCTAATCCAGAAAAACCCTTTGAGGGAGTCATTATGTAGACCAAGACAGAATATGTTATCAGAAGAATTAACCCTCATAGAGTTATTAATGGTAATTAACAAAATATTTTCTATTATTAATAAATGGTATCAAAAAAAGGTTAAATTTCCAAGCAGTAATACTATTTGTAAATAAACTAGTGTTAATATGGTGATAATAGGAGAGAAAAAAATTATTCAAGTCAAACTTTAGTTTATAAAATACAGAAGACTCCACTTTGAAAAAGAATAGTGCGCACAATAGCGGTCGTTGAGATCAAGTTCGAGAAACAGCCAACTCGGAAAACAAATAGGGGAGGCTCCCATATAAGTCGACAGAAGTGTATTCGATTGTAAGTGTGTAGAAACAGAATTTTGACGTGGTCTGAAGTTCCAAAACCACATTTTTATATTCATGGTACTTTTAAATGGGTCATATAACGCACCTGGTGGCATCTGTAATCCCACTGGCATGATTCAACTTGGCTGATTCGCCCAAAAAAAGACATTCGGCAGTACATTCGACTTCGGCCTTTAATATTGGCCGATGCCAATTATGGGCCGAATGTGGAATTTTAGGCCAAATGTGGCCGGAGCCGAATAATTGGTCGGACACCACATGGAATTGCCAACTCGTTTGTAAGAAACTTAGTTAATTTGTCTATATTTATATATATTTAAAAATTCAGACAAATGTTTTAAAGTTATTGCAAACGAGACTGTATTTGAAAAAAACGTTTGTTGCATTTGTTCATTCACGACAAATACAAGCGTATTTCCTCTAAAAGTATTCAACAATTGCCACAATTACGCCTCAAACATATTTATTCTTGGAGTGTGAGTAGGACAATTTCAAAAAATTTCTCTGCGGTTTGCTTTCACTTGTGCCCCATCAGAATCAAGCTTCAACCTGGAAAACAGTGTTGCACTGTGTAATGAGAAAACAAGCTTACTTCAAATTTGCCAGTTCCTCTTTGAATGACCACCAATAATTGTGTTGCATCAGTATCGGATAATGTTGTAGCGCGTAGAAATCTAACATCTTCGAACTCTACTGCAACATTTTCAAAGTCAGTTATTCCTTTTAGCGAAGCAAAAGTACGCCAGACGCATTCCAAATAAAATGTGGCTGGAACGAGTACTCTTCCATCGATCTGATGCCCTGCGAGGTATTGCTGTTTGTCTTTTAGCTGTAAGGTATATGACTCAACACCATTTCCAGATTCTACCATGTACTTATAAACGAAATATTCCTTCGAATGATCGAATTCGATCAAATGGCTTAAACTTGAAGTGCTCCGCGATACAGGCCATTGGATTTCTGGATAAAGTTTATCAACACACAACTCCAGTCCATTTATGTAGAGGCTGGAAAACATTACATGGAAGACATTAAAATATTTATCAAACAAACATTGCAAATAGATTTATTTACCATCCAAGTGAGTTGAGGAAGAATGTAGCGCCGTCTTCGGAATGGCGTTTGGTAAGACCGATATGAACGCCATCATTAATGATGTTTTTGAGAATGCTCTTTAATAATGCATGTGGGGCAATTTCAATTGTAAGGGCGTTTTTCGGAATGAATGTTGCAGCCTCCTCAAAGAGGACGCTGCTCAACAAGTTATTGGTGTGGTACTCCGGTGAAGAATATTTGCATTCGGGTTGTAGCCACCGACTTTTGGGTACGCTTGTGCTTATCCATTTATTTGAACGAGGTTTCGGATTAGGAATGATACGCTTAAGGTATTTCAGAAGTTCTGGCCCAAAGTGGGATATGTGTTTACTGTGGTAAGCAATATTTGCACATGACACTTCTTTGGCAAAAATATTTTTCGCTTTAAGTTGAAGCACAAAGCTGGCAACATCTTCACGTGGGCCTGATATAGTGCATGAGTCGGCACTGTTGTGACAAGCCACTTCTATATTATCAGGAAGCATGGGCAAAATTTCTGAATAGCCTAAACCTACAGCAGCCATTGATCCTTTGATTTTGTTCATATCAAAGCTTAATTTACCACGATAATACGCAGCTAAAATCGTTTGTTCAGCTGTAAAGCAATTGTCTGCATAAGCGCATCCTAATTCTCCCAGAGAATGTCCGATAATAAAGTCTGGACTCAAGCCCATTTCCTTTAATATGTCCACAAACGCTATCTGGATCGCGGAAATACCAACAAATGAATGGATGCAATTAGTAATCATATTTGGATCATCCGAGATAATATTGATTAGATCCACTCCCAAAGGTTTAAGCGTATTGTGGCTTCGTTGGATCGATTTCTTGAACAGGTTGATTTCCATCAATGATTTCCCCATTCCCACCCACTGCGATCCCATGCCACTGAACACCCAAACTAACGGACGCTTAAACCCTGAATTATGTTGGACATTTTTGCATATAAGTGTCGGTTTGGCATCATTTGCCTCGCATTTCAAAATACTGTATCCACGAAACACCATACCCCGTAAGCCTCCCGATTGAGCACTTTGCACCAATGCAAGATATTCTGCATCTAAGGGTCGGGTCTCCAGATCTTCAAAGAAACTGTTCAAATTTTCCTCTGTTCGGCTGGACCAAACGACCAACCGAGTATCCGTAGTTTCCTGATTTGCTGTTTTTTCTTTTTCAAATTGTTTCAACAAGGCATGTGCATTAGCTCCACCAAATCCAAATGAATTTACACCTATATATGGCTTAGGTAGTATAGTCGCTTCGCTGACGACTTTAAGTCGGCCGTCTCTTAGGGCATTTACTCCTGTCCTTATATTTTTGAAGTTTATGTTGGGTGGGATAATATTATTTTGCATGGCAAATAACACTTTGACCAGTGAACACAGCGCTGAGACAGGCTCACTGTGGCCGCAGTTCGATTTCACCGACCCTACTAGGAGTGATGAAGTCCGCTTACTACATATAGCATTATCTATAGCTCGGCACTCCTCGGGGTCGCCAACAATTGTTCCGGTGCTGTGCGCCTCCATGTATCCCAAATCATCCATATCAATATTGCTGTGTGAGTATACTCTTTTTAAAAGTCTTTCCTGTATATTACCAGATGGATAAGTAACCCCCTCTTCTTTAAATCCATCACAATTTGCTTCGCAATTCACAAGCGTAGCATAAATTCGCTTTGCCACAGATTTTCTTTGAAGGAATATGCAGCAGATGGCTTCAGATCGAGTGTAGCCATTGGCTGCTTCGTCAAACGGTGAACAACAACTTGTGCTTGATAGAACCCCTAGTAACTTAAATTGGAGTGATACATACGGATGTAGACACAAATTGGAACCACCCACAATTGCCGAGTCAATTTCACCACTTTCCAGAGCTCTATAAGCCAAATAAAGCGCGTACATGGAGCTGGAGCAAGCAGTGTCACATAGCAGCGAGGGTCCAGTTAATCCAAGAGTGTATGAAACTCGATTAGCAAACATGGATTTGCTGCATCTGCAATGAGAATTTTTAAATAGGTATTCTTACGTTTTCCATTGAAAACCCTAACAACTTCATGGCCCATATTCATAGTCAAATTAAGTTCCAACTTAACTGAAATGACGGCTACTAAGTTGGTACTAAGGTTTAGTAGCAACTAAACTTGACTATGAATATGCACCAATGAGCAGGTTTGTTTAAGCTTCTTGAATGAAAAACTAAAAAAAATTGTTTTTACCAGAATGAAAAAACCCGTTAGTAACATTTCCAATCGGATCCGCAAAAAAATTATTAAGAGGATTATCTTTGGTCTGACCGAAGCAAAACTACCCTGCACATATCAGCCCGATATCTTCTTCGACCATTTTCGTACATTTTTCGATATTTTATCTACCATATTTCGATAATTTTTAGATTTTTAATTTTGGGACGGTTCCATTTTTTGTAATTTGTATGGGAGTAGTTTTTCTCTGATTTGGACACTTTCAAAACTGCGACCGCTATCATGCGAACAGATGGATATGAATCGGTTCAGTTTTCGAGCAGATAAATAATATACATATGTATATAGTTTTCCCATATCGGTCACGCCTCCTTGCAAACGTTGCGTCAAAGTTAATATGCCCTGTCAAATCAGTGAAAATCTGGTGCTATTTTTCATACCTGCGTTAACATGTTTCGAAGAACACGTTATAACTTCGAAAGTTCGAGGTTTGTCAAAATGATCAAAAGTCGATCAAATAACCCCTTTTTTTTATTTTTTATTTTTAACGACGAATCCCAACGGTCCCACCAACCCGCCTAACCGACCGAGGGGCACATCCGCATGACGCACGGATTTGGTGACCGAACAGCCGTAATCCGGATTACGCTGTGTAACCGATCGCGGGTAAACATATTTGGAAATTCGTTTCAGCTACAGATTAAAATCATCAGCTGATAAAACGCATATTAATAAAACGCGAATTAGGTTATGAATGCAAGAGAGAATTCTTCCAAACATAACATATTATAAGATTGACGTGATAATAAACAATAGAATTAAAAGAAAATATTATGAAGCATCAGAATTCATGCGACGAATATGAATTTGATCAAATATAGTTTTTGTCTACTTTACGATATTAGACTTAACAAAAATACAAAGACAAAACAATCCAAACAGTTAATTTACGCGACAAAGATTACAAATATTAATTTTAGTATTTTGTTTTTTTATACGAAATAAAAAAAATCAAATACAAATAGAACAGTTAAGTAAACGGAACGAATGTGAATTCAGCTAAAAATTTTGTTTTATTTGTATACAATATACAGTAAAAAACAAAATTCTGCTGAAATATAAATATAAAATACAACAAAAATACAACACTTTCAAAAAATCGACAATGCCGATCTTTGTGGAGTTTGGCAACCCTGTCATTTCGTTAGACCCTAAGCGGTCCAAAAACTCAAAGAGCAACAAAGGCTTAAGTGTGATCAAGTGCATTTAAAATAAAAGTTTTAGTTTTATTAAGTGAATCTGACAGGTCAAAGACAGAATACAGGCTATTAAAATCGCTACAAATACAACGAAAAGGTTCATTCTGCGCGTAATTAGAGCGGCACATACTTAATATCAAAGGAATGAAAGATCTGGAACGACGGGTTGGGATATTAAAATCAATTTCTTGAAGCAAAAATGTAGAATTCAGAGAGCCATTTATCAATTTAATCAAAAATGTTACATTAAGCATCGTTCTTCTATTTTTTAGAGTAGGGATGTCCAAGAGTTTTAAACGATTTTCGTATGGAGGTAGGTTCTGATTCGGATTCCAGCGAAGGTTTCTTAAAGCAAATAATAAAAATTGTTTTTGAACCGATTCAATTCTATCAGAGTGGCAGTTGTATTGTGGATTCCACAAGACTGATGCATATTCCAAAATTGGTCTTACAAGTGATATGTAAAGACTTTTGGTAACGAATGGGTCATTAAATTCTTTTGACCATCTTTTAATGAAACCTAGAACACCCCTCGCCTTATTCACACATAAGTCAATATGTAGATGAAAGCGAAGTTTTGGATCCATAGTAAGACCCAGGTCCACGAAAGTAAAAACCTTTTCTAGATTACAGTTATTTATATGATACAGCGATGAAAGTTGGTGTCTTCTAGCAAATGTCATAAATTTACATTTTTTCAGGTTCAGTTCCATTAAGTTATTATCACACCAGATAGCTATACTGGTCAGATCTGATTGTAACAACTTATGTTGATCTAAGATGTCATAGGATAGAAACAATTTAACGTCATCAGCATACAACAGTACATTCGAATGTTTAATGACAGAAGGAAGGTCATTTATAAAAAGATTAAACAGAATAGGACCTAAGTGACTTCCTTGAGGAACTCCAGAAGTGACATCTATAGTTTTTGATGTTGATGATTCGAATAACACCTGTTGCTTCCGATTTGTCAGATACGATTCTACCCATTTTAAAAGAAGATCTGGGAATCCGTATCTTTTAAGCTTTTCAATCAACAAATAATGATTAACTTTATCAAAAGCTTTACTAAAATCAGTATATATGACATCTGTTTGAAGATTCTTTGAAAATTCCTTTATTGTTAATGAAGAAAATTCCAATAAATTTGTAGATGTTGATCTACCTCTCAGAAAACCATGCTGTGAAGGAGATATTAAAGTTGTGACCGAGTGAACCAATTGCTTTGTGACAACTTGTTCAAATAACTTTGGTATTGTGCTAAGTTTAGCAATACCTCTATAGTTAGATACGAATGATTTGGTTCCACTTTTATAAAGAGGAATAATGTATGACTCTTTCCATGAATTCGGAAAATAACCTCTTTCAATAGAGGCATTAAATATATTTGAAAGTGGAATGTATAAATTTTCTGCACAAACTTTCAAAATACAGCTAGGAATATTATCTGGACCAGTACTATATGAATATTTCAACGATTTTAGTTGTTGTAAGACATCATCAGATTCTATAACAGGATTGAGAATGGAATTATAAGTGGGGATGTTATATGGATACGATGTGTTGCCATAAGTATTATCAGAATATGTCGTTTTGAAGAAGTCAGCAAACATATTGGAAATCTCAGTAGGATTGTTGGACTCACGATCATTCCATTTCATTGTAGTTGGAAAACCAGTGTTTTTCCTTTTTGAATTTACAAAGTTATAAAAAGTTTTAGAATCGTATTTGATTTTGGATTTCAAATCGTTCAAATATTCATCATAGCATTTTTTATTAAGTACTTGATATTTATGTCTCAGAAGCGAATATTTTGAATAATCTTGAAGGTTTAAAGTTCTTTTATATGTTTTAAATGCCCGAGTTTTCGAAGTTTTTAGTTTCCTCAATTCTTTTGTAAACCATACAGCACCAAGCTCATTCGAATTCTTTTTAATGTTCTTTGGAACACATATCTCGAAGATTTTGCTGAGCGTACAATTGAAAATTGATACACAGTCGTCAACATCTTCAAAGTTCATGTCCCAACTAGTTTCAGATAAGAGTTGGTTCATTTTAACAAAATTTGTATTCTTGAAGCAAAAAAATGACTTCAACGGTGTAGAAACTGGTTCTAAGTTGTTTTGAACAAATTCGAAAGATAATTCAAGTGTTGGGTGATGGTTATCTTCTGGACATGCAAAAGCATCACAGCGTTGCACTGAAAACTTCGAAGAGTCATCAACATAAATTAAATCCAAAATTCTACTATTCTTATTTTCAATCCCGTTTACTTGTTGTAAACTCATATCTGAAAATGAATCCAGAAAGTCATTTAAACAGTCACGAGAAGAATACGGAAGAAACTGGTTTGAATCGCCACAAAAATTCCAAGATATATTCGGTAAATTAAAGTCTCCAAAAACAACAATGGAATCGGCAGGTTTAACATTTGAGTAAACCAATGATATAAGCGACACATGTCTTAGATAAACGGTAATATCGGAATTCGGTGGGATATACGAGCAAGTAACGAAAATATCGATACTAAAAACTCGAATTCGTACACAAATAAATTCCAAGTCAGAGACATCTGAAAGTATGACTTCCTCAGATGAAAAAAGGTTTTTTACTGCAATGAGGACTCCACCACCAGTCCTGCATTTACGATCCCTCCGAAAATTTTGATACCCAGCACACAGAATTTCTGAATCAAAAATATTTGGTTTAAGCCAAGTTTCGGTAAATACCAAGACATTATGACTACAATCGAAACTTTTAATATAAATATCGTTCAACTTTGTATTTAGCCCTCGAACATTTTGGTACAGAAGACAAACAACATTATTCGGGATTTTATTTAGTTTTTTTGATTAGAATTTAATTTTCTTTGAGGAAGTTGAACTGGAATTACTAGATTGGATTTCTCTTTATAAACAAATTCACGAACTAAAGTTTTATCCGGCCAAAAATTTTTATTTACAATCTCATCAAACAATTCTGCTGGAACAGATAATTTGAAAGATGAAATGTTTCTAGCGTATGAAAAGTTGAATTTAAAAGCATTTATATTATTACCGGTTTTATTGAGTTTAGAATCGATATAAAATATAATATCTTCAGTTAATGTGTCTGGTGCAAATCTGGATTAAAAAAAAATCAGATTAAAATCATCAGCTGATAAAACGCATATTAATAAAACGCGAATTAGGTTATGAATGCAAGAGAGAATTCTTCCAAACATAACATATTATAAGATTGACGTGATAATAAACAATAGAATTAAAAGAAAATATTATGAAGCATCAGAATTCATGCGACGAATATGAATTTGATCAAATATAGTTTTTGTCTACTTTACGATATTAGACTTAACAAAAATACAAAGACAAAACAATCCAAACAGTTAATTTACGCGACAAAGATTACAAATATTAATTTTAGTATTTTGTTTTTTTATACGAAATAAAAAAAATCAAATACAAATAGAACAGTTAAGTAAACGGAACGAATGTGAATTCAGCTAAAAATTTTGTTTTATTTGTATACAATATACAGTAAAAAACAAAATTCTGCTGAAATATAAATATAAAATACAACAAAAATACAACACTTTCAAAAAATCGACAATGCCGATCTTTGTGGAGTTTGGCAACCCTGTCATTTCGTTAGACCCTAAGCGGTCCAAAAACTCAAAGAGCAACAAAGGCTTAAGTGTGATCAAGTGCATTTAAAATAAAAGTTTTAGTTTTATTAAGTGAATCTGACAGGTCAAAGACAGAATACAGGCTATTAAAATCGCTACAAATACAACGAAAAGGTTCATTCTGCGCGTAATTAGAGCGGCACATACTTAATATCAAAGGAATGAAAGATCTGGAACGACGGGTTGGGATATTAAAATCAATTTCTTGAAGCAAAAATGTAGAATTCAGAGAGCCATTTATCAATTTAATCAAAAATGTTACATTAAGCATCGTTCTTCTATTTTTTAGAGTAGGGATGTCCAAGAGTTTTAAACGATTTTCGTATGGAGGTAGGTTCTGATTCGGATTCCAGCGAAGGTTTCTTAAAGCAAATAATAAAAATTGTTTTTGAACCGATTCAATTCTATCAGAGTGGCAGTTGTATTGTGGATTCCACAAGACTGATGCATATTCCAAAATTGGTCTTACAAGTGATATGTAAAGACTTTTGGTAACGAATGGGTCATTAAATTCTTTTGACCATCTTTTAATGAAACCTAGAACACCCCTCGCCTTATTCACACATAAGTCAATATGTAGATGAAAGCGAAGTTTTGGATCCATAGTAACACCCAGGTCCACGAAAGTAAAAACCTTTTCTAGATTACAGTTATTTATATGATACAGCGATGAAAGTTGGTGTCTTCTAGCAAATGTCATAAATTTACATTTTTTCAGGTTCAGTTCCATTAAGTTATTATCACACCAGATAGCTATACTGGTCAGATCTGATTGTAACAACTTATGTTGATCTAAGATGTCATAGGATAGAAACAATTTAACGTCATCAGCATACAACAGTACATTCGAATGTTTAATGACAGAAGGAAGGTCATTTATAAAAAGATTAAACAGAATAGGACCTAAGTGACTTCCTTGAGGAACTCCAGAAGTGACATCTATAGTTTTTGATGTTGATGATTCGAATAACACCTGTTGCTTCCGATTTGTCAGATACGATTCTACCCATTTTAAAAGAAGATCTGGGAATCCGTATCTTTTAAGCTTTTCAATCAACAAATAATGATTAACTTTATCAAAAGCTTTACTAAAATCAGTATATATGACATCTGTTTGAAGATTCTTTGAAAATTCCTTTATTGTTAATGAAGAAAATTCCAATAAATTTGTAGATGTTGATCTACCTCTCAGAAAACCATGCTGTGAAGGAGATATTAAAGTTGTGACCGAGTGAACCAATTGCTTTGTGACAACTTGTTCAAATAACTTTGGTATTGTGCTAAGTTTAGCAATACCTCTATAGTTAGATACGAATGATTTGGTTCCACTTTTATAAAGAGGAATAATGTATGACTCTTTCCATGAATTCGGAAAATAACCTCTTTCAATAGAGGCATTAAATATATTTGAAAGTGGAATGTATAAATTTTCTGCACAAACTTTCAAAATACAGCTAGGAATATTATCTGGACCAGTACTATATGAATATTTCAACGATTTTAGTTGTTGTAAGACATCATCAGATTCTATAACAGGATTGAGAATGGAATTATAAGTGGGGATGTTATATGGATACGATGTGTTGCCATAAGTATTATCAGAATATGTCGTTTTGAAGAAGTCAGCAAACATATTGGAAATCTCAGTAGGATTGTTGGACTCACGATCATTCCATTTCATTGTAGTTGGAAAACCAGTGTTTTTCCTTTTTGAATTTACAAAGTTATAAAAAGTTTTAGAATCGTATTTGATTTTGGATTTCAAATCGTTCAAATATTCATCATAGCATTTTTTATTAAGTACTTGATATTTATGTCTCAGAAGCGAATATTTTGAATAATCTTGAAGGTTTAAAGTTCTTTTATATGTTTTAAATGCCCGAGTTTTCGAAGTTTTTAGTTTCCTCAATTCTTTTGTAAACCATACAGCACCAAGCTCATTCGAATTCTTTTTAATGTTCTTTGGAACACATATCTCGAAGATTTTGCTGAGCGTACAATTGAAAATTGATACACAGTCGTCAACATCTTCAAAGTTCATGTCCCAACTAGTTTCAGATAAGAGTTGGTTCATTTTAACAAAATTTGTATTCTTGAAGCAAAAAAATGACTTCAACGGTGTAGAAACTGGTTCTAAGTTGTTTTGAACAAATTCGAAAGATAATTCAAGTGTTGGGTGATGGTTATCTTCTGGACATGCAAAAGCATCACAGCGTTGCACTGAAAACTTCGAAGAGTCATCAACATAAATTAAATCCAAAATTCTACTATTCTTATTTTCAATCCCGTTTACTTGTTGTAAACTCATATCTGAAAATGAATCCAGAAAGTCATTTAAACAGTCACGAGAAGAATACGGAAGAAACTGGTTTGAATCGCCACAAAAATTCCAAGATATATTCGGTAAATTAAAGTCTCCAAAAACAACAATGGAATCGGCAGGTTTAACATTTGAGTAAACCAATGATATAAGCGACACATGTCTTAGATAAACGGTAATATCGGAATTCGGTGGGATATACGAGCAAGTAACGAAAATATCGATACTAAAAACTCGAATTCGTACACAAATAAATTCCAAGTCAGAGACATCTGAAAGTATGACTTCCTCAGATGAAAAAAGGTTTTTTACTGCAATGAGGACTCCACCACCAGTCCTGCATTTACGATCCCTCCGAAAATTTTGATACCCAGCACACAGAATTTCTGAATCAAAAATATTTGGTTTAAGCCAAGTTTCGGTAAATACCAAGACATTATGACTACAATCGAAACTTTTAATATAAATATCGTTCAACTTTGTATTTAGCCCTCGAACATTTTGGTACAGAAGACAAACAACATTATTCGGGATTTTATTTAGTTTTTTTGATTAGAATTTAATTTTCTTTGAGGAAGTTGAACTGGAATTACTAGATTGGATTTCTCTTTATAAACAAATTCACGAACTAAAGTTTTATCCGGCCAAAAATTTTTATTTACAATCTCATCAAACAATTCTGCTGGAACAGATAATTTGAAAGATGAAATGTTTCTAGCGTATGAAAAGTTGAATTTAAAAGCATTTATATTATTACCGGTTTTATTGAGTTTAGAATCGATATAAAATATAATATCTTCAGTTAATGTGTCTGGTGCAAATCTGGACACGAAAATAGATTTTTTAGGTTGCACAACAACAAGCCTTTTTGGGGTTCTCGTTTCTTGTACTTCCCGCAAACAATCCTTTGGAGAAATAATATTTATGGAAGGACAAACATTTTTATCAATATTTGAGATTCCATTCATATTTTTCTCAGGAGCGTCATCTACCCTCGTTTCCAAAACCGCAGGATCAGGAGAATAAAATGTAACTGGTGAAGCAAACATATTGGAAAAGGATGGAGTTGTCGGAGTTGAAATTGGCTTTGGGGTAGGTGGTAAAAGCCCAACAGAAGTATTTTGTTTCGGAGCTGTTTCATCCAAACATTTATACTTCTGAAAGTTAATTTCGTACTCCTTCAGTTTAGACTGGGCAGCTGCTAAGTCCTTTGATACATCATTAAATCCCTTTCGGGCTTGATGTACCAATTTACAGATGTCCAGCTCTGTATCGCGGCAATCGTCGCAGGACCAACGAAGACCTTTTTTACCCTCGATCAGATCGACTACTCTACCAGTAAGGGATGCACATTTGACGTGATAAAAGATATCACATAGCCAACAAGAGACCATGCGTTCATTATCGACTTTAATGGCACACTTACGGAAAGAAAATGCCGATCTTTGTGGAGTTTGGCAACCCTGTCATTTCGTTAGACCCTAAGCGGTCCAAAAACTCAAAGAGCAACAAAGGCTTATGATCAAGTGCATTTAAAATAAAAGTTTTAGTTTTATTAAGTGAATCTGACAGGTCAAAGACAGAATACAGGCTATTAAAATCGTTACAAATACAACGAAAAGGTTCATTCTGCGCGTAATTAGAACAGCACATACTTAATATCCTGCGAATCGTAGAGAAGCGAAAAGAATAATAAAAAAGAGTAAAAAACAAGTTTTTTAAAATAAATTTCCTTTAAATTAATTTCCGCAATTTCGATTTAAAATTAAGGGTTTTTGGCTACTTGGTTCTTAATATCATTGCAGATTTTGAAGTCGCCAAAAACCCTTAATTTTAAATCGAAATCGCGGAAATTAATTTAAAGGAAATTTATTTTCTGCTTTTTAGTCGGTTAAAGGGTTATATTTTAAAAAACTTTGATTTAGTATGAACAATAACTAGTGTAGGGGATTTTGACATGAAATTAAAATTGAAAGGAAGGCAATTTAAATTTTACATGACTTTTATACCCCCACACTCACTGTGGCAGGGTATTTGACACAACGTTTGTAACGCCCATAAGAGGGCGTGTCCGGTATGGAAAAGTATATATATTCTTGATCAGCATCACCGCCGGAGTCAATTTATCCATGTCCGTTCGTCTGTCCGTCCGCATGATAGCGTCGCAGTTTTGGACATATCGATTTGAAACTTTGGGTACATGTTTTTCTCGTGAATACTGAGATCAAGTTCGAGAATCAGCCAAATCGGACAAAAACTAGGCGTGGCTCCCATACACCGAAAAAAAGGTCAATATTTTTGAAGTCTTTTTATTGCTGCATTCGATTGGAAATGTTTAGAAACGTATTTTTGACATGGTCCGAGGATCCGAAACCACATATATAAGGGTCAAAATGGGGTCTTGAGACCAACGGATTTTGGACATGGACTAAAACTATTTATAGGTGGCTCAAAATGGCGTCTTCAGACCACATAATTTTATGTTCGATTTCATTCAGCTTCGACATAGCCGAATATAGTCCACTCTCAAATTTTTATTTTAGTGTACAGTGTAGACACAAAATTTTTACGTATTTTGAATTTTTTAAGGTTGCGTGCAGATTCCCATTGACTACATACATACAGGAGCGTAGCCAGGATTTCGGTTCAGGGGGGCTTGAAAAAAAATTTGTTTTTAAATTATTTTTTTGATTGTAGTTTTGAACCTAGCTTTTTAATTGATAACCTTTTGGAAAATCAGTCGTAACATCCCAGTGAAATGAGATCGTGGATAATGCAATCAGTCTGTTATTAAAATTATTGTCATTAAAATCGCGAGTAGGTTTTTTATTGTACGAAAATATATACCGTCGCAATACAGCAGCACTTTCAAAACTTCACTGGAGGCATCAATGAATAAAAATAAACAAAAAAATCACAGTTTCCTTCTATTTCTTTTTTTAATAAAAAGTGGATTTTTTAACTTTAAAACAAACCAACATAATATTGTTTACTAATCGCCCATATCTCGTAAGTGGTCGAAAATCATATTACAAAAGAATCTCTGCTACATCTTTCCACATACTTAAAATATGCAAATTGTACATGAAACAATCGGGACTGAAATAAGGCCGGGATTCCAATCCCTACTCCAGACATTGATATTTTAATGTCCATAAATGTCCCCCACACAGTAGGAAAAAGTACCTCGAATATAAAAAAAATGTTGTCTCAAGACCCTATTTTGAGCCAATTATAGGTGGTTTTGGAGCCCGGACCATGTCCAAAATCCATTTCTAAACATTTCCAATCAAATCCACCAAAAAAAAAATTGGTCTCAAGACCCCATTTAGACCCTTATATATGTGGCTTCGGAACCTCGGACCATGTCAAAAATACGTTTCGAAACATTTTCAAACGAATACAACAATAAATAAAAACAGAGTAAAAAACAAGTTTTTTAAAATAACCCTTTAACCGACTAAAAAGCAGAAAATAAATTTTCTTTAAATTAACTTCAGCAATTTCGATTTAAAATTAAGGGTTTTTGGGTACTTTCCTCCGAATATCAGAGATTTTATAGTCGCCAAAAACCATTAATTTTAAATCGAAATTGCTGAAATTAATTTAAAGAAAATTTATTTTCTGCTTTTTAGTCGGTTAAAGGGTTATATTTTAAAAAACTTGTTTTTTACTCTGTTTTTATTTTCCTCTTTTTTTTTTTAGACCCTTATATATGTGGCTTCGGAACCTCGGACCATGTCAAAAATACGTTTCGAAACATTTTCAAACGAATACAACAATAAATAAAAACAGAGTAAAAAACAAGTTTTTTAAAATAACCCTTTAACCGACTAAAAAGCAGAAAATAAATTTTCTTTAAATTAATTTCAGCAATTTCGATTTAAAATTAAGGGTTTTTGGGTACTTTCCTCCGAATATCAGAGATTTTATAGTCGCCAAAAACCCTTAATTTTAAATCGAAATTGCTGAAATTAATTTAAAGAAAATTTATTTTCTGCTTTTTAGTCGGTTAAATGGTTATATTTTAAAAAACTTGTTTTTTACTCTGTTTTTATTTTCCTCTTTTTTTTTTTTTTTTTTTTTTAATTTTTTTTTCCCCCCTTTTTTCCCCTTTTTTACTCTTTTTCCCGAATGCGAACCTAAGTAAAAAATTTCAGCCTTGTAGCTTACAAAATACGAAAGTTAGGTCTTTAAATTGGCTCCATCCCGCTCCCCTTTGCCCCCACATTAATAGAATGCATTGTCACCGGAGTTCTATCAGTGTTCCAAATTTCAGCTCTCTAGCTCATGTGGAAGTGTATGAAAGTGGCTTAAATAACGCAAATACACCAAAAACTCTTAAGTTTGAAATTTCAATCCGATCCGATAACGGCAACCCGGCCCTGAAGTTGTCCAAAACGGGCTAACACTTGTATGGGGGAAAAAAATAAAACACAAATTTTAAGTTCGTTTTAGATCAAGAAAAATACGAGAAAAAAACCATAATTAAGCATTTTTGGAGGAAACCACCCTAGAATTAATTAAAAAACATTTTCGTAAAAATTAAAAAATAAAAATTAATTATTAAAAAAACTTTTTAAAATAATAAAATTACAAGAAAAAAATTTAAATTATTGGTTACTTTGATAAATTGTTATTAACAATTCTGTTTAATAAAAAGATTTTGAGATGTTTTTGTAACATTATAACTTTTTTTGCTCTTCTGATGGCATCACTGCCGACCATCGCAATGCCCATCAGCTGTTTTTTATTCCGCCGATGGAAGCGATGGCAGTCAGTGACATCTGGCGAACAGTGCTACCAGATGATCACAAAAAGTTATTATGTGGCAAAATACCTCCAAATGATTTTTATTAAACAGAATTTTTAGGAAATATTTATGGGGAAAACCAACAATTTTGGTTTTTTTATAGTATTTTTCTTTATAAAATGCATTTTTATTTATTTTTATTATTAATTTTTTTTTTTTTATTTTTACGAAAATGTTTTTTAATTAATTCTAGCGTGGTTTCCTCCAAAAATGCTTAATTATGGTTTTTTTTCTCGTATTTTTCTTGATCTAAAACGAACTTAAAATTTGTGTTTTATTTTTTTCCCCCATACAAGTGTTAGCCCGTTTTGGCCAACTTCAGGGCCTTTGCGGGCCGGGTTGCCGTTATCGGATCGGCTTGAAATTACAAACTTAAGAGTTTTTGGTGTATTTGCGTTATTTAAGCCACTTTCGAGACAGATCGGGCAAATTTTTTGGACAGCTCTAGTGTGGGGGTATAAATATCATATTGTTGAGAAATCATGATTTGAAATTT
Source organism: Heteromyza rotundicornis (assembly GCA_951394025.1). Classification (NCBI taxonomy): domain Eukaryota; kingdom Metazoa; phylum Arthropoda; class Insecta; order Diptera; family Heleomyzidae; genus Heteromyza; species Heteromyza rotundicornis. The sequence goes on from OX596012.1 coordinate 44,020,800, forward strand.
AAAATTTCCGTATTTTATATGGACTCCAAGTTTTTTAAAAAGGTTAAAATACTTCAAAAATTAAATATATGAATTCTGTCTTTTGACAGCATGCCGATAAATATCTGAGGATTCTAGTGGCATTCATAACTCCAAAAACCAAAGCTGGGCATTAACTAGTTAATTAGTTAATAGTTAATTAACGAAGTTAAATTTTTGGTTAACTTTTAACGTTTCAGTTAATTTTAAAAACCATTAACTTTTTCATTTAGTTAAGTAAAATTTCTTCGATTAACTAGCATTAGTTAACTTTAAAACATAAAATTTTTTTTATTATTGAATATAAAAAAAAAGTTAAAATTAAGAATTCATACTATTTTAGAACTGATATTGACACTTAATTTAAAAATTATTTCACAAAACAATTAAATACACTGGCCGATATATTTTGAAGTGTTCTATATTCTATACAACATTCTAAACACAATGGCGTTCTCAGCCAGGATGTTTACATCGTATTTTCAATTTCTCAAGTTTCTCAGAATGGCGAAAAACTGAGAACGCCATTGTGTTTAGAATAGCCTGTGCTATTTGTTCTTAACCAGACTTCATTAATTTCATTGTTATGCCTTCATATGAATATAAATAAATTGTTTCATAGACGAAATTTTGCTTTTGATAAAAATTTGTATCATTTATTTTAAAGCAAATTTGCATTGCTGAAACCGATTGGAAAAACGGTCTGTGAGTGCAGGCATTCAATTGAATAAAGTTAAAAAGTATTTTTTATGTGTTTTTTGTAAAAAAATTTTTTTTTTGTTTTCTATACGAAGTTAATTTTTCAACGAAATTAACTTTTTAATTTAACGAAGTTAAATTTTTGATTTACTATTATCGTGTTAACGAAGCTAAATTCTCGATTAACTATGCCCAGCTTTGCCAAAAACCAAAATTTTGAGTTGTGTCTTTATGGCCAGTTCCTTTGTATATAAAAATGACTTATGTGAAGTTTAGAGCCATTCGGATAAAGAAAAGTCGGCGCGGAATGCGAGTCAAAATTCCTCTTGCCAAAATTCACCGTGTCGAAATTCAGCCTTACAAAATTCCCTTTTAAATATAGGATTTTTTTGAAGGGTGAATTTTTAAAGGTGAATTTTGTAGAGGTGAATTTTGTAAAGGTGAATTTTCTAAAGGTGAATTTTGAAAAAGGTTAATTTTGAAAAGGGGAATTTTGTGAAGGGGAATATCGTCAGAAGAATTTTATACCAGGGGAATTTCGACCCCAAACCCATGAAAAACATTGGAAATAGTGCTCGGATTTTGATGACACTTTATACTTTATCCGATTGGCTCCAAACTTCACATAAGACATTTTTATATACAAAGGAACCAAAGTAACCCAACCGGACCATCGAGCACTCATTTTGAAGAAAGCTTCTAATTTCATAAATGAAATAACAGTTTTAAAATATAAATTTTATTTAAATTTTCGTATCATCCAGTTTTTGTTAATAACTTTTATCTTTTTCACTTTCACTTTAAAATTAAACTTTTTTGACTTTATGGAACCGATATATTAAAATCTCTGGGAACCGGAACCGAAACCGATATATTTTTAAATCTCAGAACCGGAATCGATTTCGGTACCAGTCCCTGCCTATGATATATTTTGAATTAAATTCAATGCATAATATAAAATATTGTTCAACGGATAAAGTGCCAGGATGTGAACGTGATGTCTGCTTGGTTTGGAAGAAAATAAACGTGGAAACGCGTTTCTCCTTATGGTAGCTGAAGCATAACCTCTAGAGTCCCGGCATTTTGGAATTAAGCTTAGGACACGCCCCTGAATGAGTTCAACAAAAAAAATTCAAATTTTTGTAATTTTTGTATGGAGCAAATCACAGAATGACTGGACTAATATATGTTTCCAAAAAAAAGTTTCATTATTCACGAAAATTTTCAGTACAATTTGATGCCAAAAAGTAAAATTTTTTGGTCGGTTTGATACAGTTTTGAAACTGTCATCTCCAAAAACTGCAATACAGTCTATTACCTGCATTTATCTCAAACAAATTTAATTTTTCAAATTAGTAGGTTACTTTTCCGTCTTGCCATGGGTAAATTTACTAGTCATAAGAATAATAACTAAAAGGTATATTATTAACTAACGTAATAAAAAATTTGCTAAATTTGATTTGCTATAGCTCATAGGAAAGGTAAGTGATCACTCTTTCACACGGTACAACCAATTTTATGGAATATTCATTTGAAGTCCACTAAAAATAGACAAGCTTTAAAAATTTTTATTTTTTTTATCATCATATCCGCCATATTTACTTGGCTTTTTGGAAGAGAAGTATACCACGCTATACCATGTTGGAAAGGTTAGAATTTGGCCAAACAATTGTTTTTTAAAACAATATTTTTTTAGTGTTTTTTGCTTTACTATGATTTTATGAAGTACTAGCTTATACCCACAGCTTCGCTCGCAATAATTTTGTATTTTCACGTCAATGTTATCAATCAATACTAGGGGTATTCATTTAAAGTGGGGAAAACCCTGAGAAACGCGTAGTGGTTCAGTTGTTGACGAGAACTGTCAAAAATTGTATGAGAAGAGAATTGCACAAAGTGGAAAATTTTGCGCGTCGATTTTGGTGCGGAAAGAACTGCACAAATGTTGTGCGATTGTAGTGATGTCGAACAATAAAATTGATATTCGATTAATTAAAAAAGTAATTATCAAAAGTAATAAAATGCAGCTGCTTATTAAAAAGAAAAATGTATAATTATAGGGGAGGGTGCCCACCTACTGGCACCCTAAGATTTTGAGGCTATAACTTTCGTTTGAAACATAATTTCGCGGAGATCTCGGGTTCGTTTAAAAGCTGAGTTCAATAGATAACAAAAATTTTTAACGGAACTTAAAAATTCCGAAAACGATGTTGGTAGTAAATCTAGCAAAAGTCTGTCAAAAATTCGAAGAAGAATCAAAAGAAGTGAAGAAATATTGTCTGGTGCGTTCATGAAACAGACCGCAGAAAACTTCGCTAGTCACCAACTGCACAACTTCCACTTATAAATGAATACCCTTACTATGTATTATTTAAGCAACTGAAACCAGTCATCCCTCTGCCCATTCTAAATCCAGCACCAAATCCAAAATTTCAGCAAAATTTAAAAGGACCCGAGTTGCAGAGCTTTAAAAATTAAGGATTGGCAGAACGCCCAAAGTTAATGAATTTGCAATCAAGTATTTCTTGAGTTATAAGGGAACAAACATACAGACAAACCTACAAACTCACAAAGAATTTTATATAAGTAAAGAGATGTAATATATTGTGCTGCTTTAAAAATGCAGGCACAACTTTAAAAAAACATTGTTCGCAGAAGAAATTTAGGAAAAAATTAACGAAAACAAACTATTGAGTAAAATAATATAAAAGGAAAATACAACCGCTTTGGTTTTTTTGAAAATTCCTTAGTTATATCGCCTAGTGTAACTGAAATTTCCTGGTGGATATTCAATGATGCTTGACCATTTAGTTGCCTTTCTCCTATTTGATTGCGCAAATAATTTGTTAGCCAACGCAGAGTGCTGAATGTCGCTCATATGAAGGAGTATTCACCAGAAAACGAAGTCTGTTGTGGCAGCCGAGTTTCCGGCCAACCGAATGCTAGCGGCGGTCACAACATATACTCTCTGAGGTTGCCGCATCTAGTATCTGTTGTCACAACATCATCTGTCTGATATCGCAACATCTACTTCCTATATAAATAAATCAGCGAAGGCATTTGACGCGTCAATAAATTCATTTGACGTTTTTGACGTCAAATTTTACACGTCAAAAATTTAACGTCAACAATTTATCCAACTTGACGGACAATTTAAAATTTTTAAAAAATGTTTAATGCAAAAATGTGATTTTTGGCAAATAGAGATCGGATCTTTAGTTGAAAATAAATATTTAATAGCAATTACATTTATGCGCATATCGTCCCATATTTTTAATAATATAGCACAATTCAAAATTTGACGTCAACAAAAAAATGTACGCGTCAAATTATACGTGTTGTTTTTTTATTTCATATATACCTAAGCCACATTTAAGTAACAATAACATATTTGGGCGATTTATTTAATAGATTCCTGACAAGACGAATATTTAAACAAGTAAGTAAGTTTCAGTCAAATATCAAATCAAATTATTAACATTTCAAATATTATAGAAAAAATTTTTACCTTTTCCGGGGTCCTTGGACCACCTGTTTTGTAACTCAATGCTTAACCCTCTGAGCTACGGAGCACCCATCATTCATGCCGATAAAAACAAAGCATATTTTGAAATTCCAAATTTATTTTGGCTCAAAAAATCGTCAAAAGTTAGATACATTTCGTACTTTAAATTCTGAGCGCTCAGCAAATCATCCAAAATTAGATAATTTTCTGCGCAGTAGCACAGAGGGTAAAGTGATGAACTTAAGATTCGAAGGTCCGGCGTTCAAATCCAGTTGAGTGTGAAAAGGTATCTATTTGAAATGTTAATTTGAAAATAAGTTAAAAAATGGTAAAAAAAGGTACTTGGAAGAACTGTGGTATATTTTTTTTTGCAAAATCTACAATTTTATAAAAAAAAATTAAATTAAAAAAACATATCCCGAAACGGGGACTTGATCCCCGTACTTCCGTTTATGAGACTGACTGCCTAACCCCTGAGCTACCGGCATAACTTGAATGAACGGCAATTTACCAGTTTTCCCATTTTAATGACAATCCTCTTCACATGTACGCGTACATGTGTCATGTTGAACAATAGCATCATGTTAAAACAGCCTGAAAGATCGGCTGAAACGCTAAAAATTTAGACTCTAAAAAGTATCTAATTTTGAAGGATTTTAATAACCAAAATAATTTTTGAATTTCAAAATAGGAAGGGAAACACGCCATATAAGGCTCCAATTAGAGTCTTTTCTGAGCTAAATGAGAGCCTTATAAGAGTCAAAAAAGAGTCAAATTGTTTCCTGGGATCATGCTTTCGCGTACATTAAAGCTGTCCATAAAAAAAAATTTGCCTGATCGGCTTAAATAATGCTAATATGTACCAAAAACCTAAAGTTGGCCAAAACGGGCTAACACTTGTATGGGAGCAAAAAACACAAATTTTAAGTTCGTCTTAGATCAAGACAAATACGAGAAAAAAAACGTTATTAACCATTTTTGGCGGAGCCCCCCTGGTCCCAGCCTATCAGCTGTTTTTTATTCCCCCGGATGGAAGCGATGGCAGTCAGTGACATGTGGCGGAACAGTTCTACCTGATGATCACAAAAAGTTGGCGAAATACCTCAAAATCGTTTAAAACGAACTTAAAATTTGTGTTTCCCCCCCATGCACAGAGGGAAAAAAATCACAACTTCAAGATTTGAAACGGGTATCGTTACGAAAAATTCATTACCGCACAGTTCAAAAATACAACTGTCGGACCAAATTTTTTTTGATTCCTTTTTTCCCCTTTATTTGGCAAACAAAAACTAATCTGCCGATTTTATCGCATTTTTGAGGTACTGGACGTCGATTCCAAGAAATCTAGAGTTAGTAAAGCAAAACAGACACCGAAAAAAAGAAAAACTAATGTTTAAAAAGAAAACAACAAAAATTGCTCCGACTGAGATTCGAACCCACGGTCCCAAAAAGTAAAACTTTTTATACCCCCACACTCACTGTGGCAGGGTATACTAACTTTGTCACAACGTTTGTAACGCCCATAAGGAGGCGTGTCCGGTATGGAAAAGTATATATATTCTTGATCAGTATCACCTCCTGAGTCGATTTAGCGATGTCCGTCTGTCTGTCCGTCCGTCTGTCCGTCTGTCCGTCTGTCCGTCTGTCCGTCTGTCCGTCCGCACGATAGCGGTCGCAGTTTTGGAGATATCGACTTGAAACTTTTTTTACATGTTTTTATCGTGAATACTGAGATCAAGTTCGAGAATCAGCCAAATCGGACAAAAACTGGGCGTGGCTTCCATACACCGAAAAAAAAGGTAAAAATTTTTTATTGTTGTATTCGATTGGAAATGTTTAGAAACGTATTTTTGACATGGTCCGAGGTTCCGCAGCCACATATATAAGGGTCTAAATGGGGTCTTGAGACCAATTTTTTTTTTTTGTGGATTTAATTGGAAATTTTTAGAAATGGATTTTGGACATGGTCCGGGCTCCAAAACCACCTATAATTGGCTCAAAATAGGGTCTTGAGACCACAATTTTTTATGTTCAAGGTACTTCTTCCTACTGTGTGGGGGTATTTCAGCTTCGGTATAGCCGAAGATAGTTCACTCTCTAGTTTCAGTTATATTTCAGAACTGAAACAGTTTCAAATCCTAACCAAGCAGTTTCATAGTATATGTACACTGAGAAAAAAATCCAAAACTTCATGGTTATGATTTAAAACGGGTATCGCTTTGAAAAAATCAAAACTGCTCAGTTCTAAAATATAACGTGAAACAGTGTCAATATTTGAATGTTGATTTTTATACCCTGCACACTGGTGTCCAAGGGTATATTTAGGGAATTCACAAGGGTCTCGTATCGGTCGTATTGTTGTATTGTAGTGAAAAAATACGATAGTTGTGAAAATGTTGTTGCTGTTTTCCATACAAAAAAAAATACGATAATACAACTTTGCAAACTGTGTTTCTATGACTCTCGTATCGATTCTTCTTCTTATTTGAAAAGTAATTGGAGGGAATTGTTAAAATTTCTTTTAGGGACTGTTTTTAATGCATAAAACGTGCACGACCCAGGGGATTCCGGAAGCATTTTGAATGCATTAAACGTGCGCGACTTGTTGAAAATATTGCATCAAAGCACAGGTGAACCGCAATATTCTTCCGATCCTTGATTTGGGCCGCATCAGCACCTCCGCGAATGGTGGCACGCATCCCGTGGCGAACGAATTTAGGTTAGGTTAAACATTTGCTATATAATTTTTTCGCTCTCTTTTTCTCTCCCTCTCTGAAATGACAGTACTAGATTTTTTTCTGCAATGGGTGTGCTCACAACAATTGTATTTTTTCAAGCACGATGATACGACAATACGACAATACGAGACCCTTGTGAATTGAAAATGGGCAACATCGGATAAGAGCCACGCCTACCTCCCATACAAAATGGCCGCCAATTTTACGTTATTTTCGTTTATCTTGAGAAATACTTAACCGATTTGGATGCGGTTTTCTGCATTGGGTTGGAAATGAGGTCGGAAACGAAATGGGAATAAAACCGGAACGAAATGGAATTGGACCGGAACAAAATGGAATTGGAACAAAATTTTTAAATGGATCGGGAAACTAAAATTATCGATAAATATTGGCAAATTATCGATAAATAGTGGAAAATTATCGATAAAATATCGAAAAATTATAAATAAATTATCGAAAAATTATCGATAAAAAATCGAAAAATTATCAATAAAAAATCGATAAATTATCGATAAAAAAATCGAAAAATTGTCGATAAAAAATCGATAAATTATCGATAATAAACCGATAAATTATCAAAAAATTATCGATAAAAAATCGATAAATTTTCGTAAAATTATCAAATAAAAAAATCGATAAAATATCGAAAAATTATGAATAAAATATCGAAAAACTATCAATAAAATACCGATTTTCGATAAAATTACTAACAAATGGTCTCAGAATGTGTCGTACTCGCATGTGCAGGGTATTATAGCTTCGGTCAGACCGAAGATAATTATCTTACTAGTTTTATGTACGATTGTACTTTTTTAGGTATAATCTCAATTCTACAGAATGAATTCTATAAAATTGTGTATGAAAAATCAAAGACAAGTTCAAAACGCGGATTTGTATTTTTCGATAAAATTTGATTTAGGTTGTGGAACAAAAACGTAGCCGTCTCAAATCATTTCCATTTCAGTCACAAAAACATTACAATTTCAGAGACAACAACATTTCAGCCTGAATATAGCAATTGAAAAATTCTGCTAAATAAGTTAACAGCAAGGTCTTTTCGTACTGGGCAGAATAATGTTATCCTATTTTCAGATGATGGTTGTATCTTGAAAGATTGTATGATGTAAGTTTGAATGCTTGAGTGAATGTATGAATTGGGTTTGATATTGAAATCAGTGGTCTAAACGAAGAATGCTTGCAGCTCAACAAATAGCTTTTGAGTTTAGAGACTTTGATAAGTTTGTGAAAAATTTGAAAGAAAAAAAGTCGTGAACTTTAAAACGTATCAGTCGTAAATTTTTTGTGTTGTGGAAGAAAAATGGACATTATGTACAAAGACATAGCAGCGCGCATGAACAGCTGATCGATAGAAAAAGAAAGACAGCAGTTGAACGACACATACGAATATTTAATTCTCTATTTAATTTTTTTTAGTACTAAAAACTCCATTACTTTCTTAGTTTTATTTTTCTTTTGATTGTTGTAAAAGTGCATAAATAGTAATAAAGAGCAAAGTTAGCTTCATTATAGAGCGAGGAAAGAAAGATCACGAAATGGAAGAAAAAAAAGGAACAATAGCAATAGGTTTATGCTGCTCTTACCATTTTGGAGATTATTGATTTGATAAGAGCAGAAAAGTATACCAAAGAGGCCAAAGCTTTTGGTTTTAGTTATTTTTTTCTTATTTTTGTTCCTTTGATTACTCGCTTAATTTTAATCGGTGTTTCATATCTCGCATAAAGAAAAGAAAGTAGAATTTCAATTGCAGGCAGTACATGTCAATTATGAATTGTATCCATCACGATACATTTATGCACTTAATTTATACATAATCTTTATTGTTAGATTTATTTTTTTTTAAATTTATTTATTTTTTTTTTTTAATTTTTTTTTATTTTTATTCATTGAATACAGTTTTAACATACTTTGGCATTTTGAATTATTTTCTTATTTTTAGTTTAATATTAATAAAGCCAAATAATAATTTCTTTCTGAACGGTTTAGTTTTAGCAAGGAATACAGTTTTTCATCCAAAAAATGTTGATAAGCATTCAGGAAAAAACTTCGAAAAGTCGGATATTTTTGGAAATTTAATGTGTTTCATATTTTCATTACGTCAACAAATTTAAGCAAAAAATAGTTCCAAACTGTTTGCAAATTAGTAGACTATAAAGCACTCAAATCCATTTTGTTTAAATGGAAATCGCATCAAAAAATACATCGAACATCGTTCGGGACATGAAATACAAATTCCATTTCCGTATATTAAAATGTTCGACAAAATGTTCAGGTCAAGAGTTGTTCGAGAAATGTGGATCAAACGACTCATTTTTAAAATGATCTTATTTTGACCGGAAACCAAGATTCCAAAGACCAAATCGATTCCAATTAGCATTTTATTCTACATATTTTAAAGTTATTCAAACTTTTTTCTAATATTCCAAATCATAAGTGTGATAAATTCAAAAAAAATCCAATAAAAACCTTCAATATTGTTAGATTTTTTGCGCAATTTCCAAAATAGTATAGTATGGGTATTAAAACAGCCTGAAAGATCGGCTGAAACGCTAAAAATTTAGACTCTAAAAAGTATCTAATTTTGAAGGATTTTAATAACCAAAATAATTTTTGAATTTCAAAATAGGAAGGGAAACACGCCATATAAGGCTCCAATTAGAGTCTTTTCTGAGCTAAATGAGAGCCTTATAAGAGTCAAAAAAGAGTCAAATTGTTTCCTGGGATCATGCTTTCGCGTACATTAAAGCTGTCCATAAAAAAAAATTTGCCTGATCGGCTTAAATAATGCTAATATGTACCAAAAACCTAAAGTTGGCCAAAACGGGCTAACACTTGTATGGGAGCAAAAAACACAAATTTTAAGTTCGTCTTAGATCAAGACAAATACGAGAAAAAAAACGTTATTAACCATTTTTGGCGGAGCCCCCCTGGTCCCAGCCTATCAGCTGTTTTTTATTCCCCCGGATGGAAGCGATGGCAGTCAGTGACATGTGGCGGAACAGTTCTACCTGATGATCACAAAAAGTTGGCGAAATACCTCAAAATCGTTTAAAACGAACTTAAAATTTGTGTTTCCCCCCCATGCACAGAGGGAAAAAAATCACAACTTCAAGATTTGAAACGGGTATCGTTACGAAAAATTCATTACCGCACAGTTCAAAAATACAACTGTCGGACCAAATTTTTTTTGATTCCTTTTTTCCCCTTTATTTGGCAAACAAAAACTAATCTGCCGATTTTATCGCATTTTTGAGGTACTGGACGTCGATTCCAAGAAATCTAGAGTTAGTAAAGCAAAACAGACACCGAAAAAAAGAAAAACTAATGTTTAAAAAGAAAACAACAAAAATTGCTCCGACTGAGATTCGAACCCACGGTCCCAAAAAGTAAAACTTTTTTCAGTTATATTTCAGAACTGAAACAGTTTCAAATCCTAACCAAGCAGTTTCATAGTATATGTACACTGAGAAAAAAATCCAAAACTTCATGGTTATGATTTAAAACGGGTATCGCTTTGAAAAAATCAAAACTGCTCAGTTCTAAAATATAACGTGAAACAGTGTCAATATTTGAATGTTGATTTTTATACCCTGCACACTGGTGTCCAAGGGTATATTTAGGGAATTCACAAGGGTCTCGTATCGGTCGTATTGTTGTATTGTAGTGAAAAAATACGATAGTTGTGAAAATGTTGTTGCTGTTTTCCATACAAAAAAAAATACGATAATACAACTTTGCAAACTGTGTTTCTATGACTCTCGTATCGATTCTTCTTCTTATTTGAAAAGTAATTGGAGGGAATTGTTAAAATTTCTTTTAGGGACTGTTTTTAATGCATAAAACGTGCACGACCCAGGGGATTCCGGAAGCATTTTGAATGCATTAAACGTGCGCGACTTGTTGAAAATATTGCATCAAAGCACAGGTGAACCGCAATATTCTTCCGATCCTTGATTTGGGCCGCATCAGCACCTCCGCGAATGGTGGCACGCATCCCGTGGCGAACGAATTTAGGTTAGGTTGAACATTTGCTATATAATTTTTTCGCTCTCTTTTTCTCTCCCTCTCTGAAATGACAGTACTAGATTTTTTTCTGCAATGGGTGTGCTCACAACAATTGTATTTTTTCAAGCACGATGATACGACAATACGACAATACGAGACCCTTGTGAATTGAAAATGGGCAACATCGGATAAGAGCCACGCCTACCTCCCATACAAAATGGCCGCCAATTTTACGTTATTTTCGTTTATCTTGAGAAATACTTAACCGATTTGGATGCGGTTTTCTGCATTGGGTTGGAAATGAGGTCGGAAACGAAATGGGAATAAAACCGGAACGAAATGGAATTGGACCGGAACAAAATGGAATTGGAACAAAATTTTTAAATGGATCGGGAAACTAAAATTATCGATAAATATTGGCAAATTATCGATAAATAGTGGAAAATTATCGATAAAATATCGAAAAATTATAAATAAATTATCGAAAAATTATCGATAAAAAATCGAAAAATTATCAATAAAAAATCGATAAATTATCGATAAAAAAATCGAAAAATTGTCGATAAAAAATCGATAAATTATCGATAATAAACCGATAAATTATCAAAAAATTATCGATAAAAAATCGATAAATTTTCGTAAAATTATCAAATAAAAAAATCGATAAAATATCGAAAAATTATGAATAAAATATCGAAAAACTATCAATAAAATACCGATTTTCGATAAAATTACTAACAAATGGTCTCAGAATGTGTCGTACTCGCATGTGCAGGGTATTATAGCTTCGGTCAGACCGAAGATAATTATCTTACTAGTTTTATGTACGATTGTACTTTTTTAGGTATAATCTCAATTCTACAGAATGAATTCTATAAAATTGTGTATGAAAAATCAAAGACAAGTTCAAAACGCGGATTTGTATTTTTCGATAAAATTTGATTTAGGTTGTGGAACAAAAACGTAGCCGTCTCAAATCATTTCCATTTCAGTCACAAAAACATTACAATTTCAGAGACAACAACATTTCAGCCTGAATATAGCAATTGAAAAATTCTGCTAAATAAGTTAACAGCAAGGTCTTTTCGTACTGGGCAGAATAATGTTATCCTATTTTCAGATGATGGTTGTATCTTGAAAGATTGTATGATGTAAGTTTGAATGCTTGAGTGAATGTATGAATTGGGTTTGATATTGAAATCAGTGGTCTAAACGAAGAATGCTTGCAGCTCAACAAATAGCTTTTGAGTTTAGAGACTTTGATAAGTTTGTGAAAAATTTGAAAGAAAAAAAGTCGTGAACTTTAAAACGTATCAGTCGTAAATTTTTTGTGTTGTGGAAGAAAAATGGACATTATGTACAAAGACATAGCAGCGCGCATGAACAGCTGATCGATAGAAAAAGAAAGACAGCAGTTGAACGACACATACGAATATTTAATTCTCTATTTAATTTTTTTTAGTACTAAAAACTCCATTACTTTCTTAGTTTTATTTTTCTTTTGATTGTTGTAAAAGTGCATAAATAGTAATAAAGAGCAAAGTTAGCTTCATTATAGAGCGAGGAAAGAAAGATCACGAAATGGAAGAAAAAAAAGGAACAATAGCAATAGGTTTATGCTGCTCTTACCATTTTGGAGATTATTGATTTGATAAGAGCAGAAAAGTATACCAAAGAGGCCAAAGCTTTTGGTTTTAGTTATTTTTTTCTTATTTTTGTTCCTTTGATTACTCGCTTAATTTTAATCGGTGTTTCATATCTCGCATAAAGAAAAGAAAGTAGAATTTCAATTGCAGGCAGTACATGTCAATTATGAATTGTATCCATCACGATACATTTATGCACTTAATTTATACATAATCTTTATTGTTAGATTTATTTTTTTTTAAATTTATTTATTTTTTTTTTTTAATTTTTTTTTATTTTTATTCATTGAATACAGTTTTAACATACTTTGGCATTTTGAATTATTTTCTTATTTTTAGTTTAATATTAATAAAGCCAAATAATAATTTCTTTCTGAACGGTTTAGTTTTAGCAAGGAATACAGTTTTTCATCCAAAAAATGTTGATAAGCATTCAGGAAAAAACTTCGAAAAGTCGGATATTTTTGGAAATTTAATGTGTTTCATATTTTCATTACGTCAACAAATTTAAGCAAAAAATAGTTCCAAACTGTTTGCAAATTAGTAGACTATAAAGCACTCAAATCCATTTTGTTTAAATGGAAATCGCATCAAAAAATACATCGAACATCGTTCGGGACATGAAATACAAATTCCATTTCCGTATATTAAAATGTTCGACAAAATGTTCAGGTCAAGAGTTGTTCGAGAAATGTGGATCAAACGACTCATTTTTAAAATGATCTTATTTTGACCGGAAACCAAGATTCCAAAGACCAAATCGATTCCAATTAGCATTTTATTCTACATATTTTAAAGTTATTCAAACTTTTTTCTAATATTCCAAATCATAAGTGTGATAAATTCAAAAAAAAATCCAATAAAAACCTTCAATATTGTTAGATTTTTTGCGCAATTTCCAAAATAGTATAGTATGGGTATATTAAAAGCAATTCAATTCGATTTAATATAACATTTTTTTACTAAAGTTTGGTTGAATTGAAAAAAATCCAAATCCCGGGATTCTATTTTTCAATCCCGAAAATCCCGGGATTGGCATCCCTAGTCCACACTAACCATTGCAATGATGTATTAAATTTTTTATAAAAATTTGTCGATAATATTATTGAAAAATTTAAAAAAATAAAATGTGAAAATATGGATGAAAAATACAAAAAATGAGAAAATATGGATTTTAATATTTTATATTTAAATAAATATAAAAATTAGCCCCGATGATGACTAATAGATCTTGTTAGAGGGGGGTTAAAAAGAGTATCCGTGTCTCTCCGATTTTCTGGATATATTCTTAAAACCGTTTAAATCGCATTTTTGTATTTTATATTTTTCCCATGCTCATAATAATTCTTCAAAAGCACAGTTTTAATTGAATTTGAAATGTTAAATTTTGGATTTATATTTTTGTTTGCCTTCGAATGAGTTGGTATTGAAATGGACGGAATCGGTGGAGTGCCACGCCTACCTCCCATATAAGTGACAATCAGGTTTTGTATAATATGTTACATAATTCCGCTGAAATAGTTCTAAACTTTGTATGTGGGGTTTTTTGGGGTCGCTGATTTCGAATTTGATGTCGAAATTTCTAAATTCAAAATGGCGGATCCAACATGGCTGACGAAATTTTAAGGTTTCAACAAAATAGTATGAAATTTTATGTTGGGGGGTTTTGTCGGCTTTGACCGACTGAAACTTACTCACTAGTTTTTAGTTTTTTCTTTCAAAAAGCACAAACAAATTTTGAAAATGGAATTATAAAATATGGTGAATTATAGTTTTCTATGAAAAATGTAAGAAATAGAAACTAGAATATGGATTTTGATTTTTTTTCTCATTAATACATCAAATTAAACTTACCCGGTTATTCCGAATCCGGACTCTGTACTCTTGGGTCCATAGTACATTGTATTTTCTGATTCTGAATAACAGGATCCAATATATACACCACCGTTACAACCTCGCAGACTTAAAGGGTTTACTCCAGCATCCATAACTGCTTTAAATGATTCTTCGATAAGCATTCGCGCCTGCGGATCCATGTTATCGGCTTGCACATGGTGCACTCCAAAAAATGTGGCATCGAAATATTCTAATTGTGGAATAGTCGCATTAGAATACAAATCCATATCAACGCTAGATGCATGCCGTTCTGGACCACCTTTGGTCATATCAACCTGATGAATACAGAAACTTTATTGATATACTCAGGGAGAAAATAGAGAAATCAAATGAAAACGTGCTTAAATCAAATCTGCGCGTGTTTAAAATTGTATTACAATAAATACATAAATTTCCAATAGATACGCAAAAAATTTCCATACGTAAATTTTTTTTAGCTCGTATGCAATTTTTATAACAAATATTGAGAAATTTGGAATTGTTTTCGATTTCTTTAAAAAAGTTAAGATCATCAGCAAAAGTGAATGAAAAACAGCGGCAATGCTCCAAAAGGCAAAAGCGCAATGCAAGCTTATTCATCTGTTAAAAAATGCTGCTCTAATACAATTTTACATCATAATAAACTTGAGCAAACTTTTCTTGAGTCGTTTGTTTAGAGCTGGAAACTAAGCTTAATGACTGAATGTTACATTTAATGCAACTAGTTACACAAAAGTAAAAGTAGTTATGCTAAAAGCTTTTGAATTAAGTATGCTTGTTGTTACATATAGTTAACTTGTTTACTTTTTTGAATATAAATTTACTTTTATGTTCATATTACAAAATAGGGAAATTGAAGTGTTGGTACTCTTTCGACAGATTTGGTACTATTTTTTTTGCCTATTTGTACAAAATGGCACAACCCAAATGTCATCCCTGGTGTGGGAGTATTCCAGCTTCGGCAATGCCGAAGATAGATTTTTTACTTTAAAATTTTTGACTTGTAAACAAAATTTGAAATTTCTGAATTGTTTCTAGGCTAGCGTGATGAGTTTACATCCTATCGTAAAATGGTTACATGATTTTAAAGGTATGGTTAATAGGGTTACCAGACGTACTCTTTTAAAGAGTACAGTACTCTTTTTAAGGCCCTCCTCATTTTTACTATCACTTTTTTCCCGCAAGTACTATTAAGTACTCTTTTTCTTATTTCTGGAACTTTCTCATATAACAGCTGAATGTATCGGCTCAGTAAGGTAACCCATTTTTATTATTCTTCAGAATTAAAATAGAAAGCTTCAAATATTAGGTTTATTAGTTTGAAGCATCTTTCGTCACATTGCATTCAAAAAGTTACCAAAATTCTTAAATGCTAGGATTTAAAAATATTAGTATGAGACCTACAACTTTTTTAACCGGAATATTAAAAACAATTTTGAATGTCTTTATCGAAAACAATCCAAATATATATCTAAATTTTTCAATTTCTTGTGGAGGGATCGGAACATTAGCACCCAGGTCTAAAATTTTGTGTTGTACTTATTATCCGCTTAATTTGTATGTCACGTAATTTTGAATCGGCGTATACGTGGGTCCTTAGTGTGTTTTACAAAATTTTAAATTAATTTTTTTCGTATTTAAGATTAGAGTTCGACCGAAATTCGGTTTCGGTTTCGGCTTTTCGGCCAAAAAAAGCTGTTTCGGCGGTGTTTCGGATTCGGCCGAAAAATAAAATATCGTTTTCGGCCGAAATTTCGATATTTCCGCCGAAAATTTCTGTTTGATACGAAAAATGTAACAAATAAATAACAAAGATTGCACTGAACGACAAAACTGAACCTTTTGTGTGTTAAATATACTTGATAGACAAATTCTTATGTATTTTGGCACGCTGAATACGAAAATAATAATGAAATTTTTACAGTACGCACCAAAAATTCAATTTATGTGCAATTTTCATTATTATTTTTGCATTAGGCGTGGCAAGCGGTATGTAACACAAATTTAAGTATTGATCATAGTTTCGAAGAATCAGAAGCGACAAAGAAGACAAATCGCCAATTTGTATTAAAAAAAGAAAAATTTTTGAAACTTATTTTCTTGAAAGAATTTATATATTACATACAGCCTTATCCATTCACCGCTTCACAGCGTTCTCACTCTTCTCCTATCGGAGCAGATCTACTACTCTCGCGATGATTTTTAAATTTCTACTCCTCTACTACTATTGTAAGAAATCTTCTCATCAAAATATTATGTGAGTTTCACAAAATGCAAAACTACTACTCTTTCTACAAATCTACTACCATGATAGAAATTTCTACTACTATTGTAGAATCTCTACTACTCTACTCAAAAACCCTAATCTACTCCCCTCTCTGGAAATCTGCTACCTTGATAGTAATTTCTACTACTCTCGTAAAATTTCTACTACTCTACGTAAAAAAATTAAATCTACTCTCCTTTTTTGAAATCTACTCCCCTAAAATCGCCGTAGTAAAAAGTGAGAACCCTATTCATAAAAAATAAAAAATTTCGGCCATTTCGGTTTCTGCCGAAATTAAAAACAGCGATTTCGGTCGGTCTCTATTTTAGATTACATTGTTTTAAAATAATTGTATTTTGTTAATGAAAAAAATGGTTTTATTCAAATTTTACCAAAGGTTGGAATTTAAAACTTTTTTGAAAAAAATTTGTTTCTAATTTTTTTGTTGTGGTCTAAAACCGAGGAGTTTGGGACTCCCTGCAACTCTGTACTCTTTTTTACTCAAGAGAATGTGGTAACCCTAGGTTAATACCCTACTATAACTCCACTTTAGCTTAAAATTCATCCATAGCGGAGTCAGCGAATTACAATATACATAAAGAATCTACATAGAAGGTTCTGGGAAATTCCATATTAATAAAGAAATAAGTAGAAGCTTCCAGAAACCTTGAATTCCACATACGCTTCTCCATTACATCATCTTCTTTGTCTATGGTGAAGAACATAGAAATTGCTGTTGTCAGCAACTTAATACTTATAAATACTGCAGTTCGAAGATAAGCTTTAGTCTTTACCAGATTATAATAATGAGTTTTCGTAAAAAAATATTTGTATTAATCAAATTAAATAGGATTTTTTTAAAAACTTGAAAATACTCAGGAATAAAAGAAATTGCACGGGAAAAATGCAACATGCAAATTTGGGATTTTAACAGTTTGAAGAATTGATCCAGCAAAACTGGTAGACACGTGTACTATTTTTTAACAGAATCTATTTGTCCCGATCATGTGCATTACCAAAAGTTGACTTTTGTCGAATATTGGAAAATTAAATTTTTTGCAATACTTTTGAAAGTTTTTGTGACGTTCTGTCATCTAACTCATGTGCAATTAAGAGGGTCCGGTTCCAATCTATTCAGTGGTTTTTGTCTAAAAATTCAATTATATAGGCGCATTCTCATATCCATCACCTCATGAGGTATGGGTAAACAGAAAAAAAAACTGGTAAGAGAATTATCTTCGGTCTTACCGAAGCTATAATACCATGCACATGCGAGTACGATACATTCTGAGACCATATCTTAGTAACTTTATCAGTATTTTATTGATAGTTTTTCGATATTTTATGCATAATTATACCCCCACACTCACTGTGGCAGGGTATACTCACTTTGTCACAACGTTTGTAACGCCCATAAGGAGGCGTGTCCGGTATGGAAAAGTATATATATTCTTGATCAGTATCACCTCCTGAGTCGATTTAGCGATGTCCGTCTGTCTGTCCGTCTGTCCGTCTGTCCGTCTGTCCGTCCGCACGATAGCGGTCGCAGTTTTGGAGATATCGACTTGAAACTTTGGGTACATGTTTTTCTCGTGAATACTGAGATCAAGTTCGAGAATCAGCCAAATCGGACAAAAAGTGGGCGTGTCTCCCATACACCCAAAAAAAAGGTAAAAATTTTTTAATGTTGTATTCGATTGGAAATGTTTAGAAACGTATTTTTGACATGGTCCGAGGTTCCGCAGCCACATATATAAGGGTCTAAATGGGGTCTTGAGACCAATTTTTTTTTTTTTTGTGGATTTAATTGGAAATTTTTAGAAATGGATTTTGGACATGGTCCGGGCTCCAAAACCACCTATAATTGGCTCAAAATAGGGTCTTGAGACCACAATTTTTTATGTTCAAGGTACTTCTTCCTACTGTGTGGGGGTATTTCAACTTCGGTATAGCCGAAGATAGTCCACTCTCTAGTTTTTCGATAATTTATCTATATTTTATCGATTTTTTATCGATAATTTTTCGATTTTTTATCGATAATTTTTTGATTTTTTATCGATAATTTTTCGATTTTTTTTATCGATTCTTTCCAATATTAATCGATAATTTTAGTTTCCTGATCCATTTAAAAATGTGGTTCCAATTCCATTTTGTTCCGGTCCAATTCCATTTCGTTCCAGTTTCATTCCCATTTCGACCTCATTTTCAACCCAATGCAAAAAACCGCATCCAAATCGGTTCAGTATTTCTCAAGATAAACGAATATAATACGAATTTGGGAGGAAGGCGTGGTTCTTATCCGATGTTGCCCTTATTCAATACCGTCCAATCATTCGCCAAAATAAGAGGTGTTCCAAAATTTGGAGGCGATCGGTTAAGTATTTCTCAAGATAAACGACAATAATATAAAATTGGCGGCCATTTTGTATGGGAGGTAGGCGTGGCTCTTATCCGATGTTGCCCATTTTCAATACCGTCCAATCATTCGCCAAAATAAGAGGAATCCCAAAATTTGGGGTCGATAGCTCAAAAGCTACGACATTATCGTGCGAAGGAGTTGTCGTAGAACTTAAATTTTTTACAAGTCTAATTATTGTGTGCAAATCAAGAAAAAAACCAAAAAAAGGCGTGGTCGGTCAATTCAAACGCCTACCTCCCATACAAAAAAAAAATTCAAATCACCATAAAATGTGTTCCAAAAAACATATGAACTTAAAATTTTGGTCGCGTATACTAGCACATATGAGAAGCTGAATTATCAAAAGTGGGCGTGGTGGGTTGCTTTTTTCGCCCAGATGATGGTACAAATCCCAATAAATCAACTGTAAAAATGGTATTTGAAATGTTATATGCCCAAAATTTTTAATATGATATGCGTTGAATAGGTCTGCGTCATATGTGTCGAGATGAATGTTTTAAGATGAAAGCAAACATTTTATTTTATTTTTTAAACGTAAATTATGTTAAAGTTTTCAGTATTAATAATAAAACTATGAAGTGTACTTTTTGGCAGCAAAAATTTTGAGTTGGTGCAAAACTTTGTATATTAAACTATTTTGTGTCTCAAATAACAACCAATTTGAGATATTTTTTTCGAAGAAGGTGAGACATAATTATAAATTAAAGAGCGGGGCACCTACGGGCACCTAGATTTGGAAGAAACTTAAAGTGGACATGTTCACCTTTGATTTGATATCAAAGAATAACGTGAAATAAATGGCAATCACCTAAATAAATGCCATTATGTAATTTTGTAAAATTCTTTTTGCAACATTCAAGCAAATTAGAAACATTACAACTAAATAGCTATGAAAATTGAAATGCATAAATGCGAAATAATTAACAAAGATCCATACTTACTAAATATCCGAACCTAAAGATTTGAAAACTTAGAGAGGTATTTTTAAAAAATGTTTATTACGTGCACTTTTTGCTGCATAAAATCGTAAAATTTAAAACAGTTGGCTAAAAGTTATTACTGCAGCGAGTACACGCAATATTTGAACCAAATCTTTTTAAAACATTACTATTTGGATATTAGGCTATAGAACTGCATTTTTACATTTTCGAAAAAACCAAGTCGAAAAAGGTATTTTTTGGCAGCTGCTCCCCAATGTGCGTCATAGAGCTAGCAAGAGCAACTAAGAGTAAGAGAGAAAAGAAAATAGAAAACAGAGTCAACAACAACATGCAAAGCGAAGCCGGCAAAGAGGTCTGTGTCAACTAGTACTTTTATATTTGCAATTCTGAACTTTTATGATACTTTAGAAAAAGGATCGAGGTTATAATGTTGCAATCGTGCAATTTTATTAGGGTTAAAATAATGTCCCAATTACCTACCATATTTTGTCTAAAATATGGTAGACTTGTACTGCTGTACAAAATTTTTCAGCGGAAAAACGCTGTTACACGTTCCCTCTATCAGCTCCAATTGTCAAAAAACATAATTTTGGAAAAAAAACCGATTTGTCGCAACATTACCTATGGCACTTTTCAGACGTGATGTGGTAAAACCCCGTTACACGTATATTCTTTTTTCGGCCCTCTATCGCATCGAATTGTCAAAACCCCAGTATTTTGTAACAAAAAATTCAAGTTGGCGCCAAATTAAAAATTATACTTTTCGACAAAAAATGCAACTTTTGACCTCTTTTAAAAAAAAAGTTTCAGACGCGATGTGGCAAAACCCCGTTACATGTATATTTGTTTATGGTCCCTCTATCATCTCAAATTGTTTGCCTTGTCGCACAGTGAAACTGATTTGATGGCAATTTAAGAGCACTTTCATGTCTCTCGGCGGGAGCTAGGTTCTTGTTTTAGATCCCTGGTTTCCTCTGGCTATTTTCTTAGAATTTCGCAAAGATTTCGTTTTTGCTAGAAGCTTTTTGACAACAAAAATTTACCCACCATAATATACATACATATAATAGAGTGGTTCACCCAGAGAAATCTTCGTGTATTTTAATTACCCAATAAACACGATAAATCTGTTTCTCCAACGTGTGTGAAATATGGTTCAACCTCCACTTGATCTCCAACCCGTTATACACGTCATCTCCAACACCTTCGAGTTCGACTGGAAATCGATCAGAGAACATTTTGAGAATAATTGTATTATTTTATAAAATGGCAATACCGTTCTAAAACAACAAAAATATTTGTCGCACCTGGCAATGCTTGAAAAAGTATAAGTGAGAACTTCGTTCGCACAATAATGTTTGCGATAGCTGAGTGTGCTAAGAGTTTAGCATGTATCATTTGTAGATAGAGCCGATGTTTCGAATCCTACCAGCGATTGTACAAAAAGACACAAAAATAAAGTGAAATAAAAAAAATCTAAAAATGGAAATTAAAAAATAATATTTGGCCTTTTTTTCGGGAAATACTGGGCTGGAGGTCGACTTGAGAATTGCCTTAAAGTTCAAGTGGAGATCCAGCCCTATCTCCATTGGAGAAACAACGTCCATTTCCTTAGTGAATTACTATGTTCTCAATTGGAGATCAAGTGGAGTTACAATATTGGAGATTGGAGAAGAGCACTGGAGTTCCAATTGAACTCCAATCCATCTCCAGCCTTAATGCTTATTGGATAACACTATTCATGTTATATTTACATGAAAAACATTTGTACGCAAAACAAAAACAATTCCAAAAAAATAAAACTACATTGACAAAAATCGAAGCAAAACGCACACATTTACACAAATAAGAAATTTTCTTTTCGAAAATAAAAATATATTCGACATTTCCCAGTAAACAATATGAATCTGAAAAGAGTCCTAAATGACTCTTTTTTCTGAGCTTTTACCCTCATAATGAATACTAAAAAGAGTCTGGATGGAGCGTGTTTGCCCATGAAACTGTCCCCTCTTTATGAGTTCAATTATGAGCCATAAAAAACTCTTTTGTGATTCTTTATTAACTCACAAAGGACTCAGAAAAGATTCCGAATTAGAGCTAAAAAATGAACCCTCTAAAAATGTCAAAAAATAATTTTTTTTTTAAATTTCAAATAATTAAGAAAAATCAAATATTAAATAAAAACTTTTTTTTTTATCGGGATTTGAACCCGGAACCTCATGTTTTCTACCTCTGAGCTCTATCCCCTGAGCTTCTGCGCTTCTATCATTCATTCCGACAAAAACAAACCTGTTTCATATTTTATGTTCATAAAATCTAAACAAATAAGACTATTTTTTGAGTCAATTCGGAGTGCTTATAAAATCATCAGAAATAAGACTGTTTTCTGAGTCATATTTTTGAGCGCTCATAAACTCATCATAAATAAGACTCCATTCTGAGTCATATTTCTGAGCGCTCATAAAATCATCAGAAATGAGACTCTTTTCGGAGTCATAATTCTGAGTGCTCATAATATTGTTTGCTGGGTTCTGTCAAGGCCTGCGCACAAAGAGGCGATATTCGCTATCTAATTTCAGAATAGCAAAAATTTTGAGTTGACCGATTCCGCCCATATTCAATATCAACTCCTTCTAGGGCCTAAAAAGGATAAATCCGAAATTTGAGATTGCTAGCTTTCTACACGCTTCTGCAATCTTGTTTACAAAAAAAGAGGACGGACAGACGGATATGGCTTAATCAATTCAGGAGGTGACGCTGTTCAAAAATATATATAGTTTTCTTTACCGGACACGTCTCTTTCTTGGTGTTACAAACATCAGACCAAAGTGAATATACCCATACCTCATGAGGTGTAGGGTATAAAAATCAGATAAAAGCAAAGATACTCACTTAATGCCCGATTACATTACCGAAAAAATCCCGCCTGAAAATACTGTTAAAATTTTCAGTTACCCTGGGCAGCATTACATTTTTTTCAATATCTGCAATGATATTCGGAGGAAAGTACCCAAAAACCCTTTATTAATTAATTAAAAAGAAATTTATTTTCTGCTTTTTAGTCGATTAAAGGGTTATATTTTTAAATATTTCTTTTTTCTCCTTTTCCCTTTTTTACCAATTTTTTAATCTTTTTCCCGAATGCGAACCTAATTAAAAAATTTCAGCGTTGTAGCTTACAAAATACGAAAGTTAGAACTTAAAATTGGCTCCGTCCCGCTCCCCTTTGCCCCCACACCCTTCTTTCCAAAGGGTATAAAATTTCATTTTATCATTAAGAACCCATCATTGTAGCTTGAAGAAATTGGAAGTTATGCCATGTTTAAAAAAAGGGGTTTGAGTCCCCCCACGGCCCCCTAAGCCTCTGATCGACCCTAAAATATAGTAGAATGTATTGTCACCGGAGTTCTATCAGTGTTCCAGCTCTCTAGCTCATGTGGAAGTGTATGAAAAAGCTCGCCGCAGATTTGAGGATATATATATATGTATATATATATAGTCCACCCAAAGCAAGTTAATATAAGTCAAAATAAAATGTTTGTATGTTAATTTTTTCTTAATTTTTTTATACAGTGCTTCAAATCGTATATCATAAATGGTTATATATTTATATTTTCCTCAAATTTTATTATGTAGATATTTTTATCACTAAACAGTCTTTTGCAAAGATTTTTTATTATTTTTTTAAATGAAAATATGAGACTGAATATTTTTTCAGCGACATTTGAATGCACTATGGAAAAAAAAGTTGCATACCTTCTCAATGTTCGGAAATGAACCACATTTGGAAACTCTTCAACTGGTTTTTCTACGATTTCAGAAAAAAGTTTTACCGAAACAGACGCATCAAAAAGTAAATCCATAACACTATTATTAATAATATTTAGCTAGTTGTTTTCAGAGTGACTCAGCAAAAAATGTTATTGTCTATACAAAAAAAACAAAAAAAAATATTTTAAAAAAATAATAAAAACAATACAAAAAAACTTACATTTTTTAAAAAACAGTACTTTTGCGTACTGTTTTGAATGTTTTGAATAAAACAGTACTTTTTATAAAAAAACAGTATATGTACTGCTTAAAACAGTACATCTGGCACCCCTAAGCGAGAGAGAGACGAAATGTTTTCTGTTTTTGTTTGCCGGTTGCCTCTTTTTATCGGTTTCTTTCTTGTTCATTTGAGTTTTTAAGAGCCAAAATACATTATCGTGAAAATAGCTTGTACATAATCTTACAAAGATCAAGACAATACAAATTTTTTTAAAAATACATTCATAGTTTTTTTTAATTGACCTCAAGTAAAACTTTTTTTTTACAAAAATCGTTTTTTTTTTTATTTTAATATTTCTTAGTTTATCTTAAATTGAAAAAAATTGTATCATGTATGATGTTGGGTATTGAATTTTCTTTCGGAAAAACGCCACTTTCTGCTTCGAAAAGTAGGATTAAGGAATTGAATACATCTTTCCATTGATACCAATATCGATATTATGAAATGTGTCTGTGAACCACCGTACATGAAAATCCTATGTTCGAATAATTATTGTGTCCACTGTATATTATTGAAAGAGTTATAGTATAAAAGTGAGGGTTATGTGCACTTATTGCGAATTCGTCACCCACCTAATTTTAAAAATCAGGCATCTTTTTTGATGATACAAATTTATGTATTCCAGTTTTTGCGAATAACTTCTGAACCATATAAGATATAAATGCACCCTTGGTCTCATTGGAAGACCAAGGGTGCATAAAAAGCTATACGCGAATAACACGACCTGTGTTTTTTATACTATTATATGGTTTTACTGCATATCAAATTACAAAAGAACATTTTTTAAAAACTGAACCGAAGTATTTTATTAAGGTTTTTCAAATAAACTTTAAACTGTATTTTTTCGTTTCTCGCCCAGAGGAATCAACTGGCGAAGATTTATCTTCTTATTCAGGGACACCCTGTATATATTTTTTAAACTGTATTTATTTTATTATTCCACTAGTTTACAAATGATTAAAAATTTCGTTATCAAAAGTCGAGGATACATTTTTAAACTAGTGTTATTTTAAATTCTTTTTTAATTTTAATTTTGGAAACCCCCAACCCTCTCCTGGGTACCAAACAATTTTAAATTTGAGTTCTGGCATTCGATTTTTACAATTACCATTGCAGTAATGGTAATGGTAATGAAATAAAATTTCATTACCTGTAATGGTAATGGTAATGGTAATGGTAATGGTAATGGTCGCTCAATTTCCCAAGTCTGGTACACGCCAGTTTTTAATAAAATGAAACATTCAATTTCATAACAATTCCACACATTTTGCTATTAGTTCACTGATTTCGGGGGGGTTCGAACAATAGTAGTAGAAAATATCTTGAGAGAAGTAGAAAAATCTGCTACCGTAGTAGTACAATGGTGACTGGATGAAGGCGGTTTGTAACATACAAATTCTTTCAAGAAAATAAGTATCAAGGTTTTTAATTATTTCTATACAAATTGGGTACATCAATACTTAAATTTGTGTTACATACCGCTTTTATCCAATTGGTTGTTCCTTATGTATTTTGACACGCTAAGTCCGAAAATAATAATGAAATTTTTCCAGCTCGCACCATTTTTCCGCAAAAGCCACAAAAATTGCATTTTTGGTGCGTGCTTTAAGAATTGTAAAATTTAGCTTGGCAAAATACAAAAAGTTCAGTTTTGTCGATCAGTGTAATCTTTGTTATTTATTTGTTACATTTTTCGTATCAAATCGAAATTTTGGCCGAAAACGAAATTTGGCCGAATCCGAAACACGGCCGAAACAGCTTTTTTTGGCCGAAAAACCGAAACCAAATTTCGGTCGGTCTCTAACTCTAATACACCTGCTACGATTTTTGTTTCGACATTCGAGTATTAAAATTAGTGCTTTCATTATGGTCAAAGAGGGAAGTGCAAGGGTAAGTAAATGTAATATTATGTTGGGAATGATTTTTATATTTATTTTAAAATTTTTCCAAATTTTTTTTTAAGTATAATTTTAAATCGTTTTTTTTTTTTTGGTTAGATTTGCCTACATTTTTTTGGGTGTACCCAGCAGAAAAAATTTTTATTGATGAATTGGTATGCATGCTTTTTTTTAAAGAAATTTCCTACATGTTTGTATAAAATTTTCCTTAACGCATATCTTAATGCAAAAAGTTGCGTCTTGCTAGAATGAACCAGTTTAGTATAGAAACATTTTTTAATCAAATGTTTGCTCCTGTGAACTATACACGGATGCGATCTTTGAACTCGTATTCTATCTGAAAACACTTTGCGCCGACTTCGCCTTCTTCGAAAGTCATCCTCAGAGACTTTATAAGTACATACCAAAAAAGTTTTTTTTAACAATATTATTTTAAATTACTTAAATTTGGATTAAAGAAGAAAAACTTACACTAAATTTAAGTCGAAATATTGGACAACATCAATTATAAATACAACAAAGAGTATTTTTAATTTGGACCTAAAGCCCATCAAACCATGACATTTAAAAATAAGAGGTCGCTACACCTATTTTCGAACTGATATTTCACAAATTTCACAAAACAATTAAATACACAGGCCGATATATTTTGAAGTGTTGACTACTTCTATATTCTATTTTTATGTATGAATAGACCAAGGTTTTCATCGTTAGAATGTTTCCATTGTATTTTCCATTTCTCAAATTTCTCAAAATGTCGAAAAACTAAGAATGGCCTGTGATATTTGTTCTTAACCATTTCATTATTTTTATTTAATATTCTATTAAAATTTGTATGCCTCTATATCAGTGTCAGCCAAGACTCATACGTTTAAATATTGCGCCTATGTGTAGAGCTGAGAGAGCTCGTGGCGCGACAGAATTCTGTCAATATCGTACACTGAGTAAATTGAGATACAAAATAAATTACTATAAAATTTACTATAATTTACTTACAATACAAATCAGTCTTTTTTTTCGAAATTTATAAAAAAAAACAATAAAAAGAAATAATGTAATATTTTCTTTCCTGATTTTATTATTGACTCATATTTTTTATGATACCTTAATTGACTTTTTAAATAAAATGTAGGTCCCCGTGAAACTCTTCTATGGCAAACCAATCATTGCGGTTTTCCGAAATCTGGATGGCTGACACTGATCTATATGAATATAAATAAATTTTTGATCAAAATTTGTATCATTTATTTTGAAGCAAATTTGCAGATAGAATGAAACCGATCGAAAAAAAGTCTGTAAGTGCAGGCATTCGATTGAATATAGTTAAAATGTTTTTTATGTTTTTTTTTTTGTTTTCTATAAAAAAAATTCAACTATTTAATTTAACTTTTAACGAAGTTAACTTTTCAACGAAATTAACTTTTTAATTTAACGAAGTTTAATTTTTGATTAACTATTACCGGGTTAATGAACTTAAATCGATTAACTATGCGCCGCTTTGGGTACGGTCTGATATTTGTAACTCCAAAATTCTTGATCAGCGTCGCTTCCTGAGTTAATTTAGTCCTATCCGTCTGTTCGTCCGTCTGTCTGTCCTCTTTTCTTGCAGGAGCTAGAAGAAAGCTAGAGGACCCAAACCTCGAAGGCGTTGGCACTGAAAATGTGCGGAATCGGTCTACTGCCACGCCTACCTCCCATATAAATAGTTTCAAACTTGGGGGTTTTTGAAGTCGCTGATTTCGAGTTTGATGCCGAAATTTCAAAATTCACGATGTCGGATGGTGTATGTTTTATGTACAACTAGCTGGGCCCGGTCCGCTTCGCTGGGCCTAAATAATTTTTTGTTGTTGCATTGTCTGCAATGTAATGGATGAATGGATGAGAGTAATTTTTAAATATATATGTGTAATTGGTGTTTATACTGTGGAGTTAATTTTGTACAATTTTATAGAGAGGAAAATTGATGTAGCGATTGGTATTGAAATAGGTTTTGATGCATGAATGAATGATTCGTATTGTATGTATGTATGTAGCGCAGTAAAGTATGTTTGGAAGATTATTGAAATTAAATTAAATGACATGTGGTATAAGTATTTGAAACAAATTCCGTTAATTCGGCCGGTGCAAACGACTGGATTACGATCTTTGAGCTTTGGTACGTAGCCGAATGCTCGCACAAAATGGCCCGGCAGTGTAAACACTTGAAAACGAACAAATCTGTAGATTCCGATGCTGGTGCGGGAGGGAATATTCAGTCAGTGTAAACGGTTGCACGAACGGAATTTCGTTTACGATTGGAGTTCGCGACAAAAGTTGTGTTCGCTCCTACGGTCTAAGTGCACCTTCAAATTAAGAAAAAATAAGTACCTTTATCCCTTTTAGACAAAATTAAACCAAAAATTCCCTTAGGAAGGGAAATTTTCCTAAAGTTGGCTACACTGGTTGAGCGCCCCGTCTGTGAGGAGTGTTGCCACATTGAGAGACGTTCTGTTGTGTTTTTGTAAATTGTTCTTGTGGGAAGAAAGTGATTTCTATAACTTGTTGGGACAATTTTGCAGTGCTTATTTGCCGAAAAGGCCAATTGCAGTGTGTGCAAGTCAAGTTTAATTTAATTTTCATTCGCAATGGACGTCTTCTCGTAAGCCAACGCGAAATTCCGCAGCCGGTACGGAACTTGAACAAAAATGTTGCTTGAATATGCGATACTGCGTTTTTTTAAAGAAAATTTATAAATGATACACATTTTTAGTTGTAGCTTTGAAATTTTTCACCGCAACCAAATTCTTTCATTCCAATATCTTTGCTAGAAGAATTTTCGATAAAGTACCGCGGCGGAGGAATTTTGGGTATTTTAAGTTGTAATGAAGTACTGTGTGTAGGCAGTGAGCATTTAAGGTACATCGAATTGAAATACTTTAGCAAATCGATTTCATACTTTGAAAGAAACCGAAAGGTAAAAAACCCGCAGATATGGTAACACTGCTTGGGTGGGGAAAAATAAAGTCCTAGGTGGCAACCAAGTTGATTGTTGATCATATGGTATTTGCTTTAAAAGATTCACAAATGTGAGAGAAATACGTATTTTCTAACTTGTGGGCGGTAAAAGTGGGCGTCTCAAAACCTATCCTATGTCACGACTCACGACCGCTAGAACACATATATAAATTTTGGTGATTATTGTCAATGTTTTAGAATCAAATAGAAACGCGTGGACTGTAACACGTTACAAATGTTTATTGAGCTTAAATGTTAATGACACTCAAATTAGTTGTGTTCTGATGCGTGTCGCAAACGATAGTAAATTGCAACAATTGATTCAAGCTATACCTCACCCTCTACGAACGCCAAACTATGCATTAAATTATTAAAATACTGGTTTAGGCAGTGGATTAGCTCTCTGCTTAGCGAACGCGTGATAACATGCGTAGATAGTGAGTGATAACAAACAAAGAGTATTAAGAATTAGAATATAATGGCATTGACAAAAGAAAAGAACGAACTGGTTATGAAAGTCAGGTGCGGTTCAGAATCCAAAACAGTCAACAACACGAATGAGTTCTGTGTTTACAATTTTTCAACAGAGTGGCTAGGTAGATTATTAAAAATAGTATAAATTCTTAATTTTTACTTTTTTTTTTTTACATTCAATAAAAAAAAATTTTTTTTTCGTTTCAAAGGTAATGCTAGTTAATAGAAGAGATTTAATTTAACTAAATGAAAAAGTTAATGGTTTTCGAAATTAACTGAAACGTTAAAAGTTAGCCAAAAATTGAACTTCGTTAATTAACTATTAACGAATTAACTAGTTAATGCCCAGCTTTGGTATCATTTATGTAACGTTAAAAGTAACTTCATTTAGTGTAATTTTAGTTTTTATCGTTAAAACCAGGGTTGGCAACCGAATCGAATAAAGGTTTCGGTTTCGGTTTTACTCCCACTTGCCAATCGGTTTTGGTTATCGGTTTCGCTCCTTGATTTTGAAAAGGTTTCGGTTGGTTGGAGCGATTGAAAAGGTTTCGGTTTAGGTTTTAAAAGGTTTCTAGATGGCCCAATATTAGGAAATTTTATATCAATTCAATATAAATCAAGGGTGCTGAATCTAATTACAGTTACCGAATTTCCTTATCTAATCGCATTTTCAAACAAATTTCTGCTTAAATTTTTAGTTTTTATACCCTACACAACGTTTGAAACGTCCATAAGGACGCATGTCCGGTATGGATAAGTATATATATTCATGATCAGTATCGAAAACAGATTTAGCCATATCCCCGTCTTTCTGTCACCATACAGACTGGAATGTTTTTTTTTGAGACATCGATGTGAAACTTTGGGTTTACGTTTTTATCTCCGAATTGAGATCAAGTTCGAGAATCAGCTAAATCGGACGAAAAAGGCTGCCATATAAAACTAGGAAAAAATAGCGAAAATTTTCCAAGTCTTTTCAAAAACCATAAAAATGCCTGCGCACACAGAAGCGTTATTCGTGCCGCAGGCGGTTTCGAAATTAATTTTGTCACAAATAATTGTATTTTTGAAAATATAGCGTTTTTTATACAGCCTGTTTCCATAGCAATACAATAAATAACAAACACAAAAAGACAGTTTCAAAACCAATTCGAATCAGTTTGAAAATAAACCTTTTGACTGTTTCCATATTACTCTAATAAATAACAAACAAAATAGTAATTTTCAGAACCATTTCAGTCAGACTTTTTGATTGTGTCCGTAGCAATATAATAAATAACAAACAAAATCTACTGCGGTGAAATCGCTGCTTGTGTGAGGCACTTTGCGTTTTCGAAGCTAGATTTTTTTAAATATGGAAATAGTTCTGAAATTATATAGCGAATATCACCTCTGTGTGCGACGGCCTTATAAAAAGATTAATTGAATATTTAAAAAAAATATTTCCTATATTTTAAAAATATATGAAATAAATAAATGAAATACGATGAATTTTCTCTTAGGAAAAAAAACTTCAAGTCAATTTTGTGTACGAAAACCTTTTGAAAACCGATTAAAAACCCGTAACCTTTTCAATTGGTTTTGGTTGAACCCATTCAATCGGTTACGACGAATCGGTTTCGGTTTAGATTTCGCTCCCTAAAATGAATCGGTTTCATTCGGTTTCGGTTTCGGTTACGGTTTCGGTTGCCAACCCTGGTTAAAACTTATTTGTTAAAAGCTTTATGAATTGAAGTATGCTTATATATATTAAACTTGTTTACGTTTTTGAATATTAATAACTTTTCTGTTCATACCTTAAAGCACAACCATCAATTTTTTCAAAACTCTAGTAAATGAAAAACAAGTTTTCGAATTGGTATATTTTGTATGGAAATGGGTTTTCATTTCCTTATTTTCAATTACTTTCATCACGATTCCCAAAAACCACTATCGCCTATCTGATGCAGCTTCTTCTCAGGAATCCCAAAATGCCAAAAACTCGATTTTCATGGACATAGTATGGTTGTGCTTTAAGGTATCGATATTACAAACTATTTTTTTGGACATTGAAGTGTTGGTACTTTTTCGACAGATTTGGTACTATTTTGTTTGCCTTTTTGTACAAAATGGAACAACCCAAATATCATCCCTGATTTGAAGCGGTTTCAGTTTTGAAATATGACCTAAAACAGTTTTACTTTTTGGGACCGTGGGTTAGAATCTCAGTCGGAGCAATTTCTTTTGTTTCCTTTTGAATGCATTATTTTTTTTATTCTTTTTTTTTTAGGGGTCGCTGGTCACGAATCCGGGGTTTGTTTTGCTGTGCTAACTCTAGATGTCTTGATATCGACGTCCAGTACCTCAAAAATGCCACCAAATTAAAATCGGCCAATGCAAATCGGTTTTTGTTTGCAAAAATATAGAAAAAAAAATATTAAAAACGAAAAAGAAAAGAAAAAAAATTTGGTTAGACTGAGATTTGAACCCACGCTCCAATAACTCATGCCATCTTCAAAAAGTGAAACTGTTTCAGTTGTGTTTTAGAACTGTGCGGTGTTGAATTTTTCGTAACGATACCCGTTTCAAATCATAACCGTGCAGTTCTGATGTTTTTTCCCTCTGTGTGGGGTTACCAGATTCTCTTGAGTAAAAAAGAGTACAGAGTTGCAGGGGGTCCCAAACTCCTCGGTTTTACACCACATATTTTTTATAAGGCAAAACAAAATTAGACAAAAATTCTTCAAAAAAATTTTAGAATCCGACCTTTGTTAAAATTTAAAAAAAAAAAAAATTTCCAAAATTTAAAAAAATAAATGTATTTGCATAATGTATTAGTATTTGCATAAGTAACAAAATACAATAATTTATGCCCAAAGTTTATTGGGCATAAATACTAAAAAAATCAATTTAAAATTTTGTAAAACTCGCCAAGTACCAACATATACGCTGATTCAATATTACAATTTACTACTTTAGGCGTTAATGAATTTAAATTTGAAACTCCAAAGGGTCTAGGTGACAAACAAATTAAACTGATAAAAGGTATAACACAAAATTTTAGAGGCTATGTGCTTATGTTCCGATCCTTCTTCAAGAAATTGAAAAATTTAGATATATATTTGAATTGTTTTCGATAAATATTGTTTTTAATATTGCGGTTAAAAAAGTGATAGGTTTCATACTAAACTTTTTGTTTCAATCCTAGCATTTAAGAATTAGTGTAACTTTTTAAATGCACGAAAGAAGCTAATAAACATAATATTTGAAGTTTTTTATTTTAATTCTAACGAATAATAAAAATTGGTAACATTACTGAAAAAGAGTACTTAATAGTACTTTCGGGAAAAAAGTGAGAGTAAAAAAGAGGAGGGCCTAAAAAAGAGTACTGTACTCTTTAAAAGAGTACTGTACTCTTTAAAAGAGTACTGTACTCTTTAAAAGAGTACTGTACTCTTTAAAAGAGTACTGTACTCTTTAAAAGAGTACGTCTGGTAACCCTACCTCTGTGTATATTTATTAAACCGCCTCGAAAAAAAAGTTGCACGGGTCACTCCCTGAAAATGAACTTTCGCTTATTTTATGATGATTCTCAAAATATTTTGGCTCTAGCAACTGTAATCCGTGAGCTGAACAATTAACAAAAAATCATGCTATTAAGGACTATACCGAAAAAAAATGCAAACTTTGATTTGATTATAAAATTTATGTTTTTAATTTTGTTCGTGAAATTTTTGTTTGTATTAAAAGGCAATCTATTTTAATTTACTTTTCATTAACTTTAAAAAAAAAAGTTATTCTGTTAATTTTTGCCGAATTTTTTGTGTAGGCACCTTTATTAAATTCTGCACAATCACTTCACAATAAGGGGAATTTCGTACAGATGTTTCACGAAACGCTACAAAGTTAGTTTAAATGGTGTCAAAAATATTATAATAAGTTCAGCGATACCTATTATCTCAAGCATATGCTGAAATTTGGAAGAAAAAAGAGTCCAAGAGATCAGAAATTTGATGAAAAGGTACTAACCTTTATAATCAAAAATAAATTAATATCAATTCGAGATTTGACAAAAAAAATGGAACCAAAGAGTAAGTCAAAGCCATAATGTGAATACCTATAAAAAACTAAAAGTACCAAACAAAAGTGAAAGACAAGTGAAAGTCGGTATAACAAGTCGGCATAACAAGGCAAAAAATGCTATTTTTCAAATTTCTAATACACACAATTTTTACGATATATTTGGGTACCTTAAAAACTTACAATAGCGGGTTTAGATGTTCGGCAACATTGTCGATAGGGTTAAGTATAATATTTTTGCTGAATATATTAACACGACATAGCTAACCGTTGAAAGGTCACAACTGCCGTTATATTTCGAAGTGTTGACTACTTCTATAATCTCTTTTTATGTATGAATCAGGGATGTCAGATGGCGGGGAATTCCCCGATTTGCGGGGAATTTCGAGTCAAGCGGGGAAGAGGGGAATTTTTCCATTTTGCGGGGAATGATTCGGGGAATTTTTTTCAAATCATTCCCCGCTATTTTGGAAATTTTTTCCAAAAAATTGCATTATTTTTGCAGCTTTTTTTTCTAAAACAAATATGTATACATTGAGCAAAATACTAAAAAATGCAACGTTGCGCTTAGAAAGCCACTATTTTTTCGTTTTCTGAGTGCACTGAACATACCCAACATATGTCCATTTGCTAAAGACGCGCCAAAAGCAAACGTTTGGATGAAATATTGTAAGTTTTTCTTGAAATAATGGAATTTTTATATAAAAATAATAAATGTAAATCTTAAACGGTTTTGCAGGCGATGCCAAAAGAAAAAACAATTAAATACTTGTCTTCGTGGGAAGAAAAAGAAGAATTTCGAAAATGGCTAAGAAAAAGTAAGCGAGGCAGTGAATTCTACTCTTGTTGTTTTTGCAATTGTGAAGGGAAGGCTCACCTGTCTGACATTAAAAGGCACGCGGAGTCTATTATGCATAGACATAAAGCACAATCAATCCAGCAGCAGCCAACGATTACTTCAGCACTCTCCGCCACTTGGAACTTTCAGGAAAAGATCAAACAAGCGGAGCTGTATATTGCATCATTCATTGTTCAAAACAATTTGCCTTTCGAATTGGCACCGTCTTTATGTGAATTAATTCAAATGCTAAATGCTAAGTACGGCCCACAATTGAAGGATATGGCAATTGGGAGAACTAAGGCGACTATGCTCATCAAAAACGTGTTGGCAGAAAACGAAAAGGAGGCAGTCATCAAGTTGCTTCAAATAAAAAAATTTGCAATTTCATTGGATGAAAGTACGGACAGATGCAATACAAAAACCTTGGCAGCAGTTGCAAGGGTTGTGGACGATAATCTACAGCCCGAAGATCATTTTCTGTTTTTGGAAGAGGTGGATGATTCTACAGCAGTTGGACTTGGAGATATGGTAACCAATTTTTTTGAAAAAAACAACATTCCATTCGAAAATTGTATTGGATACGGATCAGACGGAGCGAATGTCATGTGTGGCTCCAAGTCATCTTTAAGTACCATTCTCAAAAACAAAAATCCTTCTATTGTACACATAAAATGTGCAGCACATTCTATGCATTTATGTGCTCAAAACGCAGCAAAAAAATTGCCAGCAGATTTAGAAAATTTACTTAGAAATATTCCTGGCTATTTTTCACACAGTCCTAAACGAGCTTTAGAATTTAAAAATTTTGAAGATCTGTGGGGTACTGATAAATTGAAACTAATCCATCCATCTCTTACACGATGGCTTGCAGTTAAAGACTCTGTTGTGCGTCTGATAAAGTTGTGGAAGCCAGTTACCGCTTATTTTCGTAGATATGCAAAGCGAAAAAGTAAAAATTCATTTAATGTTTGACAAAATTGAGAGTTTGTTGAAATTGTATATGTCGAATTTCTTAAAACCAGAATCTTATGAAGGTAAACTTTTACAAGATGTTGATTTTAATAATTCAGATAATCATTTAACTATAGATTTATATTTGGGTGGTAAAGTAGAAAACTCTTTGTCCAATACAGAAATCCGAATCGAAGAAAACGAAATTGTAATATTCAAAAGAAACTGTTTGAACTTCTATGTTGAAACTCTTCATCAAATAATAATTAGATTTCCTAAGGAGCATATGCTACTCTTAAAGAAATGTAAGATATTAAATCCAATAGAGTTAATTACACAGAAATTTATAATTCCATTGGCTCAGTTTTTTCTCATGTTATTGATGAATTTGAATTTATTTCATTAGATAATGAGTACAGATTGTTGAAGTCAATGGCTTTAAATATTACAGAAGCTGTAGATTTTTGGAGTAAGGTATGTTCCATGAAACGTAGAAATGAGGAGTTAATGTTCCTTTGTTGAAAAAAATTGTTCAACATATTTTTACAATTCCTCATTCCACGGCTTGTGTGGAAAGAATTTTTTCACAAATAAACATGAACAAGACTTATATACGAAATAGACTGTATCTGTGGTCAAGATACAGTACAAGCTATCCTTTATGCAAAAAGATTGTTTAAAAAGAATTCAATGGAAAAAATTGAATTTAATAAAACAATATTAATGAAATTTAATAAAGAAATTTATAACTCAAAAGACATAACCATATGTGATATATAAATATTGTGGAAATGCAGTTGAGCTGCACCCCGTATTTTTTTTTTTAACTTCAATTTTAATTTTAAACATAAAAATTTTTGATTTTTATTAACTGTGAAGTAATTTAATTTTTTTGTTTATTTAATTTAATTTGTTACATAAATATGTATTTATGAAGTGTATTAAATAAAAACTTTATAAATGTTGAAATGTACAATATTTTGTGGGAAAAATTTTTTTCGGGGAATTTTTTTGAAATCGGGGAATTTTGGAGGGTGATGCGGGGAATTTGGCCAATTCCATCTGGCATCCCTGGTATGAATGGACCATTCTAAACACAATGGCGTTCTCAGCCATCACGTGAGGTGTACATCGTCAGGATGTTGACATCGTATTTTCCAATTCTCAAATTTATCATGAGCTAGAGAGCTGAAATTTGGAACACTGATAGAACTCCGGTGACAATGCATTCTATTAAATTTTGGGGTCCATCAGAGGCGTAGGGGGCCGTGGGGGGACTCAAACCAATTTTTTTTAAACATGCCATAACTTCCAATTCCTTCAAGCTGCAATGATGAAATTTGGCAGGTGGGTTCTTATTGACAAAATGAAATTTTATACCCTTTGGAAAGGGGGCTGTGAGGGCATAGGGGAGCGGGATGGAACCAATTTAAAGTTATAATTTCCTATTTTGTAAGCTACAAGGCTGAAATTTTTTACTTAGGTTCGCATTCGGGAAAACGAGTAAAAAACGGGGAAAAAGGGGGGAAAGGAGGGAGACAAAATTTTTTTTAAAAAAAGAGGAAAATAAAAAAGTAGAAAACAAGTTTTTTTAAAATAAAACCCTTTAAACGACTAAAAAGCAGAAAATAAATTTCAGCAATTTCGATTTAAAATTAAGGGTTTTTGGCGACTTCAAAATCTGCAATGATATTCGGAGGAAAGTACCCAAAAACCTTTAATTTTAAATTGAAATTGCCGAAATTTATTTTCTGCTTTTTTGTCGGTTAAAGGGTTATATTCTAAAAAACTTGTTTTTTACTCTTTTTTATTACGATATAATATTGAAATATTACTGATTTTCGCAATACTGGTTAAAAATATTTCTGCTACCAAAAACTATGTGATGAGATTCTTCTTAGAATGCACTTAAGTGTGTTTAAATCAAATTTATATAAAATCGAGAGAATATTTAAAATAGTGTGATTTATATTTATTTGTATCTGAAATTTTGTCTTTCCCACATAGCAGCGCTTGTGCTGAACGCGTTTTTTTCTAAATTTTCTTTAATGAAAAATAAAGGGACAATGCACTGTGGTCTCATAATCTGTAGCTCACGTATTTGATTAGGTTCATGTCTGAAACGCAGCAGCTAGTTAGTTAATAGATATAACTACACTGAGAGGAAAATTTTTTGAAAATGAACGATTTTGTTTTTGAAACCGAGCTTTGTACAGGTTTGTTCAATTTGAAAACACGTGCGCTAAAAACCAATTTTAAAACAAAAATGTTCAATTTTAAAACATTTCATTTAAATTTAAAAAAACTTTTTTTTTTACATTTTTTTTTTCTTTTATTTAGTAAACTTTTTATTTTCTCAAATTCGAGACCGGGATTCGAACAGAAAAGAACAAAAGTATTATTAGTTTCAAAACGACTAACGAAAGAGCAAGACAATTGAAATAAAAAACATTTGTTTTAAAAATAAATGTACTGCAAAAAAAACATGTTTTAAAATGCAAATTTAAAAAAAAAATTTTAATTTTAAAACAACTGTCCGTCATTGTAAACAGTCTTTCAAGAGTTAGAAGAAAGACAGAGAGCCCAAATTTTGGATTTATCATTTTTTGGCCTCGCAGGAGTTGGTATTGCAAGTGGGCGGAATCGGTCGACTGCCAGGCCTACCTTCCATATAAGTGAAAATCGTGATTTGTAAAATATATAACCGAATTCCGCTGAAAAAGTTCGAAACTTGGTATAGTTCCAAAATTCAAGATGGCGGATCCAATATGGCCATCGAAATTTTGCATAGGGTGGTTTTTGGGGTCGCTGATTTCGAATTTGATATCGAAATTTAAAAATTCATGATGGCTGATCCAAAATGGCGCAGTGGGTGTAAGTCGTGTAGGCTTTGACCGACTAAAATTTACTCACTTGTTTTTCATTAATACGATTTATGAGACGGGCCTCCTTAGAGCCGACCACTGTGCAATGGGTTGACTCTTGTCAGTCTATGCTTTCAGCATTGAACTTACATCAAAACTTTTCCTACCTATGTTCCTGACTTATATATATGAAAATAATTTCGAAAATTGGATTCCCAACCCAGTTCGAAAGTATCGAACCACTATCATATAAAAGTAAAAGTACAAATTTGATTTACATTTTTTTTTTGTTTTCCACAATTTTTTTAAAAATTCCAAAATTTTTTATACTTTTTTTATACTCTCACACACACTGTTGCAGGGTATACTAAATTTGCCACAACGTTTGTAACGCGTGTAGCGATGTCCGCCTGTCTGTCATTATGTTCAATAAAGAGTGGAAAGTGCTTTAGATTTAATGTTTTTGTTATTAATTTATAGTTTCCGACCGAAGGTGTTTTTTTCGGCCGAAGCCGAACTTCAGCAATAACTCAATCGTGCAAAATTATAACGTTTTGATACTCCATAAACCAAACGTAGCGTTCAAAGGTTAAAAAATTAAAAAAAAAAAAATGCTTTTGTCATCGTTTAGTGCTAACATATATCTTTAAAAGAAGCTATTTCTCATATTTTTACAATTGTTTGTTTTGAATATGTGAATGGTTTATTTTAGTACCATTAAATTTTTGGGATTATATTTTAACTGTAAGTTACAGTGAAAAATAACGTGGCAAACCTATGGATCCTTAAAGATTTTTTTGATACTAAACATGATGGCGTCCACAGAAATGCTCTATCTCTGTTTTTTTTTAAATATGAGTCTAAGCAAGAGCATTTTGAATATGGGGTGTAAAATTAAAAGGATTTGCCAAAGTCCTTTTCATTTTACATACTCATAAAAGCAGACATATTGCTTCTTAACGGATTTCGGATGCTGATAAAGATGGTGTTCAAAGAAGGTGGATTTTAAACTATAACGGGAATGGGGTATAGGTTTGAAAAAATTTCATGGTTGATAAATTCTGTAGCAGATTTTTCTTCGCAATGATTGATTTAAAAAAAGAGCTTCGGCCTTAATATTGGACCGAAGCCGATTATGGACCGAATGTGAAATTTTAGGTCGAATGTGGCCGAAGCCGTCGGACACTATTAACTTAGGAAGAATATTCAATTACTTTATTAAAAATGTAAAAAATTTAAATAAATTTAAAATTTTAACACAAATATTCACAAAAAAAGAGTAAAAAACAAGTTTTTTTAAATATAACCCTTTAACCGACTAAAAAGCAGAAAATTTCCTCTTTTTTTTTTTAAACAATTTTTTTTCTCCCCCTTTTATACTTTTTTTCCCGAATGCGAACCTAAGTACAAAATTTCAGCCCTGTAGCTTAAAAATACGAAAGTTAGAACTTTAAATTGGCTCCATCCTGCTCCCCTTTGCCCCCACACCCCCTTTCCAAAGGGTATACAATTTCATTTTGTCAATAAGAACCCACCAAACATCCCAGATCATTACGCAGCCTTCTCCGTGCTTTACGGTGCCTTTCAGATAACTTGGATTTACGTGGATTAAGGCGTTGTCCTTTTGCAAAGGCATATGTTAATTGGACTGTTGCCAAATGGAAGACAGTGCTATTTTCTGATGAATCCAAGTTCAACATTAAGGGTTCCGACGTTTTGAGGCTAGTTTGGATTAAGGACAACGCCTTAATTAAAAAGGCACCGTAAAGCTCTGAGAAGGCTACGTAATGATCTGGGGATGTTTTTCCGGGAACGGAATGGTTCCAATTCATTAAATAACCGACATAATGAACCGTTATGTGTACAAAAATATTCTCCATTAAAAAGTATTTTTCAGCAGGATAATGATCCCAAACAAACCGCTAAATGTGTGAAAGACTGGTTTGCTGGAAATTATATTGATGTTTTGAAGTGGCACGCCCAATCACACGATTTTAACTCAATAGAAAATCATTGGGAATTTGTAGATCGCAGAATTCAGAGCCACAACTGTAAAAATAGAGATGTTCTTTTCGTCATAGCAGAAATTGCATGGAAGGGCATTTTATTGCATGTGCTGAAAAATATAATTTAGTATATTCCACGCAGAAGTGCAGCAGTGGTCATGCAACGAAAAATTAACCAAAAATAAACTTTTCAGAAATTTATTTCATATGTGCTTCAGTTTTGTCGTTGCAATTTTTTTAATTTTTTGTGAATATTTTTGTTTAAATTTTATAATTATTTTAATTTTTTACATTTTAATGTAGTAATTGAATATTCTTCCTAAATTAATAACAAAAACATTAAATCTAAAGCACTTTCTACTCTTTATGGAACAAAATGCAAACAAAGTAAAGTATGTGCTTTAGTTTTGCCCGACACTGTATATAAATCATAAATTTTTGTAAGCAAAATAACACTTTCCATTTAGCCTTAATGAATACAAGGCATTGGCTTATATGGCTCTGATTACCTTGTTATATAAATTATTTTCAAATTCCTTAATATTTCGGGAATTTGGAAATATTCCCGACATTCCAGAAATTACTATTTCATTGTTAATTTTGTTTTTTATTTTTTCACTTTGGGATTGTTCTAAATTCGGTTTTTCTGTATTTGGGAATGCAGCCATTTTTGCACCTTTTATACAAATTATTGAACACTAAGGATACAGCGAGTTCCTATTTTCATTTAGGTGACAAATTAGCACAATGGAACCCGAAACACTTTACCGCCACGAAAACGTATTCAACACGTTGCGTACTAAAACGCAATTGGTAACTTTCCCGTTCGAAACCTTTTATAAGTAAGCTATCTGGTTTTTGCCATATGGAAAATCTAGAATGCATTTACATTCAATTTGCAATTCGAATAAACATTGCAAAATGTACATATTTTTCATTAATGTTCTTACTTTTATGCAAAATGTATTCAGGACAGAGGCAAATACTACGACATCACCCGTTTCCAATCGGATGCATATTCATGCAATTCTCCACAAATTGACAATATTGCGAACATTTTATTAAAACTTACGAAAGCCTCAACAACGTAATCAAAATTCAATTGTAATTACCGGTTACGTCGTCGATGCGCAGACACGTGTTTTTGCTGAAAGTATGGTTTTTTTTTTTTTATTTGCAGTATTTAAGGTTTGTTTGCGTTCGTTGTCATTAACTCATATTCACTTTTTGTACCTCTTTTTCAACGAAATGCGACACGGACACTCGATGCCCTCTTGAGTAATTTGGAATTGCTTCCAATTTATTTAGAAAAGTTGACATTATCAGGTGTCTGATTTTGAGCACTAACCAAAATAGAAAGAAAAAGTGTATGAAAAACCGCGCCAATGCTCCAAAAAGAAAGGCGCAATGCAAATTTTTGCTTTGTCATCTGTCAAAAAACTCTGCTCCAATACAATTTTCCAGAATAAGAATCTTGATCACTGTACTCCTTTCAGAGTAGATATACTACTCCTCTACTCCGGTAGCAAAATTTTATACACATTCAAGGTATTTTCTATTATTGTAAGAAATCTACTTCTCAAAACTTTATGTGATGCTAAATCTTTTTCTACAAATCTACTACCCTTACAGAAATGTCTACTACTCTCGTAGAATTACTCTACGTAGGAAATCATATCTACTCTCCTTTCTTCAAATCTACTCCCCTTAAAT
This sequence comes from Heteromyza rotundicornis, assembly GCA_951394025.1. Taxonomy (NCBI): domain Eukaryota; kingdom Metazoa; phylum Arthropoda; class Insecta; order Diptera; family Heleomyzidae; genus Heteromyza; species Heteromyza rotundicornis. The sequence continues at coordinate 44,062,781 of OX596012.1, forward strand.
CGAATATTTACTACTTTCGTTGTGGTAAAAAAAGTGAGAACCCTGTCACTGTAGTCGTCGTTCAGTAAAAAGTTACTAAGTCCAATTAGGGACTTAGTTTTCATAAGTATGCCACCTTGATGCTAAATAAGATGTCTACATTATGACTTACCCGCCAAGCCATATGTATTATCAACCCGAAGATATAGAGCATGCAATAAGTTACATGATAGTGAGATAAAGTGCAATAACCAAGGACCCAAAATAACTATTATTCAAATTTTTTAAACCGAAAAAATGGCCATGATTTAAGGAATATTTGTAAAAGTTGCACTATAACTATCAAATTACGATTTATATATTTTTCATTGCCGACAACTATTATAACTTGACCATATTTTTTTACGTTGCCGCATAACTATCATGATTGACACAAACAAAAATAGCTTCGACCCAAAGTTGCCACCTTTAAGAAAATAACACGGCCAGACTAGCGTTGCCACCTAACCCCAATGATTAAATCGCTTTGCAATAAAAATAATCGACAATCGGAAAAAATATTTAGCCGTAACAGGTGAAAACAGTGTTAGGTGGCAACGCTATCCTTGTAGCAGTATTATTTCCTTAAAGGTGGCTTTTTTGTGTGTGTAGACACATTAAATTGTTCACTATACAGCTTGCTGAACTCAATCGCCATTAGCTGAAGTCATTTAAGTGCTGACTGTGGGTCAGTGACATATCCACATATTCCGTATGGTAGCCTTACGTAACATGTGAGATGTAGATGACCCTCCCATTTATCTCTTACGAATATAATTTTAGTGAACTTTGACTTTTTATTTGAGATAACTGTAATTGTTGCAATTCATTAACAGAGAAGTATTGTCAAATTGGTCTTTTGTATGTAAATACATGCCAACATAAAGAGGCCAGCAAGTTCAAGTGTTGTACATTTCAGGAATCCGCTATTGTCAAGAATCGAAAGTTGTTATACAAGAGTCCGGATAAAACACACCAAGATATTTGTTTACTACGACTAATATCAGTCAGGCACCACTTCGTCGCAGACTCAACCAAACCCGACCGCAACATAAGAAACCAAAAAATATATATTCTAAATTAGAACGGGTTTGCAAACTCTTGCTTGGAAGTACTCTTTTAATCAGCAGGGTAAGAGTACATTTTCTCATTGAACGCTTTTTAAATGGTGAAGTACCAAATGGGCGTCGAGGTGGTGATCGGAAATCTCAATAATTCAGTGAAAAACTGAATAGTGGCATAAGATTTATAAACGGCTTTCCTGCTGCTGAAAGACTCTAGAATCGTTCTTAATCAAAGAGAATTTATTTAAGATCTGATTTAAATATTAACAAAATGTTTAAGATATACAACGCATCTGTTGATGTTAGTTTACAAGTTAAAAAACATATCGATACCTGACAGGCAAAACATCGAATTCAACAAAGAACAAATTGTTCTCAATGTTTTTTCTAAAATAGTAACGAAAAGGCATCAGCTTAAAAACTGATTTGTTAAACTATGAATATTGTCCTTATATCCTTAGGATTTACACTTGCGATATTTTTCGATCACAGTTTTGAGCTGAAAATTTTTAAATTAAACTTAATAAATAATTTGGAACCGTGTGTTCCTATTTGAATTGGGTCTGGTTCTGGTAGTGTTTTCCGTGGAAGCCGATAAATAAAAAGAAGGAGTGGTTTCAGTAAACGTTATAAATTATATTTCCAATGACTCGTTCGATTAGCGATCTTACCTCTGTAAATTTTCTAATACAATTGCATAATTTGTTTGGCGCCTTCGGTGAAGTCGAAGAAGCTGATCTGAAATCCGAAATAGTTTCCAACGTTTGAAATCTATTCGTTAGAAAATTATCCAAATCTTTCCATTTCAGACTTTTATCTATACTTTGCTCCCATAAAGAGAGCGTATCCATGAGCAATCGTGTTGAACAAAGATAAATAAGAATTGCATCCCAATCGCTGACATCGATATCATACAATTTTAGAGTGGAGATGCAATTCAACGCACTACCCGATTCGGAATTAATAACCTGTAGTTTAAAAAGAACCTTTATGGGCTGTTCGCCAAAATTCGTTTGTTTTCGAATCGGTCTAAAAGAGTTTTCCACGCCTGTCTCCCCTGCTATGAAAAAACACATACGTTTTTCCTTTGGATGCATTTTCTGAATCTCCAATGTCCATTTGATAATTCTGCATCAAAACTTTTCCAAAACCTGTTACCATCGCGAAGATATAAAATAGAAAAATTGATTATATGTATGCTTTTTCCCAATGTTACAAAAAAGAAAAATATTATCCCCACGGCCCCCTACGCCTCTGATGGACCCCAAAATTTAATAGAATGCATTGTCACCGGAGTTCTATCAGTGTTCCAAATTTCTAGCTCATGTGGAAGTGTATGAAAAAGCTCGCTGCAGATTTGAGGATATATATACCGACATATATATATATATATATATAGAATGTGTAGAATATTTTGAAATCGAAAAAGCTTCACAAAAACATTTCTAACACGTATGTTTGTGCTTTGTAATTCTGTATTTTTATTTCCATAAAAACAAAAAAATGACTAAAAATGGAATATATTCCGCCACAATGGTCCAATCTGATTCTTTAAAGACAGTACATTTTTCCCATGAAGCGATCTTACTATTCGCATGCTTGTTTTACCAGTATTGCTAAAATTTGCTTAAATTCAACAATTTCCAAACAAACTAATTTTTCTCGAAAACATAATTTTTTCTATAATGTATTTTTGCGTTGCAGGGGAGCTGTGTGAACCAGAGAAGAGCGTCGGTGCACCGAAAACCAGTTTCAAGTTACTCGCCAAAACCCAAGTGCAACTCCCAACTCGAATCCGTGTCGACGGATGCCACAAGTGTTCGGTGCTTGTGGATCCGAGTTCGTACGAGTGCACACGAGAAAAAAATAAAATGCTTGTGCCATTCGGCAAAAACTCGAATGACCTGGATAGTCGGATTAACTTGGATAGCTTGCGCATTGAAGTTGCTTGTGTGCGCTTGTGGGTTATTTGAAGTACGGAAAATGTTCGTATTTTGTATGTAGCATTGAATTTGTCGTTGATAGTAGGATTAACTTGAATAGCTTGCGCATTGAAGTTGCTTGTGTGCGCTTGTGGGTTATTTAAAGTACGGAAAATGTTCGTATTTTGTATGTAGCATTGAATTTGTCGTTGCTTGTGTGCGCTTGTGGGTTATTTGCACTACCGAAAATTTTCGCATTTTGTATGTAGCATTCAATTCGTCAATTATTTCGTGAGATATTATAGCTGATTGATTTTATTAAAATATAAACACTTAATAATTTTTTAATAACAAAAAAGGAATAGTTTTATTGAAAAATCTTATTTGTAGCAAAAAAAATAAAAATAGGAAATTCATAAGGAAAAACTTAAAAAGCAAAAAAAAAGTATGCAATTTAAATTTTAACTTAAAACTATAGAATTTTAAAATTATTAAGAAATCTTAAAACTGAGCTTAAAAATTAAAAAAAAAAAAAAAAAAAAATGATTTAAAAAACATAAAATTATGTAATTCATTAGAAAAAAACTATATACATTATAAAACCTTAGTTGCTATATCAATTTTTTTATATGGATTCTTTGAACATTGAATTAAGAAATATTATACTATCTACTGTCTTGGGAAGTACACGATTTCTTTTCTCTACAATAATATTGCCATTTCACTGCTAAATGATGTTTCAATTGCAACTTTCAAATTACAACTAAACGAAAATATTTTTAGGACATAGAAAATTAGCTGCTTTTGCATATGTTTTTCACAATTGCAGCAATTTTTACCGACACGACAAGTGGAACCATAAATTTGGGATTATCCTAAATCCAAAATTCGCGATTTCAAAAGGGTTAACAAGCTGATCATAAAAAATTATGCACAGTCGTTTCTTTGTTAATATATTGCAACAGCAAACGCATTCTTCAACAAACAACAATGATACAGCGACACCAAACCGCAACATAACAAAACAAATTCTTACGCAGCGCGACACATTTGGCATTTGCCTATCGCAAGCAGCGCTGTGAATAGGACATCGCGAAGGAGTTCGTCGCAACTCGACATTTCTCGCTCATAACAGTGAAGAAAACAAAGCGTAAAAAAGTGTAGGCGCCAGCGGTCGAACAATTTTCTGATCACATTTTTATGGTGCGACTTGTCGCGTTGGTAAAGAGTGCAGTATTTTCATGTCCTGGAATTGGTGGAAAAAATGTAAAAGCAGCTTATTTAAAAATTACAATTAGAACATCGATTATTTGCGCAGTGAATGAACCCCAAAATATTACGAGTACAATTTATAAAATACATAGATACATTATACATTATAGTAGACAGCTATAGATATTGTTTCTTTACTGAATAGTCAAAGAATTTTCATACAAATAATTAAATAATAGTCTTAGAATAATTTTTTTCTTTATGGACAAATTTTCATGCGTTCAAAAAAAATAAAATTTGGTGCATTGTCTAAAAGTAGCTGCATTAATTTAACAAATTTTTTCTCAGTGGAAAAATTAGCATGTGTCCAATAAATCTAAAATTTGTTGCACTCTGTAATGCCAACAACATTATTAAAAACAATTTTTCTATGTGGAAAAATTGTATGTGTACAAAAAAATTAAAATTTTTGCACGGTGTAATAGAAAGTAAGTTTTTTAAAACAATTGTTTTTACCATTCCGTAATGAATTCAATATTCTAAAATTTTCCTACATGTCGCACGAAACTTAACAATACAAAATACGAACATTTTCCGTACTGCGCAGTGCGCACTGCTCATTCAACGCAACTTGAGCACACAAGCTATCCAAGTGCTTCCGCCTATCCAGGTCATTCGAGTTTTTGACGGATGATGCAAGTGTTCGAGAGCGGCAAGTGGAAGTGGATTCGCAACTTGCTAAAACAGCGGTTAGCTTGCCGGTAGCTTGTGGGCTAAGCTACTCGGCGCTATTCTCTGGTGTGAACCCGTCGTTTGTTAAAGGCAACATTTTTACAATATCTTCTGGTTGAGTTAAAAAAGTTGTTCAACTGGGGTAAGGCGCGTGTTTGTGATATACAATGCTGTGAATAAGTCAGGAAATGAAGGAAGATATTCCATTTTTAATCTTTTTATTGTTTTTATGGAAATAAAAAAACAGAATTACAAAGCAAAAACACACGAGGAAAAATTTTCTACACATTCCAAATTGTGAAAAAGCATACATATAATGCGTTTTTCTATTTTATATCTTCGCGATGGTGACAGATTTTGGAGAAAATTTGATGCAGAACTATCAAATGGACATTAAAGATTCAGAAAATTCATCCAAAGGAAAAACAAATTATATGACTATGATGTGTTTTTTCTAGAGACCGACCGAAATCGCTTTTTTTAATTTCGGCCAAAACCGAAATGGCCGAAATTTTTTATTTTTTTTTTCGGCCGAAACCGAAATGGCCGAATTTTCATTTTTTTAATTTCGGCCGAAACCGAAGCCGAAACCGAAAAAATAAAAGAAACAATTGTAAGATTTAATGTAATAAAGTGGGACATAATTAAGATTATCAGTAGGCTGAAATCGATCGCATATTCATAGTCAAATTTAGTAGCTGCTAAACTTTAGAACCAGCTTAGTAGCTGCCAGTTCAGTGTATTATCTGTCAACTTAGTAGATTACTAAAGTTAAGTTGGAGCTTAATTTGACTATGAATATGGGTCGATCATTTTAAGTTCATATCATGAATTAGATGAATTTAGAAGCAAACTATCAAATGCGTGGAAACCAAGAGTAGTAGAAATTACTGTCAGGGTAGTAGATTTCAAGAGAGGTAAGTAGATATGGGTTTATGCATAAAGTACTAGAAATTCTACGAGTTGTAGAAATTTCTGTCGGGGAAGCAGATAGGTAGAAAGAATAGTACTTTTGCATTGTATGAAACTCACATAATATTTTGAGGAGTAGATTTCTTACCATAGTAGTAGGAAATATCTTGAGGGAATTAGAAAAATCTGCTACCGTAGTAGAGGAGTAGAAATTTATAAATCATTGCGAAAGTATTAGATCTACTCCGATATGACATGTCTTCTTTGTCGCTTCTGATTCTTCGAAACTACACCCAGAGAAAAAACAACCTAGAATCAAAAATAACCACCTTAAAACAAGTAGAAACGTTAATGAAAGTCTGGTAAAGTTGGAAATTTTAGAAACAACTACGAACAAACTTGTTTTCAATTGAAAACTTAAATTCAAAAATAAACAAACTTATTTCAAAATTGTTTTCCGATTATTTAAAAAATTTTCCAATTTATATTAAGTTTGCCAGACCTTGATTTAAAATCGTTCAACTTTGTTTCAACGTTGACAACAGTTATTTTAAGTATTTTTCACTTCATTTCAACTTTGCAACTTTGTTTCAACGTTGACAATAGTTATTTTAAGTATTTTCTCTTTATTTCAAAGTTGTTTCCATTAAGTTGAAAAAATGAAGGAGTAAATACGATCGTACTTGATTTTACTATGTTTTTTTTCCCTGAGTGTATGATCAATGCTTAAATTTGTGTTACATACCGCTTTTATCCACTTGGTTGTACCTTATGTATTTTGATACGCTAAATCCGAAAATAAACTTTAAATTTTTCCAGCACGCATTATTTTTCTGCAAACGCCACAAAAGTTGCATTTTTGGTGCTGTAAAAATTTCATTATTATTATTTTCGTATCCAGCATGGCAAAATACATAAGAATTTGTCTATAAAGTATATTTAACACACAAAACGTTCAGTTTTGTCGATCAGTGTAATCTTTGTTATTTATTTGTTACTTTTTCTATCAAACCGAAATTTTCGGCGGAAATATAGGAATTTCGGCCGAAAACGAAATTTGGCCGAAAGCGATATTTTATTTTTCGGCCGAATCCGAAACACGACCGAAACAGCTTTTTTTGGCCGAAAAGCCGAAAAACCGAAACCGAAACCGAATTTCGGTCGGTCTCTAGTTTTTTCATAGCAGGGGAGAATATAAACACCATGAAACACTTCTAGCAGTCAGATTGGCTGACTGCAGCGCACTCCCATTTCTCTGCTTTCAGCTGATCTCATGTTGTTGTCTTCTAAGTAGCTTCTGATGCTCCATTTTCACTGTGCTCTCTTTTTATCAGGGTTGGCAACCGAATCAAATAAAGGTTTTGGTTTCACTCCCACTTGGCAAACGGTTTCGGTTATCGGTTTCGCTTCTTGACTATGAATAGGTTTCGGTTGGTTGGAGCGTTTGAAAAGGAAATTTTATATCAATTCAATATAAATCAAGGGTGCTGAATACATTTACGGAATTCCGTTATCTACAGGTATATTCTGGCGCTGTTACGAAAGTCACCACAGTTAAAATAGAACACTTTGGTTACATAAGTGACAATTTGGAATTCTAAACATCTGTCACAGTTACTAAAGTGACACAAATTATTACCTGCCAAAGAGGAGGTAATAAGATTGTAACAGCTGTTTGTGTAATGATTTCTTATTGTATTCTGAATTTAAAAAAAAAATTTGGCCAAATTATTGTAAAACAACATGGAAGAAGCCGTATTGATTGCCTATGCTGTGTTAGAGATGGAACAGGAGTAGAAACGAAAACGTCTTCTGAAAAGTTTAAAATGGTTGTTGGCTTTTAGGAGACGAAGGGTATCCATGGCTTCTTACGCCTATCACAGAGCCGGAAAATTCGCAAGAGGAGAAGTTGAACGAAATCCCGCAAAGTAAAAGAAAGAGCGTTTGGAGTGTTAAAACAACGATTTCGATGTCTCTCAAAGCATCGAATACTCAATTACAGTCATGAGAGAGCGATAAATGTCATAAACGCGTGCGTCATTTTACACAATATATTATTAAAGAGGTGTCCTCCTACTGATATTGAAGAACCAGACTTCGGTATAATATCACCGGCACAAGCTACTGAACATCTACGTGAGGGTCAGAGAATACGAGCGCACTATATTCAAACACTCTAAAAAATTGTATTCCTATCCAAAAAAATAAATAACAAATAAAAATATCAAAACACTTTTTTAAAATTTATTTTTGGTTTTGTGGTTTTGTAACTGCAGCATTATATCATATTATATCATTATATCATATTTTCTGCAACAAACACTTTACTTTTTTACTCCGTTACACAAGGCCTCGTGAAACCCCTATTGTAAAAATAAACCTTTAAATCAAAAATAATTACTCATCACACGCCATTTTATACAAAAATAAAGAAACTCAGCTGTCAAAACAATTTATTTTCACCACTGGGTGGTGAGTCTTCTCTTGATACCGGGCTGACAGAATACCTGCTTCAATTTGTGGTTACGAAGTTGTAACTAATTACTGGTTACAGGGACGTAACCAGGGGGAGGGTTTGGGGTGTTCGAACCCCCCCGAAATCTATGAAGTAATAGAAAAATGTATGGAATTCTTATGAAATTTAACAGAATTTAAAAGAAACTTCCTTGATATTTTATTTCATAAAAAACTTTCGTGTACCAAAAACTGTAAAAATTACAGTTCAAGCATTCGTTATTAAGCTTCGAATACCTTGTGAAAGTTTATAGTTATTTGAAATTTTGCTTTCAATCAAGTGTTTTTAAAATGAAAGCAGGGACGTACCCATGAAGAGGAGGGGGGGTGTGGAGGGCTTTAGGGTGCCTAACCCTACCGAAATATCTGAACACAATACGTCGATTTTAGAATAAATCCTTTTTTCATAAACTCCGCTCGGTTGTTTCTCCAAATTTTTATACCCCCACACTCACTGTGGCAGGGTATACTAACTTTGTCACAACGTTTGTAACGCCCATAAGGAGGCGTGTCCGGTATGGAAAAGTATATATATTCTTGATCAGCATCACCTCCTGAGTCGATGTCCGTCTGTCTGTCCGTCCGTCTGTCCGTCCGCACGATAGCGGTCGCAGTTTTGGAGATATCGACTTGAAACTTTGGGTACATGTTTACTGAGATCAAGTTCGAGAATCAGCAAAATCGGACAAAAACTGGGCGTGGCTCCCATACAATGCTGTGAATAAGTCAGGAAATGAAGGAAGATATTCCATTTTTAATCTTTTTATTGTTTTTATGGAAATAAAAAAACAGAATTACAAAGCAAAAACACACGATTGAAAAATATTCTACACATTCCAAATTGTGAAAAAGCATACATATAATGCGTTTTTCTATTTTATATCTTGGCGATGGTGACAGATTTTGGAGAAAATTTGATGCAGAACTATCAAATGGACATTAAAGATTCAGAAAATTCATCCAAAGGAAAAACAAATTATATGACTATGATGTGTTTTTTCATAGCAGGGGAGAATATAAACACCATGAAACACTTCTAGCAGTCAGATTGGCTGAAACGGATTTCCAAGGTTCCAAAACCACCTAAAACTGGGGTCCTAAGACCAAATTTGTAGGGGTATTTCAGCTTCGACATATCCGAAGATAGTTTAATTGTTGATTCCTTTTTTCAGTCTTAACGTAAGAATATGAAGAAATTTATTAAATATTTATAAAAATATTTTCCTATATTTTAAAAATATATGAAATAAATTAAATGCGATACATTTTTTCTTAGAAAAAAAATGTTTCAAGTCAATTTTGTGTACAAAAACCTTTTAAGAACCGATTAAAACCCGAAACCTTTTCAATTGGTTTTGGTTGAACCCATTCAATTGGTTACGACGAATAGGTTTCCGTTTTGGTTTCGCTCCCTAAAATTAATCGGTTTCATTCGGTTTCGGTTGCCAGCCCTGCTTTTTATTATATTTTTTGTTGGAGCCTGTATTTTTACAAGAAAGAAGAAGACCCCCGTTACGGAAGGCTCAAATGCTTCGAACAAGCAATGATTCCAATGGGTGTATATGTGCGTGTGAATGCTGAAAGCTGAGACACGATCTCGGCTTGAGTTAGGAGTGCCAGACGTACTTTTTTTGACAGTACATGTACTGTTTTTTTTTATAAAAAGTACTGTTTTATTCAAAACACTCAAAACAGTACACAAAAGTACTGTTTTTTCAAAAATTTCCTCATTTTACTCAATGTACTGTTTTTCCCTATTTAAAATCTGGGTACCCTAGCTTGAGTAGTTCGGTAGAACGAAGTAGAGCAATTTTGTGAGAGCAATACAATTCCCGAAAATTAAAAAATAGATAAGATACGATCATCAGAGTGACCAAAAGTGGAAAATTTAAGTCTATAATTAAAAAATTCATTAAAAAAAATCGATGTGATATATATATTCTGTAAACGCAGAAAGTCATTATTTTGGAGTGCCAAACGGGTGGGAACAGGTGGAAAAACCTGTACACAAATAATAATGGGTTTCATTTAAACTTGTACAACTCCCGTAAACTTGTAAACTCATAAAACATGTAAACTTTAAATGGACGATGAAGTGTAAAAATCGTAAATATCGACAAAATGGCTGCTACGGTCAGCGTGGCATTTCAATATTCTACAATCAGGGTTTACATATTAAGAAAAATTTAATAATAAGCAATAATATAAGAATAAGAAATAATAAGAAAAAATCATAATGCCACATTTAACTGAAAAAGCTAAATTATTGAAGTACCTCGAAGATACAGCAGTGAATGATTTGCTAATGCGGGGTTATTTTTTGCAGACTTACATCAGCCATTTTTCCAATTGTTTGTTTATTTCAAGTGACAGCTGACAGGGTGGAAAACGTTTAGAAACGTAGCAACGTACATTTAGAAACGTACTTTTAAACCAAGCTATTGATTAAATTTCGAACATTATTTATAGATTTTGTCAGTTTTTACACATTTTTAATAATTACAACCGCATGACAAATTATTTCCAATTTTGTGGATTTGATCTCTTGTCTCCTAAAATAAAAGAGATATAAAATGTTCCACAGTATTCTCTAATGTTTTATAACTATCAATTTTCTATAAATAATTGTTCTACAACGCAAATAATACTTCTTTTTAAAACTCACGTTCACCTTTATTCAATTTTATTTTCTCTAAAAATCTGAATTGACACCGAAAATACAATTTTTTCTGTATGTAATTTAACTACTTTTAGTATTTAATGGTTTGTGGAAAAGGCAACCCATATTCACCGCGTAGATCTACGAGGTAGTTTACACTCAAAGAATTATTATGTTTGGAGAACGTTTGCTTCAAATATACCACTTTTATATTTAAACTTAAACGAAAAAACAAACAAAAAACATTTGCTCCAAATTAAGTCGTTTTGCCGCAAATAATAAATAAATTTGCAACAATTCAAAAACGTTTCCAATAAAAGTATTGCATTTAACTTTTATTGGAAACGTTTTTAAATTGCTGCAAATTAAAAACTAATTTCTAATAAACGTTTAAACGAATTCGATATAAGCTTTGTTTTTATCGACGAGAACGAAAGTAGCTCAGTGGCACAGCGTGTATGTTGTGGAGAAATGTGTTGGTGTTTTGAAAGATTTAAGCTTCTTCAAGCTGTGAAGGATTGGCGCTAGGCACCACAATTATATGAGAAGGTAGAAGAACAGAGTTCCAATTCAATCTAGTTTTATTAGTGGCCAACGCGGCTCTGTTATATCTTTACTTATAACTGTTATACATTAGTTCTTAATCTAGCCTACTTACTTACACTACAATAATATAATATACTTATGTTCTGCATTTCATTTGCACCCGCTGCCCTGAGTACGCTAATTTGGACGTGACGAATGGTGTAGAAGGACGGTCACCGAAATTGAGTGCATTTCAATATACACTCAATTGTTGTTGACAACGTCCAGAACCATTTGTGTATATTGGGTCAGCGTACTCAAAAGTGCAGCGCTAGCATGTCGATACATTGTCGGTGCATTTGTACTAATGAAATGCAGGGGTAGGTAATGTAGACTTGTATGTATACACTACAATGTGCGTAACTTATAAACCTTACGTCCCGCGTTCGAATCCTGGCTGAGCTGAACCAGCCTTCATGGTCTCATCTGTCAAAATCAGCTGATGATCAAATTAAAGCTATGAAAAATTTGAATTTTTGAAGTCGGTTTTTTCCGTCGTTGAACGGCAAAACAAAATTTCAAAATGGGTCGCGTAAAGTGTGTTTTGTGCCAAAACTATGAACAAAAACAAAAAAAACGGTATTTTTTTAAGGTTCCAAAAGCGGAACATATGAGGAAGCGGTGGGTCGACCAGTGCGGCATTAACTTTGCTAATTGAACACGTATTTGTGAGGACCACTTCTTTGCCAGCGATTTTATCAATGGTCCAGGAGTTTCACCACAAGTGCGACTGCAGCCAGGCCTTCATTACCCACGACATTGGAGGAGGAAATAGAAACAATATTGTTATTTTATTTTCTCGAGTACCAAAGCAAAACTACCGTTTACGTAGGTATTTGGGCTTTCGATCCCGAAGGCTTTTCGCAATCCCGGGATTTTCGGGACTGAAAATTGCAATCCCGGGATCCCGGGATTTTTCGGGATTTAATACTTTTACAAGCAAAATGCATTTTAAAAAAATAAAAAAAAATTGTTTATGTGTTTTATTGGAAAACTGATAGTTTTAGCGTAAATAAATAAACATAAACATTCATTTCAATTTATTAAATGAATTTTTTTTTTTATTTTTAGTGTTTGAGTTTCCGTTTCTTTAGGAAAGACACAATTCAATTCAAAATATGCTTAAGTAAGGTTTCTGAAATTACTTTTGTATCAGTTTTCAGTTTTATTTAAATATTTTTATTAAGTAATTCATTTTTGTGCGTTCGCTAAGACTGAAAATACCAATTTTCTTCTGAAATAAATACAAATTTATTTTTTCTTAAAGAAAAAATTTCAAGCACAAAAAATTTTATTCGTAATTTTTTTAGTAAATTAAAAATTTTTAAGTTTTGAGTTTTCTAACTAATTTTTTTTCATTTTGGGGTTGTCTAATTGTTGTCAAAACCTATTTTTCTGTTTACACGATTTTTTTTATATTTTATGAGCGATGAAAAGTTGTTTTTTTCTTGTATTAAACTTTTTATGGACTAATTTATTTAAAATGTAGTCCCGAAAATCCCGGGATTTAGGAAAAAATATCCCGGGATTTTCGGGACTGAAAATGGACCGGTATCCCGTATCGAAAGCCCTATTCCACATGCGACCGCAGCCCGCTCAGCCGTGCCACCATAAAAAACGGGCGTTGAATAATTTTGGACGGCTTAGAACTCTGCCAATTTTTCTGTGCCAAAACAATTACACAAATACAGTAAATATGAAAAAACCATTATGTAATGAAAATAATGCCTTTATGAATGAAAATATATGATCACTAAGTTAAATTATGCATGTGAAAGTGATTATTTAGTGCTAAATTTCATCAAATTCTAGTGTAGTCAAGCACTGTAAATTCTATTCAATTTCCAAAATTATTGAAGGTCATAAATTTTACAAGGGGTAGATTGAAATATTAGCCGGTGAAATGCAATTCGCATCTATTTTCCTTTCTTTTGCGACATTTTCAGGCATCATAATAATTGTGTATCATATTATATCCATTTTGACATCTTCTATATATATAAAAGAGACGTGTATGTTTGGGACCAGTAGACGCGAAAACTACAGCACCGATTCTCACCAAAATTTATATGCGTGTTCTAGGGGTCGTGAGTCGTGACATAGGATAGGTTTTGACATGCCCACTTTAACCGCCCACAAGTTAGAAAATACGTATTTCTCTCACATTTGTGAATCTTTTGAGGCAAATACCATATGATCAACAATCAACTTGGTTGCCACCTAGGACTTAATGTTTCCCCACCCAAGCAGTGTTACCATATCTGCGGGTAAAAAACCTTTCGGTTTCTTTCAAAGTATGAAATCGATTAGCTAAAGTATTTCAAGTCGATGTACGGATCACAAATTTCAACAACTTCTGTATTTTCAACATTAAATGCAGCGGGGAGTAAAAATTAAGGTTATTTCCATTTGATTGCATGTAACTTTTCAACAATGGAAAAAACCTAAGGCAATGCCAAAATAACGCGGCTTCTCCTTGAGTATTACATATTCGCAATTCCATAATTTGCCCCAATCTCCCAGTGCACATTTTATGCCCACTTTCACAGTACTTCATTTCCACTTAAATGCATTTGCCATTTACATTCCAAATAACTACGGAAAAATGTCTATTGTGAATGGAAATTAAATTATACCCAACTTAATGCTCCTACACACTGCCGCGAAATTTCCCCAAAAATTGCTCAAAAATTGCAAGGCGATATTCGGCTCGGACAAATTTTTTCGTGCTGAAAAATTTCACAAAAACAAAAACAAATGCATATCATTCTAGAGCGCACTATCGTATTTTCAAAAAATTACCACGACACCAACGAAATTTTGCATTCATGTGTGGCGACCTTAAATGCTCACGGCGAAAGTCGCCCACTTTCACAGTAATCCTACACACAGTACTTCATTACAACTTAAAATACCCAAAATTCCGCCGCCGCGGTACTTTCTCGAAAATTCTTCCAGCAAAGATATTGGAATAAAAAAATTTGTTTGCGGTGAAAAATTTCAAAGCTACAACTAAAAATGTGTATCATTTATAAATTTTTTTTAAAAAAAAGCAGTATCGCATATTCAAGCAACATTTTTGTTCAAGTTCCGTACCGGCTGCGGAATTTCGCGTTGGCTTATGGGGACCTAAATGCAGGCAAACCGCCATTAATATTACGAGAAGACGTCCATTGCGAATGAAAATTAAATTAAACTTGACTTAAATGCACACACTGCAAAAGGCCTTTTCGTCAAATAAGCACTGCAAAATTGTTCCAACAAGTTATAGAAATCACTTTCTTCCCACAAGAAAAATTTACAAAAACACAACAGAACGTCTCTCAATGTGGCAACACTCCTCACAGACGGGGCGGTCAACCAGTGCAGCCAACTTTAGGCAAATTTCCCTTTCTACGGGAATTTTTGGTTTAAGTGTTTACACTGCCGGGCCATTTTGTGCGAGCATTCGGCTACGTACCAAAGCTCAAAGATAGTAATCCAGTCGTTTGCACCGGCCGAATTACGGGATTTGTTTCAAATACTTATACCACATGTCATTTAATTTAATTTCAATAATCTTCCAAACATACTTTACTGCGCTACATACATACATACAATACGAATCATTCATTCATTCATCAAAACCTATTTCAATACCGATCGCTACATCAATTTTCCTCTCTATAAAATTATATAAAATTAACTCCACAGTATAAACACCAATTAAACATATATATTTAAAAACTAGAGAGTGGACTATCTTCGGCTATACCGAAGTTGAAATACCCCCACACAGTAGGAAGAAGTACCTCGAACATATAAAAATGTGGTCTCAAGACCCTATTTTGAGCCAATTATAGGTGGTTTTGGAGCCCGGACCATGTCCAAAATCCATTTCTAAAAATTTCCAATTAAATCCACATAAAAAAAAAAAAAATTGGTCTCAAGACCCCATTTAGACCCTTATATATGTGGCTTCAGAACCTCGGACCATGTCCAAAATCCATTTCTAAAAATTTCCAATTAAATCCACAAAAAAAAAAAATATTGGTCTCAAGACCCCATTTAGACCCTTATATATGTGGCTTCAGAACCTCGGACCATGTCAAAAATACGTTTCTAAACATTTCCAATTGAATACAACAATAAAAAATTTTTACCTTTTTTTTCGGTGTATGGGAGCCACGCCCAGTTTTTGTCCGATTTGGCTGATTCTCGAACTTGATCTCAGTATTCACGAGAAAAACATGTACCCAAAGTTTCAAGTCGATATCTCCAAAACTGCGACCGCTATCGTGCGGACGGACAGACGGACAGACGGACAGACGGACAGACGGACAGACGGACAGACGGACAGACAGACGGACATCGCGAAATCGACTCAGGAGGTGATACTGATCAAGAATATATATACTTTTCCATACCGGACACGCCTCCTTATGGGCGTTACAAACGTTGTGACAAAGTGAGTATACCCTGCCACAGTGAGTGTGGGGGTATAATTACTTTCATCCATTCATCCGTTACATTGCAGACAATGCAACAACAAAAAATTATTTAGGCCCAGCGAAGCGGACCGGGCCCAGCTAGTTATATATAAATTGAAACATCTTTAATTTGTATGTGTTCGTTTTTTGTCGTTTCTAAAACGAATACATTTCTCATTTTCTTTTTCTACTTTTTCGTAATTATTTCTTTGGAGCGAATTATTTTCTCTCTTCACGTTTTCTCTTGTAAATTTACGTTGGATCCTTATCAAAATTAAGTTGGTATCAAATTTGATATGTATCACTATCGGACATATTTTGTCAACGAAATTTGAAGATTTGATGGTACTTTTAGCATTTTTTTGGTTCGGTGTAGCACCAGTGCACTTTTGACTTTAAAAGTACCAAAAAAGTACAATTGTACCAACAAAATAAAAATCCTAAATACAATTTATCGTATCAAGGTTAAATACTTTGAGCATTCAGTCAAAAAACTACCAAAATGAAAAAAAACTATCAAGCTACCAAAATCAACTCGGGACAAAAAAAACTACCAATTTTGGTAGAAAACTACCAAAATGGCTACGCTGATTGTATGTTGCTTTCCACGCTCTTCTGCGTATAGATTGCTGAGAGGGCAGGGTATTTTTTATTTGGAGTTTTTGTGCTCTCTCTCTCTCTCTCTTTATTCAATTTCGCTTCTCTGTAGTGAATTTCGGTATATTTTACGTGGGCAACGCCACGGCTGAATGCTAGTATAATATAGAAATGCTGAAAAAAATAAGAAGGACAAAATGATAGGAATATTTTAATTGAACGTGTAGTAACTGTAGCAAAATTCAAATTAAGACACGTACAGACAAGTATACCATTAAATGGAATTATGGCAAATGGCAACACGAGCATTTTAAAGGCTACGAGAATTAAATTTTAAAATTTAAAAAAATGCAAACATGTATTATGACTATTTCTTTACATTTTTCCGTTAACATTTATTTAAAAAAAATTTGTTGAACAATTAAATTTAAATTTTTTAAGTGACGTTTTCGGTAAAAAATTTCTCGCGTCGATATGGTGCAATAAAAAGCGGAATTTGTTGCTATTCAACCAACCGACAAAATGGCTTGGCAATAGTTCTATGTTCGATTTCTTTGCTAACATATTAAAATATTTGAAAAGAATTACCAGTTTGAAAAGAAATGCCAGTTTGGCGGCCTTCGACTGCACTAGCCCAAAACTGTAAAAAATTCGTTCCAGGCCAGCTGAAGACGCTGATGCTTTTAACAGGCTTTCACAAAGTTCCATGAAATATGTTTTGTTGTTATTAGGCCATTCTGAGTAGTTCAAAGTGACCAACTTCCACCAAACCATTGGCAGTGTTGTACGGAGCTGTAGTTCAAATAAATATTTAGGAAATGGTTCGGATTCGGTTGTCAACGCCATCCCTAGTGGAATACTATTATGATTTTGAAGGTGTAAGAAGCTTAGCGCTTTTTCTTTTTGTATTGTGCTTACTTTTTGTCTAAGAAATCTGTGATCTAAGATGTTTGCTAAGTAATGTGGCGGACCCAAAGCCATGTCCCTTCTTTGAGATCGTTCTCCAGCTTATTCCACATTTCTACAGCTACTGCTATAGTAGTTCCGTCGCGCTGCAGTCTTTCTAAAGCTACCGAAATTAGAAGAATACGATTTAAGAAGTCCGTCGCTTTTGTCAATATTTGCGTGTTGTTAATAACTTAACAAATATCTTTTTCGATCTTATTGTATTCCAGCGAACTTCCTGAGGCGTAACTAACTTTTTAAATAATTTTAACAATATTGTCTTTAATTGTCTTGGAATTTCGACGTCTTGAGCCAACAATTGAGCAATATGTGCTAAACAACCTTACTGAAGAATGTCACAGCATCATCCTTTTCGAGGTCGGTGCGCATTTTCCGAACATTTGAAGCACTGTCTGTTACAAAACTCTTTACGTATCAACTGTATCACCCCAATATTATTCGCCACTTCCAGTCATAACTGAGAAACAGTGCAGATTAGACCACCTGTGTGCAGATTAGATCACCTGTCTAAGGACATTGTTACAGTACTTCCTTCGATCTTGTTGATGCATTGCTGAATAACATCCTGGTGAACATCATCCAAAATTCTTCCTCCTACTTGGAACTGTAACGGCGGCTTGAATCCTGGTCTTAGCATTTCGCACATACTCTTGAATTCGTTATGTGAAGCATGTTCGAATGGGGTGTTTGTGGCATAAAAATATTTGTCAATTTGTAACTCAATTTTGTGATTTTGGCTTGCAGACGTTACAATTGAAGTCTGCAAAATTGACGACTGAATAAAATTTATCGCACTTTTCTTTGAAGGTGGTGGCCCGTCGGAGGCTTCATTATCACTGTAAAAACTGAAAAATTAAATGTTAATATCGTATTTTCCGTTTGAAGCTACCATTGATCACTCTTCTGCATAGTAATTTTCCTTACATGAATCGGAGCTGCATTTTTGGAAATGGTTTTGAAGCCTGGAAGGAATACCTTGAAACTCCTTCTTGCACTTCTCGCAACGAGCCCCACTTCCACGATTTCCGGGTCTGGTGACACAATCCAAATAAGCCCAAACAACCCTTTTCGGTTTCGGCATTGTTTATTGCTTCGCAAACGGACTTGATTGCATTGAAGAATCGGAACACCAGTTAGTTAGTGATGTTGAAAAAAATCGATATGTTGGCATCAAAAATTAGTTTTTTATCGCGAAATTTTGTGTTTTGATATATATCAGGATATGTATGGCTTATAAAAATCGATATATATCATGATACATATCGTGAGTATATGAGTATATTCTACTTTACCAGACTATCAAGAACTAGAGACCGACCGAAATCGCTTTTTTAATTTCGGCCGAAACCGAAATTTTTTATTTTTTTTTCGGCCGAAACCAAAGATGCCGAATTGTCATTTTCGGAAAGAAAAAAATTGTGAATTTAAATTTAAAAAAGTTGTACATAACACTGTGCAACAATTTGAGGCAAATTTTTTAGGGCCTCTACGAAATTTTTGTGGGATGATAGTATTGTACATGGGAGTAAAACCCTAGCTGGGTTTTGCTCCACCTCATTACAATTTTTTATATATATACATATATCCTCAAATCTGCGGCGAGCTTTTTCATACACTTCCACATGAGCTAGAGAGCTGAAATTTGGAACACTGATAGAACTCCGGTGACAATGCATTCTATTAATTTGGGGTCAATGGGAAAAAAGAAAAAAAAAGATAGAAAAAAATAAATTAAAAAAAAAAAAATACTGGCTGGTGATTTTTAACACCAGCCCTATTCGAAGTTTCGAAGACTTCGAAGTTATAACGTGCTTTGAACATATCGAAGTCTTCGATTTTTTCTTTGGAATAATATAAATGTACGAGTAGTCTTTTTTGGGCGAATCAGGCCAAGTTGATTCATGTCAGGTGGGATTACAACCACCAGGTACGTCCTTGCACATTTTTTTGGATGATTCATGTCAGGTGGGATTACAGCTGCCACCAGGTGCGTCTTTGGGACTTTTATGGTTGAATCATGTCAGGTGCACCCAGAGAAAAAATCGTGTTAAATTAACCAATTTTTAACCAATTTTGTGGTTAATATTTTTCAAACCGATCTTTCAGGTTGTTTTACCAAGATGCTATTGTTAAAAATGACACTCTCCTATATGTGTACGTGTACGTGTGAAGAGGTTTGTGATTAAACTGGGAAAACTGGTAAATATGCGTTCATTCAAATCATTGCCGGTAGCTCAGGGGTTAGGCAGTCGGCCTCATAAACGGAAGTACGGGGATCGAATCCCCGTTCCGGAAAAAGTTTTTTTAATTTAATTTTTTTTTATAAAATTGTAAACACAGTTCCTCCAAGTAACTTTTTTACCATTCTTTACCTTATTTTCAAATGAACATTACCATTTCAAATAGATACTTTTTCACACTGAACTGGATTTGAACGCCGGACCTTCGCATCTTGAGTTCATCACTTTACCCTCTGTGCTACTGCGCTTCATAAATTCATGTCGTCCAAAGACCAATCTGAATTTGAAATCTAAAAATTTCTATTTAAAAAAACTTTTTTCAACTCAGACGAGATTTGAACACGGGACCTAATGTTTATAAGTTCCGCATCTACACGCTGTGCCACTGAGCTTCTTTCGTTCAGGTCGACAAAAACCAATTTGTTTTGAAATTCAAAAATTTCTTCTGTTTATTTTCAAATTTTCCATTTGACAGAATAGTCGAATATATTTTGATTTTCGAAAAAAAAATTTCTCATTTGTGTGAATGTGTGCGTTTTGCTTCGATTTTTGTCAATGTAGTTTTTTGGAATTGTTTTTGTTTTGCGTACAAATGCTTTTCATGTTAATATAACATGAATAGTGTTAATTAAAATACATGAAGATTTCTCTGGGTGAGCCCTAGTAAAAAACAAGTTTTTTAAAATGTAACCCTTTAACCGACTAAAAAGCAGAAAATAAATTTCCTTTAAATTAATTTCAGCAATTTCGATTTAAAATTAAGGATTTTTGGAAACTTCAAAATCTGCAATGATATTAGGAACAAAGTATCTAAAAACCCTTAATTTTAAATCGAAATTGCTGAAATTAATTTAAAGGAAATTTATTTTCTTCTTTTTAGTTGGTTAAAGGATTATATTTTAAAAAACTTGTTTTTTACTCTTTTTTTATTTATTTCGTTTTTTATAAAAAAAAATCAAAAATGCAACGCTCAAATTCCGTGTTCTCAACAACTACTAGTTCGATTTTCAATTCCTTAAAACTGGAGGAAAGAGCAACAAAAAACTAGAGAGTGGACTATCTTCGGCTATACCGAAGTTGAAATACCCCCACACAGTAGGAAGAAGTACCTCGATCATAAAAAAATGTGGTCTCAAGACCCTATTTTGAGCCAATTATAGGTGGTTTTGGAGCCCTGACCATGTCCAAAATCCATTTCTAAAAATTTCCAATTAAATCCAACAAAAAAAAAAATTGGTCTCAAGACCCCATTTAGACCCTTATATATGTGGCTTCGGAACCTCGGACCATGTCCAAAATCCATTTCTAAAAATTTCCAATTAAATCCACCAAAAAAAAAAAATTGGTCTCAAGACCCCATTTCGGCCTTATATATGTGGCTTCGGAACCTCGGACCATGTCAAAAATACGTTTCTAAACATTTCCAATCGAATACAACAATAAAAAATTTTTACCTTTTTTTTTCGGTGTATGGGAGCCACGCCCAGTTTTTGTCCGATTTGGCTGATTCTCGAACTTGATCTCAGTATTCACGAGAAAAACATGTAAAAAAAGTTTCAAGTCGATATCTCCAAAACTGCGACCGCTATCGTGCGGACGGACAGACGGACAGACGGACAGACGGACAGACGGACAGACGGACGGACAGACAGACGGACATTGCTAAATCGACTCAGGAGGTGATACTGATCAAGAATATATATACTTTTCCATACCGGACACGCCTCCTTATGGGCGTTACAAACGTTGTGACAAAGTTAGTATACCCTGCCACAGTGAGTGTGGGGGTATAAAAAGGTTACGGGATTATCTAAATCAGTTCAACCGCTGAACAGTTTTTACTAATGAAAAGATGGAAAAATGCATTATGACGTCTAAAATAAAATTGTGATGAGGTGGAGCAAAACCCAGGGTTTTGCTACCATAAACAATACTATCATCCCATGGTTGAGACACTATAACTTCTGTTGCACAGTGTAATCAGGCGTATCAGTATGCTGAAAGCAATCATTTTAAGTTCATATCATGAATTAGATGAATTTAGAAGCAAACTATCAAATGCGTGGAAATCAATTGAAGGGGCAGGGTACTCACTTTTTGCTACGGCGAGAGTAGTAGATATCCGATTTTAGGGGAGTAGATTTCAAGAGTAGATTTAATTTTTGTACGTAGAGTAGTAGAAATTACTATCTGGGTAGTAGATTCCAAGAGAGGGGAGTAGATATGGCGTAGAGTAGTAGAGATTCTACGATACTAGTAGAAATTTCTGTCGGGGTAGTAGATTTGTAGAAAGAGTAGTAGTTTTACATTTTATGAAACTCACATAATATTTTGAGGAGTAGTTTTTTTACAATAGTAGTAGAAAATATCTTGAGGGAAGTTTAAAAATCTACTACCGTAGTAGAGGAGTTTAAATTTAAAAATCATCGCGACAGGAGTAGAGTGAGAACGTTGTGAAGGGGTGAATGAATGAAGGAGGTATGTCTTCTTTGTCGCTTCTGATTCTTCGAAACTTTGATCAATACTTAAATTTGTGTTACATACCGCTTTAATCCACTTGGTTGTTCCTTATGTATTTTGCCACGCTAAATCCGAAAATAATAATGAAAATTGTAGAAAATTGCATTTTTGGTGCGTGCTGTAAAAATTTCATTATTATTTTCGTATTCAGCGTGCCAAAATACATAAGAATATGTCTATCAAGTATATTTAACACACAAAAAGTGTGCTCAAAATGGGTGGGGTCCGACCTTCTGTCCAATTTTCATATATTCGTATATAATATCGAATACTGAACCGATTTAGATGTAATTTTTTCCATTGAGATAGAATTTTATTGGAAACATAATGGGAATGGAACCAAACGAAATTGAATTGTACCGAAACAAAATGGAATCAAAACAAAATTTTAAAATAGATCGAAAAATCATCGATGAAATTTCAAAAAATGTTCAATGAAATGTCGAAAAATGATATATAAAAAAAATATTGAAAAACTGTCGATAAAATATCGAAAAAATGTTTTTCAAAAACAATACGCAACACTGGTGAAGTGTCCATCGCTTCGGACAACTTTTGCGGCCACAATTTGCACCTCCAATCAAAAACCTTGGATCTCCGGGCTAGGTCTTAATTTAATATATCAAAATAATATAGTTCGTTTAATCAAAAATATATTCTTACTAACGCGATCCATGGTTTTACGATTATCAAAATACAAAACTTACACGTTGGTGGAATGCCTATTTCCATATTTTTTATAATGGTTATTTTACTACTTAATTTTTTGATCATGCACTAAACTTAGAGTACGCACTGGAATGATTGCTTTTATATTTAGCGAGCGTTTGATTAATATTAAAATTTTTTGTTGAATGGAACTGAATGGCTTATCATATAAGTGAATTTTTAAGTATACAAATTTTTAAATTTATTTTTCAGAAAAGATGAAAAAGTCAATTTGAAACAAGTGAGTAAGTTTCAGTCGGGCAAGCCGACTTATATATACCCTACACCTACTGGGCCATATTGTATCTGCCATCTTGAACTTTGAAAATGCGACATAAAATTCGAAATCAGCGACCCCGAAAACCCCCCTATACAAAATTTCATACTGTTTTGATGAAATCTTAAAATTTCGGTAAAAACTTATATGGGAGGTAGGCGTGGCAGTCGACCGATTCCGCCCATTTTCAATACCAACTCCTTCTAGGGCCTAAAAAGGATAAATCCATATTGGTTCCGCCATCTTGAATTTTTAAATTCGGACATCAAATTCGAAATCAGCGACCCCGAAAACCCCACTATACAAAATTTCATACTGTTTTGATGAAATCTTAAAATTTCGGTAAAAACTTATATGGGAGGTAGGCGTGGCAGTCGACCGATTCCGGCCATTTTCAATACCAACTCCTTCTAGGGCCTAACAAGGATAAATCCAAAATTTGGGATCTTTCTTCTAGCTCCTGCAATCGTGTTTACAAGAAATGGGGACGGACAGACAGGGAGGTATGCGTGGCAGTCGACAGATTCCGCCCATTTTCAATACCAACTCCTTCTAAGGCCTAAGAAGGATAAATACAAAATTTGGGATCCCTAGCTTTCTTCTAGCTCCTGCAATCGTGTTTACAAGAAAAGAGGACGGACAGACGGATAGGGCTAAATCAACTCAGGAGGTGACGCTGATCAATAATATATATACTTTTCCATACCGGACACTTCTCCTTCTTGGTGTTACAAACATCAGACCAAAGTGAATATACCCACACCTCATGAGGTGTAGGGTATAGAAACGTCAATTTGTTGCAGTTTGTTGCAGCTATGTTCATATGCATTCTCTTCGTATTGAATCCTACTTTCAGAGAGATTCGGTTTCGTCGTGATGTACGATGTTCTAACTAAATGTCAGACAAAAAAATTAAAAAAAAACATTTTTTTCAAAAAAAAATAGTTTTAAAAAATTTGTTATAACCATTCTTAAAAAAACAAAAGGCAGCTGTTTGAGTAAAGCCATCCAATATTAGAATTTTTAAAAAAAAATTTAAATTTTGCGGTATGATAACCACTATAATAACAGTGTGGGGTAGATTCATAATATATGAATATATGATATATGATATGATATATAATTTCGTTATCTACACCTATGCATTATTCAAAAACCAATATGTCAATACAGTTTTCGCATTTTTATTTCCTACCCAAATGCGCGTGTTTTCACACATTTTTTCCCATAGTGATGACGGTTTCTGCTTGATTTGAGGTGGATATTTTTGTTTTTAGGTGTTTTTTTTCTTAGTGTATTTGATTTAAGGTGATTATTTTTATATTTAGCTGGTTGGTCAAAATAAATAAATTTCACTCAGAAACTTATAAATAAATTTGCATGTTGTATAAATTAAAGTTTTCCTACCCCTAACCTACCAATATGGTTCATTAAGCTTGTTCCAATTGTCTCAAAGTTTCATCCCAATCCGATAACTCTAGACTTACCCATTTTTTTCTAGAGTGCCCCACACTCACTGTGGCAGGGTATACTACCTTTGACACAACGTTTGTAACGCCCATAAGGAGGCGTGTCGGGTATGGAAAAGAGTATATATTATTGATCAGCATCACCTCTTGAGTCGATTTAGCGATGTCCGTCTGTCCGTCGGGCCGTCTGTCCGCTAAAATACCCTGCACATGCGAGTATTGTACGTTCTTAGAACATTTTTCGGCAATTTTGTCGAAAATTTATCGATATTTCATCGATAGTTTATTGATCATATTCATTTCTACTTCATTCTGCTCCAATACCACTTCCTTCCGATCCAACTCCATTTGTATGATATTTTATCGATAATTTTTCAATATATTTTCGATGATTAAACTATAATTTTTCAAAAATTTATCTATAATTTCCATTTCCCGATCCATTTTAAAATGGTTGTCCAATTCCATTTCGTTCCAGATTCATGTACTTAACACATTAAAGTACTCATTCGAAAGGAATCAAATAGACCTTTCCAATGATACCAATATAATTTCTAAAAATTACATTTCTAATATTATGCAAAATACTTATGCGAGTCACTGTATGTGTACTTCGGCGCTTGTCAACATTACAAAATGGTTTACTTTTAAAATGCGTTTAACGCCTACTAAATTACACAGCAAATAGAAAAAAACTGATCGTCTCAAATAAAATGCAAATTCGTAAGGAAAAGAATAAAAAACACAACATGACAATTTATGTTTGGAGAACATATTAGTTTTCCAAATTAAGTAATTGCCACTTGTAAGTGCTTAATTTCCAACCGTTAATCTAGGGCTGACCCAATAGTGTCCAATAGTGTGCAGGGTATAAAAAATCAAACATGTCTACAGTTGCTGTTAAAAAAATAGTAGTGGAGTGTCGGGTATTTTAACCAGAGACCGACCGAAATTCGGTTTTTCGGCCAAAAAAAGCTGTTTCGGCCGTGTTTCGGATTCGGTTTGATACGAAAAATGTAGCAAATAAATAACAAAGATTACATTGATCGACAAAACTGAACTTTGTGTGTGTTAAATATACTTGATAGATAAATTCTTATGTATTTTGATACGATGGATACGAAAATAATATTGCAATTTTTACAGCACGCAAAAAATTATTTATTATTTTTTTCGGATTCAGCGTATCAAAATACATAAGGAACAACCAAGTGGATAAAAGCGGTATGTAACACAAATTTAAGCATTAATATATATATTTGTCCAGGTCTGTCATTCTGTCTGTCTTTCTGTCTCTCTTCTGTTTGTCTATCTGTCTATCTATCTGTCTGTCTGTCTGTGCCTAACGCTAACCGATTCAAAATTTACAAATTCACTTAACAAATTTTTTAAAGTTGTTGACCTTCTTTTTTTTTAAATGTTAACCCTTCTGGTGGTTTGTCCACAGAGTCACTTACAATATATTCACACATATATTATATTTTTTTTGTAAATGTTAGCCGCCCTGGTGAGGAATCGAACCCACAACTCAGCGATTGTAAGTAAGATGAAGAAGCCAACCAAACGCTTACTCACCAAAGCCACTTTGACTTATACAATACCTTCAGCTAATATCGATTAACTTCAGTAAGCTGTATGCAAAACGCGTTCATGTATATACACACACAAAAAATCATCTTTGATATATAAACAAAAATAGCTTCGACTTAAAGCTACCACCTTTAAGAAAATAACTACCGTTGCCACCTAACACTATTTTCACCTATTATGGTGGTGTATAAGATTTTCATATTACACTTTCCTATTACATTACATTTCATATTTGCATATATTCCCAGTACAACATTAAGGTCCGCGCACACCAACGCGAAATACCGCAGCCGCAGTGAAACTTACTCAAAAATGTTTCGTGCAAATGCGATATTCGAATAAAAAATATTTGTTTGAGGCATATATATAATACTTTTATATTGCCAGTATAGTGAAAGTACATTCACTGATATCAAGAGACAAAATATATGAAAAAGTACATTCGCAGTTCGGATTTCTCTGTCAAACTAATACAAAATTCAATGCTTGCTATTCCGCTCTTACAGTGAGCTCAAAACACATTGCAGAGATAGGATACTGGCAATATAGAAGTATTACATATATGGTTTGAGGTGAGAAATTTCATAAAATCAAATAAAAATGTTTTTTTTTTTTTTTTTTTAATAATTATTTTATTCAATTGAATCACCTAATACTAACTTAGGTCTAACAATGATTTTTCAAAAATTCAGAAATTCAGGTTGTTATTATAATATTCAGATTAAAACTATTTGCCCTATATCCATTGATTTAGGCAATGTGGAGTTATCGTAACTAATATATGGGGAATATATTAGTTTCGTTTGAGACGTGAGGGATTCAGAGGTCTCAGTAAATTTCTAGCGAGAATGTTTGGGTGAAACATGAGCTTCTGCTTGTACTTCGAGGTAAGTTTCGGAATTTCGTCTTGTACTGCAGGTATATTCAGGTCTCTGTGGATTTTTTATATACCAAGGGGCTCTGGCAATTTGTCTCAGGATTTTAGATTGGACTCTCTGGAGTTTTTCCACGTTCGAGGGAGAGGCAGTGCCCCAGAGTTCAATTCCATATGCCCATATGGGTTTTATTATACTTTTGTATATTTGGACTTTGTATGTGAGATTTAGCTTTGATGCCCTTGAGATTAGCCAATTTAGTTCCAATTGCTTTAATTTGATCTGAGTGATTTTGGATTCAATATGTTTATGCCATGTGAGTCGGCGATCGAGATGCATTACAAGATACTTGGTTTCGGAACTTTCAGGGACGACTAGGCCGTTTATCTTCAGAGCAGGACACGTGCCCCTTCTTAGAGTGAAGGTTAAGTGACAGCTTTTGGATTCATTGACCTTGATTTTCCATCGATGTAGCCAATTACTTAGAGTGTCCAAGTGTTTTTGCACGTATAGAGATGCCATGTCTGGGTTTGAGTGAGAGCACATGATAACAGTGTCATCAGCAAAAGTCGATATGAGAGTTCTATCACTTTTTTGGCATATCTGCAGTATAGAGAATATATAGCAGGGGCGCGAGGACACTGCCTTGTGGTACTCCGGCCAGTATTTCGTATTTTCGGGAGACAAAGCTTTTGTATTTTACTACAAATTTTCTATTCGTGAGGTAGTTTTTGAGTAGACAGTGCATATTAGCGGGAAGAATATGCTGTAGTTTGTAAATAAGTCCTTCGTGCCAGACTTTATCGAAGGCCTGGGTGATATCGAGGAAAACAGGGGAGCAATACTGCTTATTTTCGAAAGTGCCTTTTATTGAGTCAACAATGCGGTGCACTTGCTCAATAGTGCCATGCTTTTCGCGGAAGCCAAACTGGTGATCGGGAATCACTTGTTTTTCTAGAATTTTCGGTAGAATCGATTTTATTAAAAGTTTTTCGAAGAGTTTCGATATTAGGTTAGGTTAGAGGGTAGATGGCACCATTGGAGCATAAATACTCCAATCGTGCCATCACACTTAGGCCAAAAAAGTTGACCCATTGTGATGCCCGTAATTTAAGAGGTGAGATAGGCCCACACTCGTCAAACCATAAGTTGGTTATCCAACCACCCAGAATTTCTTACAAAGGCGAGCATATCACGAAGGGGTTTATCAGATAACTCCGCCAGGTCATCGAAAAAGTATTCCCCCAGGGTTCTACGCCTAAGATGTTGTAGACTTGTACATCGACAGAGGAAGTGGTAGGTATCTTCCTCGACTTTCTCGTCCCCGCAGCCCCTGCAAACGTAATTTTGGGTAAGACCAAGTCTCCTAGCATGAACTCCTAAAAGGTTGTGACCCGTTAATGTGCCCATGAGGACAGATATGGATTTCCTATCAAACTGCAGTAGCTTGACCGTACGTCCTTCATTGCGTAGTGGCCATAGTTTGCGAGAGGTCTCACAGGTGGAGAGTTGTCTCCATCTGATGTTGGCCTGCCTCGCAAACTGCTTTTCTAGTCGTTCCCTAATACTACAGAGTGGGATTTTTACAGAACGGTCCGCTAGGTCAGCACTAATTGCCGAACCTTTCCGAGCCAATTCATCGGCTGCTTCATTTCCAGGTATTCCCTCATGCCCCGGCACCCAGCAGAGCCTAACGCGATGCTGTGAGCTAAGAACCTGCAGCTCTTCGCGACAGCGCCTGACAAGCTTTGACTTGATGTAGACGGCAGATAACGCTTTTATTGCTGCCTGGCTATCAATGAAAAAGGTGATATCATCATGTGGTATCTCCACCATTGAGGTCGCCTTGGCCGCCTCCGCCACTGCCAGTATCTCCGCTTGGAAGACACTGCTGTTGTCTGGCAGACGGATGTATCCCGTGATCCCTAATTTTTCGCAGGTGTAACCCGCACCGGTACCAATGTTCATTTTGGACCCATCAGTGAAGACTGATATGGGTACGTTTCTTGATAGGTCATTTCCCTGCCACTCTTTCCTGGTGGGAAAGTGACTGGAGAAGGCAATATTGAAGTCTGGGTATGGCAGCAGGTAGTCAGAGCTGATGTCGTTCCCAAGATGTCGTTGCATTATGTCTGAGTGCCCCGTCGAGTTTCTATGCCAGGTTTCTGTCTGGCTTATTCTTAAGGCACTTTTTGCTGCATATTCTTGTGTATATAGGTCTAGAGGCAGAAAATTAAGAATTGTCTCGAGTCCTTCCGTCGGTGATGATTTCATCGCACTAGATATTCCTGTACATGCTATTCTTTGTATTTTTGTCATTGCTTTCAGATTAGTGGTCTTGCTGGCTGATTTCCACCACACGAGACAACCGTAGGTCAGTATTGGTCTAACGATGGCTGTATACATCCATGAGATGATTTTAGGGCGTGGGCCCCACCTTCGTCCAAAAATTCTACTACAGGTGTAAAAGGCAATTGACGCTTTTTTTAACCCTTTCTTCTATGTTTAATTTCCAGTTCAGTTTCCTGTCTAAAACGAGACCCAGATAGCGGGCGCTTTCTGAGACTCTGAGAGGGATCCCTTCTATAGATGGTGGTCTGAATTGTGGAATCGTTCGTTTGTTCGTGAATAGGACAAGTTCGGTTTTTTGGGGGTTAACCCCCAGTCCACTTTTCTTAGTCCAGTCGCTCAATTGTTTCAGTGCTACTTCTAGTATATCGCTGATGGTCGGAAGGAATTTACCCGTTGCTAGTAGTACAACATCCCACTCTTCTCAATTTCAATTAGTATTTCATTTAGTACCAAGTTCCACAGAAGTGGTGAGATGACACCGCCATGCGGGGTACCCCAAGAGGCAGTCGCCTCCATGTTCAAGTTCCCAAGTTCCGTTCTAATTTTCCGCTGGCTTAACATGCTAACGATCCAGTCTGTTAGGGCAGGCTCGATATTCGCGTGTGTTAGCGCTAAGGCATTCAATCCCGAAGTGTTTTTGAAAATCCCGGGATTTCGGGATTTGAAATTACAATCCCGGGATCCCGGGATTTTTTCGGGATTTTCGGGATTTTTCATTAAATAAAAAAATGGATATAAAATTAAAGAAAAAACTGTTTCAACGGTATTTAAAGATTAATTTCATTTTTATTTAACAATAAATAAATAACATTCAATCAATATTACATTGAACAAAACCAAAATAATAAATAAAGTAAAAAATAAGTCATTCTTTTTAATTTCAGTCTATGAGTTGAATGATCACATATGTTTTGGTAAAAAAGGAATACAATTATATTTTAAAAACGAAAATCATTCGTTTTTGAAAAAATATTTTAAAGTAATTAAAGCGTCCAAAGAATCGTCTGAAAGAGATGAACGTAGTTTGTTGCAGAAATACCCTGATGCTGAAAAGCATCTTTCGGACTCAATGCTCGTCGGGGAAACTGATTGAAGGTAATCGTAAGCAAGTTGCAACTGTGGCCCACGATTTCCGCCCGAAACGAACAAATCAATTTCCCGCGAAATAGTTTCCGTTGAGTTTTCATTAAAATTGGGGTTCTTCTTAATTGGACTGCGACAATTTTCCAAAGCTTTTTTTAGTCGAGTTTCTAAATCTTCGTGTTCTTCTTCTTCCGAGTCACATAAAAATAAAATCTCATCTTCAACGCTGTCAGAATCAACCGAGTTTGAAGAACATTTTTTTAAAATATTTTGAATTTCAATTTTGATTAAAGAAAAACTAACCGAATTATTTTCATCTAGCTCAGATTTTTCAATTCTATTGGATAAAAAGTTCAAAATTACGGAATATATAGTTCTTCTCTCCTTGATTCGAGCTTTGAGCGATTTCAAAAGTTGTTCGCTTAAAACAGATTTGCTTTGTGCAATTTCCTTAATCATAAAAATTAATGCGGCATCGGCTTTACACAAATTCATATCGCTCCGACAGAGAGCTTCAACAGTAATTTTTACTGGTTTCAAAATTCGAACCATTTCTCTAATAACAGAGCACTCTGAATCGGTAATTGGTATGATTTTTAAATCTATTAGGGCCTTTTTGATCGATCTCTCCAACAACGTGAAGCGTTCTATCATATTAAACATACTACTCCACCGCGTTTTACAATCGATTATGAGTTTCAGCTCCTTGCCGTGATCGTCTTTTATATATTTTTGTAGTAAGTCGTTTTTTGTCGGCGACTTCCGGAATGTGCGAACAAGTTTTCTTACACGTTCGATAATTTTTTGGACGTCATGATTCCCAGTAAGTTCCGCAAAATGTTCTCGTTCGCATATTTGAAGTCCATCGTCAACTGTATCATCTTCATCGCCATCAAAGTCCGAACCAATTTCGAGCTCTTTATCTGTCACAGGTGGTTTTTTGTATAAAACATCAATTATCGCTAGTTGAAGACCATGAGCAAAGCAAAGTTGCTGTTTGGGTGTAATCATTTTGCCGACTTTAACCATGGTACTTGCGCCATCAGTAGAAATAGCAACAATATCCTCTGATAGAGATATATGGAATTTTCTTAACCTTTCTTCTAAGAGTTCGACACAATAGTTTGCGGTAACTGAATTTCGAAGTCGTATAAGGCCAATGTTAAAATATTTGCATTTACCACGGACTGTCACGTTCATATATCTCTTGTTAGCAGTAGAGGTCCACTCATCGAAAATGAGGCTAAACTTTTCGCCACGACTTTTAAGAGATCCCACCTCTTGCACCATGTAGTTGAGTGCTTTTTCAAAAAATTTCATCATATTTTGCTTTATGGTGTCTTGGGACTTCGGTACATCAAATCCTCGCGCCTTTAAAGACTTTCGTAGTTCCAAAGAGGTGACAAACTTTGAAAAAGGCAACCCGTCCAGCGCCGTAAGCCTTGCCACGACCGCCATAAATGTCTCTTCATACTTTGGACTTAAATATGTTGTAATTTTTTGAATTTTTGCAGGTGGTGGCGCATTTTCGTCGCATTTCTGCAATTTTATATTGTGAGTCTAAAGAAAACAATATTTAAACAATAACAGTGCTACATATTTGATTTTCTTAAATACTTACGCTGAGATGAGTAAGTAGACCTTTTGTTGAACCGCCATTTGTCTTTAAATGTTTATTACAAATTTTGCATTTGGCAGTCGGGCTGCCGTCGGCCGCGGTCAAAAAATGGCTCCAAGCTGAAGACTTGCTTTCTCCTTTTGATTTGTGCTTCACAAACTCCATTTTCATAAATCTTAAAACAAATTATAACTCTTCAATATTAAAAAGTAAAATTCATAAAGAAATTCATACTTACATTCGCAATCATACTTCGAAGGTTAATAATGTTGTCTTACAACGGGAAATCAATAAAAATCTTTAGAAATTGAAACACAGGGTGTTTCAATTTGATTGAAAGTGGATGCAGGGCTGCATTTTTGTGGAAAAACGTTGAAAATATCTTTAAAAATGCATAAAAAATGAATTTTTTTCAATCCCGGGATTCCGGACTCAAAATCCCGGGATTCCGGTATTCAGAAAAAGTTCGGGATCCCGGGATTTCGGGATTCGGGATCCCGGGATTGAATGCCTTAGTTAGCGCCCTACTAACCGCACTTACGTTGACATTGTTGAATGCGCCCTCAATGTCTAAGAATGCAGCTAAAGAAGAAAGATTCTTTTCAATGGTGCTGACGACGCAATGCAGCGCCGTTTCCACACCCCTCCCTTTCGTGTATGCATGCTGTGCCGAGGATACGTCACAAGGTCTCAGCTTGCTACGAATATAAAAGTCTATGAGTTTTTCGAAAGTCTTCAGTACGAACGACGTCAGGCCTAAAATCCTTCGCTAGTGTGTGGCTGGCTTTGCCCGCCTTAGGAATAAAGATGACATTAACTTGCCGCCAAATTGCTGGGATGTGCCCGAGCTTAAGGCTGCTCAAGAACAATTCCTTAAGAATTGGTGTTATAATATTCTTGGTCTCCTGCAGCATTATCGGGAGTATCCCGTCACTACCAGGAGATTTATAGGGCGAAAAAGAGTCAATCGCCCAGTTTATCTTTTCCTCAGTAACTAAACCTTCAGGTATACCATTACTTGTGGTCGCTGTTCTACTCGCGTCCGCATCTTTCTGATTAATATCACAACCTGGGAAATGCGTTTCCAGCAGAAGCTGTTTCGCTTGAGGAATCCAGGTATAGCTGGTGCTTTCGAGAGAAGTTTTCTTAGCCTTGATGAGTCAGAGGAATGTTCTAAACCACTACAGAAATCCTGCCAAAACGTTCTCTTGGCGTTCCTTGTAGCGGTTTTGAATTTCCTTGTACTCGTTTTGTAGTCGTCCCAGTCAGTGGATACATTGGTTCTCATAGCCTTATTAAAGAGCTTGCGTGCGGCGCTTCTTAAGACCCTAAGCTCCTCTGTCCACCACGGTGCTGATTTCTTTACCATGGCTGTCCTTAACGGACATGCCTTACATACGCCTTACTAAGGAGAAGCCCTAGCGACCTGGCAGAATTGTCTATCTCATGCGCTGATGTCAGATTTTGCGCCTGCAGTGTATGTATTCCATTCCCTACCTCACTTACAAAAGAGTCCCAGTCCGCCTTTCTTTGGTTTCTATATGGGGGTAATGTATTCTTTGGTTTCGATATTACAAAGAGAAAACTTATAAGTCGGTATGACGTCACATTACTGGGATCTTTTCCAGGTTTGGGAATCATTGTAACTTGAGATAGTTTCCAATCATCTGGGTAGTGACATGTTCTGAGAATCGCGTTAAATATGTGCAATAAGTGGGTTATTGCAACTGTTGGCAGTTCTTCTATCATTGTTGGCTTTATCAAGTCCGGTCCTGGTGCTTTTTCGGTTCCAAGCTTTTATTTATTGCCTCCATAAGTTCGTTTTTTTTAATCGCGATTGTACAAGAGGTATTATGTGGGATTAATGTTGGTATTGGGATATCACCAGCTGTCGTGTTCGGGGTGAACACGGTTTTAAGGTGGTTGGAAAAAGCTGCACCCTTTTCTGAATCGCTTCCAGTTTCCATTTGGCAGCCTTATAAGGGGTTCTGTCAGTATTGGTTTTTTCATATTTTTTGCAGCTCGCCAGAGCGAGTAGTTTGTTGATTTTGTGGGTGCGAGATGTTCAACAAATAGCTGGAATTCTCTTTCGGATTTCCTCTCAAGCTGCTTTTTTAGAATTCGAGAGCTGTTTTTTCAGATTTGGGGATCTGTTGTTTTGCCAATCGCGACGTATTTTCCTTTTATTTTTTATTAACTGCTCTATGTCCTTTGGAGTACACTTTGCATAGCTGCTGGTTGAGCTTTTTGGGATTTGGGCGGGAGTGGCCGCTGCAGCTGCTTGGGAAAGCAAGCGTGTGAAATTACTAACAGCTGTGTGTATTTCAACTTTCGTTTTTAGTGACACATTAGGGATAATGTGGGAGCTTGTATACTTTCGATATTTGAGCCAGTTTGTGAGTTTGCTGGTCAGTTTATCTGGTGGATTGGCTTCAGAACTTGGCGCATACTTTATTGTGATAATAGTAGGCGTATGGTCTAATGAGAGATCTAGAGAGGATTCAATAAACAATTGGCTCCTTTTTACAGTTTTAAAGACTGCAAAGTCAATGACATCGGGGGTTTTGCGACTGTCAGTTGGCCAGTAAGTTGGCGTGCCAGAAGAGATCACGTCAAGACCGAGTCTGTTGACGGTGTTCAACAGGAGCCTGCCCTTTGGCGATATAAGGCGAGAACCCCAATATGTATGTTTGGCGTTGAAATCGCCGGCAACGAGATACTTTTGTCCAAGAGAATGGAAAAAAGTCTGGAATTGTTGCTCAGATATTTTGTGTCTGGGCGGGCAGTATATAGCTGTTAATGTTAGGCCTTTTAAGTATTCATCGAGAGAAATACTTGTCGCTTGAATATATTCTGTGCAATAATTCTGGAGAGCGTAATGTTTTATACGACTTTTAATGAGAATGGCGGTTCCACCTCTAGCGTTTCCGCTTGGATGCTTTGTGTCATAGAGTCTGTATCCTGGTAAATTGAAAAAGTGTTTTTCAGTGAAGTGTGTTTCAGAAATTAGCATAAGGTCTATGCTGGACTCTTTCAAGAACTTGAGAAGTTCTAGTTTGTGATGACACAGGCCGTTTGCATTCCAGAATGATATTTTTAAACCATTCATGGCTTAGACATGAGATGATGTAGTAAAAGACTTTGATTCTTTATCATTTCTTGCATCATATTTT
The DNA here is from genome assembly GCA_951394025.1 of Heteromyza rotundicornis. NCBI lineage: Eukaryota > Metazoa > Arthropoda > Insecta > Diptera > Heleomyzidae > Heteromyza > Heteromyza rotundicornis. The sequence goes on from OX596012.1 coordinate 44,098,336, forward strand.
GCATACCAGACATAAATTGAGACATATTTTGCATGAATATTTTGTTCAAGGCTACTACTAGGAGGAGCAGGTTGCGCGTGCACAGTGGCAGAGTGACCGCTTTTTAAGGCACTGGCGTAGGAAACGCCTTTTTTTGTAAGTGGGTTGCGAAGGATTGTGCAGCGGATAGCGGAGGAAATTTTTGGGTTTTCCATGTTTCATGTTTTTGCGTCACATTTTCCGTCGTTTTTATGAAGCTTTGATAGACTGCACAGCCTCTATAGTTAGCAGTGTGATTGCCACCGCAATTACTACATTTTTTAATAGTGGAATCCTCTTTTGTTTTTGTGCACGAACCTGTTTCGTGCAGGTCTCCACAAATTACGCACACGCTGGGAAGAGTGCAGTAAGACTTTGTGTGGCCGTATTCTTGGCAGTTATGACACTGAATCGGTCCACTGCGCTTGTGGGGCACTTCAATTGTAATTTTGCGATGTAGCAGATATCTGAGAGAGTATATCGGGTGAGGTTCACCTTTTTTAAGCAATTTTGAGTCGACTCTAGTTCCACACGAAAAAGGGGTTGTGGGATTTTTTTTGGGATTTTGGATATTGAATACGGACTTTATTTGGAAGCCTTCATCGCTTAGTGCAGTTTTGATTTCGTCGCATTCTACGAAAGGCTCGATACCTTTCAGTACGACTGAGAGGCCTTTGGAACTTTTGAGCTGGTAGGTGTAGTAGCTCTTTTTGAGTTTATCAAAGAGATTGACAATTTTTCTATAATTGGATTCGCTGTAAATTTGGATTTTTGTTTCGTGTACTTGTCCCCTGAGAAAAGAAATCACGTGGAAATTATTAGGACCAATATTTTGAGTTATATCTTTGATGAGCGAGTTAGAGTTTCGCTCACGCAGGTAGATAGGTGGGGGTTTTTGCGATTTCGGCTTGGGATCCGAATCATTTTCTTCATCAAGAATCGCATATCGATTTTGCCCAAGCTCGAGAGATGGTTTAACGGGATTCGTCTTTTGAATTTTTGCGGAATGCCTATTCCCATTAGTGGGGGACGATAGTACTCGCTTAGCGAATGTAAATGTTGCACTGTCGGCATTTTGCTCTTTTGACCTGTAATAATGGAGCGAGTAGCGATTTCAGAAAATCCTCTATTCGTCTCACTTGAGTCAGGAATGGGGGTAAGGCCTACGGGGATTTCAATATATTTGCTAGGGGTATCAACCAAAGAAATTGACGATACAGAGTTACCTGTGTTTGCGTGTGCAGTATCGCTATGGGAACTCCACTGTATATCTGGCGAGGGAATTTGAATAAGTTGTTGTTGTTGTTGCGGAAGCTGCTGCTGCGCACCGTCTTGCTGTGGAAGCTTTTGCTGCAGGGGTTGCAAAAGTGGTTGTTGTAGTTGCAGCTGCTGATGAGCTGTACCATTTCGTCCACTGTCTACTGATGACGGAGGGGTACGTTGCATGACGAGCGGTCACACTGGTACTAATTTCGCGTTTTTAAGATTCTGGCCACAATAATTAGAAAAGCGACGCATAGAGGGCGCGATATAGATGCGGTTTGTGTACTCGCTGATCGCTGCAGACAGATGTTTTTTGGGATATATTTTTCCGAGGGAAATTTTAACGTCAACGCTGTGTTGACTTTGCTGTCAGTGGATTAGCTGATTATATTTTGTTTATAAAGAATGTGTAATGTTTTAGCAGATATGTTGCGCGGGATAAAGTTTTTGTTGATGAAGCGAATTTTCGTTTTGTTTTTAAATTTCACAAAAGTGTCCAAGCAAGTGATCGCGAGCCCTATGCAAACGCGTCACTGTACTATCGCACGAAGCCTCGGGGCTGTTTCAATATTTTTAGAGTAGAACTTCCGATATAAAAAATGGATTTTATGAGAGCAGATTTTTATTCGCACAACTGATTGAACTGACGTTTGAATTTTGAAAAATGTGAATCATTTATAAATTTAAATTCCCGAAAAAAAATACTACAAAATGAACACTTTTTATAGAAGTCACTCAAGAAATTGTAAAAGGGGAAATCAAAACTATATATCTAAAACTATAAAATATATATATCTCGGAAAGCAGATTTTTGCTACAAAAAAAGATTCAGATTCGGTTTTAGTACGTCAAAATACATTATACGAAAATAAAAATTGAAAAAATCCAATGATTTACAATAAAAATAATCGACATTCGGAAATAATGTTTAGCCGTAACAGGTGAAAACAATGTTAGGTGGCAACGCTAGCCTTGTGGCAGTATTATTTCCTTAAAGGTGGCAATGGCCCTCTCTTGAAATCTACTACCCTGACAGTAATTTATACTACTCTTGATTTCCACGCATTTGATAGTTTGCTTCTAAATTCATCTAATTTATAATCTAAGCTTAAAATGATCGATTTCAGCCTACTGATACGCTTTATTATGTACTACTTTATTACATTAAAAATCACAATTGTTTCTTTTATTTTTTCGGTTACGGCTTCGGTTTCATCCGAAAAAAAATAAAAAATTCAGCCTATTCGGTTTCTGCCGAAAAAAAAATTAAAAATTTCATCCGTTTTGGTTTCGGCCGAAATTAAATAAAGCGATTTCGGTCGGTCTCAAATTTAAACACTACACCCAAAAAATAGTCGGTAAATCTAACCGAAAAAACCGGTTAAAAACGCTCTAACCCTCCAATGTTACCAAAACTATCAACAAAGTAAATTGTGTTCTAGGCTTTATTAAACGTTGGTCAAAGGAGTTTGATGATCCTTATATCACCAAACTTTTATATATTTCTCTTGTCCGTCCTATTTTGGAGTACGCATCTATAGTGTGGTGCACTCGTTACAACTGTTACATCAATGCCATAGAATCAGTGCAGAAATAGTTTTTAATTTTTTGTTTACGTGGATTGCCTTGGATTCCAGATGTTAATCTTCCAACATACGAAAATCTTTTAAAACTAATATCTCTTCCATCGCTAAAAAAACCGTAGACTAATGCTTAATTCAATGTTTATTTTCAAAATTATACAAGGAAATGTGAATAGTGAATGTCTGTTGAACAAATTAAACATTAAAGTACCTTGCCGCGCAACAAGAAATTATAATTTACTTCAAGTAAAAATAGCAAAAATCCAACTACATATATGAAATTTGAACCGTTCAGAGCAGCGTGCCACGAATAATATTTAAAATACAATTAATTTCAACAATTCAATTCAAAAAACAAAATCGGAAATTCTTCTTTTCCTAACAAACAATAATTCAAATACCTAAAATTGAATAAATAATTCACATATCTATAAATTCCAACTACTCCGCTATAGCACTAATCCTTAGCAGAATAAACACAGCTAAAAGTCCCTTTTGCTTAGCTTAACGTCGATCTTTAGAATTGCTTGCGCTATAGCCTTCATGCCTAGCGAAACAAGGAATATTTAATTACTTCCACTATAAAGCCTTTATGCTTAGTGGAATATTCCCGACGTGGGACTCATCCTATAGCCTGAAAAAAATAGAACATTAGAGAATATTGTGGAACATTTTATATTTGTATCACTTTTATATGAATGAGAAGCAGTGTTGCCAGGTAATGCTAACAGAAAAACGTCAATTTTGCTTTAAAAAAACGTCATTTGGGTCTAAAAAAAACGTCAAAATAGTTAAATGCTAGATTTGTGGAGAAAAACGACTAGGTATCATAATAAAAAAGAGTAAAAAACAAGTTTTTTAAAATATAACCCTTTAACCGACTAAAAACCAGAAAATAAATTTCCTTTAAATTAATTTTAAAAAACTTGTTTTTTACTCTTTTTATACCATGCTCACTAGTGTCCAAGGGTATATTGTTTTTGTCACACCGTTTGTAACGCCCATAAGGAGGTGTGTCCGGTATGGAAAAGTATATATATTCTTGATCAGCATCACCTCCTGAGTCCATTAGTCCATGTCCGTCTGTCCGTCTGCCTGTCATTTCGCACGATAACTGTCGTAGCTTCTGAGCTATCGACCCCAAATTTTGGGATTCCTCTTATTTTGGCGAATGATTGGACGGTATTGAAAATGGGCAACATCGAATAATAGCCACGCCTACCTCTCATACAAAATGGCCGCCAATTTTATATTATTTTCGTTTATATTGAGAAATATTTAACCGATTTGGATGCGGTTTTCTGCATTGGGTTTGAAATGAGATCGGGAACGAATTGGGAATGAAACCGGAACGAAATGGAATTGGACCGGAACAAAATGGAATTGGAACAAAATTTTTAAATGGATCAGGAAACTAAAATCTACATATATAAAAGAGACGTGTATGTTTTTCACCAGTAGACGCGAAAACTACAGCACCGATTCTCACCAAAATTTATATATGTGTTCTAGTGGTCGTGAGTCGTGACATAGGATAGGTTTTGACACGCCCAATTTTACCGCCCACAAGTTAGAAAATACGTATTTCTCTCACATTTGTGAATCTTTTAAAGCAAATACCATATGATCAACAATCAACTTGGTTGCCACCTAGGATTTTATTTTTCCTCACCCAAGCAGTGTTACCATATCTGCGGGTTTTTTACCTTTCGGTTTCTTTCAAAGTATGAAATCGATTTGCTAAAGTATTTCAAGTCGATGTACCTTAAATGCTCACTGCGAAAGTCGCCCACTTTCACAGTAACCCTACACACAGTACTTCATTACAACTTAAAATACCCAAAATTCCGCCGCCGCGGTACTTTCTCGAAAATTCTTCCAGCAAAGATATTGGAATGAAAAAATTTGGTTGCGGTGAAAAATTTCAAAGCTACAACTAAAAATGTGTATCATTTATAAATTTTCTTTAAAAAAACGCAGTATCGCATATTCAAGCAACATTTTTGTTCAAGTTCCGTACCGGCTGCGGAATTTCGCGTTGGCTTATGGGGACCTAAATGCAGGCAAACCGCCATTAATATTACGAGAAGACGTCCATTGCGAATGAAAATTAAATTAAACTTGACTTAAATGCACACACTGCAATTGGCCTTTTCGGCAAATAAGCACTGCAAAATTGTCCCAACAAGTTATAGAAATCACTTTCTTCAAAAACACAACAGAACGTCTCTGAATGTGGCAACCCTCCTCACAGACTCAACCAGTGCAGCCAACTTTAGGCAAATTTCCCTCCCTAAGGGAATTTTTGGTTTAATTTTGTCTAAAAGGGATAAAGGTACTTATTTTTACTTAATTTGAAGGTGCACTTAGACCGCAGGAGCGAACACAACTTTTGTCGCGAACTCCAATCGTAAACACAATTCCGTTCGTGCAACCGTTTACACTGACTGAATATTCCCTCCCGCATCACTATCGGAATCTACAGATTTGTACGTTTTCAAGTGTTTACTCTGCCGGGCCATTTTGTGCGAGCATTCGGCTACGTACCAAAGCTCAAAGATCGTAATCCAGTCGTTTGCACCGGCCCAATTAACGGCCTTTGTTTCAAATACTTATACAACATGACATTTAATTTAATTTCAATAATCTTCCAAACATACTTTACTGCGCTACATACATACATACAATACGTATCATTCATTCATTCATCAAAACCTATTTCAATACCGATCGCTACATCAATTTTCCTCTCTATAAAATTATATAAAATTAACTCCACAGTATAAACACCAATTAAACATATATATTTAAAAATTACTTTCATCCATTCATCCAATACATTGCAGACAATGCAACAACAAAAAATTATTTAGGCCCAGCTAGTTATCGATAAATATTGGAAAATTATCAATAAAATATCGAAAAATTCTCGATAAATTATCGATAAAAAACCGAAAAATTATCGTTAAAAAATCAAAAAAATTATCGATAAAAAATCGAAAAATTATCGATAAAAAATCGAAAAATTATCGATAAAAAAATCGAAAAATTATCGATAAATTAACGAAAAATTACACTGCGTTACAGTCGAGCAAAACTTGGGACGCCACCTATTACACGTTGTAGGTATGTCCAAGAAAATGACATCTGCGTACCAGAAATTTTGATTTCACCCCCAAAATCTGAAGTTTGAAGAGAAAAACCAATTTTTGTCGGTGTTACCCTATTTTTAAAGATAACTTTGGAAGCACGATATGCACAAGCTATAGCTTGTTGAAGAGAAGAGAAGCAGTCGCTTCAATCAGTGTATAACTTTGATTTATATGGCGAAAAACACAGAAGTTATTACTGAAAACATCGCTCAGACACCATTTTTTGACATTTATTTTAACGGTTTTTTTCGATTTAAGAATTTTTTTCATATAACACTATACTAATTTTTTTCACAAAAATCAAAAAAAAAATCGAATTCCCGTTTCAACGAGCCCAAATTGGTTGCAATCTGTTCAAAATTGACTTCAGTATTCAATTTTTTGCTGGAGTTTTTTTGCAGATTTGGGTGCAGTTAGAAATTTATTTTTCAAGTTTTCACATTTTTTTTAAACTTTGATTTTTTTAAGGTAAATATTTTTTACGGCTCATTTTCAGCATCTTAAAAGATGAACCAGCGATATAGTGTACAAAAAAAAAGAAAAAATTAAAAAAATGTTGTACTAAAATCAGCAAAAATGCTCCAGCGAAAAATTAAATACTGCAGTCAATTTTGAATGGGTTTGAACAAGTTTTGGCTCGTTGAACGCGAAATTGGATGTGGTGTCTGAGTGATGTTTTCAGTAATAACTTCTGTGTTTTTCGCCATAGTTATACACTGATTAAAGCGTCTGTCTCTCTTCTTTTCAACAAGCTCTAGCTTGTGCATATCGAGCTCACGCTTATAAAGTTAAAAATAGGGTAACACCGACAAAAATTGGTTTTTCTCTTCTAACTTCAGATTTTGGGGGTGTAATCAAAATACCTGGTATGCAGTTATCATTTTTTTTGACATACCTACAACGTGTACTAGGTGGCGTCCCAAGTTCTAGGCTTTTTTTTTTTGTTACGCGGTGTTTTGAATTGAAAAATTATCGATAAAAAATCGAAAAATTATTGAAAAAGTATCGATAAAAAATCGATAAATTTTCGAAAAATTATCGATAAAAAATTTATAAAATATCGAAAAATTATGAATAAAATATCGAAAAACTATCAATAAAATACCGATTTTCGATAAAATTACTAACATATGGTCTCAGAATGCATCGTACTCGCATGTGCAGGGTATTATAGCTTCGGTCAGACCGAAGATAATTCTCTTACTAGTTTATTTTCCTGTTTTTTTTTTTAATATTTTTTCTCCTCTCTTTTTGTCTCTCTTTTTTCCCCTTTTTTACTCTTTTTCCCCAATGCGAATCTAAGTAAAACATTTCAGTCCTGTAGCTTAAAAAATACGAAAGTTAGAACTTTAAATTGGCTCCATCCCGCTCCCCTTTGCCCCCACACCCCCCTTTCCAAAGTGTATACAATTTCATTTTGCCAATAAGAACCCACCAAATGTCATCATTGTAGCTTAAAGGAATCGGAAGTTATGCCATGTTTAAAAAAAGGGGTTTGAGTCCCCCCACGGCACCCTACGCCTCTGATGGACCCCAATTTAATAGAATGCATTGTAACCGGGGTTCTATCACTGTTCCAAATTTCAGCACTCTAGCTCATGTGGAAGTGTATGAAAAAGCTCGCCGCAGATTTGAGGATATATATATATATACTAGCTGTAACATACCAGGCGTTGCACGGGTTGTATGAAATTAATCGGAATTTGCGACAACTTCAATGGACGCTGTAGTTTATGGGTAATTCCCCCGTGAAACTTAGTGCCAGTTGTAATCCCACCCGGCATGATTCACCCAAAAAATGTCCAAGGACGCACTTGGTGGCAGCTGTAATCTTACCCGGTATGATTCACTCAAAAAATGTGCAAGGACGCAAGTCCTATTGCAAATTCCATTACTAACACAATTTTACCATAAAATTTCAATAAAATCAGTAAAGCCGTTTAACCGTGATATGGGGTAGAAAATTGTATGATTCCCATATTCGACACATAGCAGTACAACTCATTCCAAATTTCACTAAAATATATCCAATAGTTGCTTAATTAGCTGGTATTTAAGATAAGTGTTGTGTGGGAGGTGCCACGCCTCTTTGTCCAATTATTCCCATATTCGACGCATATCTGGGAAAACATACTGTACAACTCCATGCTAAATGTCATTAGAATATATTCAATCGTCGATACCTATAGAATGTATCCTGAAAGTTTCCAGAGAATCGGTACAGCCGTTTAGCCGTGATGCTCGGACAAACAGACAGACAGACAGACACACAATCAGTTTTATAATATATATAGGGATAGTCCACCCAGAGCAAGTTAATGTAAAGGTTATAAAAAAGAACAAAATTTTTATTATTTTTTAATTCGAATGTATTTTAATGGAGTAATGAGTCTTTTGTGTGGTTTTATACTCATTTTGTGAGTTTAGTACCATAATAACAAAACAAAAAATATAGTTTCACATTGCATATTTACTTCTATGTATATATAGAGAGATCAAAAGTTAAATATGAAATAAAAAGTTGGGATAACACTACCCTGCAAAATTAGTCCTTAAACCCAACGTGGGTTTCAGGATCAAGGACTTAAAGATTGGTCGAATTGACGAAATGCAGTTATTTCTCAAGAGTAAACCAATTTTATTTTTATTACTTATAACCCTTATATTAACTTGCTTTGGGCGGATATATATACCCCTTTTTTTAAAAAATGGCATAACTTCCAATTTCTTCAAGCTACAATGATGAAATTTGGTAGGTGGGTTCTTATTGACATGCGACTTCAAAATGCGACTTCAAAATCTGCAATGATATTCGGAGGAAAGTAACCAAAAACCCTTAATTTTAAATCGAAATTGCTGAAATTAATTTAAAGGAAATTTATTTTCTGCTTTTTAGTCGGTTAAAGGGTTATATTTTAAAAAACTTGTTTTTTACTTTTTTTATTATTATTTTTTACGTCTTCGTTCAGTACTAACCTTTATCTTCAAAACAAGCTATTTCTAGAGCCCGACCGATTAATCGGCTTCGGCATCGGCTTCGGCCGTTATCGGCCAAAAATGCAAATTCGGCTTCGGCTTCGGTTTTTCCAAAAAATGGCCGAAGTTTTGGCCGAAGCTTTTCCACTTTTTTTTTCTTTATTTTGCGACATTGAAAACCAAAACTAATTTTTTACGATACGATTTCCTAGCCCACATCACATCTAAACGGTCTTTTCTTGAGACTTGAATGTAAAATATTGAGTGGATCTCGCCTCAAATTGCGTGGCACGGGGTTACAGCTGCCACAAAGTACATCCGTGGACATTTTCTGGGTGGAATACTGAATTTTAAATATAGATTTAGAAGCTTACTACTTGCCCTGATGTCTATATTAAAAGGAGTCCTGGTAAACTGTATGAAATTTCAAATATAGGAGTAGGAGGCTCACGGAAAGATTCTACCTTTTAGAAATGTAGCCCAAATTGCTGCGCCAACATATATGAAAAGCAGTTCTGGTGCTGAGATCCGGGACCAATTTTGGTAAAATTTTACATTTAAAGTTCAAAGCTTCACAGGTGGCTTTTACCACCAACTAGAACATCCTTTGCCCATCACCTGACGCATTTGGGGAGTCCTTAAAAAACAGCTACTTAGTAGGATTTATTCTTTGAAGAATTCTCTACCATTTCTACTAAATTCCCATTATTTTAAGCTTTACTCCAAATTTTTAAAAATTATTTTTAAAAAATCCAATTTTACTTACACGGGATATATGGGATAATCCTAGGCTCCTGTTAGTTTTGACCTAGGAGGCCCAAATTTGTTTGTGAATTCTTTTGGTTACTTTTATTATTTGTTTAAATAAATTTTTAGTTCCTTAAAAAACTAAATGTGTATTTATATACTCGAATTTGAATGAAAATACACGAAAAAACAAGTTTTTAAAGGGTTTTTATTTAAGTATCGGCTTCGGCTTCGGTATAGGCCTTCGGCGTCAGCCAAAGTAATAGGCTGCCAATTGACCTTCGGCATCGGCTTCGGCTTTGCTCTATTTCGTCTAGTTTTTGAGTCTAATCAAAAGCATTTTGCATATGGGGTGTAAAATTAAAAGGATTTGCCAAAGTCCTTTTAATTTTACATACTCCTTCTTATAGGATTTTGGATGCTTAACAATATGGTGTCCACAGAATGACTCTATCTCGTCCAGTTTTGTATATTCAAGTGTTCATATCTTTGGAAATTGACACAGCAAACTTCCAACCTATTTTAGAGAATAATCATAATAATAAACGACCACATAAACATAAACTTTGAGCGAAAATAAAAATCTTTGATCCTGAATCCCTCAAAACCTGACGTGATGGAAAAATTGAGAGACACCAATTAGAACACCATTTTGTTCAGCGTTCAAAAATCTATAAGAATACCTTACTTTGGTTTATAAAACAAAATCCTGTTGGGTTGTGTAATCTATAATTGTCCATGGTCATCACTAGACTGACAATTATTTTGGGCAATGGCTCAATTTAGTGGCTTTGGACCAACCCCTAGAGCTACGCCACTGGATGTGTACAATAATGTTGCCCAAAACAAAATATTTCTCATTCCTGCACATTTTTTGCTTCCCTACGACAAAAAACGCGGTCAGTGAAGTTTTTCATCGATCGGACCACTTTTGATAGACCCAATGTAACATTATTTAGGAAAATATTCATGTCTAAAATTAATTTTTTTTATTTATTATGTTTTATACATTTTTTTTTTATTGGTTTCTAAATTCAAGTAGCTTTCCAACGAACTGCTAAGAATCAAATTACGTTGAAAAATGTTGAAACCATAAATACATACTTTCAAATACAAAAAATACTTAGAGAAACAAATACTCATGATATATGTATCGTGATATAAAAAAATTAATAGTAATTCAATAAACTTTTTTTTTTTTTAACTTGAAAGTAATACAAATTTATTATATTTTTAAATCTTCAAACATGAAAAAACGCCATTTTTAAACCAAAAAAGTCAAAAAGTCTTGGAAAACGTAATCTTTAGGCAAGAAAACGTCATTTAGGTCGAAAAACGTCAAAAACGTCAGAAGAGAGATCCAATCCACAAAATTGGAAAAAATGTGTCATTTTTAAAAGTGCGGAATTTTTTTCTAATTGTCATTAATGTTGTTAAATGAGATACTAAAGCTTATGTATTATTCTACACTGAATCCGAATGTAATCATTATATATGAGTAGGAACTGGCAATTTTCTACAAAAAAATGTTCAAAACTTCAAAAAATTGCTTGGTCTAAAAGTACATTTTTAAATATGCTTTACCAAAAGTGTGCGACGAATTAAGAAATATTTGCAAAATTTTTATTTATTTGCAACCTTACATCAGCCATTTTTCCCTGTCAGCTGTCACTTGTAATAAACAAACAAAGGGAAAAATTGCTGATGTAAGGTTGCAAAAAAATAAATAATTCTTAATTTGTCGCCTACCCCACAGTTCAACAAAATTGACCAAAAAAGCTTAAGAGATTTGATAGTTGATCTTATATAATTAAGCCAGGCTGAACACGATAGCATCCTTAGTTTTAAATCGTGATTTCTCAACAATATGATTTTTTGAGCTGTGTCTTTATTGCAGGAAATGAGCAATATGAAAAAATTAATTGAAGAAAAAACCGCGATAAAAAGAAATTATGACATGCTGGAGAAAAACGTGTTCACCGTGGCTTAATTATAAAAGAACAACTATCAAATCTCTTGAGCTTTATTGGCTGTATAACAGTGTTATTATTTAATTTTAATTTGCTAAATTTGTTTAGTTTTTGATTTTTTTTCGTTTGGCGCTGCAAGATTGTATTCAAAATTTGTCTTAATATGTGAACCCTGATTGTAGAATATTAGGTTTGACACACTTGAAAAAACCCAAAACCGGAGATTTTTCAAAATAAAATAATCAAATAAATAATTTTATTTTGGCTTGGCCTTTTATAACACCGTTCGACAAAAATCAACTTTTGGTAACGCACATGATCGGGACTGATAGATTCTGTTAGAGGGGGTTAAAAAGAGTACCCGTGTCTCCCAGTTGTTCTAGATCAATTCTTAAAACCGTTTCAATCGCATTTATGCATTTTGCATTTTTCTCATGTACATAATAATTATTCAAAAAAACAGTTTTGACTGGATTTTTAATATTAAATATGCATTTAATAGGGGAAAACATACCTTTTGAAAACAAGTAAACTTTTTACAATCGGATGTAAACTCATTACGTTAGACTAGAAACAATTCAAAAATTTTAAATTTTTTTTACAAAAAAACTTTTGTTAAAGTAGAAAAAATGTAAAAAAAAATTTTAATTTATGGATTGTTTCTAGTCTAGCGTAATGAGTTTACATCCGATTGTAAAAATTTAACATGTTTTCTAAAGGTATGTTTTTCCTCAATCAAATGCATAGTTAATATAAAAAATTCAATAAATTTTTTTATTTTTGAAGCATTATTATGTACATGAGAAAAATGCATAAATGCGATTAAGACGGTTTTAAGAATTGATCTAGAAAAACTGGGAGACACGGGTACTATTTTTTAACTCCCTCTAACAGAATCTATCAGTCCCGATCATGTGCGTTTTTTCGTGTCGAACGGTGTTATAAATGCGTAATTCCATGTCCTTTTAAGAATGCTACTTGAGCTGAAGTTGAGAACTAACGTTGGAGATTTGAGAAAGCTATTTGATATCATCTCGACTTCTGGTCGATATCCAACCGATAAGTTTATTAGGTATTTTCCAAAAGCACAGAGCACTTGGTTCGGTCGAAAGAATTGGAATAATAATTAAATAACAGAAATAACTCGAATTTAATAATGAAAGAATGTGTATTTCATTTTCAAATGTTTAACAGAAATAAATTTTGAGAACAATATTTAAAATTAACTAAAAATTACCAAAGATATGAAAAGCCCGGAGAAGTTTTTAAAAAAACCGGAGATAAAAACCATGAGTGTTGCAAGCGTATAGAATATTGAAATGCCACCCTAACCACAGCAGCCATTCTGTCAATATTTGCGCTATTTACACATCATCGTTAAAGCTTACATGTTTTACATGTTTACAGGTTTACGGGTGCTTTACAGGCTTCAATGGACCCCATTAATAGATCTTACATCATAAGTTTTCTTCTAAAAGTCTTCATATTCGAAAAACGGTTCAGAGTATGAAAACTGACAAAAAACATTACTTTGCCACCTAGGATTTTATTTTTCCTCACCCAAGCAGTGTTACCATATCTGCGGGTTTTTTACCTTTCGGTTTCTTTCAAAGTATGAAATCGATTTGCTAAAGTATTTCAAGTCGATGTACCTTAAATGCTCACTGCGAAAGTCGCCCACTTTCACAGTAACCCTACACACAGTACTTCATTACAACTTAAAATACCCAAAATTCCGCCGCCGCGGTACTTTCTCGAAAATTCTTCCAGCAAAGATATTGGAATGAAAAAATTTGGTTGCGGTGAAAAATTTCAAAGCTACAACTAAAAATGTGTATCATTTATAAATTTTCTTTAAAAAAACGCAGTATCGCATATTCAAGCAACATTTTTGTTCAAGTTCCGTACCGGCTGCGGAATTTCGCGTTGGCTTATGGGGACCTAAATGCAGGCAAACCGCCATTAATATTACGAGAAGACGTCCATTGCGAATGAAAATTAAATTAAACTTGACTTAAATGCACACACTGCAATTGGCCTTTTCGGCAAATAAGCACTGCAAAATTGTCCCAACAAGTTATAGAAATCACTTTCTTCAAAAACACAACAGAACGTCTCTGAATGTGGCAACCCTCCTCACAGACTCAACCAGTGCAGCCAACTTTAGGCAAATTTCCCTCCCTAAGGGAATTTTTGGTTTAATTTTGTCTAAAAGGGATAAAGGTACTTATTTTTACTTAATTTGAAGGTGCACTTAGACCGCAGGAGCGAACACAACTTTTGTCGCGAACTCCAATCGTAAACACAATTCCGTTCGTGCAACCGTTTACACTGACTGAATATTCCCTCCCGCATCACTATCGGAATCTACAGATTTGTACGTTTTCAAGTGTTTACTCTGCCGGGCCATTTTGTGCGAGCATTCGGCTACGTACCAAAGCTCAAAGATCGTAATCCAGTCGTTTGCACCGGCCCAATTAACGGCCTTTGTTTCAAATACTTATACAACATGACATTTAATTTAATTTCAATAATCTTCCAAACATACTTTACTGCGCTACATACATACATACAATACGTATCATTCATTCATTCATCAAAACCTATTTCAATACCGATCGCTACATCAATTTTCCTCTCTATAAAATTATATAAAATTAACTCCACAGTATAAACACCAATTAAACATATATATTTAAAAATTACTTTCATCCATTCATCCAATACATTGCAGACAATGCAACAACAAAAAATTATTTAGGCCCAGCTAGTTATCGATAAATATTGGAAAATTATCAATAAAATATCGAAAAATTCTCGATAAATTATCGATAAAAAACCGAAAAATTATCGTTAAAAAATCAAAAAAATTATCGATAAAAAATCGAAAAATTATCGATAAAAAATCGAAAAATTATCGATAAAAAAATCGAAAAATTATCGATAAATTAACGAAAAATTACACTGCGTTACAGTCGAGCAAAACTTGGGACGCCACCTATTACACGTTGTAGGTATGTCCAAGAAAATGACATCTGCGTACCAGAAATTTTGATTTCACCCCCAAAATCTGAAGTTTGAAGAGAAAAACCAATTTTTGTCGGTGTTACCCTATTTTTAAAGATAACTTTGGAAGCACGATATGCACAAGCTATAGCTTGTTGAAGAGAAGAGAAGCAGTCGCTTCAATCAGTGTATAACTTTGCTCAGACACCAGACACCGCTCAGACACCATTTTTTGACATTTATTTTAACGGTTTTTTTCGATTTAAGAATTTTTTTCATATAACACTATACTAATTTTTTTCACAAAAATCAAAAAAAAAATCGAATTCCCGTTTCAACGAGCCCAAATTGGTTGCAATCTGTTCAAAATTGACTTCAGTATTCAATTTTTTGCTGGAGTTTTTTTGCAGATTTGGGTGCAGTTAGAAATTTATTTTTCAAGTTTTCACATTTTTTTTAAACTTTGATTTTTTTAAGGTAAATATTTTTTACGGCTCATTTTCAGCATCTTAAAAGATGAACCAGCGATATAGTGTACAAAAAAAAAGAAAAAATTAAAAAAATGTTGTACTAAAATCAGCAAAAATGCTCCAGCGAAAAATTAAATACTGCAGTCAATTTTGAATGGGTTTGAACAAGTTTTGGCTCGTTGAACGCGAAATTGGATGTGGTGTCTGAGTGATGTTTTCAGTAATAACTTCTGTGTTTTTCGCCATAGTTATACACTGATTAAAGCGTCTGTCTCTCTTCTTTTCAACAAGCTCTAGCTTGTGCATATCGAGCTCACGCTTATAAAGTTAAAAATAGGGTAACACCGACAAAAATTGGTTTTTCTCTTCTAACTTCAGATTTTGGGGGTGTAATCAAAATACCTGGTATGCAGTTATCATTTTTTTTGACATACCTACAACGTGTACTAGGTGGCGTCCCAAGTTCTAGGCTTTTTTTTTTTTGTTACGCGGTGTTTTGAATTGAAAAATTATCGATAAAAAATCGAAAAATTATTGAAAAAGTATCGATAAAAAATCGATAAATTTTCGAAAAATTATCGATAAAAAATTTATAAAATATCGAAAAATTATGAATAAAATATCGAAAAACTATCAATAAAATACCGATTTTCGATAAAATTACTAACATATGGTCTCAGAATGCATCGTACTCGCATGTGCAGGGTATTATAGCTTCGGTCAGACCGAAGATAATTCTCTTACTAGTTTATTTTCCTGTTTTTTTTTTTAATATTTTTTCTCCTCTCTTTTTGTCTCTCTTTTTTCCCCTTTTTTACTCTTTTTCCCCAATGCGAATCTAAGTAAAACATTTCAGTCCTGTAGCTTAAAAAATACGAAAGTTAGAACTTTAAATTGGCTCCATCCCGCTCCCCTTTGCCCCCACACCCCCCTTTCCAAAGTGTATACAATTTCATTTTGCCAATAAGAACCCACCAAATGTCATCATTGTAGCTTAAAGGAATCGGAAGTTATGCCATGTTTAAAAAAAGGGGTTTGAGTCCCCCCACGGCACCCTACGCCTCTGATGGACCCCAATTTAATAGAATGCATTGTAACCGGGGTTCTATCACTGTTCCAAATTTCAGCACTCTAGCTCATGTGGAAGTGTATGAAAAAGCTCGCCGCAGATTTGAGGATATATATATATATACTAGCTGTAACATACCAGGCGTTGCACGGGTTGTATGAAATTAATCGGAATTTGCGACAACTTCAATGGACGCTGTAGTTTATGGGTAATTCCCCCGTGAAACTTAGTGCCAGTTGTAATCCCACCCGGCATGATTCACCCAAAAAATGTCCAAGGACGCACTTGGTGGCAGCTGTAATCTTACCCGGTATGATTCACTCAAAAAATGTGCAAGGACGCAAGTCCTATTGCAAATTCCATTACTAACACAATTTTACCATAAAATTTCAATAAAATCAGTAAAGCCGTTTAACCGTGATATGGGGTAGAAAATTGTATGATTCCCATATTCGACACATAGCAGTACAACTCATTCCAAATTTCACTAAAATATATCCAATAGTTGCTTAATTAGCTGGTATTTAAGATAAGTGTTGTGTGGGAGGTGCCACGCCTCTTTGTCCAATTATTCCCATATTCGACGCATATCTGGGAAAACATACTGTACAACTCCATGCTAAATGTCATTAGAATATATTCAATCGTCGATACCTATAGAATGTATCCTGAAAGTTTCCAGAGAATCGGTACAGCCGTTTAGCCGTGATGCTCGGACAAACAGACAGACAGACAGACACACAATCAGTTTTATAATATATATAGGGATAGTCCACCCAGAGCAAGTTAATGTAAAGGTTATAAAAAAGAACAAAATTTTTATTATTTTTTAATTCGAATGTATTTTAATGGAGTAATGAGTCTTTTGTGTGGTTTTATACTCATTTTGTGAGTTTAGTACCATAATAACAAAACAAAAAATATAGTTTCACATTGCATATTTACTTCTATGTATATATAGAGAGATCAAAAGTTAAATATGAAATAAAAAGTTGGGATAACACTACCCTGCAAAATTAGTCCTTAAACCCAACGTGGGTTTCAGGATCAAGGACTTAAAGATTGGTCGAATTGACGAAATGCAGTTATTTCTCAAGAGTAAACCAATTTTATTTTTATTACTTATAACCCTTATATTAACTTGCTTTGGGCGGATATATATACCCCTTTTTTTAAAAAATGGCATAACTTCCAATTTCTTCAAGCTACAATGATGAAATTTGGTAGGTGGGTTCTTATTGACATGCGACTTCAAAATGCGACTTCAAAATCTGCAATGATATTCGGAGGAAAGTAACCAAAAACCCTTAATTTTAAATCGAAATTGCTGAAATTAATTTAAAGGAAATTTATTTTCTGCTTTTTAGTCGGTTAAAGGGTTATATTTTAAAAAACTTGTTTTTTACTTTTTTTATTATTATTTTTTACGTCTTCGTTCAGTACTAACCTTTATCTTCAAAACAAGCTATTTCTAGAGCCCGACCGATTAATCGGCTTCGGCATCGGCTTCGGCCGTTATCGGCCAAAAATGCAAATTCGGCTTCGGCTTCGGTTTTTCCAAAAAATGGCCGAAGTTTTGGCCGAAGCTTTTCCACTTTTTTTTTCTTTATTTTGCGACATTGAAAACCAAAACTAATTTTTTACGATACGATTTCCTAGCCCACATCACATCTAAACGGTCTTTTCTTGAGACTTGAATGTAAAATATTGAGTGGATCTCGCCTCAAATTGCGTGGCACGGGGTTACAGCTGCCACAAAGTACATCCGTGGACATTTTCTGGGTGGAATACTGAATTTTAAATATAGATTTAGAAGCTTACTACTTGCCCTGATGTCTATATTAAAAGGAGTCCTGGTAAACTGTATGAAATTTCAAATATAGGAGTAGGAGGCTCACGGAAAGATTCTACCTTTTAGAAATGTAGCCCAAATTGCTGCGCCAACATATATGAAAAGCAGTTCTGGTGCTGAGATCCGGGACCAATTTTGGTAAAATTTTACATTTAAAGTTCAAAGCTTCACAGGTGACTTTTACCACCAACTAGAACATCCTTTGCCCATCACCTGACGCATTTGGGGAGTCCTTAAAAAACAGCTACTTAGTAGGATTTATTCTTTGAAGAATTCTCTACCATTTCTACTAAATTCCCATTATTTTAAGCTTTACTCCAAATTTTTAAAAATTATTTTTAAAAAATCCAATTTTACTTACACGGGATATATGGGATAATCCTAGGCTCCTGTTAGTTTTGACCTAGGAGGCCCAAATTTGTTTGTGAATTCTTTTGGTTACTTTTATTATTTGTTTAAATAAATTTTTAGTTCCTTAAAAAACTAAATGTGTATTTATATACTCGAATTTGAATGAAAATACACGAAAAAACAAGTTTTTAAAGGGTTTTTATTTAAGTATCGGCTTCGGCTTCGGTATAGGCCTTCGGCGTCAGCCAAAGTAATAGGCTGCCAATTGACCTTCGGCATCGGCTTCGGCTTTGCTCTATTTCGTCTAGTTTTTGAGTCTAATCAAAAGCATTTTGCATATGGGGTGTAAAATTAAAAGGATTTGCCAAAGTCCTTTTAATTTTACATACTCCTTCTTATAGGATTTTGGATGCTTAACAATATGGTGTCCACAGAATGACTCTATCTCGTCCAGTTTTGTATATTCAAGTGTTCATATCTTTGGAAATTGACACAGCAAACTTCCAACCTATTTTAGAGAATAATCATAATAATAAACGACCACATAAACATAAACTTTGAGCGAAAATAAAAATCTTTGATCCTGAATCCCTCAAAACCTGACGTGATGGAAAAATTGAGAGACACCAATTAGAACACCATTTTGTTCAGCGTTCAAAAATCTATAAGAATACCTTACTTTGGTTTATAAAACAAAATCCTGTTGGGTTGTGTAATCTATAATTGTCCATGGTCATCACTAGACTGACAATTATTTTGGGCAATGGCTCAATTTAGTGGCTTTGGACCAACCCCTAGAGCTACGCCACTGGATGTGTACAATAATGTTGCCCAAAACAAAATATTTCTCATTCCTGCACATTTTTTGCTTCCCTACGACAAAAAACGCGGTCAGTGAAGTTTTTCATCGATCGGACCACTTTTGATAGACCCAATGTAACATTATTTAGGAAAATATTCATGTCTAAAATTAATTTTTTTTATTTATTATGTTTTATACATTTTTTTTTTATTGGTTTCTAAATTCAAGTAGCTTTCCAACGAACTGCTAAGAATCAAATTACGTTGAAAAATGTTGAAACCATAAATACATACTTTCAAATACAAAAAATACTTAGAGAAACAAATACTCATGATATATGTATCGTGATATAAAAAAATTAATAGTAATTCAATAAACTTTTTTTTTTTTTAACTTGAAAGTAATACAAATTTATTATATTTTTAAATCTTCAAACATGAAAAAACGCCATTTTTAAACCAAAAAAGTCAAAAAGTCTTGGAAAACGTAATCTTTAGGCAAGAAAACGTCATTTAGGTCGAAAAACGTCAAAAACGTCAGAAGAGAGATCCAATCCACAAAATTGGAAAAAATGTGTCATTTTTAAAAGTGCGGAATTTTTTTCTAATTGTCATTAATGTTGTTAAATGAGATACTAAAGCTTATGTATTATTCTACACTGAATCCGAATGTAATCATTATATATGAGTAGGAACTGGCAATTTTCTACAAAAAAATGTTCAAAACTTCAAAAAATTGCTTGGTCTAAAAGTACATTTTTAAATATGCTTTACCAAAAGTGTGCGACGAATTAAGAAATATTTGCAAAATTTTTATTTATTTGCAACCTTACATCAGCCATTTTTCCCTGTCAGCTGTCACTTGTAATAAACAAACAAAGGGAAAAATTGCTGATGTAAGGTTGCAAAAAAATAAATAATTCTTAATTTGTCGCCTACCCCACAGTTCAACAAAATTGACCAAAAAAGCTTAAGAGATTTGATAGTTGATCTTATATAATTAAGCCAGGCTGAACACGATAGCATCCTTAGTTTTAAATCGTGATTTCTCAACAATATGATTTTTTGAGCTGTGTCTTTATTGCAGGAAATGAGCAATATGAAAAAATTAATTGAAGAAAAAACCGCGATAAAAAGAAATTATGACATGCTGGAGAAAAACGTGTTCACCGTGGCTTAATTATAAAAGAACAACTATCAAATCTCTTGAGCTTTATTGGCTGTATAACAGTGTTATTATTTAATTTTAATTTGCTAAATTTGTTTAGTTTTTGATTTTTTTTCGTTTGGCGCTGCAAGATTGTATTCAAAATTTGTCTTAATATGTGAACCCTGATTGTAGAATATTAGGTTTGACACACTTGAAAAAACCCAAAACCGGAGATTTTTCAAAATAAAATAATCAAATAAATAATTTTATTTTGGCTTGGCCTTTTATAACACCGTTCGACAAAAATCAACTTTTGGTAACGCACATGATCGGGACTGATAGATTCTGTTAGAGGGGGTTAAAAAGAGTACCCGTGTCTCCCAGTTGTTCTAGATCAATTCTTAAAACCGTTTCAATCGCATTTATGCATTTTGCATTTTTCTCATGTACATAATAATTATTCAAAAAAACAGTTTTGACTGGATTTTTAATATTAAATATGCATTTAATAGGGGAAAACATACCTTTTGAAAACAAGTAAACTTTTTACAATCGGATGTAAACTCATTACGTTAGACTAGAAACAATTCAAAAATTTTAAATTTTTTTTACAAAAAAACTTTTGTTAAAGTAGAAAAAATGTAAAAAAAAATTTTAATTTATGGATTGTTTCTAGTCTAGCGTAATGAGTTTACATCCGATTGTAAAAATTTAACATGTTTTCTAAAGGTATGTTTTTCCTCAATCAAATGCATAGTTAATATAAAAAATTCAATAAATTTTTTTATTTTTGAAGCATTATTATGTACATGAGAAAAATGCATAAATGCGATTAAGACGGTTTTAAGAATTGATCTAGAAAAACTGGGAGACACGGGTACTATTTTTTAACTCCCTCTAACAGAATCTATCAGTCCCGATCATGTGCGTTTTTTCGTGTCGAACGGTGTTATAAATGCGTAATTCCATGTCCTTTTAAGAATGCTACTTGAGCTGAAGTTGAGAACTAACGTTGGAGATTTGAGAAAGCTATTTGATATCATCTCGACTTCTGGTCGATATCCAACCGATAAGTTTATTAGGTATTTTCCAAAAGCACAGAGCACTTGGTTCGGTCGAAAGAATTGGAATAATAATTAAATAACAGAAATAACTCGAATTTAATAATGAAAGAATGTGTATTTCATTTTCAAATGTTTAACAGAAATAAATTTTGAGAACAATATTTAAAATTAACTAAAAATTACCAAAGATATGAAAAGCCCGGAGAAGTTTTTAAAAAAACCGGAGATAAAAACCATGAGTGTTGCAAGCGTATAGAATATTGAAATGCCACCCTAACCACAGCAGCCATTCTGTCAATATTTGCGCTATTTACACATCATCGTTAAAGCTTACATGTTTTACATGTTTACAGGTTTACGGGTGCTTTACAGGCTTCAATGGACCCCATTAATAGATCTTACATCATAAGTTTTCTTCTAAAAGTCTTCATATTCGAAAAACGGTTCAGAGTATGAAAACTGACAAAAAACATTACTTTTGTAGTTCTGCTATTGACCGGGCGGCGCCCGGTTTTATGATCTGATTTGCCTGAAGCTTCTTAAACTTCTTGTCAGGAAAACTCTACTAAGAGCATCTTGAATCCAAGCACAATATTCGGGTTGACATGTGTTATCAATAAAATATCTGTCATGAACTTACAACATTTTAGTCGAGCAAATTCAAAAAAGTTTAATGACTTCTTGTTTGAGTGCTTCGAATTTAAAAATGAAAAAAACATTATTCGAGTTCGAGTTCATTAACGTTAATGCAGTTTTCTGTTCTGTTGATATTGAAACACTTTTCGATTAGCATTCAAATTATTCGAGAGGCCGTTGCTGTGGAAAACCATTGCTTTCGTGCTAATAACATTTCACAACATCCAGTTTCCGCCCATTTTTAACGAAATTCGATTTTAATAGGCATTTTTATTTAAAGTTTCAAATCGTAATACTAAGGATTTCAATCAGATATAAATAAAGAAAACATTTTAAACCTTTGATCTCCTGAAATTTTTGGTGTGGTGCTTGAACAACTATTACATTTGAAGCATTATTTAAGGTGTGATAATTGCCCGACGCACTGTGGTTCAGAATTGAAATTGGTTTAGCTGGCGAAGTATGTGTGTGCTTCAAACAGCGAGCGAAAGTAGCTAATTTATGCCTTTAGATTTGGTTCTTGCTATGTTGTCACAATCCATATGACAGAATACAGCGGTCGACACACTTTCCCAACAGGAAATGAAAGAAATTAGAAAATCTTTAATTTATAATGGAGGTACTATTTTCGTTGTACTTAAAACTCGGCTCGATCTGTCTTCATACATAAGTGAAAGTCGCATGGGTTTCAAAATTTTAAAATACACCGTCGTCGACTTATGATAATTTCTACAGGGCTCTGTAGTTTCGTTTCAATATTATTCAAACATTCATTTGCTTGAATTTTTAATTGGATTCGCCCAAATTATAAAAGTAGCTTGGCAATATAATTGAAAGTCAATTGCAGTTCGTTTGGCAATTCGTTCACACCAGTTGATCATTTGCGGATTATTGTGTTTGCTCAATCACCTTCTACATCGTGTAAAGAATAATTAAATTATTTTGAATATCCTTCATAGCAAAAGGATATTCGTTTAAAGTCGAACTCAATTATATAAAGCAAATTTAACGTGTCGAAGTGTGTGTGAACTTGAATTAATTCAAAATGGTGCCTGATTCGGATACGAACAACAGCGCAGCCTCAGCGACTGCACAGCAATCGTCGAAAAAGGATAAAAAGTTTTCGCGACTTTTTCCGGAAACTGATGGGGATGAAATAGTGATTTCGGGCATGGCTGGCAAATTTCCCAATTCAAGAAATATGGCGGAATATGAATACAATCTATTTAACAAGGTGCGTATGGTTTGAGCTTGGGAAAAGGTTCGCTAGTTAAATATTATGTGGTCCATTCAACCGTTGATTATTTATTCGTACTTTGGGCGTATGCAGTTGTCATTTTTTAAGTAGACCTACAGTGAAATATGTGGCTCCCCAATTTCTGGGTGACTATAGTGTAATAATTGCTTCATCTTGCTTCAGTAATTTAAAAAAAAGTCGAATTTAAAACGATTTTATATGATTTTTTGCCTCGTAAATTACATCACAATCAGAAAGGTCGAGGAAAACACCTTGTCGATTTGATATGGAATTACGCATATATAGTTACAGTAGGCATTTTCACGCATAAATCCATATTTTCCACATTTATTACATCTTCCACAATTATTACATCTTTGCATTGTTCAGTGAGCACTGATAGAATATATGCTTAATTTTCGGATTTTTAAAGTAAAATGTAAATGGTTGCCAGGTGCTGGGCAACTTTTTTGGAAAAACAATTTTCGAGACTTTTGCTAGATCGACCCCAAAATCGTTTTTCGAAATTTTTAAGTTCCATTTGAAATTCTTGTTAGCTATTGAACTTAGCTGTCAAATGAAACCGAGAGCACTGCGGAATTATGTTTCAAACGAAAGTTTCACCGGGGAAAAAATCAAAACGTACCAAAACTGATTGTTCTGATTTTGAAAACGAAACGTTTAAATTTTGTTTAAAATGCCCATTGGTGAATTGAAACGACATAACGATGAATTAAGACTAGGGGTTGCAATCCCGGGATCCCGGGATTGCCTAAAAATTACAGAATTTGGTTAAATTTTCCGAATTTTTCCATACACTTTGAACAAAAACATGGATTTAATTTTATTTCTGTTTAAGTTTCCTGTATAATTGGTTAGGGGACCAAATATACAGAAAACTCGTAAATTTAAAATATTTGTGATTTTTAAAATTTTACAGCAAACGATTTTTTTGTCGATAAATGATCTTTTAATTTTGTCACTGTTTCATTTACAATTTGCATATTCTATGTATGTGGAAGAGATTCTTTTGTGCTAGATTTTCGATAAAAGTACCACATGCAATAAATTGGCAATTAGGGGTTGGATTGTTTTTTAATTTTTAAAGCCACTTTTTATTGAAAAAAATATAAGTGAATTGCGTTTTTAAAATTTATTTTCATTCATTTGGACAAGTTTTCATTAAAAAATATGATATGATTTAATGATTTGAGACGGCTACGTTGTTGTTCCACAACTCCAAATTATCCAATTTTATCGAAAAATATGTTATTAATTTTTTTATTAATTATGCCAAACTGCATAATCCATAAAAAATTCTTAAATAATTTTTCCTATTCAATCAATAGTTTTTCATACCAATCCGAACTTGTCTTTGTACAACTTTTATATACAATTGTATATAAAACATCAACATTCAAATATTGACACTGTTCTATTTTAGAACTGAGGAGTGTTAATTTTTTTCAAAGCAATACCCGTTGCAATATGCAAGGTTATACGGATGTACCGTTACATAAAAAACAATTCGATTAGCTCATTATTGCTGAAGCTTTTACAAGTCTGTAACCGTTTTGGTTATCTCCACATTGACATGCAACATAAATTGTAACTTTTTGTCACACGCCAGAACAGACCTGTAAATTTGACTTTTCTTAGTTTTTAAAGGCCTTGAAAGCTTTAAAACTGAAGTTTAAATACAGTAGGGGATGGTGCCCACCTACTGGCACCCTAAGGTTTTGAGGGTGCGAAATTATGTTTCGTTTGAAACATAATTTCGCGGAAATCTCGGGTTAGTTTGAGAGCTGAGTTCATTAGATAACGAGCATTTTTAACGGAACGATTTTGGCAGTCGATTTAGCAAAAGTCTCCAAAATTGACCCACCAAAAAAGGTGCCCAGCTTAGGTGCCAGTACCTATTTACATAGCTTGATCATTTTTCCCACCGTGCTCAACCGGAATCGTAACCGATATTTTTGAAAGTCTGTGAACCGAAACCGAAAGTAAATATAAACGATAAATAAGTGTTAGTTTACTAAAATTGTTAGCTTAGCAATCCACAAAAATGTTTATTTTTGCCACTAAAAATTGTTAAATAACCAACAAAAATTTATTATATTTTATTTGTTTTTTTTTATTTTACATAATTTTATTTTCATACTCTTTTTCTATAACAATTCGTTTGAACTAGATCTAACATTATTGGACAAGCGCTTAAATACACTGTATACTATGTAGGGTAAGCTGGGGTAGTTGTGACACCTGTTTTGCAAAGACCGATTCTAAAAAGTTTTGGTGACCTATTAGGAGTGATTATTTTACTTTAAATTCTTCAATTCTTTTCAGGAAACCGAAAATATATTTTTTTTATATTTTTTAAGAAAAGTTGTTTTGTTAAAGAGGGCTCCTTGTGGGGCACAACTGGCCCTCTTGACTTTTAAAGGGGAGCATTTGACAAGGATATTTTCAACACCTATTTTTTGTGAAGGATGACGGAAAGAGCTTTCCAATTGTTAGGATATGCTTTTATATTTAATTGAATTCAAATTGAATTGATTGTGAAAACTGAATAGTTATGTTAACTTTTTTTAACTAATTTACAAATCAATTTACTTCGTATACACCTATATTGGTAAATTACATTATCGTCCTCAAAAATCGGAAAACACGTGTTACTCATCAGAGCGTTCAGATACCACGGTCAAACTTTGTGAGGCTTAGGTAAATAGAGCGTTGTTGATTTCGTCATTTGAAAGTTTGACAAATTATGGTGAGAACTCTCTAAAATTCTCAAAGACAATTGTGCCCCATTGGCAGTAGACGTGTCCAAAAAAAAGTTTCAAATTTCCAGCTGATCCGATAACGGCAACCCGGCCAAAGGTCCCAAAAGTTGGCCAAAACGGGCTAACACTTGTATGGGGGAAAAAAAACACAAATTTTAAGTGCGTTTTAGAAAAATATGAGAAAAAAAACTATAACTTAACTATTAACCAGGGCCGTGTGAAGAAGGGGCCGAGGGACATCTCGCCCCGGGCGCCACATTCACGGAGGCGGCATTTTAGCGGCATTATACTCACTTTGACACAACGTTTGTAACGCCCATAAGGAGGCGTGTCCGGTATGGAAAAGTATATATATTCTTGGTCAGCATCACCGCCGGAATCGATTTAGCCATGTCCGTCTGTCTACACGATTGCGGTCGCAGTTTTGAAGATATCGACTTGAAATGTTTTTTACTTCAAAAGTAAGAGCAAGTTCGAATATCAGCCAAATCGGACAAAAACTAGGGTGGGCTCCAATATAAAAAAAAATAATTTTTTATTCTTGTATTTGATTAAAAATGTTTAGAAACATATTTTGGACATGGTCCGAGGTTCCGAAACCATATATATAAGGGTCAAAATAAGGTCTTAAGACGAAATTTTTTTTTGTGGATTTGATTGGAAATTTTTGAAACGGATTTTGGACATGGTCCGAGGGTCCAAAACCACCTATAAATTCCTACTGTGTGGGGGTATTTCAGCTTCGGCATAGCCGAAGATAGTCCACTCTCTAGTTTTTTTGCATTTGTTTTATTCTTTTTTTGTTAAATAAACTGACGGCTTACATCTTAACAACGCTTTAGTTAAAAGGCACAGGAGTTTCATATTTTATCTTGAATCAGCTATCTATACCAGTTTAGTGCAAATACTCTTTTATCGATAAGCACAACCATCCTATGCCCATTTTTTCAAAACTCTAGAAAAATAAAAACAAGTTTTCAAATTGGTATGTTTTGTATGGGAATTGATATTTATTTCCTAATTTTTCAATTACTTTGATTTGGATTCCCACAAGCCTGTCTGATGCAGCTTCTTCTCAGGAATCCAAAAATGACAAAAACTCGATTTTCATGAAAACGGACATAGGATGATTGTGCTGTATTATGCAATCTGGGTTGCATACTAATGCATAAATTCGATACTTATTGAAAATTATAATCGATACGGTAAAAGACATTGTATTGACCTCAGTACAATATAATTTATATTTATATTTTGTTAGAATGCACTTGCGACATCAATAAAATTATGACGTGCTGGAAAAAAACAGCGTGGCATAATTATATAAGATCAACAATCAAATCTCTTCAACTTTTTTTGGTAATTTGTTAAATCAAAATGTAATGTAATTATTGCTAAACAATGTTATAATAATAATACCAAAATGTTATTAAACTATAACTATACTGAGATATGTGAATCAAATTCAATAAAATAAAATTGTTAAACATTAAACACTGACTCCTATAAATTTATTTTGTAATGTACATAGAAACGTTGAAAACAAAAAAAAGGGCGGCAAAATCAGCTTTGCCCCGGGCGCTACAATGTGCTCCCACGGCCCTGCTAGTAACTATTAACTAATTACTGCCCAGCTTTGCCTACAACTAAGGCATTCAATCCCGAAGTGTTTTTGAAAATCCCGGGATTTCGGGATTTGAAATTACAATCCCGGGATCCCGGGATCCCGGGATTTGTTCGGGATTTTCCAATTAAATACAATAGTTAATATAAAATTAAAGAAAAAATTGTTGCAACAATATTTTAAGTTTAATTCGACAAAGAAAACATATTTAATAAATATTACATTAAACAAAACAAATTATATTTAAATAAATATAGTCAAACAAAAAGTAATTCTTTTTAAATTAGATTGATCGAACAAATTATTTTTTTTGCCACGCTGAATCCGAATATAATTATGAAATTCTGCCAGCTCCATTTCATGCTAAACGGTCAACAAAATAATTTTAACATATATCTTTTTTGAAAAAAAAATAGTTTAAATTGAAAAAATTTTATTCAAATCGATAAAAATTGTTTGTTAACCGTTATTGACAAAAAACTTGTAAATTTTTGTGTGTTTGAGCACTAAATTTTTTGTGGAAAAACGTCAAAAATATCTTAAACAATGCATAAAAAATGCATTTTTGAATCCCGGGATTCCGGACTCAAAATCCCGGGATTCCGGGATTGAGAAAACTTCCGGGATCCCGGGATTTCGGGATTCGGGATTCGGGATCCCGGGATTGAATGCCTTACCTACAACCAATGAGTCGACGTTCATTGGTATTACACTCAAAGAATTAATATGTTTGGAGCACGTTTGCTTCAAATATACTAATTTTAAGTACAAACTTAAACGAAAAAACACATTTAGTGCATTTGCTCCAAATTAAGACGTTTTGCAGCAAATAATAAATAAATATGCAACTATTTTAGGAAGTTTCCAATAAAAGTATTGCATTTTACTTTTATTGGTTCTTTTAAATTGCTGCAAATTAAAAACTAATTTCTAATAAACGTTAAAATGGAATTCAATATAAGCTTTGTTTTTATTGACCAAAAGTAGTTCAGTGGCACAGCGTGTATATGCGGAACTTATAAACCTTACGTCCCGAGTTCAATTCCTGTCTGAGTTGAACATTTTTCGATGATTTCGAATTTGGCGTTGATATTTCAAAACTAAAGAAACTTATTCGCTTGTTATTTTAATCTGACGACCAAACAATTTTGCACCGATCGGTGTCACACTTAGGTCATACCTAATATCTATTGAAACACATAATTAGTGACTCTAATAAAAACATTCCACATTTATATTGGAACAGGTTGATATGGTTGACGATGATGAACGACGCTGGCGACATTTTAACCCCGAAATACCGAAGCGATCTGGCAAGATTTATGATTTGGAAAAGTTCGATGCCACTTTCTTTGGTGTGCATTTCAAACAGGCCCACACATTGGATCCGCAAACACGCATTTTGATCGAGACAGCCTACGAAGCTGTCATTGATGCAGGCATCAATCCGAAGAGTTTGTGTGGTACTAAAACAGGTGTATATGTCGGTTCTTGCATTTCGGAATCGGAGAAGACCTGGTTCTATGAGAAAGTTTCCTCTGGAGGTTTCGGCATCACCGGTTGCAGCCGCGCAATGCTGGCTAACCGGATATCGTACTCGCTCGGATTGCAAGGGCCATCTTTTCTGGTAGATACAGCATGTTCGAGCTCTATGTATGCTTTAGATAATGCATTTAGCGCACTTCGTAACGGCGAGATCGATGCTGCTATTATTGGTGGTGCCAATTTGTTGCTGCATCCGTATGTTACGCTTCAGTTCGCCAGGTGCGTTTTCAAAATGTGACTTAAACCAATGTGTATTATTAAATTAATTTATTTGTTTATATAGACTTGGTGTTTTAGCTGCCGATGGCTATTGTCGGCCTTTTGATAAAAATGCCTCCGGCTATACTCGCGCGGAAGCAGTCAACTGCATGTTTCTACAGCGGAAACGCGATGCTAAGCGCGTCTATGCAAGCGTAATATATTCGAAAACTAACTGCGATGGCTACAAACCGGAAGGAATCACCTTTCCCTCTGGTCAACTCCAGGAAAAACTTCTCAAAGAATTTTATGAAGAGATTGGTGTTAGTCCTAATGATCTGGGATATCTAGAAGCTCATAGTACTGGTACAGTGGTTGGTGATCCGGAGGAATGTCGTGCAATTGATAATGTTTTGTGCAGCCAACGTACAGATCCACTCTTAGTTGGATCGGTTAAATCAAATGTAGGTCATTCGGAAGCTGCTTCCGGTATCTGCTCGCTGGCTAAAGTATGTCTTGCATTTGAAGCTGGAAAAGTTCCGCCTAACATCAATTTTGAAGAAGTCAAGTCAGTCATTGCTCCATTGGCTGAAGGCCGTTTGGTAGTGGTGAACGAAGTTAAGGAATTACAAAAACCCTATGTTGGAGTAAACTCCTTTGGATTTGGTGGAGCCAATGCCCACGCCTTATTGAAAGGTTTCAACAAGGCAAAAATTAATCATGGATTGCCTGAGGATGATAATCCACGTTTGGTAACTTGGGCTGGGAGGACTGAAGCATCTGTAAATGCCATCTTCGATGCCATTGAGAAGAAACCTTTAGATACTGAGTTCATTGGCCTATTGCAAAATATACAAAAGGAAGATGTTACTGGTATGGTGTTTCGTGGTTACGGCATATTCGCTCAAAATGGCACTGAATCGGCCAAGCCCCTCGTAAGAGATGTTCAACATTATACAGGCATAAAACGACCAATTGTTTGGGTGTTCAGCGGCATGGGGTCACAGTGGACTGAAATGGGTTCGTCACTGATGACGATTCCACAGTTTCGCGAGTCTATCGAACGGTGCCATGCCATTTTGGAAACAAAGGGTCTAGACCTAATAAACATTCTGACCTCGTCCGACCCAACGACATTTGATCATGTTTTGCACTCCTTCGTTGGCATTGCTGCAGTTCAAATTGGCTTGGTTGATATATTACGTTTGCTTAATATCGAACCCGACTACATAATTGGACACTCTGTTGGTGAATTGGGATGTGGTTACGCAGACGGTGGCTTAACAGCTGAGCAAATGATACTCGCAGCCTATTATCGCGGAAAAGTAAGTTCGGAAGTAGATAAGATAAAAGGAGCTATGGCAGCCATTGGTATGGGCTACAAAAATATGCTACAAATGCTGCCGAAAACCATTGAAGTTGCATGCCACAATAGTGGCGATTCGTGTACGATTTCTGGACCAGCCGAAGACATTGCTACTTTCGTACAGGAACTAAAGGCGAAGGATATATTCGCGAAGGAAGTACCCAGCTCCAATATTGCCTACCATTCCCGCTATATCGCGCACATGGGTCCAGAGCTGCTCAAACATTTGCAGTCTGCTATTCCCAACCCAAAACCACGAAGCTCGAAATGGTTAAGTACTAGCGTACCGAAGTGCGATTGGGACCAACCAGGTCGTAATCTTTGTTCTGCGGAATACCACACGAACAATCTGCTGAGCAGTGTTTTATTCGAAGAGACTTTCTCACAATTGCCAAATAACGCTTTAACTATAGAAATTGCCCCGCACGGGTTATTGCAGGCCATTTTAAAACGTTCCATGCCAGAAGGCTTTCCGATACCACTGACAAATCGTGGCAATATTAACAATTCATTATTCTTTTTGACCGCATTGGGAAAGTAAGTAAATTCACATAATCAAGCTACATTACAACAATAACTCAATTCTTATAGATTATTTAACAACGGCGTTACATTCCCGGTTGAAAATATGTATCCCAAAATCGAATTCCCAGTCTCCCGTGGAACTGCAGGTATAAGTTCGTTGGTAAAATGGGATCATAGCGAAGATTGGTTCGTGACCAAGTACGAGAATATGAGAACAAAATCCAGTGGAGAACGTATATTCAAAATTAACTTGGGCAGTGATGATGAGGAGTTTATGAGTGGCCATATCATCGATGGAAAAATATTGATTCCAGCTACTTGTTACCTACAGTTTGTTTGGGAAACCTTTTCGCTAATGTATTACGGTCCCAGCTACATGGATTTTCCAGTTGAGTTCGAAGATGTTCGATTCCTAAGGGCCACAACAATGTCAGTGAAGAACAGCGTTGAATTAACGGTCATGGTTCATTATGGCACAGGAAATTTCGAAGTATGTAAAATCAATTTATGTTCTATTTACAAGTACAAATTTAAATCATGGTGTTGCAAACATCAGACCAAAGTTAGGTGTGGATAGTGATGGGCAATGACATGTAATTTTTTTTTGGTTATTTGACAGTCATTATTATTGGACCACTGACCGTATTTTTTTTAAACATTCATAGTTAAAATCATATGCTAAATGAGAGTATTATCTGTCAAATAAAGTAGATACTAAAATCAAGTGAGAACTTTATTTGACTTTAAACAGCTCATGCCAAATACTGTTATTTAAAATATCTCTCTTAACAGCGGAATTAAAACATTTTGCAAACTACTTTTTCTAATCTTATTTGGGGTTGCTGAACATGAAAATCACAAATTTTTTTTCTTGGTTGCCCTTTGTGAATTATTTAAAATTTCAGTTTATTTAGTGTAGTTTTATATTATTTCGATCCATCATTTCCATTTACATCCAACCAACGCATCTTAATGCTGGTAGTGATCGGATTAGGCTACAGCTGTGAAAATTTAATTCCATTGCCATTTTCGTATTTTTAAAATCGTATTCAACTTCTTCATCTATAGGATTTTTTATAGCTTTCCGTTTTTTTTGAGCTTTATAACTTTAAAGTTCAATAAAATCTCTTTTTTTTAATGATTCGTTTTTAATAATGTATTTTTAATGACAATTTTGTTGTTAAATGACAAATTTGGAAGTAAATTCAAGGATATCCAGAGACAAAATATATGAAAAACAACATTCGCGGCTCGGATTTCTCTGTCAAACTAATACAAAATTCATTCATTCAATCGTAAATATATCTGAAATCAGCTTATTAAATTCCTTTTCGATTACATACCAGATCTAAGTCTGCTATTAATGCATCTTGTGCTAGTAAAATTATTTATGGTGCAGCGAACCACCATACATTGAACCGCTTGAATGAAAAAAAAATTTTAAAAATTAAGTTTTGCTCTAACTTGTGCATCCACCACGACTTACCATCTCCATACTTCTTTCTTTAGATCACAGAAGCGGGCGCATTGGTAGTGACAGGACGCATAACTGAACTCGAAAATCCTACAATACCTCAAGTTTGCGACTTCAAAGAAGAATCGAACTTCCCAATGGTATCTAGAAAGGACTTTTACAAGGAATTGAAACTTCGGGGCTATCATTATAGCGGCGCATTCCGCGCTGTGAATAAGGCCCGTGGAGATGGCCTTTATGGCAAGGTGGAATGGAATTACAATTGGGTAACATTCATGGACGCAATGCTGCAAATCCATATTTTAGGTACTGATTCGCGATCATTGGTATTACCAACGAAAATTCGGAAATTACGTATTTTTGGAAACCATCATTTCGACCTGCTGACAAAAATGGACCCAGAAAATCGCGAGTTTGACGTATATGTAGATCGTGAGTCGGATCGTGTGGTTGCTGGAGGTATTGAATTAATAGGTCTCCATGCTAGTCCTGTACATAGACGAAGACCACCAGGAATTCCAGTGTTGGAAAAATACCAATTTCTGACACAGTTTCCTACCCCCAATCTCTCCGAATCGGATGCTATACGCACATGTGTACAGTTAGCTTTGGAAAATACAACAATGTTAAAAATGAAAATTGTTGAAGTGGACACAGATGGAAGAGATCCAATTATTACTTATTTTTCGGAGGCATTAGAGGATCTGCCATTAATAACCGGAACGTACATGTTCCTTACAAGCAAAAAAATAGACGACTTGTCCGGTATTCATATAGAAAATGGTAAAGTGGGCACACAATCGAATTGTCACTTCATAATTGTTGGAGGACTTTGCGGAGAATTGAACGAGGATACAATAGAAGCTTCGGAAAAGTGTTTGGTTGATAAAGGATATCTTCTTGTTAGAGAGAGAACTAGCTCAAACATAAGCAGTTTAAAAGTTCCGAAGAACTTCAAAATGATCGCAGTTATTCCACTTGACAACAACGCCGAGGTTCTGTTGCTACTGCAAAAGTTATCAAAGAAGCTACCGCTCAAGCCAATTGTGGTGCAAATTCCTGACAACGATATGGACTTCGCGTGGTTATCGCAAGTTCAAGGGGCCATTTCAAGCAAGAATCCGGTTGTGGTGTATGCGTATAATGAGAAATCAAGCGGAATTATTGGATTGGTCAATTGCTTGCGGAAGGAACCTGACGGTAACCTGGTAACATGCTTCTTCATTGACGACACAAGTGCTCCTGCCTTTAATTTAGAAGATCCATTCTATGCGTCCCAATTTACTCTTGAATTGGCTGTCAATGTTTACCGTAATGTACGAATTAAGCTGCAGGTTTTTGATTTAATCCAATACAAATATATTTTTGATTATTTCAGGGCCAATGGGGCTCATATAGACATCTGGCTCTAACTGTTTCCGATGAGCCAACAGTCAGAGCCGATCACATTTATGGAAATGTTGTGCAGAGAGGTGATTTGTCATCTCTGAACTGGTTCGAGGGTCCTCTTGATCCGAAGGAGTGCTTTATTAAAATTGCATACTCCTCGCTTAACTTCCGAGATGTAATGTTAGCTACAGGTCGGTTAGCTGTTGAATTGTATGGTACTTCGCGTATGGACCAAAATTGCGTTTTGGGATTTGAGTACTCTGGCATTAACATGGTAACCGGACGTCGTATAATGAGTATGGTAGTCAAAGGCGGCGTGGGTTCCTATGTCGAACGACCATCCAAACTTATTTGGGATATTCCCGAAGATTGGACCTTAAAGGAAGCAGCAACAGTACCCGTCGTCTACATAACCGTATATTATGCATTTTTCATGTGCACTGATATCCGGAAAGGAAAGAGCATTCTTATTCACGCCGGTTCTGGTGGTATAGGGCTTGCAGCGATACGTACGGCACTGGCCTATAATTTGGAGATTTTTACTACCTGCAGCACTCCACAGAAGAAGCAATTCCTTTTGGACACTTTCCCGCAATTAAAAGGTATGAAGACGATCATCAAAATACAAAAATAACAGCTTTTGTTCCCGTGCATAGAATCACATATTGGAAATTCTCGCGACACCTCGTTCGAGACGATGATACAACGTGAAACGAATGGGCAGGGCGTCGACTTTGTTCTGAACTCGCTTTCGGAGGATAAACTTTTAGCATCAATTCGTTGTTTAGGCACATGCGGTCATTTCCTAGAAATAGGCAAATTTGATATGGCTAATGACAGCAAACTGGGCATGAGTTGCTTCCTCAAGGAATTGACGTTTCACGCAGTGCTTGCTGACCGATTATTGCACGCTACCGATCAGGAAATCATGGTACGTAAGAAATCATTCTAACTTAGTTTATACTGATTGCAAAATAATACTTTAGCATCTAAAAAAATTAATGGACACTGATATTGCGAGCGGTATTATCAAACCATTACCCGCAACTGTTTTCCCCGCTCACGAGTTGGAGCAAGCCTTCCGCCACCTTATTGGTGGTAAGCACATTGGAAAAGTGCTAATTCAAATGCGAGACAATCCAGAATCACCACTAACAATGGCCGTGCGGGTTCTGAAGCAGGTATATTTTAGAGAAAATTTAAGCTATGTCATTCCTGGTGGACTTGGTGGATTCGGACTAGAGTTAGCTGATTGGATGGCAATACGTGGTGCCAGGAAGCTCGTACTCAGTTCAAGTAGAGGCATCGTCAAAGACTATCAGATTTATAGAATCGCGTATGTTGTTAATATGGATTTTGCTTATGAATTCACTTAATGCAATTGGTTTTCTGTTACAGACTTTGGAAAACATATGGTTGCGAGGTTGTTGTGAGCACCGCTGATATTACAACATTTGAAGGATGTCAGCTGCTATTAGAAAAAGCGGCGAAGTTGGGACCAGTAGGCGGAATTTTCAATTTAGCGGTTGCTTTACGTGATGGTATTTTCCTCAATCAAACTAAAGATAAATTCTTGGAGAGTTTGGCGCCCAAGGCAATCGCTACAAAATATTTGGATGAATTATCTCGTTCCTACTGTCCTAAACTAGAACATTTCGTGGTGTTTTCCAGCGTGTCCTGTGGTCGCGGTAATGCAGGTCAATCAAATTACGGTATGGCGAATTCCGTTATGGAACGTATAGTAGAGCAGCGTGTAAAGAAGGGTTATCCGGGAAAAGCCATACAGTGGGGCGCCGTCGGCGAAGTGGGCCTGGTAGCGGACATGGCTGAAGATAAGATTGATATGGAAATTGGTGGTACGCTACAGCAACGTATTTCATCATGTCTTCAAGAATTAGATACTTTGCTGTCTGTTCCCGACGCGCTTGTGTCAAGTATGGTCGTTGCAGAGAAACGAGTTGGACGCTCTGGAAAAGAAAGTATTATCGAGACGATTATGAACATAATGGGAATACGCGACTTAAAGTCGGTATCGCTGGGTACGACGCTTTCTGAAATGGGGATGGATTCTCTAATGGCCGTAGAAATAAAACAAACGCTGGAGAGAGATTTTGAATTGAGCTTAACGCCGCAAGATCTGCGTTCCCTGACATTCCAAAAGCTTCAAGAGTTTGCTGTTGCACAGGAACGTGACAGTGGAGACGAGGTCAAGATGATTTTTGCATCCGATGTGAAAACTTTAGGCATGGAAATGTTATTACGTAATCTGGGAGATGAGGCACACAGCAATGAAATACTTATACCCTTGCAAACCGCCGCGGATACATCTAAGCAAAATCTACCACCGACTATCATTATTCCAGGATTGGAGGGAACAGCTGGCCGGGCATGGTATAACATTGGCATTCACATCAAAAATAAAGCAAATGTTTTACAATTGCATCGGTTTGCTGAGTTGACAAGCGTAAAAGATATTGCCGAAGCTTGCTTTCAGGTGAGACTTAATGAACTTTATTGAACATAGTGAAACTGTTGACTGATTATAAACAATTTTTCCACAGCATGTTAAATTGTGTATTAAAGCCAACGAAAACTTCTATATCATCGGCTACTCGTATGGCTCACTCATTGCCTTACAACTAGCTGCAATCCTTGAGAATGCTGGTTACAGAGGAAAGATCATGCTTATCGATGGCGCCCCACATTTCCTAAAGCAGTTGACTTTGGCTCATCTTGGCGAAAGCTTCTCCGATAACGATCTGTACAATTTAATACTCACAAGTATTGTAAATCAGATTTTCCCAGAGGAATCAAAAGAGAATGCTGCGCTGACATTCATGAAGTTGGACAGTTTATCGCAAAAGATAGCGAAGTTTATGGAGTACGTCGCAAAGCAAGATACCTATAGCCATGAGTATGCAGAAATTATGGTCCATGCAATGTTCAGACGTGTTCGCATGACCGTCGACTCGGACTTGGAAAACATTGACCAACTCAAAGCTCCAATAATGTTGATACGCCCAACTGAAGTATCTATGCAAGATATTGAGGATGACTATTGTGTATCAAAGATTACTACAGGAAAGGTAGTGCTCAAAATTATTGACGGCAATCACACCACAATGCTGGATAATCCCGCGCTGCCGCAGATTATTAACGATTTCGATCCAGCGCAGGAGGACGACAAAAACTTTGAACAATATATACGTGATGTGAAATCTGTAGCGGTTTGAGCCACATTAAATTATGCTACTGAAAATCTTAACTAACTTCACATTTATTTTCGATCAGAAATTGTTGCACAA
Organism: Heteromyza rotundicornis; assembly: GCA_951394025.1. NCBI lineage: Eukaryota > Metazoa > Arthropoda > Insecta > Diptera > Heleomyzidae > Heteromyza > Heteromyza rotundicornis. The sequence continues at coordinate 44,135,890 of OX596012.1, forward strand.
TAGCTATTTGAACATATTGGTGGTCATAAACTGACACTTCTTATCGGACATTATAACATTTAGCGACGAAGAGACGAATAAAACTCCTTAACTTTTCTGAAAGTCAAATAAAATAAATTAAAAAAATAATGTTGTTAATAAAAACCTTAATTTGTTTAACATCTTGCAACCGAATCGAATAAAGGTTTCGGTTTCACTCCCACACAAACGGGTTCGCTTATCGGTTTCGCTCCTTGATATTGAAAAGGTTTCAATTGGTTGGAGCGATTGAAAAGGTTTTGGTTTAGGTTTTAAATGATTTCTGGATGGCCGACTATTAGGAAATTTTATATCAATTCAATATGAATCAAGGGTGATGAATCAAACTACATTTACGGAATTTCAAACAAACATTTTACTTTTAATCGCATTTTCAAACAAATTTCTACTTAAATTTTTAGTTTTTATACCCCACACTGGGTATATTAACTTCCGTTTGAAACGCCCATAAGGACGCGTGTCCGGTATGGATAGGTATATATATTCATGATCAGCATCACCTCCTGAGTCGATTTAACCATGCCCGTCCGTCTGTTGAAATTTTGGGTGCACTTTTCTTTCTCCAAACTGAGATCAAACTTGAGAATCAGCTGAAACGAACAAAAAGGGCTGCCATATAAAATACGAAAAAAGCTAAAACATAATACGCCTCAAAATGGGGTTTTATCGACAACTTTTTTTTGTGGATTCGATGGGAAATTTTTAAAAACGGATTCTCGACATTGTCTGAGGTTCCAAAATTACATATAAATGGGTCAAAATGGGGTCCTGAGACAATATACTTATTGTAAAACAATAATTAAATTAAGATGTACTTCGAACATAAAAAATATGGTCTTTTGAGCTATTTATAAGTGTTTTTAGGGCCCGGACCATGTCCAAAATACGTTTCTTAATATTTGCAATCAAATCCACCAAAAAACAAGTGAGTAAGTTTCAGTCGGGTAAGCCGACTTATATATAGCCGACACCAACTGCGCAATATTGGATCCGTCATCTTGAATTTTGAAAATGCGACATCAAATTCGAAATCAGCGATCCCAAAATCCCCGCTATACAAAATTTAATACTGTTTTGATGAAATCTTAAAATTACGGTTAAAACACGATTTTCGCTTATAACACATTTTCTATACCAACACCTTCTAGGACCTGAAAAGAATAAATCCAAAATTTGGGTTCCCTAGCTTTCTTCTAGCTCCTGCAATCGTGTTTACAAGGAAAGAGGACGGACAGACGGTAAGAAGACGGTAAAATGAGGGGGAAGCTTAGCACTATCTACCGCAAAATACCGATCTTTATGATTTATGGCTTAAACGATAGATGGAAACTGCCACTAACACCTCTCATCAAAAAATGGTCAACAAGTGTGACATGGGTGAGCGAAAGTGGGTAATTCCATTTATATGGGACTTAGTAACCGTTATTTGGCGCGTTAAGATGAGCTTTGGACCGTCAATAGCTCTGGTTTTTTTTTTTAACTTTTTTGAAAAACTTGTCGATCTGCGACCTTTTGATTTTGATTTTTATACCCTACACCTCATGAGGTATGGGTATATTCACTTTGGTCTGATGTTTGTAACACTAAGAAGGAGACGTGTCCGGTATGGAAAAGTATATATATTCTTGATCAGCGTCCTGAGTCGATTCAGCCCTATCCGTCTGTCCGTCTTACTGTCTGTCCGTCCTCTTTTCTTGTAAACACGATTGCAGGATTAGCTAGGGATCCCAAATTTGTCCTTTTTAGGCCCTAGAAGGAGTTGGTATTGAAAATGGGCGGAATCGGTAGACTGCCACGCCTACCTCCCATATAAGTGAAAATCGTGTTTTTACCGTAATTTTAAGATTTCATCAAAACAGTATGAAATTTTGTATAGGGGGGTTTTCGGTGTCAATGATTTCGAATTTGATGTCGGAATTTCAAAATTCAAGATGGCGGAACCAATATAGCGGCCGAAATTTTAAGATTTCATTAAAACAGTATGAAATTTTGTACAAGATGGCGGATCCAATATTGCCCAGTAGGTGTGGGGTATATATAAGTCGGCTTGCCCGACTGAAACTTACTCACTTGATGTTTTTATTTTTTATAAATTTCAAAGCTTTTAAATATGATTTGCTCTTTCCGTAAGTGCGCCATTAAAGTCGATAACGAGCGCATGGTCTCTTGTTGGCTATGTGATGGCTTTTATCACGTCAAATGTGCATTCCTTACTGGTAGAGTAGTCGATCTGATCCAGGGCAATAAAGGACTTCGTTGGTCCTGCGAAGATTGCCGCGATACAGAGCTGGACATCTGTAAATTGGTACTTCAAACCCGAAAGGGATTTAATGAAGTATCAAAGGACTTAGCAGCTGCCCAGTCTATACTGAAGGAGTATGAAATAAACTTTCAGAAGTATAAGGGCCGTTTTATTCACTTTATCTTCAATGACACGCTTTTGAGCGTGTCATTGAAGATTTCGATTTTTAAATTCATAATATTCGACTAACCAAATATCAACGGTTAACCGACTAGTCGACAGTGAACGGTTAATCGAATAGTCGAAGCTGAGCGACTAATCGAATATCATTAACCGAATGGTATTCGTACAAACGGTTACTAATCGGACGTTCGATTAACCGGTTTTTTTATTATTCGAATAATTTCAAGAGCCCTAGTACTCACCATGACTTCATAGCGTGAAAAATACGCAACCGGCCCTGTTTAAAGGAGAAGGCGCCATTGTGTGAGCCACTGCAGGAACTGACGTCGTTGCTTTCATTATCAATTAACGGACGCAATGCTTCAGTTGAGGATTGCAACGGTGAAAACGACGACGAAATCCAAAAAAAAAATTACCGAAAAAATACAAAAAAGTAACACTACCTGATAGCCAAAAAAATGGGATAACCAACACTAATTTCTTATGTAAAATGATTTAAAACAATTTTTCATCAACATTTCTTTTGACAGGTGAACAGTTCATATAAGCTTTTCAAATAGTTCAATTTTCTACGCTTTTATAGAAATTTGGAAGGTAGATAAATAGCAGATGGGAGCAACGATTCCAAGAATTACACTCTCCGAGTATCCCTGAAATATATACATGGCAAATACTGTAAAAAATTCCAAGATGCATACAATACGTCTGTTTGATTCTGAACAAAAAATTATTCTTTCAATCGTTGCTCCATCTTAAGTTAAACTCTTAAAAAATTTATTTTTTTATTTTTTGAATTAATTTAAAAAAAATTTGATAATTGAAAAAAAAAACGAAATTGTATTGTTTTTTCGCTGTTATTCACCTACCTTCCAAATTTCATCAAAATCGAAATATGGTAATTATTCAAAAATTGGTTCAAGATATCCCTATCAGATTTTCTGTTCAGGTCGATATGAAATAACCTATCGGGAAATCAAGCTTTACAAATATAGGAACTCTAAAAAAATTTTAATTTATTTTGGTAATGCTTTATCGTAATGTGATGATGGCCAATTGTCTCCACTCTTTTGGGAGGCTACTCGTACGTTAACATTATTTTTATTAGGCAAATTTGATCTAAACTCCAGACTTGAAAGAACGTCACCTACATACAATTTCCAAATTTACAAGTAATAATTTTTTTTGAATTTCCAATTATTATTTCTTTTTGTTTTTGTTTTGGCAGCAAACAATTTGATTAGATTTTTTGGGTTTTTTGAAAACAAAAGCGCCTAAAAAGTTCTTCTTATCGTAGTGCATGTTGTTCGAGCCGCTGGGAAAATATATCAAAATATATTTTTGTATTTTTCTCCATGTATTTTTTTAAGGTCAACCATTTCGGGGGGGTCCGGACCCGTACATCCCTCCCTAAATACGGCCTTGATGATTTATATATATATTCATTTAATGTATTCATTTAATTTAGTTAAGGCAACTGAATTACTCAACGAACTGAATCAACTGGCGAACGAAATCCACATAGCAATGAACGTGCCAATTTTTTAAGCCAATGATGGGTGGCCCACCATCCACTGATTGAAAACCATCGCTATTCTAAAAAAACACATTTTTTATTGTAAAATGATTTATTTATTATGCATGTCATCAACACCATCAATTTCCGGATCGAACAATACATCGCCTTGGTCGATAGCAATATTATGAAGGACTGCACAAGCTACGATAATTAGATGTACAAGTTCAACATTGCATCGCATCCCGGTCGCTAATACGGGAAATCTAAGCTTCCACAAGCCATATGAGCGTTCGACGGGGTTTCGTGTTCGAATTTCTGATACGTTGAATAAAGATTCGACGCTGTCAGCTTCACAATCGAGGAAAGGTGTAGCCAAATACATAGTATTTTTGTAGCCGGAATCACCAACTAAAATAAAATGGCCGAAATCGCCACGTTCAAATCGTCTTTTCACATGCGAACTATTGAAAATAGTATGGTCATGTGACGCACCTGGCCAACGAGCTACAATATCTAATATTTTCAAATTGACATCCGCTATGGTTTGAACGTTTAGAGAGAACCATCCTTCCCGATTTCGATAGTTCTCAGCGTTGTCTCCACCTGGAAATTCAATTCTGACGTGTGTGCAGTCTATTGAACCAATTGAGCGTGGAAATTTAGCGATTCCGAAAAAATTCTCGCGAACCTTGCTGCAATTGGTATTGTGTGGTTGGCATTTTCACAAACAAGGGTCTCAATTTCGGAACTGCTGTACTTACTCGTTGTAACACATTATGTACTATCGCGATGCACACTCCACTAAAGTCCGCTATTGACACTTGAAATGATCCCAGTGGACAATAGCGAAGAAAAATCAGCAATTGAGTGATTGGTCGTAGTTCACGTGAGCTACGTAAAAAGATAACACAATTATAATCTATACTTGGTCCAAGTACCAATAAATCTTCAACGAATTACCGTCGTTCTTCGCATTGCAGCTCATCTTTAATAATTTCCAATATAAATGCAGTTGTGCTCTTTCCCAATCGAAAGCGATATGCGAAATCGTAGTCATCCCACTTGTTGACATCGATTCGAGGCATCATTTTATATTGGCGACGACTAAACGGAACCTGGTATTCCTAATCACTCGATGATTCCTCTCCTCCTTCACTGTTTCTAAGCCCTCCCAAACCTTCCAATCGACCCAATCGATTCATTTTTTTGTTATCAAATTTATTTGGAAAATAAATAATAACATTTAATTGTGATTGAAATTGCTGTGAATGAAACAAAAATCTGAAGTTGAAGCAAATATCCCAAGTTACAGCTAATAACTCCTGCTATTTGGGGAGTTATTGAAATCTCAATTTGGTTCAAGTTATCAAACACAAGTTAAATCAAAACGTCAATTTTGTCAAGTTATAATTGAAAAATCTGAGTAAAAAAAAAGTTATGTTTAACTCTCGAGTTAAAAGAGTGAATAAAACGGCCCTAAATGTTTGGATGAAACAGCTCCGAAACAAAATCCTTCCATAAATATTATTTCTCCAAAGGATTGTTTGCGGGAAGTACAAGAAATCAGAACCCCAAAAAGGCGTATTGTTGTGCAACCTAAAAAATTTATATGAACATTTTTATATCTGTTGATATACTGGGCTTTTTTGGTCTGTTATATTTAAATGCAAATAAATCTAGATTTATTTCATGATTCGCCGACGTTTCGTTGACTATTTGTCAACTTTTTTCAAGGCATTTATTGAATCTGTAGAAAATACAATTATTTTAGTCACTTTACAACATATTTCACATTAGTTTTTGGAACAATTAATTTGAACTTACATTGTCTAGATTTTTACATTTTATTTATAGCATCGCTTCGTGACATCACTACACAACATTAACAATTAATATAAAAATCACGATATTTTTCAAAAACAATAGCTACAAAAAACCAAAATATCACAGATTTGAAAAGTTATATATATATCTAGATTTGCACCGGACACACTAACTGATGGTATTATATTTTATATTGATTTTTGGCTGGATAAAACTTAAGTTCGGGAATTTGTTTAAAAATCTAGTCAATTCCGTTCAACTTCCTCAAAGAAACTTAAATTCTAATCAACAAATCTAAATAAATAACCGAATAATGTTGTTTGTCTTCTGTACCAACATGTTCGAGGGCTAAATACAAAGTTGAATGATATTTAAATTAAAAGTTTGGATTGCAGTCATAATGAGTTGGTATTTACCGAAACTTGGATTAAACCAAATATTTTTGATTCAGAAATTCTGTGTGCTGGGTATCAAATTTTTCGGAAGGATCGTAAATGCAGGACTGGTGGTGGAGTCCTCATTGCAGTAAAAAACTTTTTTTCATCTGAGGAAATCATACTTTCAGACTTGGAATTTATTTGTGTACGAATTCGAGTTTTTAGTATCGATATTTTCGATACATTTCTCGTATATCCCAGCGAATTCCGATATTACCGTTTATCTAAGACATGTGTCGCTTATATCATTGGTTTACTCAAATGTTGAACCTACCGATTCCATTGTTGTTTCTGGAGACTTTAATTTACCGAATATATCTTGGAATTTTTGTAGCGATTTAAACCAGTTTCTTCTGTATTCTTCTCGTGACTGTTTAAATGACTTTCTGGATTCATTTTCCGATATGAGTTTACAACAAGTAAACGGGATTGAAAATATGAATAGTAGAATTTTGGATTTAATTTATGTTGACGACTCCTCGAAGTTTTCAGTGCAACGCTGTGATGCTTTTGCATGTCCAGAAGATAACCATCACCCAACACTTGAATTATCTTTCGAATTTGTTCAAAACAACTTAGAACTAGTTTCTACACCGCTGAAGTCAATTTTTTGCTTCAAGAATACAAATTTTGTTAACATGAACCATCTCTTATCTTGAACTTGCAAATTTTTATTTCAAAATTTGAATTTAGACATTTATATTTTTAATATTGTCTACGACAATGAATATTTTGAATTGAGTGCACCCTAATACATAAACCTTTTTTTAAGTTTTTATAAAATAAGCTAAGACAACAACTCAAAATTTGGACATTGCTCTTTTGTGCACTTGGTTTATACCACTTCTGGTCACGAATCCAAAAATGTCAAATACTCAATTTCGAAAAAAAAAACAGACGAAGTGTGGCTGTGCTTTAAGGTATCGATTTGGTAACAGTCGTCGTTAATGGATTGAGTTTACTCTTCACTTTTTTTATTAATCTGTTTACTATGTGAGACTTTACAAAGTTGGGAAGCTCTGCTTTGAAACTAATAAAATATAACTTCCGTATTTTTACTCCAAAGATCGTACAGTGCCCCAACCTTACTGTTTACTCAAGACTTGAGATTATACAAATAATTGCTTTTAATTGCAGCGGTGACAAAGATCACAATGCATACAAAGTTCACAGTAATTAGCGACAAGACTGCAGCTTCATTCAAGTATAATTGTAAGTATTACAACGATGGGTGGGACACGCATTAAGTAACTACTGTTCAAGCACAGATCGGTACGTGTGTTTGCTGATACATAGTATATTTTGTTTACATTTTCATATTTAGTTACACGACATTTTTTCCGCTTTCCGCGAAACGGTACAAAATACAACAAACGACAAGGCAAACACTCGAATATATATCATTAAAGTCAACGGCGAGTATACTCAATTGGGGAACAATCATTTGGCTTATTTTATGGATTTCTGGGGATGTTTGCTAATTGACACCAATATCTACTCTATTAATGCGTTTACTTGTTTTCCATTTATTTAGGGTTGCCAAATTCGAAATAGGAATAAAAAAGAGTAAAAAACAAGTTTTTTAAAATATAACCCTTTAACCGCCTAAAAAGCAGAAAATAAATTTCCCTTAAATTAATTTCAGCAATTTCGATTAAAAATTCTAATTAATTTAAAGGAATTTATTTTCTGCTTTTTAGCCGGTTAAAGGGTTATATTTTAAAAAACTTGTTTTTTACTCTTTTTTTATTTTCCTATTTTTTTATAAAAAAAAATTTTTTTTCCGAATGCGAAGTAAAAAATGTCAGCGTTGTAGCTTACAAAATACGAAAGTTAGAACTTTAAATTGGCTCAATCCCGCTCCCCTTTGTCCCCACACCCCCCTTTCCAAAGGGTACAAAATTTCATCATTGTAGCTTGAAGGAATTGGAAGTTATGCCATGTTTAAAAAAAATGGGTTTGAGTCCCCTTACGGCCCCCTACGCCTCTGATGGACCCCAAAATTGAATAGAATGCATTGCATTTAATAGAATGCATTTGAGGATATATATATATATAAGGGTTATAAAAAACAGTACATTCAGTGAAAAAAAAAAAACATTTTTGCAATTGTTACAAAAAGCTTATAATAAAAATTTTAGGTTTTTAACTTTGATTGGCTATATCTCGTGGCTGAAACAAGTTGGAGCAACGATTGCAAAAATCTTCTAGAATTAAATTGTTTTTAAGTTTGGATAAAAAAAACTAAAAATTGTTTGATACCATAGGCATTAATAAAATAGTAACAAAAATGTTCAACGAAATGCGGGACGGCAACTCTGTGCATGTTCGAAATAATCCCAATTGTGGAAGCTGATAAATTTATAGCACAAACAAAAATAGAAAGCGAAATGGATGAGAAACACACACAAAGCTTCAAAAGCGCATCGCATATTTTTGCTTTGTCATCTGTCAAAAAATACTGAACAAAATATAGCTTAAACAGTTTTTTGAGAGCTGGAAACCGAGCTAAAAAGCCATAAAAAATGGCCTCTTTTGTCAGTTAAGTGAACACACGTTGGCATTTCGTTGTTAATTTCACGATCTGATATAAAATAAGGGAAAATGAATATGAGGTGACATCACCGTTTGTCTTATACGTCGATAATTGTCAAGATGCCGTCAAATTTCTTTGCATATGGCACGGGCCATCAAATTCAGGAACGTGCTGAATTTGCGTCAGTCGTTGACAGCTTATGATGCCATTGCTTTTGACATAATGGATTTCAAAATATTTAAAATGGTTTTTTTTTGGCCAACGCAACTTTCTGCTTTCCAAAAAAAATTTATAGCCCCAGGAAAAAGTTTGTAAAGTAGGTAGAATTTAAAAAAAAAATCGATTTTAGGGTGTTTTGGCCTTTTTTGCTGTAGCTTAAACTTAACAAAGATTTATTACTACGGTTATTTGTTATTTAATTGTTCATCAACCGCGGTATAGTAGTAAACTCATGCTACAATACTTAACAAGTTCCAACCTGAATAATCACTTCGGAAAATGTTTCAAAATATAATGTAAACATTTAGTAATCATAAATAACCCAAAATACAAAAAATGCTATTTTTCCAATTTTGAAAAAAAAATGTTCTAGGAAAAAAATTAATTTTAAACTTTTAAAACTGACGTCAGTGGGTTAAGATGTTCGGCAACATTGTTGCTATTGTTTGCTGAAAATACTAACACGATATCGCTTACCGTTAAAAAGTTGTTTCAACAAGATTGCAGTAGCCCTGTTGTGACCTTTGACCTCGAACTTATTGGCTCGCTTATTCGAGCTAATCCCGAACAACCCTTTGAGGTTGTTATTATGTAGACCTAGACCTTTCAGAATCTATTATCAGATCGGCCCTAATTTTGTCACATAGTGTTCTTATTAGAGAGCGGATCTATATGCAAATCATAAACAAGAAATATGCAAGAAATATGCAAGAAATATGCAGAAATATGCAGATTTTTTTTATGTTTTATATAAAAAAATAGTGGAAAACCATGGAAATATCCTTGCCATCTCTCGTAATAACGAAAATAATTGGGTGATTCATGTAAAGGGGGATTACAGCTGCCACAAAGTACATCTTTGGACTTTTTTTGGTAAATCATGCCAGGTGGAGAGATTACAGCAGCTACATGCATAAGGACTCTTATGTCTAACCAATAGCTCTTGACCAGGAGCTAAAGGTGTCCTCGACCACATGTTTGACCAAGTGGTGGTCAACAGCACATTTAGGTCCTCGTCAAGAGCTGTTGACCACCACTTAGTCAAAAATGTTGTCGAGGACACCTTTAGCTAATGTCAAGAGCTGTTGGTTAAACATTATTCGAATACAAGTTGAGACCAATTGTTGGTTCTCTCAAATTTTTTTTGAAGCTATGTATGACGAAGTTTTTTTTTAATTGGAATAAAAAAAAATTTCCCTACGAGTTTGAGAAATGAATAAAGAAACAGCCAATGTTTATTTCTCGCATATGCAAAAAATATGCAGAAATATGCAACATATGAAAGAAATATGCAAAATATGCACGTATGGAAAATATGTAAATATGCAAAACATAATGTGGTCAAATCGTAATATTAAAAAAAAAACATTTCTTTCTTGGTCCGGAGTCAATCCGACGTTCCAGTAAAATATGCATTTGCATAAAAATCAGCTCTCTAGTTATTATAAACTAGCTTATACTAGGGCTGGTGCTTTTCCACACTTCGAAGCCTTCGAAGCTTCGAAGTTTTCTTCGAAGTTTCGAAGACTTCGAAGCATCGAGGTTATAACGAGTTTCAAACATATCGAAGCTTCGAAGGTTAAAAAATTCGAAGCTTAAATTTTTTTCTTTGGAATAATATAAATGTACGACTAGTCTTTTTTGGGCGATTCAGGCCAAGTTGATTCATGTCAGGTGGGATTACAGCTGCCACCAGGTGTGTCTTTGGTACTATTTTAGTGTGAACCACGTCACTTTGGACTAGACATACTGCCAAGTGCGTCATTGGGACCTTTTTGGGTGTAATCCTTCAATTGTGAGTTGGTATAATCCCAATAGAAGTAATTCACAGAAAAAAAGTCCAATGACGCACCTGGTGGCAGCTGTAATCCCACCTGACATGATTCACCCATAAAAGTTCCAAAGACGCACCTGGTGTCAGCTGCAATCCCACGTGACATGAATCATCCAAAAATTGTCCAATGACGCACCTGGTGGCAGCTGCAATCCCACCTGACATGAATTATCCAAAAATTGTCCAATGACGCACCTGGTGGCTACTGTAATCCCACCTGGCATGATTCATCTTGGCCTGATTCGCCCAAAAAAGACTAGTCGTACATTTATATTATTCTAAAGTAAAAATCGAACATTTCGAAGCTTCGAAGTTTTGTAACCTTCGAAGCTTCGATATATTCGATGCACATTATCTACGAAGAGAAGCGTGTAAACTTCGAAGCTTTGTCAAAAAAAAATTCGAAGCTTCGAAGTATTCGAAGGTTTCGAATGAAAGTAACGGCGCTAGCTTATACCACAGCTTCGCTCGCAATAACTTTGTATTTTTACGTAAATGTATAAATGTTATACCATGAATTTTTTAAGTATCTGAATTAAAAATAGATTTTACCAAATCCAAAATATCGCCGATATCCCTCGAATGGGGCCCGAGTTAAAGTTCTACAAAAATTTGGGGCGTGGCAATTGCCAGATCACTTATTTTCATAATCATAATTGCCACCCAGCACCAAATCCAAAATTTCGGCTAAATCCCTTAAATAGAGCCCGAATTACAGAGCTTTAAAAATTTTAGGGCGTGGCAGTGGGCGGTCCGCAAATTTTCTGAATGAACATGTTACCCATTCATTATCCAAAACCACATATAAAATGTCAGCGAAATCGGTTAAACACTGCATTTTTGAATAATATTTGCCACGCCCACCTCGAACGCCCAAAGTTAATGAAATAGTATATAGCCTTTGTCAAGGCCAATTAAATTACCTACATTTGGATATGTGTTTCAAAAAAATTGGCCAAGTGTTTCTTGAGTTATAAGGGAACCCCCTTTAAACCCCCTTTAAAATAAGTGGAATGGATAAAGGGCGTGGCACCTAAAATAAAATATTAAAACACTAACTAAATACACAACACTGCAAAATTTGAGCGTTTTGAGAATCCATAAACCAAACTTAACTTAAAGGATTTTTCACGCTGAACCAAATGGCGCTTTTAGAATTTGTCCATCACATCAGGAATTCAGGATCAAAGAGTCAAAGATTGGCAGATTTCGAAATGTTAATTAAGCTGCTAGGAGATTTTTAATTTTACGAGATAGACCAATTCTGTGGACCCAATCTTGTTCTTCATCCAAAAGCCTTTAGGACGCCATAGGTCTGCTTTTTGGAGTATTTAAAATTACAAGGACTTTGGAAAATCCTTTTAATTTTATACGCAATATGCAAAATTCTCTTGTTTAGAATTAAATTTTAAAAACTAGACGAAATAGAGCATATCTCTCACCTGCAACGCAAAAACACATTACACCGTTTGACACTAAAAAACGCACATGATCGGGACTGACAGATTCTGTTAAAAAAAAGTACTCGACGGGTAAAAGTGGTATTTGAAATGTTGTATGCCCAAAATTTTGATATAATATGCGTTGAACAGGTCTGCGTCGTATATGTCGAGATGAATGTTTTAATATGAAAGCAAACATTTTATTTTATTTTTTAAAGGTAAATTATGTTAAAGTTTTCAGTATTAATAATAAAACTATGAAGAGTACTTTTTGGCAGCAAAAATTTTGAGTTGATGCAAAATTTTGTATATTAAACTATTTTGTGTCTCAAAAGAGCACACATCCTAAAAGTATGGACCAAATATTTTTTGAAATAACAACCAAATTGAGATTTTTTTCTAAGAAGGTGAGACATAATTATGAATTAAAAAGCGGGGGCACCTACGGGCACCTATATTTGGAAGAAACTTAAAGTGGACATGTTCACCTTTGATTTGATATCAAAGAATAACGTGCCATTATGTAATTTTGTAAAATTCTTTTTGCAACATTCAAGCAAATTAGAAAATTTACAACTAAATGAAAATTGAAATGCATAAACGCGAAATAATTAACAAAGAACCATACTTACTAAATATCCAAACCTAAAGATTTGAAAACTTTTTAAAAAATTTGTATTACGTCCACTTTTTGCAGCAGAAAATCGTAAAATTTAAAACAGTTGGCTAAAAGTTATTGCTGCAGCGAGTACACGCAATATTTGATCCAATAAAATATTACTATTTGGATATTAGGCTATAGAAGAATGAACCTTTTCGTTGTATTTGTAGCGATTTTAATAGCCTGTATTCTGTCTTTGACCTGTCAGATTCACTTAATAAAACTAAAACTTTTATTTTAAATGCACTTGATCACACTTAAGCCTTTGTTGCTCTTTGAGTGTTGTATTTTTGTTGTATTTTATATTTATATTTCAGCAGAATTTTGTTTTTTACTGTATGTTGTATACAAATAAAACAAAATTTTTAGCTGAATTCACATTCGTTCCGTTACTGTTTACTTAACTGTTCTATTTGTATTTGATTTTTTATATTTCGTATAAAAAAATAAAATACTAAAATTAATATTTGTAATCTTTGTCGCGTAAATTAACTGTTCGGATTGTTTTGTCTTTGTATTTTTGTTAAGTCTAATATCGTAAAGTAGACAAAAACTATATTTGATCAAATTCATATTCGTCGCATGAATTCTGATGATTCATAATATTTTCTTTTAATTCTATTGTTTATTATCACGTTAATCTTATAATATGTTATGTTTGGAAGAATTCTCTCTTGCATTCATAACCTAATTCGCGTTTTATTAATATGCGTTTTATCAGCTGATGATTTTAATCTGTAGCTGAAAAGAATTTCAAGATATGTTTACCCGCGATCGGTTACACAGCGTAATCCGGATTACGGCTGTTCGGTCACCAAATCCGTGCGTCATGGATGTGCCCCTCGGTCGGTTGGGCGGGTAAGTGGGACCGTTGAGATTCGTCGTTAAAAAAAAAACAACTGCATTTTTACATTTTTGAAAAAACAAAGTCGAAAAAGGTATTTTTTGGCAGCTACGCCCCAATGTGCGGCGGTTCAAAATCAGAAACCACAACGGGTTTCAGCGTGGTAGAAGAATACCGCATAAATAAAAAAGAGTAAAAAACTAGAGAGTGGACTATCTTCGGCTATAACGAAGCAGAAATACACCCACACAGTAGGAAGAAGTACCTCGAACATAAAAAAATGTGGTCTCAAGACCCTTTATTGAGCGAATTAAAGGTGGTTTTGGTGCCCCGAACCATGTCCAAAATCCGTTTCTAAAAATTTCCAATCAAATCCACAAAAAAAAAAAAAAGGTCTCAAGACCCCATTAGACCCTTAAATATGTGGCTTCGGAACCTCGGACCATGTCAAAAATACGTTTCTTAACATTTCCAATCGAATGCAGCAATAAAAAATACTTGAAAAATGTTTACCTTTTTTTCGGTGTATGGGAGCCACGCCCAGTTTTTATCCGATTTGGCTGGTTCTCGAACTTGATCTCAGTATTCAGGAGAAAAACATGTACCCAAAGTTTCAAGTCTATATCTCTAAAACTGCTACCGCTATCGTGCGGACGGACAGACGGACATCGTTAAATCAAGAGGAGGTGATGCTGATCAAGAATATATATACAAACGTTGTGAAAAAGTTACTATACCCTGCCACAATGTGTGTGGGGGTATAATTAGTTTTGTAAAATATAACCCTTTAACCGACTAAAAAGCAGATAATATATTTCCTTTAATCCGCAATTTCGATTTAAAATTAAGGGTTTTTACTACTTTCTTTCTAATATCATTGCAGATTTTGAAGTCGACAAAAACCCTTAATTTTAAATCGAAATTGCGGAAATTAATTTAAAGGATTTTAATTTAAAGAATTTTGTTTCTGCTTTTTAGTCGGTTAAAGGGTTATATTTAAAAAAACTTGTTTTCTACTCTTTTTTTTCAATAACAATTTTCCCCCTCCTTCCCCCCCCCCCCTTTTTTACATTTTTTTACTTTTTTCTCCGAGTGCGAACCTAAGTACAAAATTTCAGCCCTGTAGCTTAAAAAATACGATAGTTAGAACTTTAAATTGGCTCCATCTAGGGCTTTGGATCCCGAAGGCTTTTCGCAATCCCGGGATTTTCGGGACGGAAAATTGCAATCCCGGAATCCCGGGATTTGTTACTTTTACAAGCAAAATGCGTTTTAAAAAAATAAAAAAAATGTTTTTTACAGGGTTGGCAACCGAAACCGTACCGAAACCGAAACCGAATGAAACCGATTCATTTTAGGGAGCGAAACCGAAACCGATTCGTCGTAACCGATTGAATGGGTTCAACCAAAACCAATTGAAAAGATTATCGGTTTTAAAACGGTTTTTAAAAGGTTTTCGTACACAAAATTGACTTGAAGTTTTTTTTTTCTAAGAGAAAATTCATTGTATGTCATTTATTTATTTCATATATTTTTAAAATATATAGGAAAATATTTTTTTTTTGTAAAAATTTCCCATCAAATAGAAAAAAAAAGTTCGCCTACAGACCCCAATTTGACGCGTTTTATATGGTTTAGGAAAACACATGGAAAATGTTCGCTTTTTTACGTAGTTTTATATTGCAGCCTTTTTTGTCCGATTAAGCTGATTCTTGAACTTCATCTCAGTTCGTAGAAAAAAACGTAGACCCAAAATTTCACGTTGATGTCTCAACAAAAAAACATTCCAACCGCAATCGTGACAGACAGACGGGAATATGGACGTTTCAAACGCTGTGATAAAGGTAATAAACCCTGTGTAGGGTATAAAAACTAAAAATGTAATCAGAAATTGGTTTGAAAATGCGTTAGATAAGGAAATTCGGTAAATGTAGATAGATTCAGCACCCTTGATTTATATTGAATTGATATATAATTTTCTAATATTGGGCCATCTAGAAACCGTTTAAAACCGAAACCTATTCAATCGCTCCAACCAACCGAAACCTATTCAAAATCAAAGAGCGAAACCGATAACCGAAACCGATTGCCAAGTGGGAGTGAAACCGAATCCGAAACCTTTATTCGATTCGGTTTTTTATATGTTTTTTTTGGAAAACTGATAGTTTTAGCTTTAGCGGAATGGGTCCAAACTTCACATACATCATTATACCCCCACACTCACTGTGGCAGGGTATACTAACTTTGACACAACGTTTGTAACGCCCATAAGGGGGCGTGTCCGGTATGGAAAAGTATATATAATCTTGATCAGCATCACCGCCGGAGTCGATTTAGCCATGTCCGTCTGTCTGGCCGTCCGTCTGTCCGTCCGCACGATAGCGGTCGCAGTTTTGGAGATATCGACTTGAAACTTTGGGTACATGTATTTCTTGTGAATACTGAGATCAAGTTCGAGAATCAGCCTCCCATACACGGAAAAAAAAGGTCAACATTTTTCAAGTCTTTTTTATTGCTGCGTTCGATTGGAAATGTTTAGAAACGTATTTTTGATATGGTCCGAGGTTCCGAAACCACAAAATGGAGTCTTGAGACCAATTTTTTTTTTGTCGATTTGATTGGAAATTTTTAGAAACGGATTTTGGACATGGTCCGGGCTCCAAAACTATTTATAGGTTGATCAAAATGGGGTCTTGAGACCACATCATTTTATGTTCGAGGTACTTCTTCGTACTGTGTGGGGGTATTTCAGCTTCGGCATAGCCGAATATAGCTTACTCTCTAGTTTTTATATACAAAGGAACCAAACTGGCCATAAAGACACAACTCAAAATTCGGGTTCTTGAAGTTATTAATGCCACTAGAATCCTCAGATATTTATCGGCATGCTGTCAAAAGACAGAATTCATATATTTAATTTTTGATGTATTTTAACCTTTTTTAAGAACATTCCAAGTTTCAGCACTTCCAAATAAAATATGGAAATTTTAAATTTCAAATCATGATTTCCTAACAATATGATTTTTTAGTTGTGTCTTTATTGCAGGGAATGAGCGATATATCAAATTGCTAACATTTTCGAATACTTCTTCTTGGCTTTGCTTCACCTAACCATGTTAATAATAATAAAAGGGGATTTACACTGCAAACGTTGGTCTTTTGTGACCTAACCACGTTAATAAATTCGAAAATCTTCATGAATATCTGGACGATAAAATATCAATGTCTGCAGTAGGGATTGGAATCCCGGCCTTATTTCAGTCCCGACTGTTTCATGTACAATGTGCTTTATTTAAGTATGTGGAAAAATGCAGCAGAGATTCTTTGGTAATATGATTTTCGACCACTTGCGAGACATTAACGATTAGCTTTTTGTTTTGAAATTTAAAAATCGACTTTTTATTAAAAAAAAAATAGAAAAATTTTTTTGTTTGTGCTTTACAATCCAGTTAGACAGCTAAGATAGATGATAGATAAGTGTGAATGTGAATTTATTATTTCCAATTTCCACAGGACGTAGATTCAAAACTAGCTGACGGCAATAAAGTTTTTTATTTATTTTTTATTTTTATAGTTTTTTAGCGGCGCAAAGTGTTTTCAGATAGAATACGAGTACAAAGAGTACAAAGTTTACAGTTCACAGGAGCAAATATTTAAATGAAAAATGTTTCTATAGTAAACGGGTTAGTTTTTGCAAGACGCAAGTTTTTGCATTAAAATATTGAAGAAAGTTTGGATTCGGATTTGCTCACTGCTCATTGCTCATGAGCAAAAATTTGCTCACTGCTCATGAGCAATGAGCAAACAATTTTTGGTTTTGCTCATTATTCACTGTTCATGAGCAAAGAATTTGGTCATTGCAAACTGCTCATGAGCAAGAAATTTTTTTGGGTCATGAACCATTTTTTTTTCTGCTTATGAGCAACATTTTTTTTTTGTATAAAAAGTTTTTTTGTGCTGTTAACAATGTTAGTTGTTTCGAATTTTTTGTTGTTAATATTGTTAACGGCACAAAAAAACATTTTATACAAAAAAATTTTGCAAATAAATTTCTTGTTCATGAGCAGTTTGCAATGAGCAAATTAATTGCTCATGAGCAGTGAGCAAAACCAAAAAGTGTTCGCTCATGAGCAATGAAAGTGGCTTAAATAATGGAAATACACCAAAAATTCTTAAGTTTGAAATTTCAAGCGACAGCAACCCGGTCCGCAAAGGCCCTAAAGTTGGTCAAAACGGGCTAACACTTGTATGGGGGGGAAAAGAAAACACAAATTTTAAGTTCGTTTTAGATCAAGAAAAATACGAGAAAAAAACCATAATTAAACATTTTTGGCGGAAACCCCCCTAAAATTAACTAAAAAACATTTTCGTAAAAATAAAAAAATAAAAACAAATAATTAAAAAACTTTTTAGGAGAAAAAAAAAAACAAGAAAAAAACTAAATTATTGGTTGCTTTGATAAATTGTTATTAACAATTCTGTTTAATAAAATGATTTTGAGATTTTTTGTAACAATTTAACTTTTTTTGCTCTACTGGTGGCATCACTGTCGACCATCGCAATACCCATCAGCTGTTTTTTATTCCTCCCGATGGAAACTATGGCAGTTAGTTACATCTGGTGAACAGTGCTACCAGACGATCACAAAAAGTTATTATGTGGCAAAATACCTCCAAATGCTTTTTATTAAACAGAATATTTAGGAAATATTTATAAGAAAAACCAATAATTTTTGTTTTTCTCTTGTATTTTTCTCATTATAAAATGCCTTTTTATAACCCTTATATTAACTTGCTTTGGGTGGACTATATATATATCCTCAAATCTGCGGCGAGCTTTTTCATACACTTCCACATGAGCTAGAGATCTGAAATGCATTCTATTAAATTTTGGGGTCCATCAGACTCGTAGGGTGCCGTGGGGAGACTCAAACCCCTTTTTTTAAACATGGCATAACTTCCGATTCCTTTAAGCTACAATGATGAAATTTGGTAGGTGGGTTCTTATTCACAAAATGATTTTTTATACCCTTTGGAAAGGGGGGTGTGGGGCAAAGAGGTTTTTTGGTGACTTCAAAATCTGCAATGACATTAGGAACAACCGTGCGGGTTAGAGCTTACATTTTTTTTGTTTTACGCATTCCATATGCAAGGATGCATTTCCGCTTGCATTATGAGCGTTTATCCATCCGAGTAGCCCCACTTTTCCTCCAACAAAATTTGTTGAAAAATTTTTGAACGAATAAAAATGTTAATTCGTACAAATATGTGTGCACAAACTTTTGAAAAATTACACAGGAATTTTTTAGTGTTTACACGATATGTGTATTGCTCGAATTTTTATTTGTGGCAAATGCGAACGAATTTAAAATTTTAACAAGTTTGTACACATTTGTCAATATATTATACGATAAACGAATGAAATTTGTAAAATTGGACGCAAAATTCGAGCATTGCACGCATCGTGTAATCGTACCTTTAAGCTCTAACCTCCGCTTCACTTTTTTTTCAATTGCATATGAAAATTCTCTAATTTTTGGATTCAAATAATTTTAAAGCCGCTTTAGTGTTGAAAAATTTAGTTCCAATATTTCGTAAATACTTCGGTTTATTACCTTTCCAACAATCGAACAACTCTATCATCGTTTTTCACCTATTAAGGATCTCTAAACTTTAAAGTAAAGAAGTCCTTAATTTCGCTTACACAGCAAAACCCCGAATTTATATTGTTATTTGCGATGTACTCTATCCATTCCACTTAGGGGTGCCAGACGTACTGTTTTAAGCAGTACATGTACTGTTTTATTCATAACACTCAAAACAGTACGAAAAAGTACTGTTTTTTTAAAAATTTACTGTTTTTTGTACTGTTTTGTTTTCTTTAAATATTTTTTTGTTTTTTTGCATAGACAAAAAAATGTTTTTCTTGAAAACAACTAGCAAAAATATTATTAAAAATGGTGATATGGATTTACTTTTTGATGCGTCTGTTTCGGTGAAACCTTTTTCTGAAATCGTACGAAAAGAAAAAGCAGTTGAAGAGTTTCCAAAAAATGGTACATTGAGAAAGCATGCAACTTCATTTGTTCCATAGTGCATTCAAATGTCGCCACTGAAAGAATATTCAGTCTCAAATTTTCATTTAAGTTTAATGATCAAAATTTTCTCCGAATTTTGAGAATTTTTTCAAAATTTCAATGTCGGCCAAAAATTACAAAAAATTTGGTAATTTTAATACAAATTTGCCAAAAACCGAGTTTTTAGAAAAATTCTTAAAATTCAGGGAAGGTATTGGTTTGACTTTTTCAATGATACCAATATCTACATAATAAAATTTGAGGAAACTTTAAATATAAAACCATTTATGGTATACAATATGAAAATGAAACTCACTGTAAAAAATTAAGAGAAAACATACAAAAATTTATCAAAATGTACTGAACTTAAAAATGTACTGATTTTTTTCGAGATGTACTTTTTTTTTACTGATTGTACTGTTTTTCCCTATTTAAAATCCGGCAACCCTAATTCCACTTGAAAAACCTCATGCCCGAAAAGTACTGTCCACCACTGTGATGGTTTTGACAAATAATCGATAAAATTTAAAAAAATTATCCATTAAATATCGAAAATTTTTGATAAAATATCGCCAAATCCTTACATCTCCCATACAAAATGCGAGCCATATTTGTACTATTTTCCTTTATCTTGGGAAATACTTAACCGATTTGGACGCCGTTCCTTGAATTTGATTGGAAATTATGTCGGGAATGAAATGGGAATAAAACTGGAACAAAATTGTGAAATGAATCGGGAATGAAGTGGAAAGGGAAACTATCGACAAACTATCGATAAATTATCGAAAAATTATGAATAAAATATCCATAAAATATCGACAAAATGCCGATTTCGCACAATTCGCACAATTTTTCATAAAAGAGAGAGGCGGACTGTCAACCTTGTTGCTAGTGACGTGAAACAATTTCAAAAAAATTGCGTAAGGCAAGCAGTACCGTTTTTTGCTCAAATGTTAATGAAAAGTAAATTAATATAGATTGCTTTTTAATACAAAAAAAATTTCACGAAAAAAATTAAAAACCTAAATTTTATAAGAAATCAAGGTGTGCCGTTTCTTTTCGGTACAGTTCTTTTATGTAGTCCACCAAGTTAATATAAGGGTTATAAAAATGATTAAATTCAAGTAGAACAGTTCGTTTAGATGCAATGCAAATATTGGTTTTATTTTGAGGATTTTATAAAAGTTTATTATTTTTAATCAGTTTTCATTTTGTACACTTATTATAAAATAAGTAAATACTCATGTCTATTATGGAACTCGCAGAATCGATTGCGGCGGGAGTAAAACTCGATTCTGACGTTTTTCCTATTATTGAAAACTTTAGTAATTGTCGATAACAAAGTGAACGAATTCGGAGTAAAAACAGCCATTATTGAATTCGCAGGTGATTCGTAGCTCATACAATTTGACGATTTTAAAATTCGTTAGAAATTTGTAACGAATCTGTTACGAATTTCAAAATTAATTCAAATAAAGGGTGTATACGAAAAAAAGTGGTCACTCTAATTTACACGCGGTTTCGTCAAAAATAACGGTACAAGCACGTGGTGAGTAAAAATCGTTAGAGTAGTGTTCGTTTTACATTATTGCATCATTCGTTTGGTAAAAATTGGTTTTGTGTTCGAAGTGAGCGAAATGTCGAAATCAATGCGTGATTTAATCGTGCGCAAAAGGCAAGAAAATCTTAATATTTCTAATAGAGATATTGCAAAAACTTTAAATATTGCAAATTCAACAGTCACAAAGGTGCTTAAACAGTTCAATGAACGTTTAACTACGGAAAGGAAAGTTGGAAGTGGACGGAAAAAGGGATTTGTCTCAAAGGAAAAAGCTAGGGAAGTGGTTCGTGCGTTTAAACAAAATCCTGGACTCTCTATCAGAGATGTGGCTAAAAAAGTGGGTATGTCGCACGGATATGTGCAGAAAGTTCGCAAAGAGGAAGGTCTTCAATCATATAAAGTTCCATTAAAACCAAATAGAAATGACAAACAAAATACAAAAGCTAAAACTCGATCCCGAAAGCTCTACGACAACATAGTGCATAATTTTGACTGCATCATAATGGACGACGAAACTTATGTCAAAGCGGACTTCAAGCAGCTTCCTGGTCAAATATTCTACTCAGCTAAGAAAAAAGGCAATGTTTCACAAAAATTTAAAGAAAAAAAAGTGGACAAGTTTGCGAAAAAATATTTGGTCTGGCAAGCAATTTGTAAATGCGGTCTGAAAAGCTAAATTTTTGTATCTACTGGTACAATAAACCAACAAATTTATGTGGAGGAGTGCTTGCAGAAACGTCTTTTGCCCTTGATACGACTTCACGAAAATCCTGTTTTGTTTTGGCCAGATTTAGCCACCTGTCACTATGGAAAATTGGCCTTGAAATGGTATGAAGATAATGCAGTCAATGTTGTGCCGAAGGAATCGAATCCTCCAAATTGCCCTGAACTTCGGCCTATTGAAAAATATTGGGCTATAATGAAAAGAAAACTGCTAAAAACGAAAAAAATTGCCAAAAATGAGAAGGAACTTAAGTTAAAATGGATTAAGGCGTCATCTGAAGTCACCGAAAGTCATGTGCAGCGCCTTATGGCAGGTGTAAATTCTAAGCTGCGGGCGTTCGCATATACTCCAACGTATTGAACAAACTTAAATATTTTTATAAAGATACATTCATAAGCTTTCATAAAATACCTAACTTTTTATTTTCGTACAATAAATATGGATTTCACAGCAGTGCATCGCTGACCACTTTTTTTCGTATACACCCTTTAAGACAAAATAAAGTTGTGTAAACTAAAAATAAATCATTATGGATGTTGCAAAAACGTAAGTTACAGCTAATATGCTAAATGTAATGCAAAATCATTAAATTCACTTTTTTTATAGAAAAAGAACAACAAATCGCGATCAATTCGAGGCTATGATTGAGCAAATGAAACGGCATCCAGATATAGCCAAAAATCTCACAAAAAAAGCTCCGGAAGTAACTCAGAATTTCTGGCTACGTTTGAAGGAAGAGTTGAACGCTCTAGGACCTCCATCAAAAGATGTTTCTGAGTGGAAAAAGGTGGAAATGTGTATCTCAATAATCTTAGAATGTACTCAAGTTTTCTTTTTTAGGTTTGGACTGATCACAAATCTACGCTGAAGAAAAAAATGGTCCACAACAAGCGGGAGCAGATGGCGACTGGTGGTGGAGAAAATCGGCAACATTACTTCAGTCCCTTGGAGAATGAAGTTATTGATCTGCTATGCCTGAAGGATTCCGTAGATGGAGTACCCAACGCTAGGAGTTTCGGCGTAAAACGACCACATACAACCAGCAACAATGTAAACGCAGCTTCGACATCAAATGATGCTCCGAACTCAAATGCAGTTCCGACACCACAGGCAACTTCGGAACCAGACCATAACACAGAGGAATCCGAACAGTTTTCTTCAGGCATAGCAGTCCCAAATTGTTCAATGCCAGATGAAGGACCACAAAGAAAAGTTCCAAGGCAAATCAAACTTCTAAAAACACAAATAGAACTGCAAAAAACTTTTCACAAGGAGGTAACAGAAGTGCTTGCTGAACTCAGAGACCAATCTGCAGAAGGGAATGCAAATTTAAAAAAAATTTACCGCGCATTGGATCGAATTGGCGATCAGGAAAAAAAACGAAATGAGATTTTACAAATGGATGCAAATGAGACAAAGAGGCACAACAGACGCATCAAAGAATTGGCGCTGGACAAAAATGCTACAAAAAAAAAATTGCTCGAAATTGAAATTAAGAAACTAGAACTAATGCACAACGATTAATAGTTATTCCTTTTTACTAATGGTTTTTTTGGTTTTTTTTTAATTGTTCTTTTATTTACTTTTCAACATTGCTGAAACCATTCATACAAATACATGAAATACACGTAGTTTTATACAAAATTTTGTAATATTTCATTCCTAATTGCAATTGCCTGTTGCATATATCTTTCAGAAGGCAATGAGTCTACGTCAACGTCGTCAACGTTAACATCTTGATTGTGGTCAACATACTCTTCATATTGAATATTATAGTGAATACGAATATTGTGCAGTGCTGCACCTACGTTTATAATTTGTATAGCTTTCTTCGGTGAGTAATGTAGTTGTCGGCCCTCAAAACAGCATCGGCACCAGTTCTTAAAAACTCCAATTGTTCGCTCGACAATATTACGGCCCATACTATGGCTTTTATTGAATCTGCTTTTTGGGGAATTAGGTTCAGCACTTCTGAATGGTGTCATCAGCCATGGCCATAAAGGGTATCCAGCGCCTCCTATTGAAATTTTATGTTCTACCAAGTTTTAATGCTCTTATACATTTTGCATGTTTTTAGACGTGATTTTTCGAGGTTTTCCAAATAGTTCGACCTCAACAACGACTATTTCTAGAGCTACTCATGAAGTTTACACAAATCTTACCTAACAATCTTGTATTTCTGTCCCCATTGTCATATAATGATTTAAAATACAAACATGCATCGCTGTTTCCCCATATGGACGAGTCATGATTGGAACCAGGGTATCTATATATCTGATTCGTAACTTATGGTCACATATCTAAATGATTTCAATTACATATCAATTTTATTTGATTTGTTATGTTAATTTCAAAATTTTTCTTTGGACTTATTGGTTTAAATGCATATTACAAATTACATTGAACTGAAACTTACTACCATTGCGTTGAGGCTAAAAAACCCTTTTCGATTATAGAAAAGATGTGCATTTTCCTCAGGCGGTTTTAAAATTTTGATGTGGGTACCATCCACGCACATAACTACTCCCGGAATCCTCGACTTTTCATAAAAATACATTTTTGATTCTCTTTTCTCCTCGGCAGACATTCTTAACGAAATCCACTTTGGACACAATTCCTCCTCCAATATGTTTAATACCTCGGACAGTACCACGGAAACGGTTGGTTGTGCCAACCCGACATTAAAATCTTGCCCAGTTCCATTTTGGTACCCTCCCTCGGCCAAAAATCTCAAGCATGCTGCCAGTTTAAATTCCGGTGTTATAGACGACGATCTCACAACTGGTGGCAGTTTCCTTTTTAAAACATCAAGGACATACTTAAACGCCAACTTGTTGAGTCGAAATTGCTTTAAGAATCTAAAAAGGATGTTAAAACCAATTCGCAAATTCTTTTGATGTGTTTTACTCACTGGAACTCGGAAAACTGAAAAACATCTTTTGCTAGACTTCTTATTTCCCTTCTTGTCTGCCTACAATTTGTGGTTTCGCCTTCAAATTCAATGAAGTATGCAATTGAATCCATTTTACAATTTAATTTCTGTTTTGTTTATTTTTTTTAAATTTCCAAATTCCCAAAGTGACATTTGTCAATTTATTTTCGGAGTTGGTTTGATGTATCGATAAAGAAGTTCATTCGCTCGGTTTCAATAATAGCTTACACCGAAAAAGCGAGTCGAATGCGAGTCGCATCAACTCCCGCCGCAATCGATTCTGCGAGTTCCATAATAGACATGACTATGTTACCATTCCTTCTGTTCCAACTTCTCGTCGCACCGTTGAAAATGTTGACTCAATTTCCACCATCACCTAAGCCTGGTTTTCATTATGTCATAATCAATGGCAATGCAAACTGACATAACTGTCACCTTCGCCATAGTGTATACAAATCGTTCTCATTACACTCTGTAAACTGACGGAAAGTCGGTATAGCAGTGTTTGTCAACGACTGACAACGAATTGGGATTGTCAAATATATTTTGTTAAGAAGAATAAATTGACAGCTTTTTCGGAAAAAAGCACGAAATAAAAACAGATAAAGAGTTTAGTGAAATATATAAAATATTAACAGAAATGAAAATAAAAAATAACAAAAAAAGTGTGGCAATTGCAAGCGCCAATATGGGATCTTCGTTCCCAAAATCACGCCCTGTGGACGCCACGAAGTTGTCGATGTCGTCCCAAGAGTCGCTATTCATTCATGGTACGCATAGCGCGCTCTATGATTTTTGCATGTTGGCCATCTTCTTCTGCCCCCAGTCTGTTGAAAGACGCCTATTGATATTTAAACAAAATAGAAAACTATTTTTTGTATATGGGTTTACCACCCATATACGCGGAACGAACATCGGAGGCTATTCCATTTCGTTGTCACCTCTGATCGAGGCAGCCCCAATTCAACCGCCACTTCATGCCAAAGGGACTCGCGCAAATTACGGTCCTTGTTTTCTTTGCTTAGGAAATTCTAGGTCCCCTCCCGAATTTGGACTGCCTCGATCAGCCGCTCTGTCTGCTCGCTCGTCCAAATATGCTGAAGCTTCCGCACCCTTTTCTTTTTCGCTGTTGCTGGAACCATTTCATCGGGATTTATAATTATTAGCTCAGACATGCCGAATTCCTCCATGTTTCAACTAAAAGAGGAGTTAAAAATATTGAAAAGATTAAAACAAATTTAAAATTAAAACTGTGTTGTCGAATTGATTTTAGGTGTCAAATGTTGCCACATTGTTCGATTGACAAGAATTTACCCGTTCTCACTTGACAACCATTTCGTGTGACAGTTTCTTGTCATATTTGACGAAAAAGGTAAATGCCACCATTTGACAACCTGTTCTCACTTAAATGACAACAATTGCTTTGATTATGACATAATATTATTATTCAAGGGTACTGAAAAAATTAATTACATTTATATTATAAATCATTCCAGAAATTTAATATATATGTTATTGAAAGGCATTTTGATTCTTTTCATAGTAACATGAATAAATTTAATGATGGAAAAAGAAAAGGGCTCTTTCAAAGAATAAAAAAAATTTAATAAGTTTGGATATTGTTAGGAAATTGAATTCGCTTACTTTTTTCTCCCAGTGCAGTTCTCTCTCTTGCTCACTAATACAACTACAAATCAATTTTGCGCATCCCTGCTTTAGAAGTTGAAATATAACTGAAAACAGTTTTACTTTTTGGGACCGTGGGTTCGAATCTCAGTCGGAGCAATTTTTTTTTATTTTCTTTTTCATACATT
Source organism: Heteromyza rotundicornis (assembly GCA_951394025.1). Lineage (NCBI taxonomy): Eukaryota > Metazoa > Arthropoda > Insecta > Diptera > Heleomyzidae > Heteromyza > Heteromyza rotundicornis. The sequence goes on from OX596012.1 coordinate 44,162,774, forward strand.
TTTAATTCTTTGTTTTGAAGGGTCGCTGGTCACGAATTCGGGGTCCGTTTTGCTGCGTTAACTCTAGAATCTAGAGTCTAGAAAAAAATCTAAAACAATCGAAAAAAAATCTGACTTAGATTCGAGCCCACGCTCCAGCCGTTTCAAATCATAACCATGCAGTTTTGATTTTTTTCGCTCTGTAAGAATAATAACTAAAGGGTATATTGTAAATTACAGTAATAAAAAATTGGCTAAATTTGATAGCTCATAGAAAAGGTAAAAGATCACTCTTTCACACGGTACAACCAATTTTATGGAATATTCATTTGAAGTACACTAAAAATAAACAAAAAGACAGCTTTTAAAATATTTTTTTTATCATCATATCCGCCATATTTACTTGGCTTTTTGGAAGAGGTTAGAATTTGACCAAACAATTGTTTTTTCAAACAATATTTTTTTTAAGTTTTTTGCTTTACTATGATTTTATGAAGTACAGCTTCACTCGCAATAATTTTGTATTTTCACGTCAATGTATAAATGTTATACTATGTATTATTTAAGCAACTGAAACTAGTCATCCTCCTGCCCATTCGAAATCCAGCACCAAATCCAAAATTTCAGCAAAATCCTTTGATAGTGGGCGTGGGCGGACTGCAAATTTTCAGAATCAACAAGTTACCCATTCATCACCCAAAACCACATAAAAAATTTCAGCGAAATCAGTTAAACACTGTATTTTAGAATAATAATAATATAGCATATAGCCTACGATGAGGTCAATGAAATTACCTACATTTCGATATGTGTTTCATTAAAATCGGTCAAGTATTTCTTGAGTTATAAGGGAACAAACATACAAACATACCTACAAACCTACAAACTCATAAAGAATTTTATATAAGTAAAAATATGTAATATATTGTGCTGCTTTTAAAATGCAGGCACAACTTTAAAAAAACATTGTTCGCAGAAGAAATTTAGGAGCAAATGAACAAAAACGACTAAATAGTTTGTAAAATAATATAAAAGGAAAAAACAGCCGCTTTGGTTTTTTTGGAAAATTCCTTACTTATATCGCCTAGTGTAACTGAAATTTTCTGGTGGATATTCAATGATGCTTGACCATTAAGTTGACTTTCTCCTATTTGATTGCGCAAATAATTTGTTAGCCAACGCAGAGTGCTGAATGTCGCTCATATGAAGGAGTATTCACCAGAAAACGAAGTCTGTTGTGGCAGCCGAGTTTCCGGCCAACCGAATATTAGCGGCTGTCACAATATATACTGTCTGATGTTGCCGCATCTAGTATCTGTTGTCTCAACATCATCTGTCTGATGTCGCAACATCTACTTCCTATATAAATAAATCAGCGATGGCATTTGACGCGTCAATAAATTCTTTTGATGTTTTTGACGTATAAATTTACACGTCAAAAATTTAGCGTCAACAATTTATCCAACTTAACGAGTAATTTAAAATTATTTAAAACAAGTAAGTATTTAATAGAAATTACATTTATGAGCATATCGTCCCATATTTTTAATACACAATTAAAAATTTTACGTGTTGACGTCAAAAAATTTGACGCGGCCATCACTGAAATAAGTGAAAACAAAATTACAATTTGGAATATAAATACATATTTTTATTTCATATATGACACCCTCAGATTGAAAAAACCCTGAACAAAATGTGTTTGCGAAAAAACCATGGAAAAAATTGTGCATGAAGAAGCCGTGCAATGTGAACGAGAACGAATTTTGGTGCAAGAACGCTTAGTATGAAAAACTGACGGAGCGGCCATCAGACTTTAACGCCAAAAAGCTTTTTATTAATTTTCTGTGAAAAATTTTGTTATGCAGATTTTTTTCAAAAAGCTCTTTCATAAGAATTTTGTACAAAACATTATTTTGAAGAAATTTTGAGCTAAATATTTGTTTATAATTTTACGGTTTAATTTTATTTCGAAGCATATTTAAAATTTAGATATATTAATATTATCGCCTCTGTGAAAAATGGAAATGCAATTTGTTTTGTATTGTTCGCTGTGAATTTGGTAAACATTTTTTAATTTGGGGTTTTTTTAGTAAGTAGGAGTTTGTAATTTGTGCTATGTTCGTTATTTATGTACACAAGGTGACGAAATTTAAGAACAAAAATTCTGTCAATAAAATGTTAATTTATAAGAAAATTTGTGTTGTGCAACTAAATTTGACTTTTAAAGAACAAACAAATTTTCGTAAAAATTTCATTTAAAAAAATTAATTGAAAATTTTTTTTGTTTTTTACTTAAAATACAGAAGCCGTTCGGTTTTGAATTTTTTCAATTTTGGGAACATGTTTGTGTTTTAAGGTGTATCGATGTATTTATATAACTTTTAAAATTTCTGCAAATAGCATTTCATGTGATCTCAACCATTTAACAATAAATTGTGAATTATTAAAGTTTTGTGTATACATAAATGCATCCAAAAGACTTTCTTCTCTGGTTTTACTACGCGTATAGAAACCCTTTCTGTTGTGCGTATTAAAACAAGAGGAAAAAACCAAATACGCGTGGCTGAAAGAAAACAACAACAATAAACGCACAAGTGTTCATGTCACACATTCCTTCGCTTATCCCACAAAAAAAGAAATTGCTTGTTTATGGTTTACATTCCTCCAGTCGATGGTCAATGCTGGTCAATGGTCAATGCTTCATAAGGAAAACAATACGCGAACTAAAAATGTGCGGTGTCTGAAAACCACCCTTATTTTTGTGCGCAATTAGGAGGTACTTTCTTGCTGCGGCACGACTTGATCTCGGCGATCATGTCGCGTGCGTGCGTAGACGACCTGTTTGCATGTAGAACAGAGTGGGCTCCAATTTTCTTGCTGCGTGGGAACTCGCGTGTGTGTTTTGTTGTCTAAGAAATACTTTCTTTGCGATGATTTTTTAAGTTGTTTTGGGTTAGTGGCGCATATGCAGTAAAGGAATGAAAACGAAGATCAACATTTCATTGGGATATAAATTCGATGTTAACCCATTAATGACGAGAGCGAAATAATAGGAATTTTTTCAAGATTTTTTCAGGATTACCTAGAAATTACCTAAGAAACGAATTCCAAATATCGACTGAAATTAGAAAGGTCCTCGTCATCATTTGACATACACAATTTACATGGCTGTAAAAGAGGTGTTCGATGAAGACCATCGGCAGTACCTCCGTCGTCTTCATCCTAATCTTCTTCTCCAGCCGGATAAATCGAGGAAAATTGTGCTCGCCAAAATGTCTTCATCGTAATGTAAATTTGCTAAAAAAAACAAGTGAGTAAGTTTCAGCCGGTCGAAGTGAATCTATATATGCCGTACACCTTTCCATCTGATATCTGGTCGCCATCGTCCGCTCATTCCACCGACGGTACTCACAGCACTATGTGCTCCATTTTTTAGATGTAGCTCGGCATGACCTAGCCATCTCAGCTCGGCAACACCTATGTAGCTATCATGATGTCTTGTCGTGATCGGGGTATTGCTCATATAGCTTTTGCGGAACTCACCACCGACGCAAAGCGGACAATAGATCTTACGGAGAATTTTCCTACCACAATTTCCATGAAATTGGGTTATATTTGTTACAAAAGACGATTTTCACTTGTAGGTAGGCGTGGCAGTTGACCAATTCAGCCCATTTGCAATACCAACTCCTTCTAGGACCTGCAGGAGTTAAGTCCAAAGTTTGGACCGCCTAGCTTGCTTCAATCTTCTTACCAATCAGAAGGATGGACATACTGAATGACATTCAGACATACGGATATGGCAAAATCCACTCAAGAAGCTATGCTAATTTTTCATAATTATAACAAGTACACAATCTTACTTTAAAACCAATTTGTAGATAAAATATATAGAATTTTATATGAAAAAAACTAAAAAAAAATTTGTGGTTTTTGGACCACTACGAATTTTAAGGAAACGACCTTCACGGAAATAAAATTGCACAATTTTGTCTATGTGTTTTTCTTAAAAAATCATCACAAAGAAAGAATTTCTTAGACAACAAAACACACACGCGAGTTCCCACGCAGCAAGAAAATTGGAGCCCACTCTGTTCTACATGCAAACAGGTCGTCTACGCACGCACGCGACATGATCGCCGAGATCAAGTCGCGCCGCAGCAAGAAAGTACCTCCTAATTGCGCACAAAAATAAGGGTGGTTTTCAGACACCACACATTTTTAGTTCGCGCATTGTTTTCCTTATGAAATTCGCTGCGCCAGCATTGACCATCGACTGGAGGAATGTAAACCATAAACGTTTATTGTTGCACAACTGAAAGGGTTTCTATACGCGTAGTAAAACCAGAGAAGAAAGTCTTTTGGATGCATTTATGTATACACAAAACTTCAATAATTCACAATTTATTGTTAAATGGTTGAGATCACATGAAATGCTATTTGCAGGAAGTTTAAAAATTGTACAAATACATCGATACACCTTAAAGCACACAGCTATGTTCCCAAAAATGTAGAAAATAAAAAACCAAATAAATGTTCACGAAAATTATTTGACAAATTTTATTGAAGAACACAAATTTTTTTAAATTAAAATTTTATTGAAAGAATTTTTGTTTTTAAATTTTGTCACCTAGTGTACATAAATAACGAACATTGCACAAATTACAAACTCCTACAAACTAAAAAAACCCAAAAACCAAAATTTAAAAATTTGTACCCAAATTCACTGCAAACAATACAAAACAACAACAATTTTTCACAAACGCGATAATATTAATATATCTAAATTTTAAATATGCTTCGAAATAAAATGAAGCCGTAAAATTATAAACAAATATTTAGCTCAAAATTTCTTCAAAATAATGTTTTGTACAAAATTCTTATGAAAAGTGCTTTTTGGAAAAAAATCTACATAACAAAATCTTTCACAGAAAATTAATAAAAAGCTTTTTAGCGTAAAAGTCTGATGGCCGCTCCATCAGTTTTTCATACTAAGCTTTCTTGCACCAAAATTCGTTCTCTTTCACTTTGCACGGCTTCTTCATGCAAAATTTTTTCCACGGCTTTTTCGCAAACACATTTTGTTCAGGGTTTTTTCAATCTGAGGGTGTCATATGTATACCTATGCGACATTTAAAAAACAATAACATATTAGGGCGATTTATTTAATAGATTCCTGACAAGACGAACATTTAAAAAATTATTAAAATAGGTCAAGAATTGGATGGTTGATCCTCTGCACGCTGCAATTTACGGGTGTATACTACAAAAAGTGGTCACAAACAAACACGTGCTGTTTCGTCAAAAATAACGGTACAAGCACGTGTTAAGTACAAACCGTAAGAGTAGGCTTCGATTTACATTATTGCATCATTAATTTGTTAGAAAATTGGTTAAGTGCCAAAATGAGCGAAACTACTCGTGATTTAATTGTACGCAAAAAACAAGAAAATCCAAATTTGTCTAATAGACACATTGCAAAAACTTTAAATATTGCAAATTCAACAGTAACAAATGTACGTTTAACTACTGAAAGAAAAGTTGGAAGTGGACGGAAAAAGGGATTTGTTTCAAAGGAAAAAGTGGTACGTGCATTCAATCGAAATCCTGGACTCTCCATCAGAGATGTGGCTAAAAAAGTGGGTATGTCGCACGGATATGTCCAGAAAGTACGCAAAGAGATAGGTCTGCAATCATATAAAGTTCCATTAACACCGAACAGAAATGACAAACAAATTACAAAGGCTAAAACTCGTTCACGAAAGCTGTACGACAACATTGTCCACAATTTTGACTGCATCACAATGGACGACGAAACTTATGTCAAAGGGGACTTCAATCAGCTTCCTGGTCAATTGTTCTACTCTGCTAAAAAGAAAGGCAACGTTTCATAAAAATTTAGAGAAAAAAAAGTAGACAAGTTTGCGAAAAAATATTTGGTTTGGAAATGCAAATTTATGTGGAAAAGTGCTTGCAGAAGCGTCTTTTGCTTGGACACGTCTTCACGAAAGTCCTGTTTTGTTTGGGCCAGATTTAGCAACCTGCCACTATGGAAAATTGGCCTTCAAATGGTACGAAGAGAATGTGGTCAATGTTGTGCCGAAGGAATCAAATTCTCCAAATTGCCCTAAACTTCGGCCAATTGAACAATATTGGGCCATAATGAAAAGAAAATTGATAAAAACAAAAAAAACTAGTAAGAGAATTATCTTCGGTCTGACCGAAGCTATAATACCCTGCACATGCGAGTACGATACATTCTGAGACCATATGTTAGTAATTTTATCGAAAATCGGTATTTTATTGATAGCTTTTCGATATTTTATTCATAATTTTTCGATTTTTTTATCGATAATTTTTCGATTTTTTGTCGATAATTTTTATCGATTTATTATCGATAATTTTTCGATATTTTATCGATAATTTTTCGATAATTTATCGTTAATTTGTCGATTTTTTATCGATAATTTATTAATTTTTTATCGATATTTTATCAATAATTTTCCAATATTTATCGATAATTTTAGTTTCCTGATCCATTTAAAAATTTTGTTCCAATTCCATTTTGTTCCGGTCCAATTCCATTTCGTTCCGGTTTCATTCCCGTTTCGTTCCCTCATTTCCAACCCAATGCAAAAAACCGCATCCAAAACGGTTCAGTATTTCTCAAGTTAAACGAAAATAATATAAAATTGGCGGCCATTTTGTATGGGCTCTTATCCGATGTTGTCCATTTTCAATACCGTCCAATCATTCGCCAAAATAAGAGGAATCCCAAAATTTGGGGTCGATAGTTCAAAAGCTACGACAGTTATCGGGCGAAATGACAGACAGACGGACATGGACTAATAGATTCAGGAGGTGATGCTGATCCAGAATATATATTGGGCGTTACAAACGGTGTGACAAAAACAATATACCCTTGGACACTAGTGTCAGAGAACTTATATTCATAGCGAAGCGTCATAAGCTCTTCCTTTTTGCTAACTCGGAGCTCGTGCAATTCTGGGGAGTGAGCAGACTGCGGCATTTGGCTAACATTTTTTATTTTTTGTAGTCTGTTAGAAATGTTTTTGTTGTTGTTTCGCTTTTGTTTTTGATTTTCTTAACATTTGTGTTTTTGTCCCTTTTCTTATTTCGATCGTTTTCTTTGACTAGATCTTGATTCGTTTGTTTTGATTCTTTTTTTTATTCATCTTGCAATTTTTTGCCGTTTTGTTTTTTTACTATGATTGGCGGCGCAGGTTGTTGTTGGCGATTTTCATCCCTACTGCTGCTGTTTTCTTATATGCATGTATATTTTTCTATGATTTGTTTGGATTCGCGACAAAGTATTTTAATGGTTTCTGCATGATAAATTATGGAAATTATCTGCTTTGTACCTACATATATGTTTTCTTATTTTTTTGTATCACTTTTTTTTATATATTCTACCCAATTTATAGATTTGTTACAAAAAATTCTTTCAAAAATCAGCAAAAATTTTAAATGGACAAATAAAGCTGAGGACTCTTAGGTTCATGTATTTTCTATCATATTGCATTAAAAAAAAAAAGACAATCACCCCTATTTTCTAAAATATTTGAACATTTTTAATATTTGAAAAATATATCGAATAAAATACAAATATAAATCAGAACTGGTTTTGAATGTGGCGTTTCCAGCCATAGTATTTCAAAAATATATTGCAAAAAATTATGATCCATATTTCTCGAAAATATTAATATTCTGAACTGGAACCACAACTCACTATATGGCGGACTTAATCAATTTCTCGTATATTACCCCAAAATTATAAAAAATATGTATCCAATGAAGGTCAATGCCAAAAAAAAATCATAAGCTATTTCATAAATTTCATCGTAGTTGTATTTTTGAACGGACATGCCAACGCATTTTTTTAGCAAAGCAACGACAGAATGCTGCTTTGCTAACGAAATGCGCTACAAAGACGGTTCCAGTCGGTTATCTTCAATTCGTTAATTTTGTTTATTTTTTATGCCTAGAAATTAACTAAAAAGAAATAATGACAATTATTTCAAATGCATTATTGCATTTGAATAAATGCTGATTTCAGTTTTGATTATGTATTGGTTTTGTTTAAAAGCACCTATACATTAAATAATAAGTAAATTTAAAATATCAGCATCATAAATGAAATTCGTCAACATGGCTACATGGCTGATCGAAAACATATACAGGAGAAGGGAAAACATATAATTTACTGTCTTACTGACAGCAAATTTCATCGGCCTTTTGAAGTGCTTCTTTTCCCGTTGGGCTTATACATATAGTAAATAGTAAAGATATCAAATTGTGAACGGTCATATTTATTTTTATTTGATGAACAAAATGAACAGTGGTCCATAAATTAAAGTAGACTTTTTTTCAGTTACTTTAAATATTTTTTCCATATTTCCCGCATTCAATTTCTTTCTCAACAATAAGCTTTTTTTCTACAAATAGTTTCAAAGAAAACGCATTCATAAAAGCTTAACAAGATCAAGGTTGAAAAGCTGTGCCGATTTTCAGAGGCGCATTAGCCGTCTATTGTCTTGCCAATCTCAGTTACTTCGACGTCGCTGGAGAAGGCGCATGTGTGTATTTTCAATTTGGGTAGAATTTAATTAAATTTAAAAAAAATTAATTATCTATTTTAAATCCAGCATTAAGAAAATTTAAAATAGGAAATACTAAGAACCACAAAAAAGTGTGAAGTGTACATACATACATACGTATATCGCCGTCATAAAAAATAAAAAATTCCGAATATAATTCTCTGTGATACACTGTTTGACAAATGTAAAATTTATAAAAATCACATGAACGAGACTAGTGTATCTACAACAATTTAAGGTCTCTGATCACAAATCAGATCGGCAAAAAATTTTAATTTTGAAATTTCCAATTTTTTTTTTCTAAAATTACTTTTAATTTTTCTTAAAAGTTTAACATGTTAAAAATAAAAAAGGTTTCGTAATAATTTTGCTGAAAAACACAAATTTATGTCTTTAACTTTGCAATTCAGCCATATCTAAAAAAACATGAGTAGGCTATAAGCCAATAAAAATAAAGCTATGACAATGCAGTTTACCTCGTTTGAGAATCATCGAATACAATTCGGCCGTTTTTCGGTAATTTTACGTACATTTTCGATATTTTATCGGGTTTTTTTCGATGGTTTTTCGATAGTTTATTGATAACTTTTCGATAATTTCCATTTCTACTTCACCCTGGTCCGTTCCAATTCCATTTTGCTTTATTTAATTTCGATTCCACTCCGGTTTCATTTCCAGTTTCATTCCCATTCTGTTCCCAACATAATTTCCAATCAAAAAAAGGATATGATGATTATCAAGAATATATATAGTATACCCTTGCCAGAGTAAAAAAATCAAGAATGTGATTCTCATTATTGACTAGAAAGCAAATACATAAATTTTGAGTCCTATCAGAAGTCGATCAGCGAAAACGTGGGTTTTCGTTCCAACCTACTGGGCAAGTGTACACAAACAGTCCAAGCGGTTGGAAACGTCGTGATTCAAAATATTAGTTCAATTAAAAAAAATTCCAGAGTAAGTGTAATTATCAAATTGCCGGAGTATCAAGCTTAAAAATCAAATGTATCAAAGTGTCAGAAAGATTTACAAAAAAAATTATTAATTAATGTGAATACGTATAAAATATAAATATGTATATAATTATGAACATTAAGGTGGAGCAAGATTTTATGGGAGCATTTTTTTCAGTTATCGCTAACGACAAATGCGGGAAGGAAACTCCTAGGGATTCTAAAAAATATGTGAAACCAATAATTGGTTTTTTTTCTGTAATTTTTCGGATTATAAAACACATTTAAATTTAGTAATTTTTGTTAGAAGTACTGAAATGTTGCACAATTTTTCCAACTTTAACCTCGTTGAAGCAGTACAAAACGTAAAAATTTATAGAATCCTTTGGAGCTCCCATCCCGCAATTGCGGTTAGCGAAATCTGCCAAAATAAAATGGCTCCAATTTTAAGTACAAAAAAAATATATATCTCATTGCCGCAAATTTCCTGTTTCTCTTAAGAAGACATGACACTAATTGTGTATTGAAAAAAGCAAAAGGAAAAGCTTTGAAACTGATTTTCTCATAATGAATGTTACATACCGCCTTCATCCATTCACCCCTTCAATTCAATAAATTAATGTTCCATATACAAAGTATTTTTTAACCTGAAAGTGTGTTTAGAAGATAAAAAACAATTAAAAAACCTACTAATACAAAATTTGTGAAACACACAAATTTTTAGTTTTTAGACTCTAAGGAAACAGGAAATTTTTTGCAATGAGATATCTATTTGTTAGGCAACCCTTAATGTACATACATATATGAATACCTTATCAATTGTTTAAAGCCAAAATAGAAATGCAAAAATCGACCGGTGACTCAGAATATAATAAAATTAAAAAAAGCCAAACACTCAGTCGAATCGTACACTTAACTATGAATATCGCTTAAAGTGAAGCTATGCACATTGAAATTTGTACGTGATCGTGATCGTGACGTTCAACCGTCGTAAATAGTTTATAATTCCCTCGGAAAAGAGCAAGCAAAGTCAACATTGCAATGTTTGGGAACAAATTTCTGACCGGCATACGTTTAATTGCGTTTATGGCTGTGACACTCACTGATCCGCAATTAAGGTTAGTAAACAATATTAGCAGTTATTAGGGATGTTAATCCCGCGATCCCAGTGTTTGTGAAATCCCTAAAATCCCCTATACTGCAATTAATGTGTAATAAATGTCCGGTAAGGTTCAAGATCATACATATTATAATAACACTATGCGACAAAATCAGGGTTTATTTTTCTGATTGCCGATCTGATAATATATTCTGAATGGTCTTGGTCTACATAATGACTCCCTCAAAGGGTTTTTATGGATTAGGTCGAATAAGCGAGTTATTCAAGGTCAAAGGTCACAACTGGGTTACTGCAATCTTGGTGAAAAAACTTTTCAACGGTAAGCGATATCGTGTTAGTATCTTCAGCAAAAACATTCTACTCAACCCTATCAACAATGCTACCGAACATCTAAATCTTTTTATAGCACCCAAAATATTTCAAATAAAAAAATGTTTTTTCAAACAACATTTTTATTTTTAAACTTTGAAAAATAGCTTTTTTTGTATTTTGGGTTATTTATGACCACTAGCTAGGATTAAATAAAATATTTTGGTTGAAGATACTAACACTATACCAATTTCCTTTCAAAAGTTGTTTCAACAAAAGTGAAGTAACCTCCTTTAAACTTTGACCACGAATAACTCGCTTATTCGAGTTAATCCAGAAAAACCCTTTGGGTGTGTTGTTATGTAGACCAGGACCAATCAAAATTAAGTGTTGCACAGTGTAATTAAATGTGGACTTTGTTGTTCAAAAGAATAAAGTGATAGCATTAACTTCTTTCAGATATGTTTTTTCGTTAATCCAGCTAAGAATAAATATAATCCCGCAGGAACAGAATAAAGTCAAAGCAGTTAATACATCAAATAACTAATGTTTTACCAATCAAATACGTGCTTCGACTGTAAACCAAATATGACACGCTCAGAATAAAAAAAGCGATGAAATGTATGGAGCGTCAGTACATTTCATCGCTCTTTTCCTCTGAGCATGTCATATGTATGCATGTATGAAAAGACTTTTTCAGTATATTTGTTTTGCTTTTTTAATTTAATTGAAGGAATGAGTGGGTGAAGGCTGTTTGTAACAAGGATCCTCAGCCACGCCCGTCATTCGTTCCTGAAAAGGAACACATTTATAGGTAGTTTTGGAACAAATTATTTCGAGTGAAATGAGTATTCTCCCATTTCGTAAATTTTGTGTACAGACACTCAATCTACTATTTTGTTAATCATTTTTCTTCCTATAAACAAGAGATTTTTTTTGGACCATTTTTATTGAAACTCCAATATCAAATGTTTAAGTTATCAAGGCCTGCGCACACAGGCGAGTTTTCCGAGCTTTTTCTGCTTTAATTTTTGTATTTAATAAATTCCAGTTATGAATATGAGCAGCACATAGCACCTTCTTCCATTTTAAAATATTAAAAAACACTTTCCATAACGCGTTCAGGTCTTCGGAATCTCCGACTATATGATTCATGACTACTTAAATTTGGAAAGAATTTTCTGTAAGAGGTGAGTCAACCTAACATTTTGAATTTTGTAATAAAACCCTTTTCTAAATTTTGTGTTGCATACCACCCCCATCCACTCACGCTTTCAATTTAGAAAATCGAGATACCCCGATTGCATTTTCAAATCCCGAAAATTCCGAGACTGGCATAATCCCGAAAACTGGTATCCCTACACACAGAGAAAAAACCGCGGTCAAAACAAATACTTCAAGCTCTTGAAAAATTGTAGCGAAAAAGCATTTCCCCCAACAATGATATCTTTGTACTAAGATTAATTACTTTAATGCAAATACTTTTTCCAACTACTGCGCTCTTCACACAAAAGTTGAGAAACTTTTAAACTGAAAACTAGAATATAATTTTTAACTCAAAGTTAAAATTGTTGCCATAAGAATATTATTCTTGAAAATCTAAATTGAGAGAATTTGAGAACTTATCGTTACGTCAAATGCGAAAAACTGTCATCAAAACTATTTTCGTTGTTGATTATTCATTCATATCATGAGTCGAAGAGACGTGACCCTGCTTCTGTGACTTCACTTTCGTGACTGAACATTATTCGTTCGACATCCGACGCTCGATCATGCACCAATACATGTTCGCAATAGCATGATGTGTTCTATTTTTAGATTTAACAGAACTCAAATTTAACAGACTGTACAGAGTATACAACATTTAGACGCTTGTTCAATAATGTTAGCGATAGCTCAAACTGCTAAGGGCTTAGAGCGCACTGCTGCAACTCCAGACGTCCAGGTTCGAATTCCGGATAAGTAAGTTGTGAAGTTTTAATTAAATAAAAAGTTATTAAAAATTGTTATAAACGAAAAGAGTAAGAAAATATAAAATACAAATACATAAATAAATAAAATGTAATAATAAAAAAGACCCAAACAAATTTTTTTTTTGCTTTTATTGATTATTAAATTAACAATTTCACACTTTGCGCCAAATAGAAAAACTGTTGAATCAAGAGTGGAAAAACTTGAAAAGACAACAACTTTTATGTTTTTGATACAACAATGTTGAGTTGTTGGGCATGAAATGACCAACAGAAGTTGTTGAGATTAAGTATAAAATTGTTGGCACTACGACTTTTTTTTCTGTGTGTAGTAAGTACCTACGCAAAATACGAACAATGTATGTATTTAATAGCTGTTGCGTTGCAAGAGGCTGCAATAGCGAACACAATGTCAATTCAATAATATTTTCGTTTTATTCAGTGTTTCCCAAGCATATAGTCATTATTACATTAAAGCTGTAATGCATTCCAATTCGCTGATTCCAAACCGCAGTTGTGCGCTGTGTGTTTCAGTAAAAACTACTGTAAAAAACTTGTCGCTAACCTAGTGCACGCTGCAGTTCTTAGTAAATAAAGAAAAATTGCCAGTGCACTATGGAAGAAAATGGAAATTTTGAGGCCAAAAGGCCAAAACGTTTGAAAACTTCATCGCAATAGCACGAAACTCGGTATAGGTGTGTTTTCGAATTTGATATTGAAATTCCAAAATTCAAGATGGAGGATCCAAAATGGCTACCGAAATTTCAAGATTTCATATTTGGTATAATCCAAAATCCAGGCAATTTTGGTATTCTTGATAGGTGGATTTTCTGTATCGTGTACAATGCCGGACCAAACTAAAACTGGTAATAGCACAAATTTTTGGGTACAATATTTCTGAAATGGTCCAATTAGAATGAAACGGTATATTATTTTGTAATTTGGCAACCCTTGTAACATAGAAGAGCACTGAAAGTTGCCCTTCCTTCTGCTTAAAAATTGCAACTTCAATTTGAGGTGATGCATTTTTATTTCAAAATTAAAAATTTTTATTTTGAGGTGGTTCAGACCAGAGAAGAGCGTCGGTGCACCGAAAACCAGTTTCAAGCTACTCGCCAAAACCCAAGTGCAACTCCCAACTCGAATCCGTGTCGAGTTGGGAGTGCTTGTGTCATTCGGCAAAAACTCGAATGACCTGGATAGTCGGATTAACTTGGATAGCTTGCGCATTGAAGTTGCTTGTGTGCGCTTGTGGGTTATTTGAAATACGGAAAATGTTCGTATTTTGTATGTAGCATTCAATTTGTCGTTGCTTGTGTGCGCTAGTGGGTTATTTGCACTACCGAAAATTTTCGTATTTTGTATGTAGCATTCAATTTGTCAATTATTTCGTGAGATATTATAGCTGATTGATTTTATTAAAATATAAACACTTTCATAATTTTTTATAACAAAGAAGGAATAGTTTTATTGAAAAATCTTATTTGTAGCAAAAACAATAACTAGAGAGTGGACTATCTTCGGCTATACCGAAGCTGAAATACCCCCACACAGTAGGAAGAAGTACCTCGAACATAAAAAATTGTGGTCTCAAGACCCTATTTTGAGCCAATTATAGGTGGTTTTGGAGCCCGGACCATGTCCAAAATTCATTTCTAAAAATTTCCAATTAAATTCACAAAAAAAAAAAAAAAATTGGTCTCAAGACCCCATTTAGACCCTTATATATGTGGCTGCGGAACCTCGGACCATGTCAAAAATACGTTTCTAAACATTTCCAATCGAATACAACAATAAAAAATTTTTACCTTTTTTTTCGGTGTATGGGAGCCACGCCCAGTTTTTGTCCGATTTGGCTGATTCTCGAACTTGATCTCAGTATTCACGAGAAAAACATATAAAAAAAGTTTCAAGTCGATATCTCCAAAACTGCGACCGCTATCGTGCGGACGGACAGACGGACAGACGGACAGACGGACAGACGGACGGACAGACAGACGGACATCGCTAAATCGACTCAGGAGGTGATGCTGATCAAGAATATATATACTTTTCCATACCGGACACGCCTCCTTATGGGCGTTACAAACGTTGTGACAAAGTTAGTATACCCTGCCACAGTGAGTGTGGGGGTATAAAAATAGGAAATTCATAAAGAAAAACTTAAAAAGCAAATAAAAAGTATGCAATTTAAATTTTAGCTTAAAACTATAGAATTTAAAAATTATTAAGAAAAAAAAAATAAATGACTTAAAAAACATAAAAGCAATTTTTACCGACACGACAAGTGGAACCATAAATTTGGGATTTTCCTAAATCCAAAATTCGCGATTTCAAAAGGGTTAACAAGCTGATCATAAAAAATTATGCACAGTCGTTTCTTTGTTAATATATTGCAACAGCAAACGCATTCTTCAACAAACAACAATGAGACAGCTACACCAAACCGCAACATAACAAAACAAATTTTTACGCAGCGTGACACATTTGGCATTTGCTTATCGCAAGCAGCTCTGTGAATAGGACATCGCGAAAGGAGTTCGTCGCAACTCGACATTTCTCGCTCATAACAGCGAAGAAAACAAAGCGTAAAAAAGTGTAGGCGCTGATCACATTTTTTGGTGCGACTTGTCGCGTTGGTAAAGAGTGCAGTATTTTCATGTCCTGGAATTGTGGGAATGAATGTAAAAGCAGCAAATTTAAAAATTGCAATTAGAACATCGATTATTTGCGCAGTGAATGAACCCCAAAATATTACGAGTACAATTTATAAAATACATAGATACATTATACATTATAGTAGATAGCTATAGATATTGTTTCTTTACTGAATAGTCAAAGAATT
Source organism: Heteromyza rotundicornis (assembly GCA_951394025.1). Classification (NCBI taxonomy): domain Eukaryota; kingdom Metazoa; phylum Arthropoda; class Insecta; order Diptera; family Heleomyzidae; genus Heteromyza; species Heteromyza rotundicornis. The sequence continues at coordinate 44,178,571 of OX596012.1, forward strand.
TTTATACAAATAATTAAACAATAGTCTTAGAATAATTTTTTTCTTTATGGACAAATTTTCATGCGTACAAAAAAACTAAAATTTGGTGCACTGTCTAAAAGTAACTGCATTAATTTAACAAATTTTTTTCTCAGTGGAAAAATTAGCATGTGTCCAATAAATATAAAATTTGTTGCACTTTGTAATGCCAACAACATTATTAAAAACAATTTTTCTATGTGGAAAAATTGTATGTGTACATAAAAATTAAATTTTTTGCACGGTGTAATAGAAAGTAAGTTTTTTAAAACAATTGTTTTTACCATTCCGTAATGAATTCAATATTCTAAAATTTTCCTATACGTCGCACGAAACTTAACAATACAAAATACGAACATTTTCCGTACTGCGCAGTGCGCACTGCTCATTCAACGCAACTTGAGCACACAAGCTATCCAAGTGCTTCCGCCTATCCAGATCATTCGAGTTTTTGACGGATGATGCAAGTGTTCGAGAGCGGCAAGTGGAAGTGGGTTCGCAACTTGCTAAAACAGCGGTTAGCTTGCCGGTAGCTTGTGGGCTAAGCTACTCTGCGCTATTCTCTGGTTCAGTCCTGACAATATTGGCATCGAAAATGAACCACCCCAAATCAAGCGTGCTAGTAGAATATACTCAAAACAACATGATAGTAGAATATACTCAAAACAACAATTTGGAAAATTTCATTTCAAAATGAAGCGAACTTACTTTGAAGTTGTGGAGTTCAATTTGAGGTGGTGCATTTTTATTTCAAAATTGTACAACTTTTATTTACAAGAGGTGCAATTTCCATTTGAGATTGTCATGTTTACTTTAAAGTTGACGACTGTAGTTTGACGTATTTCAACTTCATTTTACCGTTATTTTAATGAATTTGTTTTTAATGAAGTTGATTTAACGTAGAAATAAGTACGTTCGGAGTTATTTCTACGATGGGTTTTTGTTTTCTGTGTGTAGGTATGTAATTAATTAAGAGCGATTGCAATAAACAATCAAATGAAATGAAAATTTTTGACGTTTTTCAGTTATTGAGAACGATTGTTCTATATCGCATGATGTAGTTGGACACCATTTAAAATAAGACAATTCGTCCAAGGATACATTCGATATATTTATCCATGGACGTCGAGCTTTTGATCAAAATATTATTTGTAGTGACTAGACTACTGCATCCCGGTTGCGAGCTAACACGGAATCATTTAAACTAAAAATTGTTTGTTATGTAAATCTGACAAAATATGCGCTAAGGTCTGAAATATGCAAATTGGATAAAAATTCTCAAAATATGCAAAATCATGTGCAATATGCATTTGGATATAATTGTCTTCCCTGGTAATAATGTACAAGGACCAAGAAGTAGGAATGTGGGGGTTTTGAAACTTATTTTTGCTTTGTAGCAACAGAAAAATTAGATATAAATGTATGTCCTCAAATATTTATGGTTCAAAAAATGCGAAAAAAAATATCTGAAAATAAGAGAAATATCCTCGGACAGAACGAAGCAAAAATAGCCAGGCTTTTTCGATAAAATTTCGAAAATTTTACTAAAAATTTGTTATATTTTCCATTTCTACTTCAATGTGGTTTCATTTCTATTTGGTCGCAGTCCATTTTCATTTCGATTCGCTTTCTTTACCTTTCTTTTCACGTCCCAGTTCCAAGTGTAATCCATTTCCATTTCGTTCCGGTTATATTCTCATTCCGTTCCCGGAGGTAGACTGTTTTTGCTCATTTTATTGTCCAAATATATATTTAGATCGACTCAGGAGATGATTCTGGTCCTTTTGCGTTACAAACGGCCATATATCATTAATCTATTTATGTGCATTGCACATTGTATAACAAGGAAATATAAATCCATTTGGATACAAGAAAACTTTTTTTCATTTCTAGCAGTTTTGAATAAAGGGAAATGGAGGTTTAAGCCCCCCCCCCCCCCTTCGCTACTCCCCTGACTAGGACAATATTTTAATAAATAATTTATTGACAGTCAGTTGCAGATAGTGAGAGTATCACTTCAAAGATCACCTTTCCAACAATATGGAAGTATCCAATCACTTAATGTGCTTGAGCTTGAATCAGCGACAGAATTTCCTCCAAGTACTATTAAACGGTGGCACTCCTTGGTAAGACGTGAAAGTCATCAATATGATAATGAAGAAGAAAGCAGTTTCCAAAGGGAAGAGGTTGGATGGTCAAATATTAACGAAGAAGTTGATATGGTTATTCCCATGCTATTGAAGCATTTGGAGAAACTGGGCATCGAGCATTTGCAATTGCCAGATATGAAGGAGAGCATTTCTGTGGTAAATCTATGCGTTGTAAGTTACTTCTTTTCACATTCTCATCCAGGTCTTTTTTTAAAGAATCCCTTGTTTATAACATACGAAGCTGGTCTCTTCTTGACTAACGGAATTGTGTACAATGTTGCAGGAATTGAGCGATTTGGAGATGCGTTTATGACATATGAGGGAAAATCATTTCTATGTCGATTCAATTTAGTCATCAAAAGCCTACAAGTAAGAATTTAGTAGTATTTTGCATATACTCGGTATTCGCTGGTTCATTGTTTACGAAATTATGTTACGAAATCAACATCTGTGAATTGTTATGCATTGTCTGATCAATAATTTTTGTTTTCTTCTTTTCTGATGTCTTCAAATCGACATTCCTCTTCAGTTCGAATATAGATTTCTTCTTAAGCTAATGGCCCTTGAGGGGTATGGAAACATCATCGGTTCTTTGGATGATACAATTATTTTCGCAGAGTTGGCGATAAACGTATTTAACACAAGTTTGCAATTGCATGATTTTCGTATTGTGAAGTTCAGGTAATATAGCTGTTTATATGTAAGTTCTTATCTTAAGAACTCATCTCTCATCCTTACAAATATACTTATTTATGGCAATAGAAATATTCACGTGCAATTGGATCAAAGGCGCATAATTCGGCAATTAACGGGCGTAATTTTAAGCCCAATCACGAACTTATTTCGTGATCGCATAACAACATCGATATCCGACGGCTTGAAGGATCAGATGCAAATTGTAATGGACGATTTCAACAACGAAGATCCACTAGAGCTGCGCAGTTTCACGAAACAGTTATTAGCTGGTCTAACAGGCCAAACAAATTAGTAAAAAATGTAATTCGAGAATTCAGCCAAACAGTCTCTGATTGAATTCTCTTTTCCAAACATAAAGTTGTGATATGTTATTTTATCTAAATGTTAGTACGAATTTTATAAATAGTTGTAATTGGAGTAAATATATTGTATGTTATTGTATTATTGTTTAATACAAAGTGTCCAGACTTATACTCGTTATTTCTACGAGTAGATATTAGGGCTTTCGATCCGGAAGGCTTTTCGAAATCCCGTGATTTTCCGGAGTGAAAATTGCAATCCCGGGATTTTTCGGGATTCGTTACTTTTACAAGCATAATATATTTGAAAAAAATAAAAAAATGTTTTTTATATGTTTTATTGGAAAACATATAGATAAACATAAACATTAATTTCAATTTATTAAAGGTACAAATTAATGAATTTTTTTATTTTCAGTATTTGTGTTTCCGTTTCTTTAGCAAAGACACAATTCACTTCAAAATATGCTTAAGTAAGATTTGTATCAGTTTTCAGTTTTACTTAATTATTGTTATTAAGTAATTAATTTTTGTGCGTTCGCTAAGACTGAAAACAAAAATTTTCTTTTAACATAAAAATAAATTTATTTTTTCTTAAAGAAAAAATTTCAAACACAAACAATTTTATTTGTAATTTTTTTTAATAACTTGAAAATTTTCCAGTTTTGATTTTTCCGACTAATTTTTTTGCATTTTTGGATGGTTGTCAAAAACAATTTTTCTACTTACACAATTTTTTTATATTTTATGAGCGATGAAAATTTTTATTTTTTTTGTCTTTAACTTTTTTTTAGATTAATTTATTTAAAATGTAGTCCCTAAAAAATATCCCGGGATTTTCGGGACTAAAACTGGACCGGGATCGAAAGCCCTACTAGATATGCACCGATTGTATTTTTATACCCTACACCTCATGAGGTATGGGTATATTCACTTTGGTCTGATGTTTGTAACACCAAGAAGGAGACGTGTCCGGTATGGAAAAGTATATATGTTCTTGATCAGCGTCACCTCCCGAGTTGATTTAGCCCTATCCGTCTGTCCGTTTGCAGGAGCTAGAAGAAAGCTAGGGATCCCAAATGTTGTCCCTAGAAGGAGTTGGTATTGCAAATGGGCGAAATCGGTCGACAGCCACACCTACCTCCCATATAAGTAAAAATCGTGTTTTTACCGTAATTTTGAGATTTCATCAAAACAGTGTGAAATGTTGTATAGTAGGGTTTTCGGGGTCGCTGATTTTGAATTTGATGTCGGAATTTGAAAATTCAAGATGGTGGAACCAATATAGCGGCCGAAATTTTAAGATTTCATCAAAACAGTATGAAATTTTGTATAGGTGGGTTTTGGGGTCGCTGATTTCGAATTTGATGTCGCATTTTGAAAATTCAAGATGGCGGAACCAATACGGCGGCCGAAATTTTAAGATTTCATCAAAACAGCATGAAATTTTGTGGGGGGGGTTTTTGGGGTCGCTGATTTCGAATTTGTTGTCGAATTTTCAAAATTCAAGATTGCGGATCCAATATGGCCCAGTAGGTGTAGGGTATATATAAGTCGACTTGTCCGACTGAAACTTACTCACTTGTTTTTTGTTACATCTCAATATAACAAATAAATATCTGCGTGATCCATATACGATTTCTAGGTTTTTAACATACACTCCGGTTAGTGTGGCCAGACGTACTGATCAGTACATTTTTCACAATACTGATTTTTCCAAAACCCTAAATCAGTACGTAAATGTACTAATTTAGGGTTGCCACACTTAAAGAAGCCTCACCACAGATTTTCAAAAAAAATTTGTTGGGATGAAATTACAGCATCAAATTGGAAAGCAATACTTTGTTTTAGGCCATTCCAATGATACTAAATATTTATATTATTAAATTAAATATATACACATTTAGGGTGCACGAAATAAGCTGTAGTTATTAATTAAATCCCGCTAAATTGCCCATTTCTCCCACTGTGTAATGGATCCATTTTCATGATGTGGTAACCCAAAACTGTTCTAAAAGTCAAATTTTAAAGTTTATTTTACCAAATAAAAGATATTAGCTACACTGAAAGAAAAATCATGTTTTAAAATTGAAATTTTTTTCAATTTTGATTTTAAAAGGAGTTTTATTTTTAGTACATTTGCTTTTTAAATTTGAACGAATACTGAATACCTCTAATCGCGAAATGCAGGTAAGTGCCAAAAAGCAAATTGTACAGGAGAGGGCTTGTTTTAATTATCGTCCAATTAATGGAACCGATTTGTTTGAATTTTAGTTTATAGACGTTATTTCTGCCTACGTATCAATTGCAAGTTATTTCCGACAAATTGTTAAAGGATAACGTGTTTTTTTTTGGTGCAGACATTACTTTCGCTGTCAGCTCATGAGTGTCATTTACATCAAAATGAATTTTCAGCAAGAGAGTCACTTTTACGCTTTTTAACAGTTGCTAATGGATAAATACATGAATAAATACATGAAAATCAAATGCAGATGCTGTTTCAATGTGTATAAAGATACAAATGAGGATTTACTGCATTAATGCAGTTTTTCCAGCAAGCACCAGTTTTCCGCAAACGCCAAAAATTAATTTGGTAATTAACAAGCAATAATTCTACTTACAAACTATAGAGTGAACTATCTTCACTTCGAATATAACAATAAAGAAATTTTAAAAAGATTTGGAAAATTTGAACTTGGTTTCAGTTTTGAGGAGGAACGTGTACCCAACATTTCAACTCGATTTCTCTAAAAATGTTACCTCAATAGTGTGGACAGACAGACATATCTAAATCAGTTTTCGATGCTGATCAATAACACTGTGTCACAGTGAAAATACACTCGGCTCGGTACCAGGCATAGGTTGTAGGCATTAGAAAACTTAATATAATGGCATACTACGAATATCCAATATACCTCCAAAATCTGGAGTTTGGACAAAAAAAACTGTTTTTTGGAGGAGCATTCATATAATTATTTTTAACTCTGCCATTTTTATATCGATTTTCATTTCTAAATATGATATAGAAAGAAGAAAAAACACCTTTACAACCATATATTACTTGCCTGTGAAATGAACGAATGAAGTTACCCAGCCAATAATTTTATCGTTAAAGAGCTCGTAAACGAAGATTTTTTCGATCGAAAAGCGGATGAAATAATCGTAGGCGACACACGATAACGATACTTATACGAGTCCGACTTCGTTCTTAATTTTGCATCGAAACGATTTATCGTTATCGAACTAAAAAGTGGTCGTTAACGAATACATTAACGATCTCGTAAACAATCATCATTACAATATTTTTAACAAATCTAAAAAAAAAAATTTGTTTTACCTTGGAATTTTTTTAAATTTATTTTTATTGGACGACTTTTCCTTAGAATGTTAATTATAGAGAAGGTGCATAAAAGAATTTCTGTTAAATTGTGATTGGAATTTTGGGCCAGATTTTTGAGGAACTTCCAGTCGAACATCGATCAAGTATTTTTTTAAGTTCGACTGGATTTTGATGTTCAGTTCAAACAGAAATGGAAAGAATGAAACCAAAAAAAGTAAGAAAAAAAGAACGCAACCAAAATACAAGAAAACTGTATTAAAACATTTAAATAACATTAAATTCGGCAACGTGGCTAATAAATAGCGAGAAGTAAAATTGTCTAAGTATAATGCGTATATTCAAAATTGAAATGCATTACTGTTTAGGACGCCATTGAGGTGATACGTGTTTTTTCTTGCTTCTTATGTTTTTCTAATAATTAAAAAGTGAGGTTAAATACGTTTTATCGCATATACGTTGTAAGCAGTAGTCAAGCCTTTGAAGAACTATTCCTAAAAAAAGGAACATAATTTGTCATGGCGTTATAGGAAATTGGCCAAATAATTCTCTTTCGAGAGACCTCCTATCCTTTCCAAGGCAAAAGGGTTACGAAGTAACTTAAAAACAAAAAAAAAAAAAAAAAAAAATTGAAATGCACTAATTGCTTAAGGAAATCTATGTACTTGGTGCATTTCAATTTTAAACCGACAAATGAGCTCAGCAAAAAGAAAATGAAAACAACGTCGACGTTGATCTTGAAGTAATCTTTGTTTTCCTTGTTGTGCACACAAAAAAAGGAAACAATAGAAGCAGGGGAAAAATTAAATGTAGGTCAATGAACTTATGAAGTTATGCAAACATATGTATTGCAAATATGTATCAAATGAAATATACTTACAATGCTCAATAAAAATATTAAATAAAAAACATGAAAATCAAAACTGAATAAAATTGGGAAAATGTTTGAAATGCAAGAATTGTGAAAATCACCAAAATACAAGAATTGCAAATTGCTTAGAAAACCCAAAACCGGTTTGCATAATCAAAACAAAAACTCAAAACCATGGTATAACTTTACAAACATTTTTAAATTGTTTTCCTAACAGTTTGAAAAACACTGATTCTAAAAATAGAAATTATATATCTGAGAAATCGTTATACAACTTTTTTCTAACAGTTTGAAAAGCTTTGGATCTAAAAATAGTTTTTCAAAACGATAATTTCGTTCGTTAATGTACTCGTAAACGAAGTCGTTAAAGAATTCTTTAACTAAGTCGTTAACGATTTCGATTACGAAGTCGTAAACGATATTTTATCGAGGAAATTACGACTATCGTAATATACGAGTGAATGTCGGACTTTTCTTGAATATTTTTTATCGAGAAAAGTTCGTAAAATACGATCTTCGTAAAAAGTTCCTTCAATTATTGGCTGGGTATACACCATTGGAAAGGAAATTGTATTTCCATGTGAATGAACCCCTCCATGTAAACTTTTTGCACTTTTTATTAATTTTGTTTTTTTTGTTGTAATAATGTTATTGCAATGCTGTTGTATGGTTCTTGTTGTTGTAATATTGTTATGACAATACATACATATCATTGAGACTATAATTGTGAAGAGACTGCGCAATCCTCTGCTGACAATCGAACCGATTTTCCATTTGTTTGGTGACCACAAACAGCAAAAACGAAGCATAAAAGTAGCACACGCTTTCTCTATTTGCGAAGCGGTGGACACGTTCATGTTTGAAGGATACGACACAACTTCAACTTGTTTGATTTTTGCTTTACTGAACTTGTCATGGTGCGAGGATGTTCAAGAGAAATGCTATCGGGAGATTCAAAATTTGAGCGGAAATTTTCAAAACTGTTTTCGAGTTTTCAGCTGATATGAACAAGCTAACCCTTTTTGATTTCAACAATTTTGAGTATTTCGAATGCATGATTAAGGAAATGTTGCGCCTTTATTCTTCTGTGCCGCTGATTTCGCGTCAATGCGAAATGGAGATACAAATTAATGTGCACATCTTCGATATTATGCGCGATGCTCACCATTTTCCTGATCCATTGGTATTCAGTCCGGAAAGATTTCTTGCACATAATAGCATACAACGCCATCCATTTGCGTTTGTAGCCTTCAGTGCTGCCTCCAGAAATTGTATTGGTAGGTAGACCGTCAAAGTGGAAGTAATCCCCTACAATGCTTTTTGCAGGTAAAAAATTGGCACTACTGGAGATGAAAGTGCTCTTGGCGAATATTATCAACAATTTCAAAATATTTCCGGACGTGTCTGAAAGATATTGTCTTTGAATCTGGTTTGGCATTGCGAACGCAGCAGCAGGTCCAAATAAAACTAGTGAAAAGAAATAAATGAATATCTGATCTTTCGTGATGATGCAAAAGGCTTTTCACTTAATTCGCTAAACCCTGCTAAGTTGTTAAAGTGAATAAGTGATAAGCATGTTCAAACAGTGGCCAGAATTAACAATTTAGCAGGTTTTAACAAACTAAGCGATTACTCTTAGTTTATTGATGGTTTCTTTGATGCGTAAAATTTTACATCAAATATGAGTTAAATTTGACAGTTTTTTACAAAAAAAATGGTGTGAAAGTAAAACTGTTACTATATTAAGAAGCGGAAGAAGAAGTTTGAGAATAAGTGATGCTTCGGTTGCCTAAAGCCTTTATTTATATCATTTTAATAAACTACCTAAATACATGATACGTACGAAGTAATGAAACTGACACTATCAGTGACCAAGGGGTAATTCTAATCAGTTCGTAAAAGAGACGACCGTCATAAACCTAAAATGACATGCACCACAATTTCTCAAAAAATCTGACGTGACAACGAAAAACTGTGAATGGTCCATTTATATACATGGTGTAATCGATTGGGGACCCAAAAATATAAAAAGAAAGTGTTATGTGCACTTATTGCGAATTCGCCACCCACCTCATTTTAAAAATTAGGCATCTTTTTTAATGATACAAATTTATGTATCCCGGTTTTTGTGAATAACTTCTCAACCATATACACTGAAATAAAAAAATCATGTAAAATTTAAATTGCCTGCCTTTCAATTTTAATTTCATGACAAAATTTGTTAATTTGATGAAAATTGCATCATTCCATTCGTTTTTCATGTATTATTGATACTATTTTTGTTAAATTGGTATGAAAAACAATAAATTGATATTATCACGTTTTACACTCCATTATCAATTCACAACATCAAACTTGCAACACCAGTTATCAATTAATATACCATCAATATTAAGAAACTCATGAAACAATTAAGTTTCGATAAGAATTTTCTATCTCTTGTGCAAAAAAATTTGAAATCGATCAAGTAGGCTCTGATTCAAAAGTTGAATCTGAGAAAAAAAAGTAATCCTTATTTTTCCGCGTTCTTGTGAAAGTGCAATTTATAAAGCGCAACTCGTAAAAAGTCTTACAAAAAAGGTGAAAATAAAGTGAAAAAGTAAAAAATATTGTATTTCGGGCTTTATTTGGAAATATTTCAATGTTTTTCATACAAAATTTGGATACTTCTGAAAGAAATTTCAGCTTTCAGAGAATTATTAACAATAATCTTCGGTGCTGCAACACAAACATAATCGACGTTGTGTAGTGACGTCACTGGATACTGCTTGTTAAACGAATTCTTCAATTCCAATTCCTACAGCAATTAATCTCCTCAACAACCCTGATTATATTGTCATTAAGGCATTAAATCCCGAAGTGTTTTTGGAAATCCCGGGATTTCGGAATTTGAAATTACAATCCCGGGACCCCGGGATTTCTTCGGGATTTTCGGGATTTTCCAATTAAATACAATAATTAATATAAAATTAAAGAAAAAATTGTTACAACAATATTTTAAGTTTAATTTCATTATAATATTTATTAAATATAACATTAAACAAAACAAATAATATTTAAAATAAGTCTAACAAAAAGTAATTCTTTTTACATTGATCGAACATATCATTTTTTTTGCCACCTGAATCTGAATATAATCAGCTCCATTTCATGCTACACACGAAAAAGTTACTTTCAGTAGTTTTAGTATTATAGCTGGAACGGATACACGAATTGTTGTTTAAAACATATATCTTTTTTGTAAAATTGTTTAAATTCAAAAAATTTTATTCAGATCGATAAAAATTGTTTGTTAACCGTTATTGACAAGAATTTTGTCAATTTTTGTGTGTGTGTAGCACTAAATCTGCAAAAGTATTTTTTTTTAATTTACCAATTAGATTGGATGTAAATGCACGGCTATATTTTTGTAGAAAACCGTCAAAAATATCTTAAACAATGCATAAAAAAGCCTTTTTTGAATCCCGAGATTCCGGTCTGAAAATCCCGGGTTTCCGAGATTGAGAAAACGTCCGGGATCCCGGGATTTCGGGATCCCGGGATTGAATGCCTTAATTGTCATATAACATGTATTTATACTTCACTGTTAATTTAAAATTACAATAAATATGTAAATATTTATCACCATTCGCGTTTTATTCGAGATAGATTGAATTTATGGTATGATTCATGTACAATTACGTTGGTATCCTATCAATTACAATTTTTTCATAACAAAATTGGTTCATATCATTTCAAAACCGGTTCACATCAATATTATGTTGGTATCCCATCAATTCCTTTTTTTTCATATCCAAATTCAGTTGGGATCCCATCAATTCCATTTTTTTTCATATCAAATTCTATTTGGTATCCCATCAATTCACCACTTTTTATATCAATTCTGCATATCCAAATATTTACTCATATCAAAATGATAAAGCAACAGCATCAAATTTGATATCATTCATTATCGGCCATATTTTGTCAACGAAAATTGAAGATTTTATGGTATTTTTTGCATTTTTTTGGTTCGGTGTAGAAAGAATATATTCAGGCAGTGTAAACGGTTGTTCGAACGTAATATTGTTTGCGAATAGATGCACTAGATCGATAGGAACTTTTGAAACTAGTATTGAAATAGTCATGTAATTTTAGGTAATTTTAATATGTAATAAATAAATGAATGGACATGAATCAAAAATTATTGATATACGGAAAAAAATTAAAGAGTTTATTAATCAAAAACTGCGCGTTCACCAGCCTATGAGTCCAGCTGCATAAATATCCATAATTTCTTCGTTGGCATGTATGAACTCGCGACGTCTGAGTATGGGCTGGATGTGCGGCAAACGAGTACCAAGGCATTAAGGCTGGGCAAATATTCGTCGTCGTAGTCACGACGTTGTCTGCGTTCAGCGGCTGCTGCACTCGTAGTCGGCTCATCGCTCGAATTAGACACGTTCGCGTGGTGTCTCTTTGATGAAGGCGAGTTCAGCGACACTGTGGATGTGGATGAGTCCAGCAGCCCAGAGGCGGCTGCTGCACTGGTTGTTAGGGTGTTAGGCACGTTCGCACTTCTCTTCGACGAAGGCTGTACCCCGCCTGAGTCTAGCGACACATTGGATGTATCTGATGCGTCTCCGTTCTTCAACAAATAAAAAGAGTCGGATGATGAGGCCAAGGAAGTCACCTCCAACATCCTTTTTGCTCTGGCATGTTCCTTTGCACGACTATACTTAAAAATGTGTGTGTTTTCAATTCTACATTTGCACTTTTTGCAAATGGGGGTAGTTGACTCGAACTCCGCGATTCGCTTTCGTACGAAGAGAATATGTCGATACTCCGTTATATACTTTGGATCGCCTTGAATTTTGTGATTAGCGATACCAAAACATTCAAATAGGATTTTTCTCAGTTAAAAATCAACTGTCGTTCTCCAATCCAAAAAGACATGAATTTGCATAGTATATTTCAATACAGTTTGAGGTTTATTTGAAAAACAATAGGTAAATACCAAAAATGTATGAACACAATACGTCGATTTAAGAATGAATCTTTTTTTCATAAACTTTCCTTCGGGTTTTCTTTGCAAAATAATTTTTTTAATTTGCTTTTTTTTAATGAAAAATCGAAAGATTTTTTTTGAATAAAAGAAAAACGATGCTGTTTTTGATTCTGATTTGGTTTGTATTTTACGGTTTTTTTCTTCAGTATTCTTAACAAATTTTCATGAAACCCCCCCCGAAATTTTTTCCTGGTTACGTCCCTGTAGTCAATACTTCGAAATATATCGGCCTCTGTAGTTACTTGGATTTTGTTTTTCATGGTGTATTCCGTTATCAGGCTAATCTTTCGAAAGCAATAGCGCTGCTCACAAGTGTGCTAACAATGTCATTGATGGCTCTTTTGAAAGATCACAAGATCCCATGTGCACTTAGTTTCTGAGAAAACTGACCTCAAATATTGGGAAATTTGAATTTTTGCAATACTTTTGAAAGCTCCTGCGACTTTCAGCAGTATTTCTCAATCTTGATGTCGGTCTCAAAAAATTCTATCATCTTTCCTATGTGCACTTAAGAGGGTCCGGTTCCAATCTGTTCAGTGGTTTGGTCAAAAAATGCAATTATGTAGATGCAGGTACAAAATAGATACGTTTTGATGTTAAATTGTAATCCTGGCCTGGATTAACCCTTAGGCAGAAAAGGCTATAGCTTTAGGCCCGCGCATTTTTCGGTCCTCCATAAGCAATATGTCTGCATGCATTTCCATAAAATATTGGTCAAATGAAAATGTTAAGCAAATTGTAAACTTTAAATTTTGCGAAATAAATATCCATTTATTATCCCAGAAGATTTTTCAAACCCTATTAAACATTTTAATTTATTTTCTTAAAAATCCTATAATGCATTGTCAGATAACAGAATGGTTCGATGTTATTATGGGATTTAATATTCTTTAATATTTTTAAATTTCGAGCTTAATGAAAATTGTTTAAAACAAAATGAGAACCTCTAGAAATTCAGTAGTTAAAGGCGTTTACTGAACCTGGAATTTATTTGTATACCCCCACACACGACTATGACAGGGTATCTAGCCCAACAACCACTATGGCTGGAGATGGATTGGAGTTCAATTGGAACTCCAGTGCTTTTCTCCAATCTCCAACATTGTAACTCGACTTGATCTCCAATTGAGAACATAGTAATTCACTAAGGAAATGTACGTTGGTTTCCCAGTATTTTCCAAAAAAAGAGCCAAAAATGATTTTTGTATTTCTATTTTTAGATTTCTTTTATTCCAATTTATTTTTGTGTCTTTTTGTACAATCGCTGATAGGATTCGAATCTTCGACTCTATCTACAGATGATACATGATAACTCTTAGCACACTCAGCTATCGCTAACATTATTGTACGAGCGTCTAAGTTCTCACTTATACTTTTTAAAGCATTGCCAGTAGCGATAAATATTTTCGTTGTTTTATGACGGTATTGCCATATTATAAAATAATACAAGTATTCTCAATGTGTTCTCTGATCGATCTCCAGTCGAAGATGTTGGAGATGACGTGTATAACGGGTTGGAGATCAAGTGGAGGTTGAACCATATTTTAAACACGTTGGAGAAACAGATTTGTCGTGCTTACTGGGACGTTTGCAACGCATATAAGGAGGCGTGTCCGGTATGAAAAAGTATATATTCGCTATCAGCATCGAAAACTGAATCGATTCAGCCATGTCCGTCTGACCATCTGTCTGTCCACACGATAGCGGTCACAGTTTTGGAGATGTTTACTTGAAACTTTGGTAATAATTTGTTCAGACAAACATGCATTCGTTTGTTGTTTCGTTTGCGAACAATAAGGAAACAAAAGTTTCAGCTCAACCAGGATTTGAACGCGGGACGTAAGGTTTATAAGTTGCGCATGTACACGTTGTGCCACTGAGCTACTTTCGTTCTGGTCGATAAAAACAAAACTTATATCGAATTCGATTTTAACAATGTAAACGTTTATAAGAAATTAGTTTTTAATTTGCAGCAATTTATAAACGTTTCCAATAAAAGTAAAATGCAATACTTTTATTGGAAATTTTTTTAAATTGCTGCAAATTTAAAAAAAAGCAAATGTTATTTGTTTGTAATATATTTAAAGCAAACGTTCTCCAAACAAATGAATTCTTTGAGTGTACCAACTAAGGCATTCAATCCCGGGATCCCGAATCCCGAAATCCCGGGATCCCGAACGTTTTCTAAATCCCGGAAACCCGGGATTTTGAGTCCGGAATCCCGGGATTCAAAAAATTGATTTTTTATGCATTGTTTAAGATATTTTCGACTCTTTTCCACAAATATACTGCAAACGCGTTTACTTTCAATCTAATTGGTAAACACAAAAAGCTCACTTTCGTAGACTTAGTGCTACACACACAAAAAATTAAGACAATTTTTGTCAATAACAGTGAACAAAACATTTTTATCGATCTGAATAAAATTTTTTCAAATTGAAACAATTTTTTTATTCGACAAAAGAGTAGATATATTTAATAAAATTATTTTGTGACAGCGTGGCAAAATAAATAATAAAGCAACTCAATTTAACACATAAAATATCAAACTTGTTCGATCAGAGTAATTTAAAATTAATAACTTTTGGTTTTATTTATTTTAAATTTTGTTTTGTTTAATGCAATATTTATTAAATAGTATTTCTACGTTGAATTAAAATAAAATTAAGCTTAAAATATTGTTGCAACAGTTTTTTCTTTAATCCCGAAAATCCCGAATAAATCCCGGGATCCCGGGATTGTAATTTCAAATCCCGAAATCCCGGGATTTTCAAAAACACTTCGGGATTGAATGCCTTAGTACCAACAGTAAGAATGGCGGTATCATCCGCAAATGTAGCTATAGTACTATTTAATGGAGTTGGTAAGCCCATGGTGAATATAAGATATAGAATTGGCCCAAGAATACTTCCTTGCGGAGCTCCTGCCTTTATCTCTTTTAATTGAGAGTATGCGTCTTCTTGTTTTACGCGGAAAAAGCGTTGCGAAAGATAGGAATCGAATATTTCGGTGTATGGTTTCGGAAAATGGATTTTTAGCTTGTAGAGGTTTTAGAACCACATATATCGACTGGTTTCTGACTCAACCTCGTAACTCAGAGATGGGCCAATTTACGTTTTTGATGCCAAAAGTTGTATTAGTGCCCTACGCATTCAGTGAGAATTCGCAAAAAAAATTTTCTTAAATTTAAAGCAAAAAAAAGGCTGTGCAACAACCTCGTATCTTAAAATCCAAATTTGATAAGAGCACAGCCTCGTATAATATTTTGAATTTTGTTTCTTGCTCAATAATGAACAAAAAAATATATATTTGTAATCTTAAAAGTAAATATTCCTTACTGAAAATGTTAAGTGGAAGGCGCGTGCATTTTGCAAAGTGGTCATATAAACTTAAGAATTTTTTTTTAAATTTTAACTATTAAAAAAATTACTAAATGCAGCTTCAAAATATTTTTTTTTTTAAATCGTCAGATCAAATTGTTGTTTGTCTCAAAAGAAGCGTAATGACGCCAATAAGAAAGGGTTAAAATATCGTTTTGATCGGATAATATCTGGTGCCTCCACAAAGCAGTTAAAATGGATCACAATAACCGATTAAGCTCTGGGTGGTCTCAAAAGTTTCGTATTGACTTCTATAAGATATCCAATCGTTCCAATCGGAAAATTTCTTATCCCTCCGCAACACGGTTAAAGTTTTCCTGTGTTGGTAAAAACAAAAACCAATATATCTGAAATATTGGAAATGGTCCGATCGGACCATACTGGGTCTCAAAAGTTGCGTATTAATATCATTAAAAAATAGTTAAAATTTATTCCGATTGGATAAGTTCTTGGGCCTCTGCAACGCAACTTAAGTGTTCAAGTCTGGAAAAGAAAAAAAATGTTAGCCTTAAAACATAAACCACGTTGCAGAGGCCCAAGGACTTATCCAATCGGAATGAATTTCAAGCGTTTCCTATTGAAGTGAATACGAAACTTTTGAGACCACCCTCTATTTGAACGGACTCTTTTACTCCAGCCTACAGCATATTCGGTAAATATCACCGGATATTAGAGCCCGACCGATTAATCGGCATCGGTTATCGGCCGAAAATGCACATTCGGCTTCGGCTTCGGTTTTTCCGAAAAATGGCCGAAGTGTTGGACGAAGCTTTTCAATTTTTTTCCTTATTTTTGCGACACCGAAAACCATAACTAATTTTTTACGATACGATTTTCTAGCCCACATCACATCTAAACGGTCTTACTGATTTTCTTGAGACTTGAATGTAAAATTGTGTAATTGATGGAATTTCCAATGGGACATAAGAGGCCCACAAAACAAAAAATATGATTAAAATTTAAATTAGTAATCATCGAATATTGAGTGAATCTCGCCTCAAATTGCGTGGCACGGGGTTAAAACTGCCACAAAGTACATCCTTGGACATTTTCTGGGTGGATTACTGAATTTTAAATATAGATTTAGAAGCTTACTACTTGCCCTGATGTCTATATTAAAAGGAGTCCTGGTAAACTGTATGAAATTTCAAATATAGGAGTAGGAGGCTCACGGAAGGATTCTACCTTTTAGAAATGTAGCCCAAATTGCTGCACCAACATATATGAAAAGGTGCTGAAATCCGGGACCGACTTTGGTAAAATTTTACATTTAAAGTTCAAAGCTTTACAGGTGGTATTTACCATCAACTAGAACATCCTTTGCCCATCACCTGACGGATTTGGGGAGTCCTTAAAAAACAGCTACTTAGATGGATTTATTCTGTGAAGAATTCTCTACCATTTCTTCTAAATTCCCATTTTTTTAAGCTTTACTCCAAATTTTTAAAAGTGATTTTAAAAAAATCCAATTGTTCTTACACGGGATATATGGGATAATTTGAGGCTATTGTTAGTTTTGACCTAGGAGGACCAAATTTGTTTGTGAATTCTTTTGGTTACTTTTATTATTTGTTTAAATACATTTTTAGTTCCTTTAAAAACTAAATGTGTATTTATATACTCGAATTTGAATGAAAATACACGAAAAAACAAGTTTTTAAAGGGTTTTTATTTAAGTATCGGCTTCGGCTTCGGTATAGGCCTTTGGCGTCGGCCGCAGTAATAGGCTGCCAATTGACCTTCGGCATCGGCTTCGGCCTGAAAATGCTTATCGGTCGGGCTCTACCGGATATACGACCAAATTTCAAATTCTAAATTCAAATTTTCATAAAAGTCGCAACCTCGTTAGTTACTTACAGTGCTTTTAAGGCGTGAAATATATTACATTTCACGTGGATTATTCTTTACATTTACTAAAAATTGGTCCTCTTTTCTATTTTTAAAAAGAGGATGGTCGAATTCGTGCATCAGAAGCTTGCAATCTGGTTTTTTGCATATCCTGAAAAACTAACATTTTTCCGTTACGAGGTTGAGTCAGAAACCAGTCGATATATTCGTTAAATGGAGTCCTGAGACATTATTATTTTCGACGTACTTCTAAATAGATTGTATTGTGTGCAGTTATTTCAGCCTTGGCAAAGCCGAAATTTGTCTACTTCCTAGTTTTTAAAACATTTCAATTACAAATATTTTTTCGTTTTTAATTGGTTTTTGGAAATTTTTTTATATTCGGCTCATTTTGGTTGGTTAGCTTTTAACCCGAGAAGGGGTTAATCCGCCCCTGTATACAGTCCTTAAATCTAACTTATTATTAAAAATTTTCAATCCTAAGCTCAATATTATTTTCGCCTGTTCATGGATTCTTAATATTTAAAATGAGACTAGAAAACTAAATTTTGGTGAAAATCTTGAAAACAAACCAAATACACAAATCAAAAACAAAGTTTTCAGTTTTAAAACACTAGGCGGCGCTACAAGTTTTGAGTTGAATAAAATATTTTGATTTTGTGATATTTGCCTACTTAAGAAATGAGTTAATTACAGTGCAGGCCGTCGTGTTTTATTGTAATAATTGGCGAAAAAACTATTGTAACCATAAAAAGTATGGATTGTTAAGAGCGCAGTTACAATGAAAGTAGTTCTGATCAAAATGGTCAACATTTTATAAGTATTTTTATACCCTACACCTTATGAGGTATGGGTATATTCACTTTGGTCTGATGTTTGTAGAACCAAGAAGGAGACGTGTCCGGTATGGAAAAGTATATATATTCTTGATCAGCGTCATCCTGAGTTGAGCCCTATCCGTCTGTCCGTCCTCTTTTCTTGCAAACACGATTGCAGGAGCTAGAAGAAAGCTACACACAAAAAAAAAGTCGGTAGGTGTAACCGAAAAAGACGTTTAAAACGCTCTAACCCTACTTCCCCGGTTAATCTAACCGACGAGAAGTGGTTGATTTACTTTAATAATTTGTTGGTTTACAATTTAAATTGTAAACATACAGCAAAAATTTGTTTCGATACATATTTATACCCCCAGACTCACTGTGGCAGGGTATACTCACTTTGACACAACGTTTGTAACGCCCATAAGGAGGCGTGTCCGGTATGGAAAAGTATATATATTCTTGGTCAGCATCACCGCAGGAGTCGATTTAGCCATGTCCGTCTGTCCGTCCGTCTGTCTACACGATTGCGGTCGCAGTTTTGAAGATATCGACTTGAAATTGGGAACATGTTTTTTACTTCAAAAGTAAGAGTAAGTTCGAATATCAGCCAAATCGGACAAAAACTAGGGTGGGCTTCCATATAAAAAAAAAATATTTTTTTTTAAATTTTTTTTATTGTTGTATTTGATTGGAAATTTTTAGAAACGGATTTTGGACATGGTCCGAGGCTCCAAAACCACTTATAAATGGCTCAAAATGGGGTATTGAGACCAAATTTGTTTATGTCCGAATTACTTCCAAATTCCTACTATGTGGGGGTATTTCAGCTTCGGCATAACCGAAAATAGTCCACTCAAATTTTGGATTTATCCTTTTTAGGCTCTAGAAGGAATTGGTATTGAAAATGGGCGGAATCGGTAGACTGCCATGCCTACCTCCCATACAAGTGAAAATCGTGTTTTTATTATTAGTGGCAAAATGAACAGCACTACACAATAACACACAAACTGGGTTAAGGTAGTGTAAAAATGTGGAAAACATTGAAAATGCATTGTTAAATCTGTATGTTTGTTCCCTTATAACTCAAGAATCACTTGACCGATTTTAATGAAACACATATCAAAATGTAGGTAATTTCATTGACCTCATCATAGGCTATATGCCATTTCATTAAATTTGGGCGTGGCAAATATTATTTTAAAGTGCAGTGTTTTACCGATTTTGTTGAAATTTTTTATGTGGTTTTGGGTAATGAATGGGTAGAATGTTGATTCAGAAAATTTGCAGTCCGCCCACTGCCACGCCTTAAAATTTTTAAAGCTCTGTAACTCGGGTCCTATTCAAGGGATTTCGCTGAATTTTTGAATTTGGAGCTGGGTGGTGAATGGGCTGAGGGTTGACTATGGGCATTAGACCGTATCACCTCATAGGGGGGAAAAAAAAGTTAACCACACACCATCTAATTCGAAGCATATTTGGAAGGAGATTCCGGAAAAAATTTTTTTTTTTTTGGCCGATCGTAGAGGTAGCGCATCGACATATTTCTTCATATTGTCTCTATTTATGATCCGATTTTAATGTATAATATATCAAAATTTTTGTCTCCAGTAGACCTACAATGCATACGTCATACGTCATTGCCCTCAGGTACACCCTTCTTGTACTTACCTACCAGATCTCAGTTAGTACATAATGTACTCTAATGTATACATTGGAATGTTTGCTTTTTCAACTTCTCAACTTCTACAACATGAATTAAAGAAATTAAAGTAAAATCGAATTAAGTGTTTAAAGTCGATGTCCAGCAACTCGAAGGACCTCCACTTTAATTTATTTATTAACCTACTTTTAATCGATCAAATCTTGATACATTATACATTAAATGAAAAATGAAGAAATATGTCGATGCGCTACCTCTACGATCGGCCAAAAAAAAAAAGAAAATTTTTTTCGGAACCTCCTTCCAAATTTGATTCAATTTAGATGGTGTGCGGACAACTTAATTTTTTCGAGACGGTCTAATGGGCATTTAAGATCCGCCCATTGCCACGCCCTAAAATTTTAAAAGCTCTGTAACTCGGGTCCAATTCAAGGGATTTCGGTGAAATTTTGGATTTGGTGCTGGGAGGTGGATGGGCAGAGGGTTGACTATTGAAATTTAAGTTCCGCCCACTGCCACGTCTAAAAATTTTTAAAGCTCTGTAACTCGGGTCCTATTCAAGGGATTTCGCTGAATTTTTGGATTTGGTGCTGGGAGGTGAATGGGCTGAGGGTTGACTATGGAAATTTAAGATCCGCCCACTACCACGCCCTAAAATTTTAAAAGCTCTGTAACTCGGGTCCTATTCAAGGGATTTCGCTGAAATGTTCGATTTAGAGCTGGGTGGTGAATCGGCTGAGGATTGACTATGGGTATTTAAGATCCGCCCACTACCACGCCCTAAAATTTTAAAAGCTCTGTAACTCGGGTCCAATTCAAGGGATTTTGCTGAAATTTTGGATTTGCTGCTGGGAGGTGAATGGGCAGAGGGATGTCAGATTTGATGTCAGATGCTTAAATAATACATATAACATTTCTACGTTAACATGAAATTACAAAATTATTGCGAGCGAAGCTGTGGGTATAAGCTAGTGTAAAATAAATTTATATCTTTTTTTATATCAAAAAAAACCGTCCATGACAAAAATTTTCTATTAATTTAAGTGTACCGAATTCCGGCCACTGATCGCCAGGCCAAATTAAATGCTCTGGAAGATCCATTTAAAACATTCAAAAACAGGAACGAATATTTTTATCACATAGTCTTGGGTATTAAATTTTATTAAATATAAGTGTTTTTTCCAAATGGTTGAGGTTTCTAATGAAAATAAATAATTTTAACTCTTGCGAGCGAAACAAAAAAAATGCTCCCAATTCCGGCCACTGATTTCAGTTGTTCCGAATTCCGGCCACCTGCGCTCCTAATTCCGGCCAACCAAATTTCAAAGACAAATTAGGTTACAAAATGCTATTGATTTGCAAAATAATTTTTTTTTTTAAACTATAATATTAAAAATAATTAAATAAAAAAAAAAATAAGTCATTATTGAACGTTTGGTTTATTTATTTGGTTTTTAAAAATCATGCAGTGACTCGCAGAAGTATTTTGCATATTCTTTTCCATGTACGCCACTCTTAGTCAAATTTTATTGAATCTATATTGGTATCATTGGAAAGGTCATTGGAAACATTGCAACAACAAAGCAGCAATAATAACCGAAACATTACAACAAAGCTACAATAAGCATTGAACTATTACAACAACAACAACATGTAACTGTATTAAAATAGTTGTGATATTGTTGCGATGTTTAAAAAGTACCAAAAAAAATAGTGCCCAAAATTAGTGAAGACACCTTTTCAAAAGTCACCAATTATTCAGGAAAATGAAGAACAAATTGAATACTTTATGTGAGAAAAATCGTAACTTTTAACCTTATATCTCGGAAAGTAGATTTTTCCGACCAAATATGTTTGCAGATTCGGTTTTAGGACGTCAAAATACATCATACAAAAATAAATTAAGGGCAAAAATCGAATGGGCCCTCAAGTACATTTAAGCCAAATCTGATACAGCTGCACCCTCCGCCACAATTGAGAGTTTTATTGTGGTTGCGCCCACTTTTTCCAAATTATTTTTGGAATCAATTAGTTTAGACCCATAAAAAAATAATGGACAAGAAATAGATGAAGTTATAAATTCGAAGTACCGGCCACTGGCCGGATTCCGGAGCACTTCATTTTCACTTTTTAGTGCAACCCAATTTCGGTCACTTTTATTTTGTCTAAAAGTTATTAAACTTTATATTTACGATTTTAAAAACTATCTGAAAGGAATAAGGAACTTGAATTTTGAAGCTTTTTCATGTTTACAATCAAATTTTCACAGAGTCAAAACTGCCTTTTCTTTAGAAATTTACATAAATATGTTAAAATTGAAAAGCTGATTGCATAAAATCTGTAACTCATAGCCTATGACGGATTTAGGTCCTTGTGTACATAAATGTGCAAACAATCAAAAAAAAAAAGAAAAAAAATTCATATTGAGTAAAATATATCGTTTAGAAACATTAATGTGACGAGCTTGAAAACACCGAAGTTACGGCCACTTGACGGAATTCGGAACACTTCACTTTTTAGTGGTACCCAATTCCGGCCACTTCTATTTTGATAATAATTTATTGTATTTTATGTTTACAACTTAAAGTATTGTATTTTTGTGATCTCAATAATACACGTATGCACTACATAAAAAAACTTACAGTTTCCTTTTTTTTCTTGTGGAAAACGTGATTTTAAATTTTTCTACTTTTTAGCATTTTGCACATTGAAATTCACTCAAAACGATCGTTTCGTGACAACGAAAATTCTTCTAATGAAATCAAAAACAAATCTGTCATTGTTTGAAATTTCATTTTCGATGGATAAATTGTAAATATCGACAAATAAGTAAAGTGGCCGGAAATAGGCACTATGACGGAATTCGGTACACTTACGTTATGTCATATAAAAAATCAGCTATTTCATAATTGAAATGTTAACGGTTTAGCTTAAGCGCACGCACCTTGACAAACAATACTTTGAGCGACTCCTTATCAAAAACTCGTCCCGCAACTTCAGTGACGATTTAAAATCCCAGTTTGGATGATTTCAAATTTTTTTTTCTGGCAGCACTGCCAGATTCTTTTGGGTTAGCAGATTCTCTTGAGTAAAAAGGAGTACAGAGTTGCTCGGTTTTACACAACATATTTTTTCTAAAACAAAAAAAATTAAAAAAATTTTTACAAAATTTTTTTTCTAAAATTACAAAAAAAAAATATTTTTAGTATCTACCAGTGATGGCATTTGACGCGTCAACAAAATCATTTGAAGTTTTTGACGTAAAATTTGATCCGTAAAATTTTTGACCAAAACAGCAAAAATGCTCCAGCGAAAAATAAAATACTGCAGTCAATTTTGAACGGGCTTTAACCAGTTTTGGCTCGTTGAAAAAAATCGTCTTTATTTCAAAAATCTCGTTTTTAGCCTCGAAATCCCTCGGCCCTTTTAAGGTACGAAAATCTCTGAAATGAGGGCGAAATCCCCGGTTCTGGCAACACTGCCCCACATATACATCAGTTCGCTGATTGCAAAAGAGTAAACAATTTCTTACACTAAATTAGTTTTCTCTTTAACTTCGTTACGGTAAATCTCCGATACAGAAGATTTTGAGGGTAGTTGCGTAGTACAAAGTTACATTAATTTTGCTTTTAAATTATTTTTTTTGACATGGCACTTTTACACTGAGAGGAAAATGTTTTAAAACGATTCGGTTTAAAAGATTTGTTCAATTTCCAAACACGTGCGTTAAGAACAAATTTAAAAACGCAGTCATTTAATTTTAAAATAATGCACTACAATCTAATCTTAAAGCAAACTCGTTTAATTTAAACAATTTGTTTACAAAATTGAAAACAATAATTTTTAAATTGAATGAAATTGTGTTAAAATTTGATAAATTTCCTTTCAAATTGATCTGTAGCACAATGTCTAAAAAAAAAATATAATGATTGCGTTTTAAAATTTCTTTTTAATGCACTTGTTTTTAAATTAAACAAATTTTTTGTAAGCTCTATTTTAAAAACCAATGCACTAAATTTTTCATTCAGTGTACATTTTGCGATTAGGGGTCGATATGTTTTAAATTTTTAGATGTTCGTCCAATAATAATTATAATCTCTCAATTTCGTTAGTCTTCGCATATTTGGATAGAAGGTTGAAATTTTGTATGAGTCTTCGTGGGCCGGGGCTAATGATGAGAAAAATCTCAAACTTGGAAAAATGGGCGTGTTTCCCGCCTTTTTTGACTGAAAATAGTGTTTTGCCCTTCACGATGAGCTATAAGATGGAAATTTGACATGATGTTTCTTGGGCTGTGTCTAATGATGGGAAAAATTTCAAAATTTATAAAATGTAGGTGGTTCCAACTTTTGTTTAGTATTCCACACTTATTACTTTTAAAAAGTAATAATTACATTTTTTGCAATTTATTACATCAGGAATCACGGATTATGGGAAAATATAAGGGAAGATTGAATAAGCAGGGTGGTATTACACAAGGAAAAAAACCCATCGTAAAATTTAACTCAACAACTTCAAAGTAAGTTCGCTCCATTTTGAAATTAAATTTTCCAGTTCAAAGTGAGGCTGTATATTCTATTTTACCAGGCTATCATGAGCGTCACAAGCTTGATTTGAGGTATTTCATTTTCGCTGCCAAAACTACCAAGATTGAACCACCTCAAAAAAAATTTAAATTTTTAAATAAAAATGCATTACCTCAAATTGAAGTGGAAATTTTTGAAGTAAGCTGAAAACAACTTCAAAAAGAAATTGTCCACTTGAAAGTGAGGTTGCTCGTACTTGTTTTAAAATTTTCAACTTTACCAAACTATTAGGACGGGTTCTGCTTGATTTGAGGTGTTTTTTTTGTTTTTTTCTGGGTGTATGGCCGCAAATATAGTGCGCCCTTGGAAATTTTTTGGGATATTCATTCCGTGGAGTATTGTAGCAGCCACCAAGTGCTTCGTTGCAACTTTTTTGAGTGAATCACATCACTTGTGAGCATGGACCGTCAAGAACCGGTTCTGGAATCGGAACCGATTCAATTCATGGAACCGAAACCGGAACCGATATTTTGGATAGTCTGGGAACCCGAACCGAAACCGGAATGATATTTTTTAAATCTGAGAACTGGAACCAATATTCGTTTCGGTGTCAGTCCATGCTTGAGAGTTGGTTTAATCCCAAGCATTATTACCGTTGTGTGACTAAAGTGTCAATTTGTCACTTTTTTGACTGTCTCGCCACCATGATACCAATTTTTCAAAAAAGGCTTAATTTGCTACTTTTTAGCAATTTTGTGCGACTTTTTCCCCTTTTTTGGTTAACAGCTTTATTCATTTAAAAACTGAAGAAAACCATAGTTAACAACATTGGTTTTCAATATTCAGGTAAACAAATCACAAAATGAATCACTTTGTACAAATTATCTGAATATTATTAAATACAAGCTGGCCCCGACCCGCTTTGCGGGGCCTAAAAAACCTTTATAGTTGCATTGTTAAATTTATCCTATAAGCACACAGATATGGTAACACTGTTTGTGTGGGAAAAATTAAGTGCTAGGTGGCAAACAAGTTAATTTTTGGTCATATGGTATTTGCTACATATTTTCTAAGTACATATTTTCTAAGTAACTTAGAAAAATTATTTATTGAATCTTTTAAGAATATTTACTTAGATCTAAATACCAATCTAAATGCAAATCAAAAAATGTATTTGTCCAAAGGTAATCATGGTTAGGGCTTGTACAAAAACATTAATATTTCTTAAAAGTGTTTGCATTAAATAATTTTAAGTAATTTTCTATAATTTGAAGAAACATAACTGGTGCCGATACTTTACTCGAAAAACCTTTGAAAATTCATTTGTTTTGATAAATTTGCATTACAATTCTATTGTATAGAAAAAAAGTCCTAAAGACGCACGTATTGGCTACTGCAATCCCACCTGTCATGAATCACCAAAAAAATGTCCAAAGACACACTGGTGACAACTGCACTCCCAAATTACATGAATCACTCAAAAAATTTCCAGGGACGCACTTAGGAGCTGGCCTAATCCCACATGGCAAGATTCACCCAAATAAAGTGCAAAGACCCCACTAACCCCTATTTATTGCAATACACGAACATTATGTTCCTGTTGAACAGACAAAAAATCAAAATAGAAAAAAAAATCAAAATAGAAAAAAACTAGAGAGTGGACTATCTTCGGCTATACCGAAGTTGAAATACCCCCACACAGTACGAAGAAGTACCTCGAACATATAAAAATGTGGTCTCAAGACACTTTTTTTTGAGCCAATTATAGGTGGTTTTGGAGCCCGGACCATGTCCAAAATCCATTTCTAAAAATTTCCAATTAAAACCACAAAAAAAAAAAAAATTGGTCTCAAGACCCCATTTAGACCCTTATATATGTGGCTTCGGAACCTCGGACCATGTCAAAAATACGTTTCTAAACATTTCCAATCGAATACAACAATAAAAAATGTTTACCTTTTTTTTCGGTGTATGGGAGCCACGCCCAGTTTTTGTCCGATTTGGCTGATTCTCGAACTTGATCTCAGTATTCACGAGAAAAACATGTACCCAAAGTTTCAAGTCGATATCTCCAAAACTGCGACCGCTATCGTGCGGACGGACAGACGGACGGACAGACAGACGGACATCGCTAAATCGACTCAGGAGGTGATGCTGATCAAGAATATATATACTTTTCCATACAGAACACGCCCCCTTATGGGCGTTACAAACGTTGTGTCAAAGTTAGTATACCCTGCCACAGTCAGTGTGGGGGTATAAAAATCTATGCGCGTAGTAAAACCAGAGAAGAAAGTCTTTTGGATGCATTTATGTATACACAAAACTTCAATAATTCACAATTTATTGTTAAATGGTTGTGATCACATGAAATGCTATTTGCAGGAAGTTTAAAAATTGTATAAATACATCGATACACCTTAAAACACACATGCTATGTTCCCAAAAATTTTTTATTGTTGTATTCGATTGGAAATGTTTAGAAACGTATTTTTGACATGGTCCGAGGTTCCGAAGCCACATATATAAGGGTCTAAATGGGGTCTTGAGACCAATTTTTTTTTTTTTTGTGGATTTAATTGGAAATTTTTAGAAATGGATTTTGGACATGGTCCGGGCTCCAAAACCACCTATAATTGGCTCAAAATAGGGTCTTGAGACCACATTTTTTTATGTTCGAGGTACTTCTTCCTACTGTGTGGGGGTATTTCAGCTTCGGTATAGCCGAAGATAGTTCACTCTCTAGCTTTTGATAAAATTACAAACTTTGGTCGTTTTTAAATACATTTAGTGTAAATTTAAACCAAAAAAGTAAATTAAACATACATCGCGTAAGTTTCTTTGAAATTTACTATCAGAGTATGTAGCTTCGCAAACAACAACATGTAAAAAGTTGAAAAGACGCCACCCGTGAAATCGTGATAAATTGCAGCAGTCGCATAAATTCTTCATTTGGCATTAATTAAACAATTTAATACATTTCATATAATCCGGAGGATCCTCGTCAGCAGTTAATTATTCTAGTGTTATAAGTTATTATAACTAATAGCTTTTAAGCGCAATGCATAAATGCGAAATATGTGGAATAAAATTAAAAGAATTAAAATTGTATTAGAAGCATTTATACAACATGCATAAAAACAAAAAAAAATGTAGATTTTAAGTGTTTGTACGAGTACGAGTGCTCGGCATGCATCGGAAAATGTACCAAAAATTGGTTGTTTGATTTTTTTCTTCATTATATATTTTTAAATGTTCACGTATCTATATATAAGATTATGTAAGTTACAAAATGTATCAATTGGAAAAACAAATAAAGACAAAGTCCAAGTACTTAAAAGTAAACTACTTTGAATTAATTTAACTAGGGTTGGATTTAAAATTACACATCCAAAGAGTACTTCTCAAGGTGAATTTAAACATTTGGTTCTTATCTTTACAAACATAACGTTTCGACTATTTAAGCATTTGGTGTGGAAGTTTACACATAACGAATACACATATGATGTGTACAATTAACATGTGTGTAAAATTACACTCATTAAACTAGGTTATCAGTTGCCTAGTTTAATGAGTGCAAAATTACACAAATATTTCTAAGAGTGTAATATTTCAATCTACCCCTTTAAAATTAATTTTGGATATTTAATAAAATTTACTGATCTTTAATTCACTGCAATTACGTCACTACACTAGAATTTGAAGAAATTGAGCAACGAAAAACTAAATAATCACTTTCGCATGCATAATTTATCTTAGTGATCATATATTTTGATTCATAAAGGCATTATTTTCATTACAAAATGGTTTTTTCACATTTTCTGTATTTGTGTAATTGTTTTGGCACAGAAAAATTGTCAGAGTTCTAAGGCGTCTAAAATTATTCAACGCCCGTTTTTTATGGTGGCACGGCTGAGCCGGCTGCGGTCGCATGTGGAAGTATGTGCATTTTGATATTTATTTTCTATAAAATTACGGGAGTTAAGTAGTATTGATAGGATATTAATTGATAAGTAGTGCTGCAAGTTTGATGTTGTAAATTGATAATGCAGTGTAAAACGTGATACTATCAGTTTATTGTTTTTCATACCAATTTAACAAAAAAAGTATCAATATGATATGAAAAACGAATGGAATGATACAATTCTCATCAAATTAATAAATTTTGACATGAAATTAAAATTGAAAGGCAGGCAATTTCAATTTTACATGATTTTTTTATGTCAGTGTAGAAAGCTGAAATTTGGAACACTGATAGAACTCCGGTGACAATGCATTCTATTAAATGTTGGGGTCCATCAGAGGCGTAGGGGGCTGTAGGGGGACTCAAACCCTTTTTTTTTTAAACATGGCATAACTTCCAATTCCTTCAAGCTACAATGATGAAGGTGAGTTCTTATTGACAAAATTAAGTTTTATACCCTTTAGAAAGGGGTGGTGTGGGGGCAAAGGGGAGCGGGATGGATTTA
Source organism: Heteromyza rotundicornis (assembly GCA_951394025.1). Classification (NCBI taxonomy): domain Eukaryota; kingdom Metazoa; phylum Arthropoda; class Insecta; order Diptera; family Heleomyzidae; genus Heteromyza; species Heteromyza rotundicornis. The sequence goes on from OX596012.1 coordinate 44,207,693, forward strand.
ATTTAAAGTTCTAACTTTTGTTGGCTACTTCAAAATCTGCAAAGATATTAGGAGGACAGTAGCCAAAAACCCTAATTTTAAATCGAAATTGCTGAAATTAACTTAAAGGAAATTTATTTTCTGCTTTTTAGTCGGTTAAAGGGTTATATTTTTAAAAACTTGTTTTTCACTCTTTTTTTATTAACTTTTAAATTTAGGAGTTGTTTTTAAAAGTTTTTTGAAAAGGTTAAAAAAGATTTTTATATTTTAGAATTATTTTTAACAGTTATGAAATCAAAGTTGCTTTTAACTCTTATTCAAAAAACTTTTTGATAAAAGTTGTAAAAGTTAACTGTTAACTAATTAACTAGTTAATGCCCAGATTTGAATAAGGGGCATATAAAAGTTTAACCCATTTCCGCCCACAGTTGCGTTTGCGCAAAAGTACGGCGAAAAAAAGATTAAAAATAGATAAAACTATTTTTTAAAAAAACAAAGATACCATTTTGTTAGTTAAGGTTCAATCTTTCTAAAAATATTGGATACTTAGACTATTAACCACTGCCCCGCCCCCACCAAAACCATAAAAATTACCTAAAAAATTGTGGTTTTTCAACGATTTTTAAAAAATATAACAACAAACTTTTTTAATGAAATCTTTTTTGTTTTATTTAGTTTGAACCTTTATCTAATAAAGAAAAGAAAAAAGCAATCGCTGAAAGCAAAACAAATACTTGCATTTAATTTTTCCAAACAGTGTTGCGCAAACGCATCACTGGGCGGAAACGGTAGCAAAAATATGATTTTTCTTGTTGGTGTGCTTGACAATTGTACAATCGATTCTATGCTCTGTCGCTAGAATCGCAAGCGAAAAAGTAAAATTTTGACCCACTGGTACCCTAATCCACCGGTCACCTGATAGCATTTAAAGTCCATGGATCCCACCCGGCATGATTCACCCAAAATATTTCGAAAGCCGTACTCGGTGGCAGCTGGAATCCCGCCTGACATGATTCACCAAAAAAATAAAATTTCAAATTTTCCGCTGACTTTTGAATTTTTTTTGCAAATGCAGTTTCGCAATCGATTCTATGTTTATTCAATTTTATTTCAATTTCAATTTTTATTTCATATATACTTAGTACAATAAGACATTGATTCTTTTATAGTACATGTAGGAAGGAAGTATATATCAAGAAAAGACTTATATAATACAATTAAATTAAAGTGGAAATTATAGTTTAAACAAAAAAGAAAAGAAAAATAATAAATAAATAAGAAGAGAAAGAAAATTTACGCAAGCAAATTATATTTGAATTTTCTTATTCAAATTTCGTTGCACAGCTATAGTGACCGCTGCCTTTATCAAATTTATTTTTTGTTATTTCGTTTATGAGTGAGTCATTTATGAAAAGTTTTTGAAGTGATACAAAAAATGACGAAAAGCTTTTTGACGACCGCAGGAATCTGCGATAAATTCGGTCATATCATCGAAAAAGGTTCTGATTGGAATCGACTAGGATGCCGTGTGTGCAGAAGTCAAACTATATGTAGATGTAAAGTTGCATTACATGTTGAATGTTTTTCCAAATATCATAACTTAATAATACAAATAAATTAAATTTTTCAATAAAAAGTCCTACATACATTCAAAGTACTTTATTGCATTTTTATATTCTACACCTTAAAAGGTACGGATATACATAACTTTTCACTTTTGTCGAAAGTTTGTAACCTCCAATATTCTTTCACATCCCCCAAACGCCCCCATATGTGCCCTCTATAGCCGCCTATGTCACCCTTACGACCCCCCATATGTCCACTATATTTATTCCTCATGTCCACTTATGTCCACATAGTTCTGATATATCCCGCCCATGACCATCCTATCTTCGCTCTACTGTCTAACTATGTTGCCCCTATATCATCCCATGCCCCTCCATGAGCCCCCTATGTCCCCCGTCAATATCATACACACTAAAAAAAAGTAATGAAATTTTTCAATATAATCGTCATACAAAGTACCTTTTTACATATGAAAATTTAGACCCTATATCTGACCAGTGATGCGTTTGCGCAACAGGCTGGTGCTCCGGATCCGGAAGTCAAAAAAATTTTACATGAAGTGTTTTTTGACCAAAATAAGCAATCTCGAAAAAATTTGAACTTTTTTTGCTGTGAACGGAAATGGGTTAAACTCTCTAAACGTTTTTGCCATCGGGTCACACGCAAAATGTTGTCAAAATATTTTACGCAGGTAAAAAATATGTCACTTTTTATCAGGGTTGGCAACCGAAACCGTAACCGAAACCGAAACCGAATGAAACCGATTCATTTTAGGGAGCGTAACCTAAACCGAAACCGATTCGCCGTAACCGATTGAATGGGTTCAACCAAAACCAATTGAAAAGGTTACGGGTTTTTAATCGGTTTTCAAAAGGTTTTCGTACACAAAATTGACTTGAAGTTTTTTTTCCTAAGAGAAAATTCATCGTATTTCATTTATTTATTTCATATATTTTTAAAATATAGGAAATATTTTTTTTAAATATTCAATTAATCTTTTTATAAGGCCGTCGCACACAGAGGTGATATTCGCTATATAATTTCAGAACTATTTCCATATTTAAAAAAATCTAGCTTCGAAAACGCAAAGTGCCTCACACAAGCAGCGATTTCACCGCAGTAGATTTTGTTTGTTATTTATTATATTGCTACGGACACAATCAAAAAGTCTGACTGAAATGGTTCTGAAAATGACTATTTTGTTTGTTATTTATTAGACTACTATGGAAACAGTCAAAAGGTTTATTTTCAAACTGATTCGAATTTGAAATGAAACTGGCTTTTTGTGTTTGTTATTTATTGTATTGCTATGGAAACAGGCTGTATAAAAAACGCTATATTTTCAAAGATGCAATTATTTGTGACAAAATTAATATCGAAACCGCCTGCGGCACGAATAACGCCTCTGTGTGCGCAGGCATTTTTATGGTTTTTGAAAAGACTTGGAAAATTTTCGCTATTTCTTCGTAGTTTTATATGGCAGCATTTTTCGTCCGACTTAGCTGATTCTCGAACTTGATCTCAATTCGGAGATAAAAACGTAAACTCAAAGTTTCACATCGATGTCTCAAAAAAAAAAACATTCCAGCCTGTATGGTGACAGAAAGACGGCGATATGGCTAAATCTGTTTTCGATGCTGATCATGAATATATCCATACCGGACATGCGTCCTTATGGACGTTTCAAACGTTGTGTAAAGTATAAAAAATAAAAATTTAAGCAGAAATTTGTTTGAAAATGCGATTAGATAAGGAAATTCGGTAAATGTAGTTAGATTCAGCAATTCAGATTGAATTGATATAAAATTTCCTAATATTGGGCCATCTAGAAACCTTTTAAAACCTAAACCGAAACCTTTTCAATCGCTCCAACCAACCGAAACCTTTTCAAAATCAAGGAGCGAAACCGATAACCAAAACCGATTGGCAAGTGGGAATAAAACCGAAACCGAAACCTTTATTCGATTCGGTTGCCAACCCTGCTTTTTAAGTCAACATAATATTTTAAGTTATGTCACGATGACAACGCTGAATATGTGCCACCTTTTTAAGACAAATTCAATTTTTTTGCCCATTTTTAAAAATTTTCAACGGTAACCCTGATCCCAAGTGAAGTTAAAATATCCATAGTTGGTCTAACCCCAAGTGACGTGATTCGTCCTAAAAAGTTAAAATGACACTCTTCGGAATTGGTCTAATCTCAAGTGACATGATTCACCCTAAAAAGTTGCAATAGTAGTTGGTCTAATCCCAAGTGACATGAATCGTCCACAAAATGTCCAAGGACGCACTTGGACGCAGGGATATACTTGTTGGCAGCTGCAATCTCTTCCTCATGATTCACCCATCAAAATTTCGAGCGTCGCACTTGGTGGCGGCTATAACCCAGGGCATAACTATTATAAGTTTTATCGCAAAAAAATTGCCGCATAACTATTACATCATGGACATGGATCACCAAAAAAAATTCCAATGACGCACCTGGGAGTTTCTCTAATCCCAAATGACATGAATCACCCAAAAAAGTTCCAATGACGCACCTGGGAATTTCTCTAATCCGAAATGACATAAATCACCCAAAAAACTTCCAATGACGCACCTGGGTGTTGCTCTAATCCCAAATGACATGAATCACCCAAAACCAGGCTTCACCATCATCACCACCACCGAAGGAACACAATAAATATTGTGGCAACGTAAAAAAAATATTTTCAAATCATAATAGTTATGCCGTAACTTTTAAAAATATTTTCCAAAAATAAAAGTCACGAGCAATGGAAAAAATATTTTAAAGCAATAATAGTTATGCCGTAACTTTTAAAAATATTTTCCAAAAATAAAAGTCACGTGCAATGAAAAAAATATTTCTCTCTCATAATAGTTATCCGGCAACGTAAAAAAATATTTTCAAACCATAACAGTTATGCGGCAACTTTTAAAAATATTCCTTAAATCAGGGCAACTTTTTCGTTTCAAAAAATTTAAATAATAATTATTTTGGGCTCTTGATCCCTGGTACAATTCACCCAAGAAAATTGGATAAAATACTTTCGTGCACTTACTTTCAATCTAATTGGTAAATTTAAAAAACCCACTTTTGTAGATTTAGTGTTACAAGCACACAAAAATTTACAAGATTTTTTTCAATAACGGTTAACAAACAATTTTTATTGATCTGAATAAAATTTTTTCAATTTAAAAATTTTTTTTTTTTTTTTAAAAAGAAATATGTTAAAATTATTTTGTTGACCGTATATTGAAAACTTTACGAATTGGATAAAGGGTTTTGTGTGTGTTTTACTTTTGAATGGACACCAATTTTAATAGTTTTAAACAACAATTGGTGTATCCGTTCCCGCTATAATACCAAAACTACTGAAAGTAAGTTTTTCGTGTTTAGCATGAAATGGAGCTGGCAGAACAAATCCCGGGATCCCGGGATTGTGATTTCAAATCCCGAAATCCCGTGATTTTCAAAAATACTTCGGGATTGAATGCCTAAGTCGATATACAGCGGTTGAAAAAGTTTGAGTTTTTATTGTTATTTTACAACTGAGATCACAAAGTATAGTTAAGCAAAAAAGAAGAAAAAAGTCGAAAACAAAAAAACCATTCAAGGTTGGACAGAAAAAGTGTGCGTACAAAGTATTTTAACTTAAATAATATGTTGTGTTTTGAATATTTTTAGTAGCTGGTAGGATATCCTTTGCGTTTAATAACTTCAAGAAGCCTTTTTTCACCAGTTTGGCAGTGTCTTCGGCACTTATTTTGCTCCATTCCTGTGTTATGATCTTTTTAAGCATATCCTTTGAAGGAATAGTGCGGATATGGCGCTAGATGAAATTCCATAAATGGGATTTAGATCGGGTGATTGTGGGTGTGTGTGAAGCTGTTTTGGTGCAACCAGAGCTTAACTTATTTCCGTCCAGAGCAAAAAAAATCGAATTTTTTCCAGGGTGCGGAAAAACTCGCCATTTTGCGATGATAAATTGACGTGATAAATTCACTAGCGTCTATCCGCGAACGAACACATTTGTACGCTCGCTCGTTAAAAATGTGTATACATGCAACGAGTGCAATTTTTTTGTGAACGCTCGTTTTCTAATGAATTTATCACGTCAATTTATCATTGCAAAATGAATTGATCGCAAGAAGATTGAATTTTGAATCGATCGTGGGCTTATTTTTTAAAGTTCGTGGGTTAAGCGCTGGTGTAAAAAGTAAACAACAATTTAATCGAAAAAGTAAATTTTTTAATTGAAAACCCTTTTCTTGTTATTGTTTAAACTTTTATCCTTAATTTTAAGTAATTTTTTTTTAATATTGAACTTGTTTATTGTTTAACAATAAACATTTTATTTTATTAATAAAAATAAAAATAATATTATAAAAATAATATTATAAAAACTCTCAAGTGTCGTTATAACTTGCCTGCTTTGAAAACAAGTCGTTGAGGATACAAAATGTTTACTGCAAAATACGCTCGCGATTAATTCGCGAATAAATCATTACCATACAAATGAACGAATCAACGAGTGAATTAATCGCCGACGCTTGCAGTGAAGATTTTTCGTTCGTGATATATACGAGCTTTTCTTTCGGTTGCGAGCGATCGTAAATGCTTTTGTTCGCTGCGTAACTTTTTCACTCATGAGTTATTGAAAGCAACAAATTATTGGTGCGATTAGTTGTGAGAACAATTGTATTTTAATCGTTCTCCGCACCCTGATTTTTTCGAGAATTTTGGTGAGATTGCTTATTTTGGTCAAAAAACTCTCCACGCACGGTGTAGTAAACTAGGTGAGGCAAGTAGCATTTTCCACTTCCAGACGTCAGATTTTTCCCCCTGCCGTACGTCATTGAAAGAGGAATTGAAATGATTCAGGGCTATCATTTTTGGCATATTTGATTGGAAATGTACAGAAAAATTAGTAATATGCTGAAAAAGGCAACGCTGATAACTGAATTTTGAATTTGAAAGAACGTCATTGAAAACGAAAGCAAAGAAAATCATAGAGATGACAGGAATTGAAGTGAGAGCATTGTTCCTACTTGCCTCACCTGGTTTACTCCACCGTGACTCCACGTAAAATTTGTTGCGCAAACGCATCACTGGTCAGATATAGGGTCTAAATTTTCATATGTAAAAAGGTACTTTGTATGAATATTATATTGAAAAATTTAATTTTTTTTTTAATGGGTATGGTATTGACTCATGGAGGGGTATGGGATGATATAGGGACAACATAGGGAGACCGTAGAGCGAAGATAAGATGGTCATGGGCGGGACATAGGGGCGTTATAGGTACGTATAGGGAGAACTGTGTGGGATTACAGCTGCCACCAAGTACGACTTTAGAAATATTTTGGGTGAATCCTGCCGGGTGGGATTATCTAGTGCGTCCTTGGACTTTAAATTATATCAGGTGACCGGTAAGTTAGGGAACCGATGGGTCAAAATTATACTTTTTTGCTTCCGATTCTAGCGACAGAGCATAGAATCGATTGGGCAATTATCAAGCATACCAACAAGAAAAATCATATTTTTGCTACCGTTTCCGCCCAGTGATGCGTTTGCGCAACACTGTTTGGAAAAATGATGTGCAAGTATTTTTTTTGCTTTCAGCGGATGCTTTTTTCTTTTCTTCATTAGATAAAGGTTCAAACTAAATAAAACCAAAAAGATTTCATTAAAAAAGTTTGTTGTTATATTTTTTAAAAACCGTTGAAAAAGCACAATTTTTTTAAGTAATTTTAAAGGTCTCGGTGGGGTCGGGGGAGTGGTTAAAAGTCTATGTATCCAATATTTTTAGAAAGATTGAACCTTATCTAACGAAATGGTATCTTTGTTTTTTTAAAAAAATAGTTTTATCTATTTTTAATCTTTTTTTCGCCGTACTGTGGGCGGAAATGGGTGAACAACTTCAGCGGTGTGCAGGGTTCGGACTAGGGCTTTCGATCCAGGATTCAGGGATCCCGGGATCCCGGTTCATTTTTAGTCCCGTAAATCCCGGGATATTTTTTCCTAAATCCCGGGATTTTCGGGACTACATTTTAAATAAATTAGTCCATAAAAAAAGTTGAATACAAGAAAAATACAACTTTTCATCGCTCATAAAATATAAAAAAAATCGTGTAAGCAGAAAAATTGGATTTAACAACATTTGGACAACCCCAAAATGAAAAAAAAATTTATTAAAAAAATTACGAAAAAAAATTGTTTGTGCTTGAAATTTTTTCATTAAGAAAAAAAATGTATACTTATTTCAAAAGAAAATTGATATTTTCAGTCTTAGCGAACGTACAAAAATGAATTGCTTAGTAAACATAATTAAGTAAAACTGGAAACTGATACAAAAGTAATTTCAGAAACCTTACTTAAGCATATTTTGAATTGAATTGTGTCGTTCCTAATGAAACAGAAACTCAAATACTGAAAATAAAAAAATTCTTTAATTTGTACCTTTAATAAATTTAAATTAATGTTTATGTTTAGTTATTTAAGCTAAAACTATCAGTTTTACAATAAAACATATAAAAAACATTTTTTTTTTTTTAAATGCATTTTGTTTGTAAAAGTAACAAATCCCGAAAAATCCAGTCCCGAAAATCCCGGGATTGCGAGAAGCCTTCGGGATCGAAAGCCCTAGTTCGGACTTAACAAATCCAATTCCGGAGTAAATGAAAAAGAAATGCGTAGTAGAATCTATTTTTGCGGAGTAGATTTCTAATTTTGACTTAAATATACTTTTTTCCCTTTTTATACCCCCACACTGACTGTGGCAGGGTATACTAACTTTGACACAACGTTTGTAACGCCCATAAGGGGGCGTGTTCTGTATGGAAAAGTATATATATTCTTGATCAGCATCACCGCCGGAGTCAATTTAGCCATGTCCGTCTGTCTGTCCGTCCGTCCGTTCGTCCGTCCGCACGATAGCGGTCGCAGTTTTGGAGATATCGACTTGAAACTTTGGGTACATGTTTTCTCGTGAATACTGAGATCAAGTTCGAGAATCAGCCAAATCGAACCAAAACTGGGCGTGACTCCCATACACCGAAAAAAAAGGTCAACATTTTTCAAGTCTCTTTTATTGCTGCATTCGATTGGAAATGTTTAGAAACGTATTTTTGACATGGTCCTAGGTTCCGAAACCACATATATAAGGGTCAAAATGGGGTCTTGAGACCAATTTTTTTTTTGGACGATTTGATTGGAAATTTTTAGAAACGGATTTTGGACATGGTCCGAAACTCCAAAACTATTTATAGGTGGCTCAAAAAGGGGTCTTAAGACCACATAATTTTATGTTCGAGGTACTTCTTCCTACTGTGTGGGGGTATTTCAGTTTCGGTATAGCCGAAGATAGTCCACTCACTAGTTATTTAAATCTTCAAATATACTACTTTTGAATACAAACATAAACGAAAAAACAAACAAATAACATTTGCTCCAAACTAAGTCGTTTTGCCGCGAATAATAAATAACAATCGATATACGCTTTTTTTTATCGACCAGAAAGAAAGTAGCTCAGTGGCACAGCGTGTATGTGCGCAACTTATAAACCTTACGTCCCGCGTTCGAATCCTAGATGAGCTGGACGAAAAAATTCTTTGAGTGTAGACTTATTGAAATGTTCTATCGCAAAAAAAAGTCGCTTTATTCTGCTTATTCTAGAGATAAAGGGCTTTCTGCGTGTAACACGGCCGTGGTAGTCATATTTCTTTATTATTTTTCGAACGGTGTCAACGGAAATTGGTTTCTGAAATTTATCTTTAACATCTTTCGCTAATTCGGATGTACATAGTTACACGAGGATTCGATTTCACAGTATTAATCAAACTTCGAGTTTCCCGTATTGTCAGTATCGATGGTTATCCAGATCGAGGCTTCGCCATTAAGATTCCACCTGTGGTAACAAATGTTACCACCTGTTTATTAGAAGTTAGTGGGGAATTCCCCTTTCACATTTTGTACGCTGACCTTTTCTTCGGGTAAGTTGCCACTTTGTTGAAATATATAATTTTATCTTTTTATACCCTACACCTCATGATATATGGGTATATTCACTTTGGTCTGATGTTGGTACCACCAAGAAGGAGACGTGTCTGGTATAGAAAACTATATATATTCTTGATCAGCGTCACTTCCTGAGTTGATTTAGCCCTATCCGTCTGTCCGTCCTCTTTTTTGTAAACACGATTCCAGGAGCTAGAAGAAAGCTAGGGACCCCAAATTTTGGATTTATACTTTTTAGGCCCTAGAAGGAGTTCGGTATTGAAAATGGGCGGAATCGGTCAACTGTCACGCCTACCTTCCATATATGTGAAAATCGTGTTTTTACCGAAATTTTAAGATTTCATCGAAACAGTATGATATTTTGCATAGGGGGGTTTTTTGGGTCGCTGATTTCGAATTTGATGTCGGAATTTAAAAATTCAAGATGGTGAAACCAATATGGCGGCCAAAATTTAAAGATTTCATCAAAACAGTATGAAATTTTGTATAGGGCGGATTTTGGGGTCGCTGATTTCGAATTTGATGTCGCATTTTCAAAATTCAAGATGGCGGAACCAATATGGCCCAGTAGGTGTAGGGTATATATAAGACGGCTTGCCCGACTGAAACTTACTCACTTGTTTTTTGCTAAACTTGACTGTGTGATCTCAGTTGTAAAATAGCAATAAGAAGTCAAAGTTTAAATAAAAAATACATTCCAGTCAAAAAAATAAGTTGTATATACTTTTATCTGACAAATAAAAAAAGTTTACTCAATGTACGCAAACTTTTTCTACCAAGTGTATACAACGAAAGTATTAGTGGTTAAAAAGTGAATAATATTAAAAAAAGTGCATAGACCGTTAGTTTTGGTTGCAACTACAACGACTTGATGTTGCTGTAGTACAGAAACAAGAAAAAACGCAGCAGCGGTAAATATTCTTTGGCGCCGATATTAAACACCTGTGGCTGTGTTTTTTTGTGTTGCTGCTCTACAATAACAGCAAGTGGTTTCCAGAGCAACAAAAACTGACGGGCATTAGTTTACATACTACTTATTGTTATGGATTATTTAAAATTTTTTTTTATTGGAAAAAGTGCATTTAATACTTTTTCTTCCCGCTATTACCAATATTGGTATTACCAATATTGTGGAGTTGCAGAATAAAATAACTTTTTTAAGGAACCAACTGGTATTTGAGGGTGCACTTGTTCAATTTCGAGAGAAAAAAAAAAACACACACCTATAAGTACCACTCTAATGTATGTAAAAGAATTCGGGTTCATTTTGGTTCCTAACGAATTTCACATTTTATTTTATTTTTCAGTTGGATTGACTTACAAAAGTTTTTAATGAGAACGACATCGCTAATTCAATCAAAAACAACGGAAAGCGGGCTGAATTTCGCACAAAACTTTATTTGTGGCTCAAGAAGCCAAGCACTCAAAAACCTGCAAATGAAATGTCGAAACGCTTGAACAAGGTACCCATGTACACAACAAATATCCTATCGTAAAAACGATTTTTGATAGCATATGTTGTTAAATGCCTAAAGACGGATTCACTGATCACGAGCTGAATGATTTTTTCAAACATATGAAACGTTCAGACTGTTTTCGGTTCGGAACAATTCAATGTTGGAACCCATAGAATACTTCACTACTCAATCCTTCAACACAACAACCCTGCAAAAATGACTACCCGAAAAAGCTAAATTTACGTTAGAAACTAATACACTCTCAGCTACTTGTCAAAATGTTCAACTTTTTTAGAAAGAGACAACAGGGTTTACATATTGAAATGTCAAGTCAAATTGTTAGTGCTACGAAACTTTGTTATGTCAAGTAGTTGAGTAAATGTTACTGGTTACTCATGCTCTTGTAAAAACAATTAATATTTCAAGTTAACTCTGCAATAAAATATTTTCAATAGCAAAAATTTTTCAAATCATGAATGAATAATTAAATACCAATTATTATATTAGGAAAAAATGAAAAAAATTCTTATTTATTGCCGAGTAGAGATTACTTAGTTGAATTTCCAAAAATGTAAAAAATAAAAAATAACACTAGCAAAGAAAAAATAATGGGCCCTATCATGAGTGGCGATTATACTACGATGAACGACCTGTGTCGTTGTTTTCATCAAATTTCTATCCATTGTGATCGAAAAAATTGACACAGGTCGTTCATCGTGGTATAATCGACACTCATGATAGTCCCCAATAAAAGTATAAAATTTCGGTGAAAAAAGGTTCTGTTGTCGCATATTCAAGTTAAAGTTTTAGTCAATAAAATGAATAACAATTTCAACTTGCACAAACGGAATGCGTTGCTAACAATTTCTTCCAGTGGTTCGGTGGTCAATGATGGGAGTGTTTTTGGTAAGAAAATGTTCAGTAGTGTGGAGGAGGATGAATTCCCAATTAGGTTAAGTGAACCGTCTAAGTAGAGGGAAGGGTTACGAAATGAAAGCTTGGGCAATAAGGAAAAACATTTCACAAAACTCTCTAAGTGTATAACTGGAGTGGAAGTTGGGAGAACAGGTCTTTAATTGACGAAATTTTATTTAGTAACTATTTTTATTTCATTCATCACTAATCCTCTATATTTTATATATCATTTGGACGTATTTAAAGTAGGAGAGCAAAATAATTTCGAGAAGGACGTCAAAAAAGCCGTGAGCTACACAATCGCCTGAAGCAAAAGAAACGGTGCAAAAAGGTCGACCAAAATAGTTAATTTCAATCCATTTTACTACCTATTTTTGTTTATTTTATGTTTTTTTCCCCAAAGTGAATTGTTCCTTTTAAAATAAAGACTTCAAAAGTCGTTCATCTCGCATGAATTACTGTGGTAAATGAAATATTTAAGTTTATAATTCTCGTATTTTTATACCCCCACACTCTTTGTCACAACGTTTGTTACGCCCTTAAGGAGGCGTGTCCGGTATGGAAAAGTATATATATTCCTGATCAGCATCACCGCCGGAGTCAATTTAGCGATGTCTGTCTGTCCGTCCGCACGATAGCGGTCGCAGTTTTGGAGATATCGACTTGAAACTTTGGGTACATGTTTTTCTCGTGAATACTGAGATCAAGTTCGAGAATCAGCCAAATCGGATAAAAACTGGGCGTGGCTCCCATACATCGAAAAAAAAGGTAAACATTTTTCAAGTCTTTTTATACCCCCACACTCACTGTGGCAGGGTATACTCACTTTGTCACAACGTTTGTAACGCCCATAAGGAGGCGTGTCCGGTATGGAAAAGTATATATATTCTTGATTAGTATCACCTCCTGAGTCGGTCGCAGTTTTGCAGATATCGACTTGAAATTTTGGGTACATGTTTTTCTCGTGAATACTGAGATCAAGTTCGAGAATCAGCCAAATCGGACAAAAACTGGGCGTGGCTCCCATACACCGAAAAAAAAGGTAAAAATTTTTTATTGTTGTATTGGATTGGAAATGTTTAGAAACGTATTTTTGGTCCGAGGTTCCGATGCCACTTATATAAGGGTCTAAATGGGGTTTTGAGACCAATTTTTTTTTTTTGGTGGATTTGATTGGAAATTTTTAGAAATGGATTTTGGACATGGTCCGGACTCCAAAACCTATAATTTAGAGCCCGACCGATTAATCGGCTTCGGCATCGGCTTCGGCCGTTATCGGCCGAAAATGCACATTCGGCTTAGGTTTTTCCGAAAAATGGCCGAAGTTTTGGCCGAAGCTTTTAAATTTTTTTCACCGGTATTTAACTGGTAGTATTTTTGCAGGGAACACACTGTGAAACGTTCAGCGTACAAAAAGAAGGAAGAATTTTTATATTTTGTGCGGATTGACGTGAACTATTCTATGGGTCTTTTCTCCAGTATTGCCAAAAGCAATATTTCTGGTATTACGAAGCTTTCGCAATACAATTTATCATCTTAACTCTATTCTGGTAACGCCGTTTAAAAAAAGTTCAACTCGTGGTCAGATAATCCGCCTTGAGTAGTCTGCATTTATCAAATTTTAACTAAAGTATGAGTATTGTTAAAGCGGTTTCTGGTAGAGGGGGTAAAAAAATGGTACCTGCAACGACTTTTGGGTGTTTTGTTTGTCACTGTTTAATTGTTTTTCCATCTCTAGCAGAAACCTCTTTCAGAACTATGTTGGACAGTGCATCAATATTTTTACTCTTCTGTATCCTCTTTCAGAAATATTACACAACACACTTAGTGCGCGCGGTATAATCGACTATTACAAAAGTCAAGCACCCTTAAATTGCAATGTAAAAAATTTAAACAAGATTTAAAGTTGTATTTTCATAGTAAAAACATGAAAATTAATGTTCTGTTATTCATATTTATATTTATCCTTTTAATAAGCGCTTAAGTTTTAAAACACGCTCAACCAACTACGCTTACCAACTTCTCTTGACTACTTTAAACCCGACGATTACCGTGGCAGTGTTTTTGATTGCCAAGTATTGCGCGATTTTGGAGCCGGTGGGTAATGCTTTGCAGTCTTCGACTCTAAACATTATAAAATGCGCCGAACATATTCAAAACACAATTGCTATTGTCGCAGAACAGCGAGAAGATGTTGATAATTGAATTCGGCAACTAGTGAAGCAGTTCAATTTGATGAATATTTTGACATTGAAATCAAGAACCCAAGGGCTTGTCAACGAAAAACTTTGCACGCAAATCCCCAATGTGGGGAGGGGAGGGGTTGCAGGCAACCACTGTTCTTGAATATTTCCATATTTGGATTCATTTAAAAGCTTCCTCAATAATCGTTTCTCCCAAAGCATCCTTTCAACACGCCATCTCTGTCCATGCGTGATTTAAAATGTAAAATGGCTGAATTTGTTAAGTCTTATAAAATCGATGCGATGGAGGAGGAAACTGAAATTTGGTAGTCTGTTTGTAAGAATAAAAATAGGTCGAAGGAAGATTTGAAGTTGTTAAACATAAAAAAAGTAGGTAAATATAACCATAAAGGACGATTAAAATTGCAGCAACCCTAAAACGTGGTTAATGGAACCAACACAAAATTGTTCGCGTACCAAGAAAATTTGTTCGCGTACAAATAAAAATTGTTCGCGTTCATCCGAAAATGGGTTGCCTTCTTAAAAGCGCAAGTTTTGAGTTATAATTAAAACAACAGATATATTTTTAAATAACATATATTATTACATTTTACACATTTTCACATATTATACATACATATTTTCATTCACTTTTTTATTTTGTATTAAAATTAAAAAAATTTTCGACGAATGTAAGTGTTTCCATTAAAAGAAAGATTTGTATGAAGTGGAAAACTAAAGAATTCGGAAATGTCAAAAAGAAAAATTTGTCTGTAGTTTCAAAACCGGAAATGATTGCAAATTGGTTGAAAATAATCCTTTTGTATGTTCCAAACATACAAAACTGAATCACTTTCTTTCAAGTATTATTATGTCTCTTTTTTCAAATAAATCCAATGATTTCGAGATCATGAAGTATCCAACTTTGTAAATGGTACCTTTTATTTCAACTTTTTTTTATAAAATCGTAAGTTTTCATTCATGACTAATTCGCATCCAACAGAACTTTGATTCAGTTTATTGCCATAATATTTGTCATTAAATTGTTCTTTTCATGGTTTTTCGAAAACAAATTCATTAGCTAATCCTTTATTTAATAGTCAACGCGTAATGAAGAAGGAAGTGGAATTTCGGTTTTAAAGTCTGTCCAAACAGTCTTACGTAAATCGTATGATGTATCTTAATTTTAAAATTTAATTTACTTAAGGAATCATCATCGAATTCTGTTTTTAAAGTCTCGTCTATAATTTCAATTAAGGAACACAAAAGTTTCCAATATTTACTTCGTATTGGTACTAAATCTCCAATTAACCCTTTCGCTACATGTTTTTCATTTCGAGCCTTAAAAATCTATTCTCCGTTAATTATTGCTATTAATGATGCTAATAGTGATAAAAAATAAAAATTTGAAAAAAAAAGTTATTTGAAAGTAGTTTTTTGGAATGTTGGCAACAAATTTGCTTAACCCTTTCGCGAATTTGTTACCATATGGCAACATCACAATTAAAGACTACGTGGACCAGCCTCGGTACAATTTACAAAAAAAAAGTTAATGCAATTTTTTTCTTTGGTTTATTAGAAGTATTTCAGTATATACATTTTTTTTCGGTTTCGGTTGCTACACGTTCAATGAAAATATACCTATAATTTTGTCCTTCTTATTTTTTTTTCAGCATTTTGATATTATATAACTATTGCATGCATTATATTATATGTATTTTATGTAAAAAAAGTTTATGTTAAAAAAAAAATTTATTTTGAACTCTCATGAATAAAATTGATGTGAATAAATGCACACTTACAATGCATTTGACTTTGATTAACTTTAATATATAAGTAAATGTAAATATATTTAATGTATTTTTTAGGAACAAATTTTTTTTTCTTATAAAAATTCATTTTTAAATGTAATACATAAACTTTGGATGGTTCTTGGATGCACAACTGTTCCCGCTCTTAGTGCTATCTTTTCGGCTAGCTTTGTGGCATTCTCCTTGGGATTCTGGTCTACTTCTTTGAGAATGAAGCTGGTGTCTCTTCTGCTAAGCTTCTTTGGTCGTCCCCTGCGCGGTTTGTTTTCTGTACTACCAGTCCCATTGTAGTTGTTAACTACGGTTTGAATAGTAGCTTTGTAAAGAGTAAAAGTAAAGAAACACCTTTACAACCTTCTTATTTTCTTTAACACAAATTTAAAATCAATACAATTTTAAATTTTTAATTTAAAAAAATTTTTTTTTTTAAATTTAACATGAATTTAAAGTTTTTTTTGTTCTAAGTTTTTTAATCAAGAAATAAAAAGTTTTTTTTAATTTGCGAAAATCGTGAAATTTTTCGAAACTTAATTATTTTTAGCTAAGTAGTTGCCAAAAAAACACTTTTGTCATAAAAACATTTTTTTTTACTTTAACAAATTAATGTTTTTGACAAAAATTAATAACAACTGGAGAGTGAACCATCTTTGGCTATGCCAAACCTGAAATACGCCCCACAAAATATGATCCTGTTAGAAGTACCTACCTCGAACATAAAAAAATGTTGAGCCCCATATTAACCCATACTGAATGAAAAAAATTGTTTTCAAATTAAAATTTTTTTTAAATTCGCATTTTAAAAAATCGTTTTTTCTGTAGTACATTTATGTGTTCATTTTTAAAACAAATGTTTTAAATTTCAATTGTCTATATTTAAAAAAATCAAAGTATTACAGTAGACCAGCCTGTTGAGCGTTTAGCGCTCACTCCAAACTCTGGAGGTGTGGGTTCGAATCCCAGTCTCGAATTTGAGAAAAAAAAGTTAACTAAATATAAATAATAAAAATTGCAAAATTTGGATTTAAGACCCATTTATATGGGGTTTTGAAACCTCGGACCATGTCAAAAGCCCATTTCTAAACATTTCCAACCGGATTATAAAAATGTTAGTATACAAAAAAATTTTTTTTGGTAAGCACTTAGTTTAAAATAATGTCAATTTGGCCAAATTTAAAACGATCTATAATTTCTTGGGTTCGCCGAACGCTGATAAATAAGGTTTTCTTTTTTTCGTAGTGTGGCAATATTTAGTTTTCCAATACCTAAAACCTATGTCTGGTCCCGAGTCGAGTGTTTTTTCATTGTGTTATTTTTAATACATTCTAAAAATTAAAACAAAATTTCTGAAATACCATTTTTTTTAGGTGCATGTAATATTTATTAGATCCAGTTTTATATCAATTTCGTAAAATGTTATTGAAACAGGAATATAGACTGATGCTGTATGAACAATCGATTTAATTTGAAAATGGCAAAAGCCAATTCAAATCTTGGTCCAAGGAATTTAACCAATTGAAAATCGATTCAGATTTGCCCAAGTTAAAATTATTTTTAACGAATTTCCTTCCAAAAAATACTGTGGAAACTGTTCTTGAATTCAAAGTTTTTGTATTAAAAATTGAAAAATAAATTTAGCAAAAAAAAAACGATTTTAGGGTTTTATGCATTTTTTGAGTCAAGGTTTTCAAATCGGTATAAAAAATTAGCTCAGTCTCGTGAATTTGCAAAAGTTTCGATTTTTAGAACAGTGTTGTCATGCATATATATAAAGGGTGTTTTGTTTTTTAAGCGTATAGAACTTTAAGTTGGCAACACTGTTTTGTGTTTAGTTTGGTTTGGCATTTCAACACAGCTTGTGCCACAATTGATTTACTGAAGGAAATGTTTGGTAACCGCATTATTTCACCTTCCGGACCCGTGAATTGGCCCCCAAGATCCGCTAGACTACTTTCTGTGGGGATATGTGAAGCAGCTAGTCTACACCGATAAGCCCGAAACGATCGACCACTTGGAGGACAACATTCGCCGCGTTATTGCCGTAAATTTGGAAGCGTTGTTCAGGCGTCAGTCTCTTCATGTTGAAATGCCAAATCAAACTAAACACAAATCACTTGACAGCTGACAAAATGGCTGCCAGTTAAAACAGTGTTGCTAACTTAAAAACACCCTTTATGTAATTGATGTAATGTATTTCTTTGGGCACAGTAATTTTAGAGCATTGTAAGATTCTGCTTGCCCATTGGCAGAACTTTATTAGCAAAGGAGACAATAGCTGCTGCGGGTTGACTAGTTGCCAAGTCACAGAACACATGGCACTGATTATCCTTGGTACCTGTAAGTGGTCGCGCAACAAAGCCGAAAATAGTCTTTTTTACTGAACGCTCTAATCCCTCATCGCTGGCCACTACACTCCAGAATCGATTATCCGGGTCAATGCCAAAATGTGAGATGTTATGCGATGAATAGTGTCGACGAAGGAAGAGACGTCGCATGTTGTCCGTGAGCGTGACGCCCTGATTCGATACCTTCAAGTGAACTTCAATGGTATGTGGCAATTTTCGCTCCGCATACAACTCATGGACGGCTTTTCGAATAGCTTCATCGCCAGTCAGCGATTCCATGTTGCAGGTGAACAGGTAAAGGACGTTACAGGCGGCGCCTTGTGCTAACAGCTGTCTTTGTGCGTTAATCAAATTGGGGTCACATACTTCATTGACAATATCTCGATCGGGCATTAGTAATTTGCAGGGCAGCGCCAATTGGTTGATGGAGTGCTGATATACTAGCGCAGAGAGTGATGTGAAGACAGGTTCATTGGTACACCCTTTCAGACGTACACCGCGAGTTGTAGGTTCTAACAAGAAATGGCGTACCAACTCATCGCCTTTCGAGTTTTCAGACACAAATACACCTAGCGGCGGCTTAGCTACTCGCAGTACAAGCCCATATGCGTTTTTGTAGGTAGTCGAGCTGCGTACTATGAAGGTACCTGGTGTGGCGTTGCGTAGTAGAGCAACTGATTCTTCACGCGTAAGATGCGGCTTGTACCAAAATTCCGATGAATCCTTTGCGAACTTCACCAGATGGGGCTCAACCTCGTGAGGATCGCTTGAGATCGTACTGTCGTCATATTTTAAGTGCTGGTTCGGTGATTTGTGTATGTGTTCAACGCTCTCGGATATTCCGGGTGCCTCGGCAATAAGTTGCTGATTTCGAGAGTCTATTGCCATCGGATATGGACTAATGCATCGACCATCTAAAGAAGGTGTAGATCCAACTGGGAACAATGGTGTTTCTGGCCGCTTAGTTTCTGCCAACAGTAGTGTCGGTTCGTATTTATTATTCTGAATTGTTGCATTTAATTCATTACAGTCGCTGCATGCGGCAACTACAGACAGGTCACTTGCCTCTAACTGTCTAACCTTGTCGATTGATCTATGTGAGGGTGATGTTTGACCTTCTTCTGTTTGAATCCCTTTTTTGTTAAGTATTTCCTGCAGTTCATCGAGGTCTTCTTGGATCGAAGCATTTTGCGCTAGTTTTGTTGCGTTATTATTCTGCTCCCGCATCGCTTGCTCGCGCCGCTCAATAAGCATCTCCTCAAATTCCTGGCGCGATGGAGTTTTCCGCAGAACTGGACGCGATGGTGAGATGCTGGGACGTGTTGATTTTCGCAGCATACTAGGGCTGCTAGCAGGCAACACCGTAGCAACACGAATCGGTTTAGGTGACTCGGGTACATCGTCCTCGATAACAACATGATTTAATTCACTCGTTTTGAAACCCGCTGGTACATTGCCATACGTAAACGGACGAGCGTGCTGTCGGGCATGATATGGAATATTTTCCTCCACATCGAGCTCAGTGACAGCAAATTGCACTTCTTTCTGCATCATGCGGATATAATCGCGGGGCGGCGAGCAAGATTCTGACAATCGTTCCACTGAAGTCATTTCAATGGGGACACGCTTTTCATTTGCACAAGGTAAGAAATCTATAAACGTGAAAAGTGGCGATGGCAAAATGAATCAGTATATGTAAAATCGGCGATAAATAAACGTGACCGTCTTGTAGAATTTCTCGCGATGTACTAAATGAAATCTTTGCTCTCTCTATAGCAAACAGAATAATTCTTCTCTCGATAATAATGGTTTATTTTAGTCAATGGCGAACAAACTTTATTATCATTCTCTTCTTATGGATGGTTCGGCCACTTGAGCAACAGTAGACACATGCTAACACGACGACAAAACACACATTTTCTAATAGAATAATATCTAATGAAAATCCAGCTCTGCTACTATATGTAAATTATGACTAATTTGAATTGCCATACTAAACAGAAATCCTATGATTCCTATGATCCAACGAAATGTACAAAAAACAAGTATATGAAGTCGGCAGATTTTGACCGTTTCAGAAATCTAATTCCGTGTACATACTTTATTATTCCCATCGATACATATATCACTAATTCCTCGCAACAACGACACAATATTTACCTACATGCATCTAAAAGACCTTTTGTAAAAACTTTCCAAACAAATATAAAATACGAAAATTTTAAATTTAAAATCGTGATTTCTCAATAATACGACTTTTTGTGTTATGTCGTCATGGTGGGGAATGAGCGGTATGTAATTTATGGAATTCACTTATTTTGAAGTAGTTCTCATATTCCAATATCAATGGAAAGGTAGAAAAAGGACCTACTTTTTTCCTGGATTCTATGCATATTTTTACACTGAGGGAAAAAATTAAAACGTATTTAAATTCAATATAAATGTGGTCCTAAGCTGTATTTATTTAAATCAAAAATGCGCGTATTTAAAATTGCATTAAATATGGAAATATTAAATTTTTTTATTTCTTTAAATTGCAAAAAAAATGTAAAATTGCATTAAATATGGAAATATTGAAATCAAATATGGAAATATAAAATTTTTTTATTTCTTTAAATTGCAAAAAAAAATTTTTTTTTTTTTATTTATTTGCACTTTTTTAAAGTTATTTATTTTTTGCTTAATTTTTTTATTTGCAAATTTTCTTAGAATCATTTGTAACAACTTTTCCACAAATTCTGTTTTGCCGGAATTTGAACGGAGAACCTCTGGAGTGCCTCTAACCGACTCGTCTATTTCCGGCATTTTTCACAAGCGCCTTGTATATTGCTCAGAAAGTCTTATAAATTTAAGATTTCAAATCTAAAAATAGAAATTTCAATTATAGATTGCTCAGTAAGCTTTGATTTTTTTCTTCTAAAAATGTAAACTGAAGTTTTCGAATCTAAAAATAGAAACTCACAAAAAAACATTTAGGGAATTCACAAGGGTCTCGTATCGGTCGTATTGTTGTATTGTCGTGAAAAAACACGATAGTTGGGAAGATGTTGTTGCTGTTTTCCATACAAAAAAAAAATGATAATACAACTTTGCAACCTGTGTTTCTATGACTCTCGTATTGACTCTTCTTCTTATTTGCAAAGTAATTGGAGGGAATTGTTAAAATTTCTTTTAGGGACTATTTTTAATGCATAAAACGTGCACGACTTGCCTTAAATATTGCAACAAAGAACGACGTGGAGACCTCCAAAACTCTTGCGACCATCAACTTTGGCCAGATGGCCACTTGCACTTACGGGCAGACGAATGCCTGGCCCAGGGGTTTCCGGAAGCATTTTGAATGCATTAAACGTGCGCGACTTGTTGAAAATATTGAATCGAAGCACAGGTGAACCGCAATATTTCTTCCGATCCTTGATTTGGGCCGCATCAGCACCTCCTCGAATGATGGCACGAATGCCGTGGCGAACGAATTTAGGTTAGGTTGAACATTTGCCATATAATTTTTCGCTCTCTTTTTCTCTCCCTCTCTGAAATGACAGTACTAGATTTTTTTCTGCAATGGGTGTGCTTACAACAATTGTATTTTTTCAAACACGATGATACGGCAATACGACAATACGAGACCCTTGTGAATTCCCTAATTGTTTATTTTCTGCTTTATATATATTTCAGTTTAGACACAGAAAAATTATGCCTGTGATAGATCAGTGTGAACTTCTTATTTCCAATTTGCAGAGGTCGCAGGTTCAATACTGGCTGGCGGCAATAAAGTTTTTTTATTTATAGGAAACATTTAAATACACGCGTATTGAATTTCTATATGAGATACTGATTTACAAATATTAAAATATTCGAATCACATTTAAAAAAAGTATTTAATTCTACTATGTGTGCAAATAGCTGCGCTATTCAAAAACAAGTCTTTTTCCACAATGATGTTTTGTGATAAAAAATTCCCATACACTTTAAAGAATTTTTTTTAAGTTGAATTTTTTTGGAAATTTGTGTGAAAATGATAGAGTTTGGTCTTGTTTAGCCCGAAATTCAGCTTTTAAAAAAATTCTTAAAATTCAGGGGAATTTTTTATCACAAAAAGTTCAAAAGGTAGGTCCTTTTGAATAACGGATTAAGGTCTCCTTAGTACTCATTCGAAAGGAATTGAATAGCCCTTTCCATTAATGCTAATATCGTTCATAAAAATCGTATCCGTGAGTCACTACACATAAAGAAAGGGGTGTACGAATTCTTTTGTGACATACTGTATGTTACATTACACTACCCAACCAGAGTTTATTCCATAAATCAGAGTAAGGTGTGCTTAAAGATTGGACTCTGAACATAATAGCGTTGCATCACGTCAGGTTTTTTGAGAAATTCATGGTCAAGGAGCACAAAAGTAGACTTCGTAATATTAATTAAGCTATTACATGATTTGGGTATTGCTCAAAGTTTCCGTTTATGTAATCTGTTAGTGCTATGATTTTTCTTTAAAATAAACTATCGGTTGTAAATTTGCGATGTCAATTTTCAAAGATATCAATATTTGAAAAAAATACTACCATTTTTGATTATAAAGTTTTTTGTTTAGGCTCAAATTTAAAAAATCAGGCGTGATTTAGTAATTCTTACACCATCTTGTTCAGCATCCAAAAACCTTTAAGGAGTAATATGGCTGCTTTTTGGAGTAAGCAAAGTTAAAAGAACTTTGAAAAATCGTTTCATTTTGCACCTCATATGCAAAATGCTCCTGTTTAGACTCAAATAAAATAAACTAGACGAGATAGAACAATTCTATAGACTATGGTGTCATAGGTTTGTTCTTGGAATACCAAGTTCTATTTCACTTCTACTTAGAGTCAAATTATACAACACCCAAGGTCATAAAGGCCAAAAAAAATTTGCCATAAACCCCCAAAAAATTAAAAAAATTTTAATAATAGAATTTTTTTTATTAAAAAAACGAAAAAAAACTAGAGAGTGGACTATCTTCGGCTATACCGAAGCCGAAATACCCCCACACAGTAGGAAAAAGTACCTCGAACATAAAATTATGTGGTCCCAAGACTCCATTTTGAGCCACCTATAAATAGTTTTGGAGCCCGGACCATGTCCAAAATCCGTTTCTAAAAGTTTCCAATCAAATCGCCAAAAAAAAAAATTGGTCTCAAGACCCCATTTTAACCCTTTTTATGTGGTTTCGGAACCTCGGACCATGTCAAAAATACGTTTCTAAACATTTCCAATCGAATGCAGCAATAAACAAGTGAGTAAGTTTCAGTCGGGCAAGCCGACTTATATATACCCTACACCTACTGTGCCATATTGTATCCGCCATCTTGTATTTTGAAAATGCGACATCAAATTCGCAATCAGCGACCCCAAAAACCCCCTATACAAAATTTCATACTGTTTTGATGAAATCTTAAAATTTCGGTAAAAACACGATTTTCACTTATATGGGAGGTAGGCGTGACAGTCGACCGATTCCGCCCATTTTCAATACCAACTCCTTCTAGGGCCTAAGAAGGATAAATACAAAATTTGGGATCCCTAGCTTTCTTCTAGCTCCTGCAATCGTGTTTACAAGAAAAGAGGACGGACGGACGGACGGACAGACGGACATGGCTAAATTGACTCCGGCGGTGATGCTGATCAAGAATATATATACTTTTATTTAGTAAAAATTCAGAATTTTATTGAGCTTTTCATAATTTATGTATTAATTATGGGTTTTAGCTCATTTTCCAAAAAATTCATTTTGGAAAGAGGAGTACAACAACTAAGCAAAAACTCAGTCTGGCAGAGTGTACAGCTGTTTCGGATCCAGCCACGGATCCTCTAAACTAAAACCCATAATTAATACATAAATTATGAAAAGCTCAATAAAAATCTGAATTTTTACTAAATAAACATATGGAGGGTACGCCAATTAAACCAAAATCAATTTTGTTGTTTTTGTATTTTCTGGCAAGTGAATTGTTGTGTGTGTATCAGAGCACACACAATGTAAAAATTCATTTGCCATGCAACTTGCTTGCTGGGACTTTGAGGAAATTCTTCAACCAGGCATAGTAGTAGGTTGCTATACAACAACAAGTAAAAATTCAGTTTGCTGCATTTTACCATTCGCTGCTTCAGTGAGTTGGCGTGTGATGCAAAGGAGAAACAATTCTCTTGTGCGTCATACCAATACTTACTTATAGCGTCGCTTGGATAAAATAAAATGCATAAAGAGTGCTGACGAGGATCCGTGGCTGGATCCGAAACAGCTATATACTTTTCCATACCGGACACGCCTGTGTCTTGTAACATTTTTGGGAAAGACTAATTTATTCAAATATGTATAAATAGTAATTTTCCCCTTTTCTAAATCATCGGTAGCTTCCATTATTTTTGCATTTTTACCCTACTGAGCTTGCGCTTTTTTGATCCTCCAAAGGTTTCACCACTTTCAGTAAGAATGTTGTGACGACCCCTAAACATAGAGTCGCCAAAAGTGTTGCCACAAACGGGGATTTCGCCCTCTTTTCGGGGATTTTCGTTCCCAAAAAGGGCGCGAGGGCGATTATTTTAGTTTAAATTAAATTAAATGCATTTAAATGCTCAATTGAAATTTCCCCCAAAAAAAGGCAACCATATTAAAATGTATCTAATATTTTTAAAAAGTATTTTAGACAATTTCAATAGTTTTAATGCTTTGTTTTAATCGGCAGATATATTAATTCACAAACTTCACCAGGAGTTGAAGCAAATGTCTTTCAAAAATAGTCCTGAAACCTGAGGTACTTGAAATAATTGCTTCAGGCAAAGAAATTATATATGATCTCATAGTTAACCAAAGCACTGAACTTTCCTCTGAGAATATGCAATTCAATAGTGAGTTTTTAGATACCGTTTAGTTTGGTTGCGTCTTTGCCACATTCCTGAGCGAATATTTTCGATTGTTACTGACGTTAAAACAAAAAAAAAGAATTGGTGAAGAAAGCTTAAATGCTGTATGTGTGATTAAATTAGGCTTGCCACACACAGGGTTTTTGCCCGGAGACTCCGGGAATTTGAACGTTTCTCCTGGCTCCGGTTGTTTTTTAAATTTCTCCGGTTTTTTCATAGCTTTAGT
Source organism: Heteromyza rotundicornis (assembly GCA_951394025.1). NCBI lineage: Eukaryota > Metazoa > Arthropoda > Insecta > Diptera > Heleomyzidae > Heteromyza > Heteromyza rotundicornis. The sequence goes on from OX596012.1 coordinate 44,233,086, forward strand.
AATTTTTTTGGTTATTTAAAAAATTTTTGTCAAAATTTATTTGGGTTTAACATTTGAAATTAAAGTACACACTCTTTTATTCTTTCATTCGAGTTCTTTCTGTTATTTACTTATTATTTCGATTATTTCGACCGAACCAAGTGCTCTGTGCTTTTGGAAAATACCTAATAAACTTATCGGCTGGATATCAAATAGCTTTCTGAAATCTCCAACGTTAGTTCTCAACTTCAGCTCAAGTAGCGGTCTATAACATTCTCAACTTAAAAGGACAAATAATTACCCATTTATAATATCGTCTTCGTTCTAACAGAAATCACTAGTTCCATATTTCTATTTAAAAAAAGAATAGTGCTAATATGTAATAATAGGATAAACCATATTATTTAAGACAAACTTTAGGGTCTAACATTTGAATATAAGGCCTTTTCAATGAGCTTATAAGTGTATTTCTATCTTATATGGTTAATTCACAAAAACCTAATTCACAAAAACTACAAAACAAAAATTTGTATTAATAAAAAAGTTTACCAATTATTAAAATGAAATGGATGGCGAATCGGCAATAAGAGCACATCAAATTTTTTTCATATTTTTAGGTCCCAAATCGATTTTTAACTATTGAACCATCTCGACTGTATAATATTAATGTTAATTTTAATTTAAAATATTATTTTCACTACAGTAGCTTACCTCTTATTTCGTGCTCCCTAAATGTGTTTATATTTATGGTTTCCGCAAATTAAATAATGTGAATATTTGGTATCATTGGAAAGGTTTAATCAATACCTTGAAACAGATGGTTCGACCACCTGTTTCATCAAAAAAAGAATCGCACATTCGAAAGGTATTGATTACCCAATATCCATATTATTAAATTTGCTACAAACCATAAATATATACGTGGCCCAAAAAGTATTCGACATGCAGTTTTTATTAAAATACAGCACTTTTAACATTTTGCATGATAAAAACCTTAGTACCATTGGAAAGGTCTAATCAATATCTTCCGAATGACTATCAGGATAACTTAAGTACACTTCAAAAAAAAACAAACGAAATTTCCATTCCGGCCAGAATATGTAGAAAAGCGAAAAAATAACTGCTTTTACGTTAGAATCCTTTGAAAACCATTTCTGCACAATGACTCACAAATTTTTTTACATTTTCCTTTAATTTTATTTACAAAATTCAAAAACTAAATTGTCAAAAAATATTTCGCTCTACACAACACAAGAAATATGTCATTTTCAAATCTAAAGGAATGAATCAAGAAAAATTTGGCGAAGTTTCTTATGCTGTAAAATTGTATTAAAACATCATTTTTTGACATTTCAAAAGTCAAAGTTATAAATGACACGCTCAGAATAAAAAATCGATAAAATCAGTGTTACCAATTTTTGGTAGATTGTCTACTAAATCGGTAGATTTTTCCCATATTCGTAAGCGGCAAATATATTTTTAGTAGATTTGAAAGTTTAGTAGATTTTTGGTAGATGTTCAAAAAAGCTAATTTTTGGAAGAAAAAAAATCCATAAATTAGGTAATTTTAATACTTTTCAAATTTTGGTAGATTTTAAAATGTTTTGTAGTATTTAGTATATTTTAAGCATGGTTTTAGTGGAAAATCACTTTCAGAAAACGGTCACACTGGATGAAATGGCTTCAGTACAATTCATCGCTCTTTTCCTCTGAGCATGTCAAATCTACTCCGCAAAAAAAGATTATACTAAGCTTTTTTGTTTCATTTACTCCGGAATTGAATGTGCTCAGTCCGAACCCTGACAGTGACTAGTACAGCCACGAGGAGAAAAAAGACGGCGATAGGCACTACGCGACAATACCCCACGCGTAGCGACAATATCATATCCAACAATTTACCAACGAGCATTGGTCAGTAGACGAGAGTATAAAAGGCGAACTTTCACCCTGATTTCGGTATATAGCGATCGGGTGAGTGGTATCTAATTTTGGTACCGTAAAACAACTCCCAAAAATTTTCTATACAAATGATGGTTTATTTCATTATGAAATTACTCATAATGAAGGAGTTATTTCATTTTTTTTTTTTTGAGTTATTTAATATTTCTAAAAAGTACGCTCCGTGTTTTTGTATCAGTTATTGACTTAGAATAATGCATACCGCAGTCAGTCTTCATTAGAATTTCGATTAGTAAAGTTATGGTGTTATATTTAGAGACCGACCGAAATTCGCTGTTTCGGTCGTGTTTCGGATTCGGACGAAAAATAAAATATCATTTTCGGCTAAATTTCGTTTTCGGCCAAATTTCGTATTCGGCCGAAAATTCGATATTTCGAAAAATTGGGCTTGATACGAAAAATGTAACAAATAAATAGCAAAGATTACACTGATCGACAAAACTGAACCTTTTGTGTGTTAAATATACTTGATAGACAAATTCTTATGTATATTGCCACGCTGAATACGAAAATAATAATGACATTTTTACAGCACGCACCAAAAAAGCAATTTTTGTAGCGTTTGCGGAAAAATGGGGCATGCTGGATAAAAGCGGTATGTAACAGGGATGATATTTGGGTTGTTCCATTTTGTACAAAAAGGCAAAAAAAATAGTACCAAATCTGTTAAAAAAGTACCAACACTTCAATGTCCAAATTTTTTAATGAAAATAGTTGTATAACTGAAAAGTTATTAATATTCAAAAACGTAAACAAGTTACATATATTTATAAGCATACTTTTATTTATAAAGCTTTTAACAATAATAAAAACAAAAATTACAGAAAATAAAGTTACTTTTAACGTTACATAAATGAAACGCTTTGTTTCCAGCTCTAAAGAAACGACTCAAGAAAAATGTTGTCAAGTTCCTTATACTGTAAAATTGTATTTAAAAGATTTCAAAATAGTCGGATATATTAACAATAAAAAAGGTCTTTATTCAACAAGAAAAATTTAAGAATGAGAAAATATTTTTCTATAAAAGAAGTTTATAACAAACAATTCTTATCACAATTATTGGTTATCAACGCAAAGTGAAATGAAAAAAAGTGTTAAACACATCAGTATTAGATCACAATTTTTTGACAAATGACAAAGAAAAAATTTGATTTGCGCTTTTGCCTTTTGGATCATTTTCATTATTCTTCATTTACTTTTGATTTCTATTTTGGTTTGCGATCTAAATTTGACAGCTGATAATGTCAACTTTTCTAAAGAAATTGGAAACAATTCCAAATTTCTGAAGAGGGCACAGAGTGACCGTGACGCATTTCCTTACCAAAAGGTAAAAGAAATTGTAGCGAAGTGGATACGAATTAAAGAAAATTTACGAATGGAAATTTAATTATCAATTTCTTTGCTTTTTTCGAAATGAAGTTTGACAGGTACTTTGGAGCTGGAAACAAACCTTGAACAACGAAAATATTTGAGAAAAAAATTGGAAAATAAGTTCATCATTAATCTGATACTCTTCGCATATATTGTACCAAAAATGTCAATGTAGTACCAATGTACTTTTGTCTTTGAAATTGTACCAAAAAAGTACAATTGTACCAAAAAAATCATCCCTGGTATGTAGCACAAACTTCAGCATTGATCATAGTTTCGAAGAATCAGAAGCGACAATGAAAAACTTTGAAACTTATTTTCTTGAAAGAATTTGTATGTTACATACCGCCTTCATCCTTTAAGGCGTTCTCACTCGGAGTAGATCTACAACTCTCGCGATGATTTTTAAATTTCTACTCCTCAAAAATGTTAAAAAACTAGAGAGTGGACTATCTTCGGCTATACCGAAGTTGAAATACCCCCACACAGTAGGAAGAAGTACCTCGAACATATAAAAATGTGGTCTCAAGATCCTATTTTGAGCCAATTATAGGTGGTTTTGGAGCCCGGACCATGTCCAAAATCCATTTCTAAAAATTTCCAATTAAATCCACAAAAAAAAAAATTGGTCTCAAGACCCCATTTAGACCCTTATATATGTGGCTTCGGAACCTCGGACCATATCAAAAATACGTTTCTAAACATTTCCAATCAAATACAACAATAAAAAATTTTTACCTTTTTTTTCTGTGTATGGGAGCCACGCCCAGTTTTTGTCCGATTTGGCTGATTCTCGAACTTGATCTCAGTATTCACGAGAAAAACATGTACCCAAAGTTTCAAGTCGATATCTCCAAAACTGCGACCGCTATCGTGCGGACGGACGGACGGACAGACGGACAGACGGACATCGCTAAATCGACTCAGGAGGTGATACTGATCAAGAATATATATACTTTTCCATACCGGACACGCCTCCTTATGGGCGTTACAAACGTTGTGACAAAGTGAGTATACCCTGCCACAGTGAGTGTGTGGGTATAAAAATTGGTCTCAGGACCCCATTTAGACCCTTATATATGTGGCTTCGGAACCTCGGACCCTCGGAATACGTTTCTAAACATTTCCAATGGAATACAACAATAAAAAAGACTTGCAAAATTTTTACTTTTTTTTCGGTGTATGGGAGCCACGCCCAGTTTTTGTCCGATTTGGCTGATTCTCGAACTTGATCTCAGTATTCACGAGAAAAACATGTAAAAAAAGTTTCAAGTCGATATCTCCAAAACCGCTATCGTGCGGACGGACAGACGGACAGACGGACAGACGGACGGACAGACAGACGGACATCGCTAAATCGACTCAGGAGGTGATACTGATCCAGAATATATATACTTTTCCATACCGGACACGCCTCCTTATGGGCGTTACAAACGTTGTGACAAAGTTAGTATACCCTGCCACAGTGAGTGTGGGGGTATAAAAATTATAAGTCTTGCGTTCGAAATAATAGATTTCTGCGTAAATCTTTTTACATTCAAAATTCAAAACAGAATTTAAAAAAACGCATCGTTAAATGTCATCGTGTAAAACTTTACTTTATCTGACAATGCAGGTTGTGCTCATACGAATTTATTTATAAAAAGCGAAACAATATGAGCGTCAGTTCTATAATTAAATCAAATTAGCGCCACGTAAAGAGTAATTTATAATTAGCAAAGGTTGCACAGCGCATAATACGTCGCGTAATATAATTTGAGAGAATAGCTAGTTTTCAACAAACCGTTATGATATATGTACATTAGAGTGGTTCTTATTTTTTTCGATTTTGAGCAAGAGCACTGCGGTGGTTCCATTATTGGAGAATACCAAACTGTAAATTAAAAAAAAACTAGAGAGTGAACTATCTCCGGATATGCCGAAGCTGTAATACCCCCACACAAGTACCTCGAACATAACAATTTAGTCTCAGGGCGCCATTTTGATCCATTTATACGTGGTTTTAGAACCGCGGACCTTGTCCAGAATCCCTTTATAGAAATTTCGAATCGAATCCACCAAAAAAATGTTGGTTTCAAGATCCCATTTTGGCCCATTTATATGTGGTTTTGGAAGCTCGGAGCATGTCAAAAATCCGTTTCTAAATATTTTTGCTTTTGTCCGATTGGGCTGATTCTCAGACTTGGTCTAAGTTGGGAGGATAAAAACATGTACCCAAAGTGTCAAGTCAATATCGCAATTTTTATATAAATTTGTAATGGATTATTTGCTATTGTGTAAATGTATACTCTGTGTTTTGTACAGAAAAATATTTTTTATGTTATTTACTTTTGATGTTTGCGAAAATATTTGTATGAGTTTTAAAATAAACATTGAATTGGGATTTATTCGTAGTATATAAAATTAAACTATATTTTTAAATATGAACGAACCCTCCTGATTTTCCTTGGATCCATAACCTCAAAATTGGTTTTAATAACAGAAAAAAAGCTCTTAACGAAGTATGTTTGTATATATTCTAGAGAATCCCTATCTAAAGAATGTTACAAAAACAGATATTCCATATATTTGAATGCCGATATCTAAGAAAACAGGTTTAAACAAATGTAAGAGTTCGAGTCCGAAAATACATTTTTTTTTCTATTTTATATGTTGCGTCTAACATATAAAATAAAGTTACATTTGGTGTTTGTAGATATTGTATATATTTCTGGATACGACACTGCATTGATGATTAGTTATTTACCCATATAGTACTTACCGTAAGTACAAGAACGGGGTACTTGAGGTCAATGACCTTTGGGGCATTGTTTTGGTCTCCTCCTCGAGAGAAAAACATCGTAATTTAAGATCGAACTGTAAATGCCGAAAAATTTAATAAGGGGACTCCTACGTTCGGCCAAAAATATTAATAATATTTTTATACCCGCACACTGGAGTAGGGCTGTTACTTTCCTGAGAAGCCTTCGAAACTTCAAATACTTCGGAGCCTCGAAATTTTTCCGAAAACTTCGAACCTGCGATGTTTTTTAGTCGAAGCTGCAAAGTTAACACGAAGTTCTTCGTAGATAATTTGCTTCGAATATATCGAAGCTTCGAAGGTTACAAAACTTCGAAGCTCGAAGTCTTCGATTTTTACTTTAGAATATTATAAATGTACGAGTAGTCTCTTTTGTGCGAATCAGAGCAAATTTAATCATGGCAGGTGGGATTACAGATGCCACCAGGTGCGTCATTGGAACTTTGTTGGGTGAATCACGTCCAGTGTTTTTTCCTAAATTGTATTCTTATCTCGATAAAAAAATGTATTTTGGAGTAACTGAAGGTCTTGTAACGCATAACAACAAGAGAACCTAAATTTGTGAAATTAAACAAAAAAACAAATCGGATAACGCCGTTTTCTTCTGAAACCGTTATAGATATGTAGATTGGCGGTTCGAAAACTAAAAAATTCGGTTGAATCTTATTGTTCCATCTCCAATTTGTACAAGTGCGTTATCTTTTTTATAACCCTTATATTAACTTGCTTTGGGTGGACTATATATATATATACACACCTGATCAAAATAATAGATACACCAATAATATTTTCACTAATACATAATGTATTCAATGTAATTTGATAAAGATGAGCAGTTAAAACACAATTGAAGAATATGGTTTCTATCAGTCTTTATTCATTATCGACTTAACAAACATAAATTCAATAAAATATATTTATTGGATTAGAAAATTAACAAAACAAAACAAAAAATACTTATGATGACTTTCTTTAATATCTGTTGTCGAAATTCAACAGGATCACATAAGGGATGCTAGATCCGTTATAGAATAAATCATGTTTAATAAATACAGTGGTGGTCAGATAATTAGGGACAGCCTATTCCAGTCATTTTGAATCACTTCCGAAATTCAAAGAATGTTAAATAAAAAAATTCGAAAAAAATATTTGAGAATTTTTAATTTTTTTCCCATTTAAGAGGGTTTAAAATCCCGAAAAATCCCGGGATTTTCTAGAGAGAATCCCGGGAATTTTCAGGACCAAAAAAGGTCCGAATTCCCTAGTAGGAATTCAGAAGTGAGGACATAAACAAATTTGGTCTCAATACCCCATTTTGAGCCATTTATAGGTGTTTTTAAAGCCTCGGACCATGTCCAAAATCCGTTTCTAAAAATTTCCAATCAAATCCACAAACGAGACCTAGAATGTGTTCAAATTCCCCATTGTTTTCAAAAATTGCCTTAATCTTTTTTAAAACAGCCGAACCAATTTACCCAAAAAGTCTAATCAATTACTGTAATTTCAAAAAAAAGAGTTCCCAATTATCTCTATTCGTTTCCGAGATATAAATTAATTAAAAAGTCAATATTTAAATATCCAAACCGCGCTAATTCGCGAAATAGACAGTATTTTTTCGGAAATATTTTGGGGGGCAAAAATGTATTCGTACCTCTATCGGAAAACATCATTCCCTTAAAAATCCGAGACGAAAAATTTAAAAGTTGTCCGTTTCACTTATTTTAACCCATAACTCTTTTTGTAAGCGACGATTATGAAATCATTAGTGAATCTGTTTGTCTGTTTGTCACGACTAAACGGCTTAAACGATTCTCTTGAAATTTGGAGGATTCTATAGGTATCGACATGTAACATAGGCTATATGAGGTTGAGATTGGACAAAGGGGCGTGGCACCTCCCATACAACACATAACTTAAATACCAGCTAATTAAGCAACAATTGGATATATTTTAATGAAATTTGGAATGGAGTTGTACTGCTATGTGTCGAATATGGGAATCATACAATTTTCTACCCCATATCACGGTTAAACGGCTTTACCAATTTTATTGAAATTTTAAGGAAAAATTGTGTTAGTAATGGAATTCGCAATAGGACATAAGAGGTTAAATTTGGACAACGGGGCGTGGCACCTCCCATACAACAAAAAATATAATTAAAATGTAACATAGTACCCATCGAATATTGAGTGGTCCACGCCACCAACTGCGTCCTTGCACATTTTTTTGAGTGAATCATAACGGATGGGATTACAGGTGTCATGGGTGAGCCATGAAGGGTGGGATTACAACTGGCACCAAGTTTCACGGGGGGAATTAACCATCAACTACAGCATCCATTGAAGTTGTCGCAAATTCCTATAAATATTTATTTTTAAATTTTATGCAACCCGTGCAACGCCGGGTATGTAACAACTAGTAAAAATATAAATTTTCAATACAAATTAAAAAATTTGTAATTATATTTGAAAATTTCCATTCTAATGAAATGAGTATTGCATTAAAAAATCAATTAATTCATCCCAACACTGCACTAAGAAAAAAAATCCAAAACTGCATGGTTATGATTTGAAACGCTTTGGAAAAATCAACACTGCTCAGTTCTTGAATCGAAAGTGCAACAGTGTCAATACGATTATACTTTTTTAGGTATAATCCCAATTCAGAATGAATTGTTAGAAATTGTATTAGAAAAATCAAAGACAAGTTAAACAAGTGAGTAAGTTTCAGTCGATCAAGGCCGACTTATATATACCATACACCATTTTGGATCCGCCATCATGAATTTTGAAATTTCGATATCAAATTCGAAATCAGCGACCCCAAAAACCCCCATATACAAAACTTCATACTATTTCAATGAAATCTTAAAATTTTGGCCGCCATATTGGATCTGCCATCTTGAATTTGGAAATTTCGACATCAATATACTATGTTTCATACTATTTTGATGAACTCTTAAAATTTCGGGGGCCATTTTGGATCCACCATCTTGAATTTGGAAATTTCGACATCAAATTCAAAATCAGCGACCCCAAAAACCTGTGTATACCAAGTTTAGAACTATTTCAGCGGAATTAGGTAACATATTTTATACAACACGATTTTCACTTACATGGGAGGTAGGCGTGGCAGTCGACTGATTTCTGCCATTTTCAATACCAACTCCTTCGAAAATTATAAAACCAAAATTTGAGACCTCTATCTTTCTTCTAGCTCCTGCAATCGTGTTTACAAGAAAAGAGGACGAACAGACGGATAGGGCTAAATCAACTCAGGAGGGGACGCTGATATATATACTTTTGCATACCGGATACGTCTCCTTCTTGGTGTAACAAAGGTGAGGTGAAGGGTATAAAAATCGGATTTGTATCAAAAACTATTAATCGAATGGGCAAAATTATTAAAGAATTTTTTTGTAGAGATTTTTCGATAGATCCAATCTGCATAATTAATAAAAATGACATATTTTTCGATAAATTTCATTTAAATAAAAAGTTGTGAAACAAAAATGTTGCCGTCTCAAATCATTAACATTTCAGTCACAAAACCTTACAATTTCAATCATGAAACAACAACATTTCAATCTCAATTCATCAATGTGCCGTTTCATTTCATAAATGGGCAGTTTCAAAAAAGTTTAAACGTTTTGTTTAGCAAAATCAGAACATTCAGTTTTGGCTAGAAATTGACAACAGTTCGATACGTTTTGATTTTTTTCTCAGTGTGTATGTGTTTTTTTTTATTTTCTGTATTTGGTTGGAAATGTTTAGAAACTAATTTCGACAAGGTCTGAGGTTCTAAAACCACATATAAATGGTTCAAAACGGCGCCCTGAGACCAACATTTTTTATATTCGTGGTACTACCAAATGGGCCAAATCAGGGATGATATTTGGGTTGTTCCATTTTGTACAAAAAGCCAAACAAAATAGTACCAAATCTGTCGAAAAAGTACCAACACTTCAATGTCCAAATTTTATAATTAAAAATAGTTTGTAATATCGATGAAAGTAATTGAAAATAAGGAAATGGAAACCCATTTCCATACAAAACATACCATTTGAAAACTTGTTTTTCATTTACTAGAGTTTGAAAAAATATATGGTTGTTCTTTAAAGTATCGATATGAACAGAAAAGTTATTAATATTCAAAAACGTAAACAAGCTAAATATATATAAGCATACTTTAATTAATGAAACTTTTAACACAGAAGTTTTAATAATATAAACTAAAATTACACTAAATGAAGTTACTTTTAACGTTACATAAATAAAACGTTGAGCTTCGTTTCCAGCTAGGGTTGCCACTTGCAAAATGATCTTCGTCTGTATTTTGAAAAAAATATCTGGACTTTTCCATTTTCAACTGGACATTCAAAGAAAAAATCGGAAATTTTTTTTTATTTTAATGGCATATTTTTAAGAAATAGTAAAGTAGGATTTGGATAGCAATATGCAAGGATATACATTGAAAAAAAAACACCTTTACAGGTCTATTCTGGCGCGGTTAGAAGTTTGAAACCGTTTTTAGTATGCAACCTGTAAATTTGTCTTTTTCAGTTTTGAAAGACGTTGAAAGCTTTACAACTTCAGTTTAAAAACAGTACAATGCTATTCTTTCAACAAATATTTTGTAGCAGTTTTATAGTTTAGTCTGACAATTTTGTAATCGAAAGCAATAAGCACTTCAGTCGAAACAAAATTTCAAAATGATCTACTTTTAAAAAAAAATGTTGTGTGGTGTGGTGTAGTTCCATAAATATTTCAGAAGACTCCTCGAAAAATGTTTAGAATGACGTATACAGTCTTATTCAATTCATGCTTAATTACTTAAGATATTGTCTTTGGCCGCAGAAATATTTCAGATTTTATGAAATCAGCCATCATTCTACTGAAGGTAAGGAACCTAAGTTATTTAAATGGCTAAAAACTCATTAGCAGTAATTGAAAAAAATAAAACTTTATCTTTATAATAAAAACGAAAACGCTATTAGGTTTTCTGACTTTTTTTTAGTTTTTTTACTGAGAAATATCAGAGAAAATTTTGTCTGGACAAATTATTGAAAAACTGGACTCTGGACACATGACAAAAAATCTGGACAATCCGGACCGTGTGGCAACCCTATTTCCAGCTCTAAAAAAACGATTCAAGAAAAATCTTGTCAAGTTTCTTATGCTGCAAAATTGTATTAGATCAGAATTTTTTGACAAATGACAAAGCAAAAATTTTCTTTGCGCTTTTGCCTTTTGGATCATTTCCGCTGTTCTTCTATTTTTTTTTGGTTAGTGATCCAAATTTGACAGCTGATAATGTCAACTGTTCTAAAGAAATTACAAACAATTCCAAATTTCTGAAGAGGGTACCAAAATTCTACCGATGTGGATACGAGTTAAAGAAAATTTACTTATCGTTTTCTTAGCTTTTTCGAAATTAAGTTTGACAAGAACTTTGGAGCTTAAAACAATCCTTAAACAACAAAAATATTTGAGAAAAAAATGTTTAAAGAAGTTATTAATCTGATATTTTTGCATATATTGTACCAAAAATGTAAATGTAGTACCAATGTACTTTTGTCTTTGAAATTGTATCAAAAAAGTACAATTGTACCAAAAAAATCATCCCTGGGCCAAATTGTATGAGTGTATTTCAGCTTTCACATAGCCGACTACAGACAGGCAGACAAAACACATAGTAGTCATGTAATGTGTTTTTCCGTTGGACGGATTTTCTGAATCTTCAATGTCCATTTAATAGTTCTGCAGCAAAACTTTTTCAAAATCTACTTCATAGAAAAATGAAATTGTTTAGAAAAGTTCCTTTACTCCATATGCGTCACTAACCCAAAACAACTTAAAAAATCTTCGCAAAGAAAGAATTTCTTAGACAACCAAACGGCACACGCAAATTCCCAAGCAGCATGAAAATTGGAGCAATTGTATGAAAATTGGAGAAATTGGAGCCCACGCGACATGGTCGCCGAGATCAAGTCGTGCCGCAGCAAGATAGTACCTCCTAATTGCGCACAAAAATAAGGGTGGTTTTCAGACTCCACACATTTTTAGTTCGCGCATTGTTTTCCTTCTGAAATTCGCTGCGCCAGCATTGACCATCGACTGGAGGAATGTAAATCATAAACAAGCAATTTCTTGTTTTGTGTGATCAAGCGAAGGAATGTGTGACATGAACACTTGTGCGTTTATTGTTGTTGTTTTCCTTCAGCCACGCGTATTTGGTTTTTTCCTTTTGTTTTAATACGCACAACTGAAAGGGTTTCTATGCGCGTAGTAAAACCAGAGAAGAAAGTCTTGTGGATGCATTTATGTATACACAAAACTTCAATAATTCACAATTTATTGTTAAATGGTTGTGATCACATGAAATGCTATTTGCAGGAAGTTTAAAAATTGTATAAATACATCGATACACCTTAAAACACACAAGCTATGTTCCCAAAAATGTAGAAAATAAAAAACCAAATAAATGTTCACGAAAATTATTTGACAAATTTTATTGAAGAGCACAAATTTTTTTTAAATTAAAATTTTATTGAAATAATGTTTGTTTATTAATTTTGTCACCTAGTGTACATAAATAACGACCATTGCACAAATTAAAAACTCCTACAAACTAAAAAAACCCAAAAACCAAAATTTAAAAATTTGTACCCAAATTCACTGCAAACAATACAAAACAACAACAATTTTTCACAAACGCGATAATATTAATATATTTAAATTTTAAATATGCTTCGAAATAAAATGAAGCCGTAAAATTATAAACAAATATTTATGTAGCTCAAAATTTCTTCAAAATAATGTTTTGTACAAAATTCTTATGAAAAGTGCTTTTTGGAAAAAAATCTGCATAACAAAATTTTTCACCGAAAATAATAAAAAGCTGTAAATTATGTAAAGCTAAGGTCAGATTAGGCAAATATTTGCTGAAATACTTGGAAAATACATTCAGAAAAATAAAATACTGGTTCAGTCACTTCAGTCACAAAAAATGAACAATCGCCCAAAAAATATTTTTGGGCGATTTTTCATTTTTTGATTTTTGGGCGATTGTTCATTATGAACAACTGCCAAAAAAAAAATGAAAAAACACCCAAATCAAAAATGAACAATCGCCCAAAAATGTTGGTACAATTTTTTGGGCGATTATTCATTTTTGGTTTTTGGGCGATTGTTCGTTGGGCGATTGTTCGCACAGCCATAATTTGTTTGGTATAATTTGTTAACTTAATCTGTTTATCTGTACATTACCGACTAACCTGTTGAAAATGGTAACAAAAAATATTGATTTCAAAAATACAGTAAAGCAAGAAAACCTTAAACGACTATATCTTTTGAAAGGAAGCTAACTTTGAAAAATCCATTGAGTACTCAAAGAATTTCGCCAGCCAGAGAACATGTTGGCCATCCAGAGAGAACATGTTCGCCATCCATTATTTGTTTCTGCAACATCTACATGTCACCCTAAATGCACACTAGCAAATACTGCACACTAGCAAAACATGTTGACTGGATGGCCATCCAATATTTGCTAGTGTGCATTTAGGGTGACATGTAGATGTTGCTGAAACAAATATTGGATGGCGAACATGTTCTCTCTGGATGGTAAACATGTTCTCTGGCTGGCGAATGTTGACCATCCAATTTGGAATGAGTCTTCAGCCTCAAAGTCATATTCTCGGAAATGGTTCAATAATGGAAATGCAAATTGCTTTTTTAGTGATTGTGTAGCCACAGCCTAGATTCAGCAAAACTAACAAATTAGTCATATTCTTTTACAAATCCACTTTCTTACAATTAGAAAAATGTCATCCGGTTAAGCTCTTTATTAATTGAAAATATTTGCATTTACTTTTTTTTTGTATATAACTAAGTAATTTTTTGTCAACATCCTTAATTCTCCTTTGACTCATTGTACTTAATAAAGAAGCTGTTTAATGAATAAAAAATTGATTTGTGACTCGTTAGTGGTTCAATGATGTCACACCAAATATTGAACTTTCGTTAAGTTTGCATTACATCATGAAATTTTGGAAAAATGTACTCATGACTGAAATTCTTGAAGAGTTGTCATGACACCTGTCAGAAAGTATGCGAACGTGCAACCACTAAACGTGTTTAATGACAACTTTTAATGCCATTACATTCACGCTCAAAGCCAAATGAAAGTAAGTGCAGGATATGCCACCACCAAGCAATAAAAGCCAACCCAGGGGCGGAAAGCACTTGTCCAACAAACTCAGATCAAGCTCGAGAAGCAGCCCAATCGGACAAAAAACTAAGCGAGGCTCTCATACAAAACGACAAAAAAAGCTAAAATTTGCCTAGTCTTTTTTAAATTTGTTTAATTCTTAATCGATTGGAATAGTTTAGAAACGGATTTTTGGCATGGTCCGAGGTTCCAAAACCACATATAAATGTATCAAAATGGAGTCCTGAGACCAATATTTTTTATGTTCAATGGCCATATTGTGTGGGGGTATTTCAGCTTCGGCATAGCTGTAGTAGTTGCTGATACTGATAAAATTTAGCATTTTTCGCTTCACTGCCGTCATTGCGTTGCATGACGCTTTTCCTGCTGGGGAGCGCAAAGACTCAGACTCGAGACACAGATGGCGCCAGTGCGGTTTGTGATTACACTGGTTTGTGTCTGAGCTGAATATGGTGAATTTTAATTTTTCGGTTAACAGAAGGACTTGCAATTTTTGGACGTTTTGGCAATCCCGGGAATGAAAAATTGCAAACCAATTTCAAAAACTAAGAAAAACAAAATAATATATGGGAAAAAGCTTTAGTATGCATTTAACAACATTAATATCGATTAGAAAAAAATTCCGCACTTTTAGACATGACAAATTGTTTCCAATTTTGTGGATTTGATCTCTTTTCACATACACTGAAAGAAAAATTTAGTGCATTGGTTTTTAAAATAGAGCTCAAAACCAATTTGTTTAATTTTAAAACACGTGCGTTCAAAACAAATTTTAAAACGCAGTCATTAAATTTTAAAACTTTGTGCTAAAAACCAATTTGAAAGCAAATGTATCAAATTTTAAAACAATTTCATTCAATTTTATAATTTTTGTTTTCAATTTAAGAAAAAAAATTTTCAAATTGAACGAGTCTGTTTTAAATTTAGTTTTTAGTACATTGTTTTAAAATTAAAAAACTACGTTTTAAAATTTGTTTTTAGTGCACGTGTTTTGAAATTGAACAAATCTGTACAAAGCTCTATTTTAAAAACCAAATCGTTCCATTTTAAAACATTTTCCTCTCAGTGTAAAATAAAAGAGATACAAAATGTTCCACAGTATTCTCTAATTCTCTAGAACTTTCAATATTCTATAAAAAGTGTTAAAAATTGGTGTGACTAAAAGTCCCACCCAAAATGGAGCCAACTGGGAAAAAGGCTTTCAAACTAAGGCATTCAATCCCGAAGTGTTTTGGAAAATCCCGGGATTTCGGGATTTGAAATTACAATCCCGGGATCCCGGGATTTGTTCGGGATTTTCCAATTAAATACAATAGTTAATATAAAATTAAAGAACAAATTGTTGCTACAATATTTTAAGTTTAATTCGACAAAGAAACCATTAAACAAAACAAATAATATTTAAATAAATATAGTCAAACAAAAAGTTATTCTTTTTAAATTAGATTGATCAAACAAATTATTTTTTTTGCCACGCTGAATCCGAATATAATCATAAAATTCGGCCAGCTCCATTTCATGCTAAACACGAAAAACTTACTTTCAGTAGTTTTAGTATTATAGCGGGAACGGATGCAATTGTTGTTTAAATTGGTGTCCATTCAAAAGTAAAACACACACAAAGCTATTTATCCAATTAGCATATATCTTTTTTTTATAAAAAAAATTGCTTAAATTGAAAAAATTTAATTCAGATCGATAAAAATTGTTTGTTAACCGTTTTTGACAAAAATTTTGTAAATTTTTGTGTGTTTGTAGCACTAAATCTACAAAAGTGGGTTTTTTTGATTTACCAATTAGATTGAAAGTAAATGCACTGAAGTTATTAAATCATTTTAATTTATTGTGGGTAAAATTATATAGCATATAATTTAGAGTAAACGTTGGGTGTGGTAAAACTCTATTGATGTTGTCTTCTCTTGCTTGACGAAATTTTTATATTTTATTGAATTCAAAATTAAGTAAAGTTTTGAAAAAGGGTTCAGCTACAACTGTCAAACTTTATGAGGATTAGGAATAGAGCGTTGCTAACTTCCTCATTTAAAAGTTTCGCAAATTTTTGTCAGAACA
Source organism: Heteromyza rotundicornis (assembly GCA_951394025.1). Lineage (NCBI taxonomy): Eukaryota > Metazoa > Arthropoda > Insecta > Diptera > Heleomyzidae > Heteromyza > Heteromyza rotundicornis. Next base: position 44,249,494 of record OX596012.1, read on the forward strand.
CATCAAAAATCTCAATGTGCCTTATTGTCACAGCTATCCTAGCATACCCTATTACCGCACTGCAAAGTGAACCTATCTTTTGGTGTGTAATCTTACACACAATACATGTTTTTAAGTGTGTTTTTATTTTGATAAATAAAAAAAACACACGTTCTAATTTTTGGCCTGCTATATTTACACGCATGTGTGTTTTTTAAAGCACTTTAAGTGTTTTTAATATTTATGCAGCATAAACGTGTAGCAAAAATGGTACTAACAATGAAAACACGCTTTATGTGTATCGACAGTATACACAAAAGTGAGGTTTACACACTAATAGCATACAACACACTTATGAAAGTACACACGTAACGCGAAATACACGGGTGTCATTGAAATTTTTATAATTTTCTTTTATTCTCAAAAACAGTTAAATTAACATATGCTTTCCGCTGCTTAACTGCGCTATAATTACACACAGAATACGTTTTGATGCGTTACATAGTACACGATTAATATTACACATTGTTAGCTGCTCTCTTGAGCTATAATAACATTATGGTGCGCTAAAAATAAACATAATGTATTTGTTAAATTTATGCACTTCTTACTTATAAATACACGCAAATTTGTGTAAATAGTGTGTACAAGGTTTTACACACTTTAGGTGTATATGAACAACGCATTTCACTTAGGCTTGCCACACACATGGTTTTTGCCCGGAAACTCCGGGAATTTGAACGTTTCTCCGTTTGTTTTTTAAATTTATCCGGTTTTTTCATAGCTTTAGTAATTTTTTGTAGATTTTAAAAATTTTTGTCAAAATTTATTTGGGTTTAACATTTGAAATTAAAGTACACACTCTTGTATTCTTTCATTCGAGTTCTTTCTGTCATTATACCCCCCCACTCACTGTGGCAGGGTATACTCACTTTGTCACAACGTTTGTAACGCCCATAAGGAGGCGTGTCCGGTATGGAAAAGTATATATATTCTTGATCAGTATCACCTCCTGAGTCGATTTAGCGATGTCCGTCTGTCTGTCCGTCTGTCCGTTCGCACGATAGCGGTCGCAGTTTTGGAGATATCGACTTGAAACTTTGGGTACATGTTTTTCTCGTGAATACTGAGATCAAGTTCGAGAATCAGCCAAATCGGACAAAAACTGGGCGTGGCTCCCCATACACCGACAAAAAAGGTAAACATTTTTCAAGTCTTTTTTATGGTTGTATTCGATTGGAAATGTTTAGAAACGTATTTTTGACATGGTCCGAGGTTCCGAAGCCACATATATAAGGGTCTAAATAGGGTCTGGAGACCAATTTTTTTTTTTTGTGGATTTGATTGGAATTTTTTAGAAATGGATTTTGGACATGGTCCGGGCTCCAAAACCACCTATAATTGGCTCAAAATAGGGTCTTGAAAAAACATTTTATGTTCGAGGTACTTCTTCCTACTGTGTGGGGGTATTTCAGCTTCGGTATAGCCGAAGATAGTCCACTCTCTAGTTTACTTATTATTTCGATTATTTCGACCGAACCAAGTGCTCTGTGCTTTTGGAAAATACCTAATAAACTTATCGGCTGGATATCAAATAGCTTTCTGAAATCTCCAACGTTAGTTCTCAACTTCAGCTCAAGTAGCGGTCTATAACATTCTCAACTTAAAAGGACAAATAATTACCCATTTATAATATATCGTCTTCGTTCTAACAGAAATCACTAGTTCCATATTTCTATTTAAAAAAATAATAGTGTTAATATGTAATAATAGGATAAACCATATTATTTAAGACAAACTTTAGGGTCTAACATTCGAATATAAGGCCTTTTCAATGAGCTTATAAGTGTATTTCTATCTTATATGGTTAATTCACAAAAACCTAATTCACAAAAACCTACAAAACAAAAATTTGTATTAATAAAAAAGTTTACCAATTATTAAAATGAAATGGGTGGCGAATCGGCAATAAGAGCACATAACATTTTTTTCATATTTTTAGTGAATATTTGGTATCATTGAAAAGGTCTAATCAATACCTTTCCAATTAGGTGCTGCATTCAAAAGCTATTTATTAGACCTTTCCAATGATACTAAGGTTTTTATTATAAAAAATGTCAAAAGTGCTGTATTTTAATAAAAACTGTAGGTCGAATACTTTTTTGTGTCACTGTACACATTTAGGGTGCACGAAATAAGCCAATGTAAAAAATTTCTTTGTTATTATTTTATTAAAATTTTCTCTAACTAAAAAAAATTATTTATTTCATTCTTTATTTTGAAAATCTCCGGGTTTGGGCTTCTCCAAGTGTGCAAGCCTAATTTCACTTTGCAGTGCGCCTATCACATTTTTATTTCTTTTTGGCCTGATTATCTTCTCAAAAGCTACTAACAGTTATAGACAAAAGCCATTTGGTAAGTAAAACTAGATATACAACAAAATACAATTTTACTAACTTCACATTTATAAATAAGTGTTCATGGGACTTATTGACTTTCTGGTATCATCGAAATCATTGCAAAGTGGCAGCGCTGATATTGATTATCATATGGGAATTACCGTTATAACATTTTGTTTTAACCAAACATATAAAAAATGTAATGTCTTCAACAGAGAAAGACTTTTTTTCGGATAATTCAGAAAATTTGTTAAAATATTCGCTAATGAAAAAAGCGTCAATTAAGTTCAACACTTCATTGGCATCATCGGCCTCTGTCGAAAGATTATTTTCTTTTGCAGGGCTCATCAATAGTCCCTGGCGACATGCACTTTCGGACAATATTTTTGAAAAATTGGTTTTGCTAAAGGCTAATAAAGACTTTGTTTAATGTTTATTGTTTTTGTGTATGTACTTTGTACACACGTTTAAATTAAAAAAAAAGGTATTTTTTTTAATATTTTACTGTTTTATATTTCACTAAGTTCTGATATTTCATATTAGGTTAAAGCGAAATAAAAATGTAATGCCAATACATATCAAGCAATCAAACATTTTTTTGTCAATTACTTGTAATCGTACTGAAAAAATTTTGTAATCCAAATTTTTAGTACGTTTACAGAAATCAAAAATTTTTAAATACGCTTACAGTAATCATAAACAAAATTTTTTGATTATGATTACTGTAATCGTACTTAAAATATTTTTAGTACGCTTACTGTAATCGCACAGCTCTGTGTAGAATAAAAAAAAGTGTCCTGCGCCAACTGCTCTTTTTTTAAACTTTCACATTTTTAAATTTTTTATTTTGAAAATTTTTGTTTATTTTGGGTTAAGATTTTTTTAGGTTTGACATTATATGAATCGAGTAAAAGAGAGAAGTGTCAAAATCACTCCTAGTTTGATTAATATGTCACCCTATCATTAAACACGCCCATTGCCACACCCCTTGTCCGAAAAACCCGCCTCGGGAATCTGTAGCCATGGTCTCACAGAATATGTGTGTGAAATTTCCACTCTCAAACTACACTATTTGCTTCAGCAGAGCTAACTTTCCAAAATCCACACGCCCACTTTTTGAATTGCCACGCCCCCTTTTGGAAAAATCCAAAATCTCGCTCTGGAATCTCTAGCCATGGTCTCACACAATATTTATGCGCAATTGCAGCTTCGTAGGTCCACTGGTGGATTAAGGAAAGCTACTATATATGATACTAGCTGTCACATACCCGGCGTTGCACGGGTTGTATAAAATTTTAAAACATATATATATAGGAATTTGCGACAATTTCAATGGCGCTGCAGTTGATGGTTTATTCCCCCCGTGAAACTTGGTGCCAGTTGTAATCCCACCCGGTAAGAATCACCCAAAAAAAGTCCAAGAGCGCACTTGGTGGCAGCTGTAATCCCACCCGGCATGAGCCACCCAAAAAATGTCCAAGGAAGCACTTGGTTCCAGTTGTAATCCCACCCGGTATGATTCACCCAAAAAATGTCCAAGGAAGCACTTGGTGCCAGGTGGTAATCCCACCCGGCATGAGCCACCCAAAAAATGTCCAAGGACGCACTTGGTGGCAGCTGTAATCCCACCCGGTATGATTCAGCCAAAAAAAGTCCAAGTGCGCAATTGGTGGCAGTTGTAATCGCACCCGGTATGATTCACCCAAAAAATGTGCAAGGGCGCAGTTGGTGGCATGGACCACTTAATATTCGATAGTTACTAAGTTACTTTTTAATAATATTTTTTGTTGTATGGGAGGTGCCACGCCCCGTTGTCCAAATCCAACCTATTGCAAATTCCATTACTAACACAATTTTACCTTAAAATTTCAATAAAATCAGTAAAGCCGTGATACGGGGTAGAAAATTGTATGGGTGGTGCCACGCCCCTTGTCCAATTATTCCCATATTCGACACATAGCAGTACAACTCCATTCCAAATTTCACTAAAATATATCCATTAGTTGCTTAATTAGCTGGTATTTAAGTTATGTGTTGTGTGGGAGGTGCCACGTCCCTTTGTCCAATTATTCCCATATTCGACACATAGCTGGGAAAACATACTATACAGTTCCATTCCAAATTTCATTGAAATATATGCAATAGTTGCTTAATTAGCTGTTATTTAAGTTACGTGTTGTGTGGGCGGTGCCCCGCCCCTAGTCCAATTATGCTCATATTTGGCATAAAGCTTGGAAAAGTTATTATGCAACTTCGTGATAAATTTCGTATTTATTATTCAATATTCAATTCAAATTCAATTCAATAGTTACTAAATTACCTTGTAGACATATTTTGTGTTGTATGGGAGGTGCCACGCCCCTTTGTACAATCCCAACCGTATATAGCCTATGTTACATGTCGATACCTATAGAATTTATCCTGAAAGTTTCAAGAGAATCGGTACAGCCGTTTAGCCGTGATTGAGGGACAAACAGACAGACAGACAGACATACAGACAGACAGACAGACACACACTCAGTTTTATAATATATATAAGGATAGGGATGCCCATTTTTTAAAACTGCCACGCCCCCTTTTGAAAAATCAAAAATCTGGGTCGAGAGTCTCAAACCATGTCTGCATAGGACATATATGTGAAATTCGAGCTCTCATTCGGACAGACAGACAAACAATGGGATTAAAGTTAAAGATGCCGCAGCATCCACAAAATTTACTATTTAGAGTCCAAATTGTTAGTCGATTTTACTTAGTGGGTCAATTTTGAAAGAAATGTGGCGTCGGGCACATATTTCGTGCTAACTAGTTATAAACTATAAAAACATATGAATGTCTTTTCATACGAAGTGACCGCCAAATCTATGTATGTAGCTCAGAATTTTGTTATCGCAACAAGCCTGTGGTACTATGAGAACATATGTTAAAGTGATTACAGCTCATCGTTTGATTAGACTTTTTTGTATATGCTGTATGATTTTTTAAGATCATTGGAAATTTGATTTTAAGATTTGAAAGAATATGTGAATTGTCAATTAGTATAGTCGATTGCGTCGTTCGGTTAAGAACTGTTATTTTTGTAACTAGAATAATTTCGAATAGTGTGCTTATGTTCGTAATAAACCGATTTCACTCGAACTTTAGAATCAGATTAATTTAATATGTCCAAAGTCAAAAAAGTGTTTATTGCCTTACTTATTTCGGCTGGCTTAATTAGTGTTTGTGGTGTTTTGCGGCGGCAAAATGGTTTGTATTTCCAAAAAAATATTTATATTTTCTTTATTCAGAGAGCCAGTAAACGTTAGTATGAGAGTAGCTATATTTGGTAGAGAAATTTATTATATACAACGTGCAGCTAACCGTTTACAGTAATTTAACAACTTTGTCCCGTTACATAATACAAGTAAGCGGAGTAATTCTCTTCAAAATTATACTAGAAGATTTCCAGTGGTGTGCAGAGTTTACGGGATATTCGTTAAAACGCATTTCTCCTTATAGCAGCTGAAGCACAACCTCTAGTGTCCCTCCATTTTGGAATCCCTGCATGAATTTAGCAAAAAAAACGTACGCCAACTTTTGTAAAAATTAAAATTATTTTTGAAAATAATTTCAATGAGCATCACAATTAAGGACTGGAACCGAAAGGAATATCAGTTCCGGTTCCCTAATTTTAAAAAATTTAGGTTTCGCTTCCGATTTACAGATTTTAAAAGTATCGATCCCATAAACAATAACAGTCCTTATTTTAAAAATGCTGCAATGTTAATCTAAAAATAGCATTGGAAATTTTTAAATCAAGGTGTCACATACACAGAGAAAAACAACATAAAATTAAATAAAACTACCTTAAAACAAGTAGAAACGGTAATGAAAGTTAGAAATTTTACGAACCAACTTATTTTCAATTTTAAACTTCAATTCAAAAGTAAACAAACTTATTTTAAAGTTGTTTTCCGATTATTTCAAAAATTGTCCAATTTATATAAGGACCTTGATTTAAGATCGTGCAGCTTTGTTTCAAAGTTGACAATAATTATTTTAAGTTTTTTTCACTTTATTTCAAAGTGGTTTTCATTAAGTTGACAAAATGAAGGAGTAAATACGATCGTACTTGATTTTACTATGTGTGTTTTTTCTGGTTTCTATCACACTTTTGGCCACTCTGATGATTGTAGCTTATCTATCCGATTTTCAAGAGTTTGGTATTGTTTGAAAGGCGAAATCTTTTCCAAGTCCAAAGTTTTTTTTCTTTTCCAAGTAAAAAGTTTTGAAAAACAGCAAAAAATAACCAAGTTATTTAAAAAAATATGATGAAAAAATTAAATATTTTTAAAATTTTTAATATTTTATCACTAAGGAAAAATATTTACCAAACATTACTAATCTAGGTTTTTCCAGCTGTTTGTAGGAAATTTAATTACTTTTTCAAAAATACTAATCCCAAAACAGTCCAATGAACGTCTGATTTTAGGTCGAATTTAATCATTTCGCCTTTCAAACAATACCAAACTCTTGAAAATCGGATCAAAAATAGATAAGCTACGATCATCAGAGTGGCCAAAAGTAGCCAATTTTATAGTCTTCACTTCAAAATTCATTTAAAAAAAAGTTGATGAGATAGAAACATTCTGTAAACGCAGGAAGTCATTATTTTAAGGTGTCAAACCAACTATATAGGTGGGAATGCCTGTACATTTTTCGTGTAGCACAGTGGTATTATAGGGTGAGTAAACAATGATAATATAAGGAGTGCGTCGATAGAAACTTGTGGACGCTTTTTCTACTGTAACTTTTTTCATAGGAATGCAAATTTTAATTGGTTGGGCTTGTTATCTTTGGAAAACATGTCATTTTAAATTCTGGTATGTAAGGGATCGAACTAAACTGTTTATTCAACGAAAGAATTAAAAACATAAAAATATGATTTTGAAGAAATCGAAAAGCCCAAAATTTCCTTTTTTGGTGTTCACCTGCATATTTGCTTTATTACAGTCGTCAGCATATTTTTTGCTGTAAATTCCATGCTTCCAATAGACGTTAACGTAAATTTTCAAATTAAAAGAAATTTATTTAGTGGTTCTTTTAATTTTTATCTGTTGTTTCTTTTTAGGTTTTTTCACTTTTTTCGTGCGATTTTTGTACCTTTTTTTATAAACGTTTCTTAGTAAATTAACGTTTCTGATTTAAAAAAAATTTTATACTTTCATAGTCCGTACCAGACATTAAAATGACATGTTTTCCAAAGATAATAAGCCCAACCAATTCCAAATTGCATTAATATAAATAAAGTTACAGTAGAAAAAGCGTGCACAAGTTTCTAACGACGCAGTCCTTACACCAGCATAAAATACTTTAAATTTAAAATGCTCCCCATTCTCATTTCCATCTTAAATCAAGATTGTTCTTGCTTGGATTAAGAAATTCCAAGAGTCTCAGGCCATGGGTGCATAGGACATAAATGTGCAATTTCAGCTCTCTAGCTCCACTGGGGGCAATCGGGGAGGTGAGGACAACATCCGGGCAAACAATGGGATTTTATTGTGATATATTTATAAATTTACCAATAGTTTAACAAAGAGTGATGTTAAACTAAGAAAAATATTTCAGGAAGTTGTATTATATTCGTAGCTAGTATTTTGTATATTAAAAATGTCGCCGAACATACCGCCGAAATCCGACTAACAAAAAAATTGACACATATTCCCATTTTCAACAAGTCTTACCGGAAAAGATTTCGAAAGTTCAAAAATTATATTGATAACATGAACATTTATACATATGTATTTATGTGCATAAGTATAGCACTAACAGCAAACCACTCATTGCGGAAGGAGTTGCAGAAGATGAATTGTCATTAATTTGTATATTATTGTATACAAATATTAATTTGTTCTTAATAATTAAACATGAAGTTTACTTTCTGAATAAAAATCCGGAGACAATACAGTTTACTAATGTGTCCCATTTAAGAACTATTAAGGCTATTTTCTCCATTTTTGGAACTAGATTTTATGTTGATTGTTATCAATAAGAGTTTTAATACTTGTTTCAATATTAGCTGCGATTTATTGGTTTCAGTTCACCTAAAAAACGAAAAGAACAAATATACCGTTTCTCAATGCTACTCCTGAGCGCTTGGAGCGTGACTGTATATAAGTAACAGAACAGAACTACACTGAGGGAAAAAAATAGTGAAATCAAATGAAAACATATTTAAATCAAATATAAACGTATTTGATAGTGCTCCTAAGCTGTTTTTATTTAAATCAACAATGCGAGTATTTAAAATTGTATTAAATATATATTTCAGTTTTTCAGTTTCATATATATTTCAGTTTAGACACAGAAAAATTATGCCAAATAAAAAATTAAACAAAATTTTTTTTCCAAATATTTCAATATTCAAATCACATTTAAATCAAAAATATTTAATTCTACTATGCGTTTGTTCGCTCAGTGTACTGATTACAAAAAAAAAGGAAAATAATTTTTTGAAATGGATGAGTATATTGAAAATTTATTGGAATTCATGCTGAATTTTTTCTCTGTATCTTCGTAATCCCCAAATTAGGTTATGAGAGTCAGCCAAGTTCGTAAAATCTTAAATCAAGCTCGAAAAATTTTATTTTAGAACTTGAGCGGAATTAAACTGATTGATCTTAATTTAAGATTGTTTAAGCTAAAATCAAGAATACGCAATCTAGATTTAAGATTTTACAATCTTAATTTAAGATTCAAATAGGCCTTTTTTAGAACGGCCACGTATTGAATTTCGAAATTCGATATTCGAAATTATTTTACCCCCAAAAGAAAGGAAAAGAAATAAGTATCAATTTGTATTGTATTATTATTTTATTTATATAATAAACTTAAAATTATTTGATCATAAATTAATTAATTAATTAATGGTCGCACGTTGACACCTGGTAACTGACATATTTCTTTGAGTTATCTACGTCAAAAATTTTAGTTACGAGGTGTCAACATAGCTTACTTTAGATCATGTACACTCATTTAACTGCGAGCTTCGATATGTAACATGTACAGCTGGAATAAGTCGGAAATGTTGAAAATTAATAGTGAAGTAATCGCGGATCCAAATTAGTATAAGGCCCGATTTGTTTTATTTCTGTATGTACTTACCCTGCACATACTTAAGAACACACTCTAGATCGGAATCGTTAAGCAGTTAAAGGGTTGTAAGTCTATTGGAAAAACGAGATAGCTATTATGTATTATTCCATTTCAGTAGCCCAATAATATTGTGCAAATCAATTTGTCTTGTCAATCTGTTCCCAAAAAAATACTGAAAATAAAACATTGTTGGACTAAGGGTCCGGTGAAACATAATTATATTTGTCTATAATATTGTTTGGCTACTTTCCAATGCATCCAAACAAGGCACTTAGACCCTTCTTGGTTTATCAAAACTGGGCACTTAAAACCTTTCAAATTTTCAAAACTAAATTTATTTTTTGTTGTTGTTGTTTTTATGAGATTTTGTTTCCTTTTCAATTTTCAAAACTAATAATTTATATAAATGGTTTTTAGTAACAAAATAATTACTAACCTTGTAAACATTTGTTTTATCAACATTTTTCATTATATCTCAGTTTCATTTTTTTGGTACTAAGACCCAATAGACTTACAAATCTTCAGTCGTTTTAACTTTTCTTCATCATCCGTGTTTTCTTCCTGCATTTCAACATTTTCCTCCACATTATTTTCATTTGTGATTTCTTCCTGAGCCTCATATGGCTCAGTACTTAGAAACACCCACTGCAGTGGGACTATCATGGCACTGATCACCGTCGATATTTTCCATTTCAAATTGGTTTGGTTAAACAAAAAGCGCGAAAAAAACAACACCGAACTTGCGCGCACAACGACTCAAACGGAATGACGAAATCTATAACTTTTAGACACATTTTACACACAACTTTGCGTGTATAAACACTGTAAGTGCTTTAAAAAAATACGTATGTGTGTTAATAGAACATGCCAAAATCTTGAATGTGTGTTTTTTTATTTATCAAAAAAAATATACACTTAAAAATGTGTGTTGTGAGTAAAATTACACACCAAAAGATAGGTTCACTTTGCAGTGTAGAGACAAAAACGCATGAGAATTCAATTTTCTGCTCAAAAATTTGTTCATTGTAGAAAAAAATTCACTCTATAAAAATGTGAAAATGTTAAGCTAAAAAAAATTTTTTTAAAATGAAAATATCGGAGCTTTTTTTAGTCTGGCGAGATGAATTTACATCATATTCAATCAAAAATGCAAAAATGCGGTACATTTTTTAGTGTCGAACGGTGTAATAGAAGTTATAAGTTATTTTTGTTGCATGAAAAAGACTTACATCATCCTTTTTTTTTTTTTATAAAAAAAAATATTTTAAAAATCATGAGGATGCAAGAAAGAAAGCAAGGGACTTTTCGCCAAAAGGTTCCTTTGCTCTAGCTGGTACCTATACACACTAGCTACTAACTTATCCAATCCAAAGTAGTTCATAAATTTAGTAACCCTATCCATATGATAATTTTTTAACCCGAACAATTTTTGAAATCCCACCCTCCAAAAAAAATCTTGGGTGCGCCACTGTACCGATATATATATATATATATATATAGTCAAGCCAAAGCAAGTTAATGAAACATTCAATTTAAAAAAATTGGTTTTAATGTCCTATTTTCACAAACTTTTGGAAGCTCGGACCATGTCGAAAATACATTTCTAAACATTTTCAATCGAATACAGCAATGAAAACAACTTAGAAAATGTTAACCTTTTTTTCGGTATATGGGAGTCCCGCCCAGTTTTTGTCCGATCTGGCTGATATTCGAACTTGATCTCAGTTTTGAACAGAAATACATGTACCCAAAGTTTCAAGTCGATATCTTCAAATTGTGAGGACGGACAGACAGACAGACGGACGGACATGGATAAATCGTTTCAGGAGGTAATGCTGATCAAGAACATACGCGTGAAAACGTTGTGTCAAAATTACTATACCCCGCCACAGTGTGTGTGGCGGTATAAATAGCTTCGTTTCAATGCCCTGAATTGTTTTGAGCCAAAATTGTATTTGTTTTTGTATATTTATTTGTGCATAGAACAATATGTACTTACCCTGTCGGAAATCGGTCTAGTCTAGGAATAGTCCATGGACTACTCCACTTGCAATTGAAACTGGTCCAAAAACTAGCCCACCCCCATACAAAAAACTGGTTACAATTCGCATTGCGTGTCATTGGAGCAGGTTAATTGTCTCCTAGTCACTGAATTGGATGTGCTCCTACAACTGCATCGGAGGGAAATGTCCAAAAATGCTCCAATTGAAACTAATCCCGCAACTACATCGAAGGAAAACATCTAAAAATGATCCAATTGAAAGTAGTCCCACAATTATACCGAAAGAAAGTAGTTAAAACTTTATTGAAACTAATCCGAAGTTTGGTTTCATTTCCAGTAGTTATATACCTAATCCATTGAAACTACTTTAGAGTAAAGTTTAATGAAATTTCAATTTTATTATTTTTTTAAAGAGTAAGTAGGTAAGAAATGTTAAATTTAAGTTATGAAATAATGTAATGTAAGTAATGTGTAGTAATATAAGGAATCTAATTTAAGTATTTAAGTAAAAAGTAAGTAATTTAAGTAAAAAGTAAGTAATTTAAGTAATGAAATTAATGTAATTCATAAGATTCGTTTAATTAATGTAATTAATGTTTGGAAATTAATCAATGTAATAATCGTTGTTTTAATCTTGGGTTTTAGTACGACTTTTTTCGTAGCACTTTTTGCGGAAGTGCTTCTTCTTAGCATACTGAAAGTCCCTACAAATTTCTTTGTCTGCGTCATCGATTGTGTCATCTTTTAAAATCGTTTCTGAAAAAAAATTTAATTTTAATTTATTGATTTTGAAAAAATTTTATTTTAGGAGGATGTGCGTTGTTGTGGAATGGAATAACAAAAGAAACCATATTACAGGAAATACATTTCCCTTAAAATTATTTCAGCAATTTCGATTTGAAATTAAGGGTTTTTGGCCACTTCATAATCTGCAATGACATTAGGTACAAACTAGCCAAAACTCTTAATTTCAAATCGAAATTGCTGAAATTAATTTTGGAGAAATGTATTTTCTGCTATTTAGTCGGTTTAAGGGTAATACTTAAGAAAACTTATTTTTTACTCTTTTTTTTTATTATTTTCTCCCCTTTTTTTTTGAATTTTTTCCATTTTTTTATTTTTATTTACTTTTAATTTTTCCTTTTTTCACTTTTTTTTCTCGTTTTTCCGTTTTTTCATTTAATTTTTTCCCTTTTTTTGTCATTTTTTCCCCTTTTTATATCTCCACACTCCCTGTGGCAGGGTATACTAACTTTGTCACAACGTTTGTAACGCCCATAAGGAGGCGTGTCCGGTATGGAAAAGTATACATATTCTTGATCAGCATCACCTCCTGAGTCGATTTAGCGATGTCCGTCTGTCCGTCCGTCTGTCCGTCTGACCGTCTGTCCGTCTGTCCGTCCGCACGATAGCGGTCGCAGTTTTGGAGATATCGACTTGAAACTTTGGGTACATGTTTTTCTCGTAAATACTGAGATCAAGTTCGAGAATCAGCCAAATCGGATAAAAACTGGGCGTGGCTCCCATACACCGAAAAAAAGCTAAACATTTTTCAAGTCTTTTATATTGTTGTATTCGATTGGATATGTTTAGAAACGTATTTTTGACATGGTCCGAGGTTCCGAAGCCACTTATATAAGGGTCTAAATGGGGTCAATATTTGATAGTTGATTTTTTATGTACGATTAATCGTACAATAGCGATTGTACGTTGTTAGGTATAACGCCAATTCTACAGAATGAATTGTAGGCAATTGTATAAAAAAAGCCAAAGACAAGTTAAAAAATCGGATTTATATGGAAGCAAAAATCGGATTTATATGGAAGCAAACTGCATAATTAATAAAACAACATTTTTCGATAAAATTTTACCTAAAAAAGTTGAGGAACAAAAACGTAGCGGTCTCAAATCAACGGTACTCCACTTCACCTTTAAATTCAATCATATTGGAATCAGCGAATTACAATATACATAAAGAATCTACATAGAAGGTTCTGGTAAATTCCATATTAATAAAGAAATAAGGGGAAGCTTCCAGAAACCTAGAATTTCACAACGACACTTCTTTCATTAAATCGGCTTTTTTTAAAAACCCGAAATTACTCAGGAATAAAATAATTTGCGGGGGAAAATGGCAATATGCAACTATGCGATATAAGCGATCCAGAAAACTGGGAGACACGGGTACTCTCCAATTTTTTTGACACTCGCTAACTGAATCTATTCGTCCAAATCATGTGCATTAGCAAAAGGAGATTTTTGTCGAACGGTCTTATACAACATTTTGGAAGATTTCATGAAAATTACAGTGCAAAACATAACATATTTTAAAGTTTGAATTTAATGATTTGAAATTTTTATGAACAATACGCGTTGCATTTTAATTCAAATATATAATAAATATTAGAGAATTGAAAGCATCGGATCAATTCAATAAATGGTTTTGTTACACGAAAAAATGGCCCACACTGTGTGGAAATTAGTGGTCTTAGATTTAAAATGTTTTTTTTGATTTGAAATCAAATCCGAATATGACAAAATATGATACAAAAATTTATTTTGTAGATTTGAAAATGTATTTTCTTGCAAGAAGGGCAACTGTAGCCGTGTCAATGCTTTTTATAATTTTCAAATCAAAAGAGTATAGCGGATACATTAATCTTAAAAGTTTTTCAAAACTTTTGAAATTGCCCTGTAGTGCAAACAACTAGTTAAAATGTTAGTAAAACTACTAGTTGGAAAAATACCACTACTAGTTCAGATTCAATCCTATTTACATGGAGCAAACTGGTATTTTTCGCGTGGTGTCATAGGAAAAGACAATAGTATGCATAAGCTTTTGACTAGTTGTAATTGTATAAAAAATATCTTAAACATTGCATAAAAAAACAATTTTTTGAATCCCGGGATTCCGGACTCAAAATCCCAAAATGCCTCTTGTATATAATTTAAACTTATATTTATAAAACATACGTACTTTTTAAGTTTAATATATTAATATTAAACTTTAATCATATTCCATGGATTATAGGGTAGAAGGGGGCGCATTCGCCACGTTTTTTTTCAAAAATTTTAAAAAACCGTTTCTTACAAATTCTTTTACAACTTTTTCAACGAATTTCAAAAAAACTGCCCCACTTATGGGGTAGAAATATAATATAATATTTCATTTAAGTATTGAATAACAGCAGCTAAAATAAAACATTAAACAAATGACTTAATTACTTTATTAGGAAACATTTTTCACAAAATGTAAAAAAAACTTTCCAAACGATTTTTCTAAATTAATTGATGAGCTTAAACCAGTGTGAGCCATCCAGACGACACGCGTGCGATTATTTCCTCTCGTGTTTTCACACGTATACGATGAAAGCAGTGGTGTTTTCACACCTACACTACCGATCCTACAAGCGACAGCGCTCAGTAAAATTTCATGCGAGCAAGACCACGCTGCGCTATTTTTTGATTTTAATTAATGCACTGAAAAAATGTTTAATATAAATTGGGAAGAGGAATTTTTATTTATCGAAAATGCTTTTGGAGAACTGCAATGTTTCGTTTGCCATAGAAAAGTTCCACGGGGACCTACATTTTATTTAAAAAGGTCATTTAGGTGTCATAAAAAATATGAGTCAATAATAAAATCAGGAAAGAAAAGACTAAATCTTTTCTATTTATTGTTTTTTTTAATACTTCGAATAAAATACCCAACTTTTTATTGTAAGGTAATTATAGTACATCTTTTTTAAAACAATAATTTTTTTATATCTCAATTTACTCAGTTTAATATATTGAGCTCTACGAGCTCTCTCAGCGCTGCACACAGGCGCAAAATTTGAATGTATGGGTCTTGGCTGACACTGGCTTAAACCATTGATTTTCTTTTTCTCTTCTTTAAAATTTGTTTGTTATACCAAATACACTATCGTATGTGCCCCCAATAATACCACAAAGTATCAATTTCCTAATGGAAAAACTGAATATATTATCACCAAATTTACTTAACTAACAAAATGTTCGCAGCACATCTAAAAACAAACAAACACGTTTTGCCGTGATCACGAAAGAAATTTTATCGATATATGCACAAACTACACATATCGTCAATTTCAAAGAGTTTTTAGTTTTCAAAAAACGTGGTTGTGGCATATGAGTCCCAGTGGCTAATCCGGCCCTATGTGTATTAAATTTGTTTTTTTTTATAACCCTAATATTAACTTGCTTTATATATACAGCGTGTAACAGTCGAGATTGGCCAAAATGTAAGAATCGATTGGGGACCCAAAAATATGAAGAAAATGTTATGTGCACTTATGGCGAATTCCCCACCCACTTCATTTTAAAAATAGAAATATAATTTTTGGGGCGTACTGTGCCAAATGCAAAAAGTTCAGTTCTGTCGATCAGTGTAATCTTTTTTTATTTATTTGTTGCATTTTTCGTATCAAACCGAAATTTTCGGCAGAAATATCGAAATTTCGGCCGAAAACGAAATTTGGCCGAAAGCGATATTTTATTTTTCGGATGAATCCGAAGCACGACTGAAACATTTTTTTTTGGCCGAAAAAATATGCAATCAATATTTGCATTTGCACTTCTGCAAGACCAATTCGTGAATAGCCCTATTATATTATTGCCTGTATCATATTATGATCTCTGAAATTATTCACTTTGTCACCCCAAGTCTCAATGATCGCTAAAAACATAATATTATTATGCCGAATTATGCCTTCGGTAGGCCGATTGTGTAGACCATAAGTTGCTCTAAGCACACGAATCATATTACTCATGGAACTAGTATTTTCGTAATACAGCTGAATACGCTGTGCCATGGTAAGCCTTTCCATGATAAAATGACAAATAATACTGAACAAAATACCATCACAGCTTGATATGATGCATGCGTTATCTGTCATAAAATATCTTGAATATCCCTTTACAAGTGTTATTACTAAGAAACTTGAAATACCTCACCAATTTCATAATTGCATATGCTTCAAACATCTTTTTTTCCTAGCTTATATTGGTACTGAGTATTTTGATGAAGAAGAGGAGTACATACCAGCAAGTCCCTGTAATGTTGTACGGCCTGGTGATCCAGATCTAACAACGTACGATATAATCTCTTCGTATCGATTCGATGAATATCACTATGAGTACCAAGGTATCCAACAGATCATTGGTTCAACCGGTTACCAGACAGCTTATCACATTGAGGAGTATTCGAATATGACCATCGAGTCTTCGCAAGCGTTTCCTAAAGGAGTGCCTGACCAATTTTCGTTCGAATGCACATTTCGTGTCCCACAAAGCCAGCCGCAGAATGAATGGTTTCTATTTGAATTAACGGACTACCAGTATGAATCGCAAATGAGTGTAACGATTAATCCAGTTTATAATTCGATTGAGTTTTCGTTGCCCAAATACGATGGTTCAATTCAAACGGTTTCTTTTGAGGAAACGGAAGTGAGTTAATTGCTTTGGGGTTGGAGTTTTCCAAATCGTATAAGAAAATATCCAAAATTCTTCTATTCATTCTGTAGATTTTTGACCGCTCATGGCACAAAGTAATGTTTGGTGTCACACAGGATGGTGTACGTCTTTGGATCGATTGCAAACCAATAGCTGACCGCAATGGCAGCTTTCATGCTCCCTTGGATGTGCGTGGTCCTATTGATGCAACTGAGGGTGCCTTTTCAGTGGCGCGCGATTGCAAGAGTAAAAGTACCGTGCCAGTCAGTAAACTTGTCAGCGTAAGAAGTTAATATGTAGTGACGAACTTTTATTTATCTTTAGATTGACCTGCAATGGATGATATTTAGCTGCGATGTCGACAAGCCCAATCATACAGATTGCGAAGATATTCCACAATATGCTAAGGCCCCAAAAGGCTTGATACAGCGTGAACCTAAATTGAATCCTATACTTACACCACAAACTACGTCACTGCCACTAGATTTGTCATTTCTTACCACATCTACTCAACGTCCATTGTACTTTTCATCCACACCAGCTGCTTTGCAGGGACAAGAAACGTTTAGTTGCCCCATACAATGCCCCAGAGGTCCACCTGGTCCGGTTGGTCCACCTGGTATTCCAGGTAATAACATCGAAAGTTACCAAACAATATCACCCAAAGGAGAAAAGGGGGAACCTGGTTTTACTGGTAAACCTGGAATAAATGGCTCTCCAGGATTGAAAGGAGAACCTGGAACAAATGGGCTTCCCGCTGTACATACCCAGCCTAGTACATCAGCAATCGCTGAGAAAATACAGAACTATCCAGCTGCACCAGGTCCACCAGGTGTGCCAGGGAACCACGGAGAACGTGGACCTATAGGCGAAAGAGGTTTACCAGGTTTAGATGGCGCCAACGGAGTCGATGGCCTACCTGGAGTGCCAGGTCCGGCAGGCCCGCCAGGTTATTCCGGCACAATGCTGAATGAGATTAGAAATATTGATGAGCGTGAAATTCGTGATATTTGCATGACAGTTGTTAGAGGTACAAACATCTCTATTCTAGAAATATCGATCCTAAAACTACATTTCCACAGACTATATAAGTGAAATTTCGGCTACGATATTGGGACCACCTGGCGCGCCCGGTAGACATGGGCGACCTGGAATGACCGGTCCTCAGGGAATTCAAGGTATTATATTGAATATCGAATAAACAGTATCAGCAATACTGATATAATTTATTCATAAGGTGATCAAGGGCCACAAGGATCGCATGGTGAACGCGGATATCCTGGCATGCCAGGTTTGCCAGGTCCGCAAGGTGACATTGGACCACGTGGCTCTGAGGGACAAAAAGGTGAACGCGGTGTGGATGGTATTGGTCGTGAAGGTCCAATGGGTCCTCAAGGACCCCAGGGGCCCGAGGGTCATGGGATTGATGGTTCACCCGGCAGACCTGGCGAACGAGGAGATTCTGGACGGTCAGGTAAAATTTTGTTCTCAACATACTCTTTGGTAAAATATACATACTTTCGCGTACAAATATGTCCATGAGAATTCTTAATGTCACGAGATGCAGCTTTTTATGGACAATTCCTACCTAATTAAATCTGTGGGGTCAAAAGCAGTAATCGCTTAGGTCGAAAAAGGTTTTTGAAAACTATACACATCTTCCCAGTAGTAAATTTCGCAAGGCCTCTCCGCTAGAGGCATGCCTGCAAGCCTGGTATTGGAAGAAATTGCACATTCCATCCTCGCTACTAGTGGAGGCATGATAGTATGCCTGCGCTAGAAGGGAGATGGGGTGGTGTCAATGGATTTTCTACGCAATGTGCTTAAATATTTAGAAGATATTTTATGTTTTTCGAAACGTGGGTTCGAATCCTGATTTCGGAAATTTTTTTTAAAAACTAATTTTTGAACGTTGATTTCAGATCTGTTTAAGGTTTTTTGTTATTAGCTCTTGTTTTTAA
Organism: Heteromyza rotundicornis; assembly: GCA_951394025.1. Classification (NCBI taxonomy): domain Eukaryota; kingdom Metazoa; phylum Arthropoda; class Insecta; order Diptera; family Heleomyzidae; genus Heteromyza; species Heteromyza rotundicornis. The sequence goes on from OX596012.1 coordinate 44,268,438, forward strand.
GATGTAGTAAAAATCGTGAAAACTGAGCTTCCTTCCTAGCGGAGGCATGCCAGTATGCCAGCGCTAGAAGGGAGAGGGTATAGCGTCTATCGATTTGCTACGCAATACGCTTAAATATTTTATGTTTTTTGGATCGTGGGTTCAAATCCTGATTATGGCAATTTTTTTTTTGTTTTTTTTTTATTTTTTAAAATTTTTTTTAATACATTTTTGTACTCTGATTTTAGATCTGTTAACGGTTTGCCGTTATCAGCTCTTGTTTTTAAGTTGTAGTAAAAATGGTGAAAACGAAGCTTTGAGCAGATTTAGAGCCACAATTTTTGAATGAATTGTTTGATTAGTATTTTATTTCTTAAGTTTTAGAGGAACACAATATTGTGGAACATTATTTTGTCGTATCTCTTTCAGATTATGAAATAAAATGGAATACTTACGCTCTAAAAGGATTTTTTTCCAAATTCAAATATTTTCAGAAATATTTAATTAATCAATCTAATTAAAATAGTTGATTTCTAGATTGATTTTAAGAAAATCTCTTGAATTTTCTAAAACATTCAAATTTCCAACAATATTACATATTGATTTGGAAATATTTTAGGAATATGATTTATTTTATTTTGCAAATGGATTTATATATACCGAAATTTTAGAATTTTTCTTTATTTTTATTTTGCAATGTTTTTTTTGCATCTGCGTCCCAAAAAAAATTTCAATAATTTCGTTTGCTAAAAAATTTGCAATTTTCATTATAGAACATTTGAAATGTAATCCGTTCCAAAGTTGTGCTACTAAAACCGAAAAATCGTTTACTACCATGAATTGAATTAACTCTAAACATACAATTTGCTATATAACCGCATTAATGAGTCGATAATGTGTATGATTTTTTTAATTCGAATTATTACGATAAATTTCTGCAATTTGTATAAAAACTAGTAAGAGAATTATCTTCGGGAAGCTATAATACCCTGAACATGCGAGTACGATACATTCTGAGAGCATATGTTAGTAATTTTATCGAAAATCGGTATTTTATTGATAGTTTTTCGATATTATATTCATAATTTTTCGATTTTTTATCGATAATTTTTTGATTTTTTATCGATAATTTTTCGATTTATTATCGATAATTTTTTGATATTTTATCGATAATTTTTCTATATTTTATCGATAGTTTTTGGATAATTTATCGATAATTTTTCGATTTTTTATCGATAATTTTTCGATAATTTATCAATTTTTTATCGATATTTTATCGATAATTTTCCAATATTTATCGACAATTTTCCAATATTTACCGATAATTATAATTTCCTGATCCATTTAAAAATTTTGTTCCAATTCCATTTTGTTCCGGTCCAATTCCATTTCGTTCCGGTTTCATTCCTATTTCGTTCCCGACCTCATTTCCAACCCAATGGGCATCCAAATCGGTTAAGTATTTCTCAAGATAAACGAAAATAATATAAAATTGGCGGCCATTTTGTATGGGAGGAAGGCGTGGCTCTTATCCGATGTTGCCCATTTTCAATACCGTCTAATCATTCGCCAAAATAAGAGGAATCCCAAATTTTGGAGGCGATCGGTTAAGTATTTCTCAAGATAAACGAAAATAATATAAAATTGGCGGCCATTTTGTATGGGAGGTAGGCGTGGCTCTTATCCGATGTTGCCCATTTTCAATACCGTATGCCTTCCCTCCCCGCTTCCAGCCTTTACTTCTTTTTTATATGAAACGGGACAAATAAACAGGCCTACGTCTGTCGCTTCCATGCGACTGCCTGCTGGCAGGCATGGTCGTAGAAGCGGAGTTGGATGGTGTCTTTTTAATTTCCCTCCGTTTCCTCGTTCTGACGTTATATTCGCCTTTGATTGGCTGAGCTAAAAATAGCCCAAAAAATATATTGGGAACATCTATTTTTAGAATTTCTCTTTTTAGTTCATTTTAAATTAAAGTTTTATTTTTCACTCATTGTAAATTAGATTTGTGGCACGTAAATGTTATATTTTATGATACTGATATTATATTTTCGAACTCTTTAGTTCATATAAATTTTTATTTACTTACTTGCGTTTTCGCCGAGCTGAGAATTGAACCTGGGACACTTGGCTACTGACAAGGCGTCTGCGGCCTTTTAGCACGTTCGTCTACTAATGGCATTATTTTACTATGATCTAACTGCGTATATTAGATCTTATGTATTTTTTGTAAATGGGTGTTTTTAAAAGTATTTAAGAATTTTATTTTGCAAAATAAAAATATTGCAAAATAAAAATAAAGAAAAATAAAAATAAAGAAAAAATTAAAAAATTTCGGTATTTATTTAAATAGTTTTTTTGGCGACCTCTTAATTTTAAATTTGATGGTTTTGATGCTCTATAGTTGTTGTTTTTTTATTGTCCAATATTTCGACTTTCTTCGAAAGTCATCCTCAGGGACTCTACACATAACAAAAAAGGTTTTTTTACAATGATATTAAAAATTACATTTTCATATTACAAGCGGAAACTTACACAAAATTGAATAAACAAATAACAAAAATTAAATTAATGTTGTCCTGTGCTATGCCAATTGTCTACTGATTTGTTTTGTGTTTATGTTTATGTTTTGTTCTATTTCTTTGTTGGTGTATCAGGTGTCTGTAAATTTGAGCACAGTTATCGGTGTCTGTTTTGAAGTTTAGTCTCTCTTCACTTGGTGTGTTTATAATATGTAGCATTTCTAATGTCAGTCTCTTTCCATAATTTCTCTCCTCCTGTACGATCTCCACATTCTTGGGGTCCGGTGTATGTCCAAGCTTTAAGCAATGGGCAGCTAATGCTGTTTTTTGTTCGATTGGTTTATTGTTGTTCTTGTGGTCTGATTTGTGTGCTGAAATTCGTGTTCGTAATTTAGATTTTGTAGTTCCAATATATACTTTATTGCATACATCGGATCCGTCACCACCGCAAGTTATTTGGTATACTAAATTAGATTTGTCGTCCTTGTCCAATCTACTTTTTAGTCTGCTGTATATTTGTTTCATTGTGTTGTTGTTTTTATGTGTAATTGTGCATTTATCGTTGTTTTATATATCTGCCCTGGCAAATTTCTCGGAGTAGTCCGGTATATATGTTATTGATTTGTATATTCTTGGTTCCTTATTCTTCTGTTGTTGCGTTGTTCCTTTTTCTGCTCGCTTTATCAAGCCCGTTATAGTTTTCTTGGGGAAGTCATTGTTGTATAATATTTGTCTGATTCTATTTTTGTTGTGGTTTTTAAGTTCTGTGTCACATAAGTTTAGAACTCTTCTAATAAAGTTGCATGCCGTGTTCATGATTATTCGTTTTGGGTGACTAGAATAGAAATTTATCAGTCGTCCAGAGGCCATTGGTTTTATAAATCAATTTGCAAAATAAAATAAATCATATTCCTAAAATATTTCCAAATCAATATGTGATATTGTTGGAAATTTGAATGTTTTAGAGATTTTCTTTAAATCAATCTGGAAATCAACTATTTTAATTAGATTGATTAATTAAATATTTCTAAAAATATTTGAATTCGGAAAAAAAATCCTTTTAGAGCGTAGGTATTCCATTTTATTTCATAATCTGAATATGCGCAAAGCTTCGTTTTCACCGTATGCCGTAAACGATCTAAATGGATTCCTCGCTAAGTTAGGGCCATCCCGGATTCCGTCAGACAGTCCAAGAATTGCACAGGTTGGTCTCAGGACGCTATTTTGCCCCATTTGTATGTATGTGTTCATAGAACCTCAACTCCTTGTCCAAAATCAGTTTCTAAAAATTTCCAATCGAATCCACCAAAACAAATGGGGTCTCAAGACCCCATTCGACCCATTTATATTAGGTTTTGGAACCTCGGACGATGTCTAAACTCCGTTTCTAATTATATTCAATCGAATACAGCAATAAAAAATAAAACATGAACCATGATTCAAGAATTTAGAGGTTAGAGCACTCTCAGTAACTCTCAGTAACCTGTGTTTTTTGACAATTCTAATTTTATCATTTACTTTGGAAAAATTTTCTTTGTTTATATTTTTTAGGGATTCCGTTTTATTTATATTTGTGTTCTTTGCATTCCAATATTCACTTTTGGTTTATATTTTCTATTCTCGGAAAATTTAAGAAATTCACAGAGCTTCTTTTGCAAAAATACCGCGAATTTAAACAGTTTTTCATCGCACAACTGATTTGATTTCAAAAATATAAAAAATGTACAATTTGAAATTTAAATTTAGTTTCCTTTTGTTTGGATTTTTTATTGGTTTATATTTTAAACCTCAGAAACATGCGTTTAATCAAAACCATATGTTGCTCTCCCCAAAGAGCGACTCGTTCAACCTTCTTTTCTTGAGCCATGAATGTACCCAAAGTTTCAAATCGATATCTCCGATATCTTTTTCATACCGCACAATCCTTTTTCCACAGTAGTGTGTATTACATAAAAACCACCCTAATAACTGGTTTTCATTATGTCAAAATCAATAGCATCATAAACTGACAACGACTGACGCATATTCAGCACTTTGCTGAATTCGCTGCAAATAAATATGCAAATAAATTTGCCAGCATGTTGGCAATTATCGACGTGTAAAACAAAAGGTGACGTCACCCCATACTCATTTTCCGACATTTTACGAATTCCGTAAAATTGACATCGAAATGCCAACCTGTTTCCACTTAACCGGGAACAGGAACCATTGATTATGACATATTGAAAACCAGGCTTAAGTATCTTACAGTGAATTATGACTTCTTAGACCAACATTGCGCATTCAGCGGAGACAACAGTTGTCGTAGCGCTACCTCTCTCAGCGCTTAATTTTTCTGAATGCGTTGCTACTTCAAACTTCAGAACAACAACTCAAAATTTAAAAAAATATTTTTTTTTCCATAGATATTTTTTTTGGAAATGGAAATTTCTGTAAACGATTTATTTATGAACGATGGACATACTGGGTGGTATAGTGGGCCTTCCCCAGCAGTTGCCTGGTCAGATGAGTAGGGAACGTGAAGATAAAACCTCGAAACGAGCAATATTTCGAAGAGACGATTCCTTGCCCAATTGTTTATTTAGTTTTTAGCCGACTGAAATGTGATTTGAAATATCACTTGACGTAGCTCACAACAGTTGTTCAAAAGTAGCATATAAAAAGGTTGCTACCTAAATATGGTAGCGCTACCGGAAAATGACATAGTAGCGCTACCAAATTAGTGTCATTCAGTGAATAATCACACAACTGTTGTCTCCGCTCAATGCGCCCATTGTCTTTTTTGCCTTTTTTTTGGAAAAAGTAGGACTTTCCAAACCGCTAAAAAGGCTATATATAGTAAACCATCTTTTTGTACTTCCACCAAATAGACTTTCAACCCTTTTTTCAGCTTTCAAGTAATGACTCAAGAAAATATTCCTTAAATGAAAAAGCCAAACACCGCAACGAAAATTTTTCAAATTGCCTACTAAATTGGCGCTTAGAATTTAATTTTTTTTTAATATTTATAAAACTTTTACTTTTACACTTTCTCGTGTAATGTCGAGCAATAAACGAATTTGACCAATTACTTCCACAATTTCCAAAGAAAAGGTTGGAATTTGATAAAAACTAGAAAGTGAACTATCTTCGGCTATGCCGAAACTGAAACACTCCCACACAGTATGATCCATTTAAAAGTACCTTGAACATACAAAATGTTGTCTGAAGACCTCATTTTGAGCTGAAAATTTTCCCAAAGTTTCAAGTTGATATCTCCAAAACTTCTACCATTATAGGTATAAAAACTAAATTACAAAAAAATTGTATTTCTGATTTAAAACAAAAAAGAAAAAAATCTGTATAAAGAAAAAGAAATTAATATATTTTTAATAACTTTAACATCTTTGATTGCTTTTTGCAATTTGATCACAACCATATCAAAAATTACCATATCAACCATATCAATAATGCTTAAAATACTTCAAAATTACAATAGCACTGTGCAAATCAAATTTCTGATTGCCGATCCGTAATCAGATTCTGATAGGTCTTGGTCTTATAGTTGCCAGATAAAATATAGTTCCGATAAACTTGCGCCGCGAACCGCCACGTCGCGTCTACGAGCAATCCGATCCTAGCGTTATCAAAGATTAGAATAGGGCAATTAATTTGACGCATTACCAATGCTTCTTTTTAGAATGGTTTTGTCTGTGTGTCTGTAGATTTATGTAAAAAAAAACAAATTACTTCTACCGTAATCAAGTACAGCATTGAAGTTACAATTTTTGCTATCATTCATCATTTACCATCGATAAAGGCACACGGAAAATATGAATAACGAAGCGAGTTTAAGTTTCAAATTAATCCCGGGCCTAAGAAAAAACAGCATTTTGCTATTCATTGAATCCGAAATTCAATTATACAGGCAGAAATAGAAATATCCTAATCGGACAAGATATGTTTGTTATGAGCAAAATTGTAATGTGAGCGTAATATTGTTTAAAAATAATGAATGTTTTAAAGTGAAAGAAAATGCAGTGCATTCGCATAAAACACAAGAGAAGCTATTCAAAAAAATGGAATTAGTTAACTCAATTAAAAGTGATTGTAAAAGCTTGACTTTGAAAAGGAGTTCAGCACGAGATATGTTCGACGACAACTGTTTGCGAAATAAAGAAGCTGCTCATTTGGTGCAGTTCGGAAAAATGGCGAGGCATTTAAAAAAGGCAAATACATATTTGAAAATTTGTTAAAAAATGTTTGGTGTTTGGACATTACGTCCGCTTCAGACGGTCATAATGTCCATGGACTTTATGTCTCATCGGTATGGTTATAAAGTCCATGGACATTATGTCCTATTTGAAACAGACATAATGTCCATTCGCAAAGAGACTTAAGGTCCATAGACCTTATGTCCATTTGCGATGCGGACATAAAGTCCATGGACATTATGTCCGTGGACGTAATGCCACCCCACCTCAATCACATTACTCGGTACGTTACTACCAATCTCCACAAAGGTTCGAAGTACGTCAACTGATGAAGAAATTTGTCCCAATGTAGGTAATGTAGCACCCGAATTTTTAAATTTCACTGTCATCCATGCTTTTTTGTTGGATTCATAATCAACATCTTGAGATTGTATTCCTTTAAAACATCTAGGATTTTTGGCCTTTCCTATAACAAAAAATTCCGACCCAGTCATATTGCTTTCTACAAGGATAGTTATTCTCTCTTTGCTCTGTTTTCCACAAAGCATTTCTCATTTTTAAATGCCAGGTTTTATTTGTAAACATTTGAAAAACAAACCAGTCTCATCGGCATTAAAGATGTCGTTTGGATTATATTTTTATATCAGTCTCGGCAAAACGTTAATTATCCACTCATCACGATCGCGTATGATGGCATCAGCACTTTCCCCACATAAGGTTTTTTGAACAATACCGTACCGTGTACTGGGCAATTGGCCCAAAGTATGGAACTGCGAATATGTAATATGTAATACTCAAGGGGAAGCCGTGAAGTGGCTCGACGTGCCAGACTACAGAGATCGGCTGTTTCCAGTGAAAGATTTCAAGTTTTGTGTAAAGCCTGCGGCTCCACTTTTGGTTGCGGATTGACTGAAGTACAACGGCACCACAAAACCGAAAAGCATGTTAAGAATCTTAAAGTTTTCCGGAAAACACCCTCCACGTCAACATTTTTCCAACAATCTAGTGTGGAGCAGAGCCATGCAAAACAGGTACAGACGGCAGAGATGAAGTTGGCTGGATTTTTCGCAGTTAATAATGTTTCCTTCCGCGGTTCTTTATTAAGACATTTTTACTGATTCTAAAATTTAAAAAAACTCTTGTTATGCATGGAAAGTTTCCATGCAATTTCTGCTACACTCAAAGAATTAATATGTTTCGAGAACGTTTGCTTCAAATATACTACTTTTGAGTACAAACTTAAACGAAAAAACAAACAAAAAACATTTGCTCCAAATTAAGTCGTTTTGCAGCAAATAAAAAATAAATTTGAAACAATCAATGTCTTATTGTACTAAGTATACATTAAATAAAAATTGAAAATTGAATTTAAATAAGTTTCCAATAAAAGTATTGCATTTTACTTTTATTGAAAACGTTTTCAAATTGCTGCAAATTAAAAACTAATTTCTAATAAACGTTTACATTGTTTGTTTTTATCGATCAGAACGAAAGTAGCTCAGTGGCACAGCGTGCGTTAAATGATGAATAGTCGGATTTAACTTGTGATATATTTTATAAAATATCATTCGGATACGTCATTTGAAAGGGAATCAAAATACCTTTCAAATGCCACTAATATTGCCCAAATACATTTAGAAACGCCGAAGATGTCAAACATTTTAAATGCAATTTTTCAAAGTTTGACCTTCTATAACTTTGACATCAAAAGAGAGCGACCATTTTTTTTTTCCAGATTTCGTTTTAGGGTGTAAAAATACACAATTTCCAAAAAAAAAAAGTCTTTGGGGCGTAAACTAGACTTGTTCCGATTTTTGCAGCAAAAAACCATTTCCGATTGAATTTTAGGACGTCAAAATACATAATACGAAAAAAAAATTGGAAAAATCCAATGATTAAATCGACTTGTGTAGCCGTAACATGTGTAAACCGTATTTGGTGGCAACGCTTGCCTCATGGCAGTATTATTTTCTTAAAGGTGGCAATGTTAAATCGAAATTTTTTTGTTTCTGTCAAAACTTGATTTTTTGTGTGTGTATGTACACTAAAGGGTTCAGCATATAGCTTGCTCAACTTAATCGCCATTAGCTGAAGTCATTTAAGAGCTGCCGTGGTTCAGTTGGTTCGAGCTTCCGCTTTCTCTGCTGCAGTCATAGGTTCAAGCCCACCAGCGGTGATAGTTTTTTAAAAAAAAAATTTTTTTTTAAGTAAAAGGTAAATTTCACATTAGGCCACAATTACATCATCAAAAACATGTCTTTGCTAAATTTAATAAAAGTTCACATATTATATATAATTCATCATTTGTTGCTTTGAGAGCGTAAACGAGACAGCAATATTTCATAATTTTTCTCCCTTGTATTAAATGTCATGCTGTTTCAGAATTATGAAATACTAGCTGTTACATACCCTGGGTTGTATAAAATTAAAAAATAAATATATAAAGGAATTCGCGCCAACTTCAATGGACGCTGTAGTTAATGGTTAATTCCCCCCGTGAAGCTTGGTGGCAGCTTTAATCCCACCCGTTATGCAAGGACGCAGTTGGTGGCGTGGACCACTCAATATTCGATGGGTACTATGTAACATTTTAATTATATTTTTTGTTGTATGGGAGGTGCCACGCCCCGTTGTCCAAATACAACCTCTTATGTCCTATTTCAAATTCCATTACTAACACAATTTTTCCTTAAAATTTCAATAAAATCAGTAAAGCCGCTTAACAGTGATATGGGGAAGAAAATTGTATGGGCGGTGCCACGCCCCTTGTCCAATTATTCCCATATTCAACACATAGCACACAATCAGTTTTATAATATACTAGCATTTCCCCGTGGCCTTGCCCACGTAAAAAATACAAACATTCACAGCAGAGAAGCGAAATGGAAAATTTCCCCTCCTGCACACAGAGCTCGAAATTCCCCGCATTATGGTTATTTGCCTACAATCTAACATCCCTGACCATGGTGAATAAAAAGAGAGAGAGAGAGCACAAAAACTCCATATCAAAAAAATAACTCTCCATTTTCAGCGATCTATACGCAGAAGAGAGTGGAAAGCAACATACAATAATGTTTTACAAGCACAGACTATGTCAATGAAATCGAACGAAATCTGTAAGCTTACGATAAAGTTTTGAAATAGAACTTAATACCGAAAATTAAGATATTTACCTTTCAGCAAACATTTTTTTTAAGGGGGCTGTCCTTCTACACACAAAAAAAGTTGGTAAATGAAACAGAAACGGTCTAAAATATAAAACATTCACTTCTTCTTCTTTGTTCTTTATTACAAATAACTGGCGCTGTTACTACCTTGTAATCATGTTAGAGTTATGTTGTGATGTAGCGCAGCAATTTTTCATTTTTCATAATAAGGGAAAGCTATTTTAGTCATTTTGAATGACATACAAAATTTTAAGAATATTAACTTGGGTACCAATGAAAAATGTTTATTTTGACCAGCGCAACTTTGTACTTATTATAACGGGCTTCAGGAGACCTTTCCAGTGGTACCCAAGTAAATATTCTTAAAATTAGGAAGTCATTGATAATGACTAAAATAGGCTGTCCCTGATTATCTGTACATATTCAAGGAAGAAGAAGTGAACATTAAATATGGGACATTTTGGAACTTTAAATACAAATATCTCGGAAACCGGAGGAGAGCGGTTCAAAATTGTTGCGGATTTCGTTTTTAAACGTGAAAAAGTGCTAAACCTTAGCCTAAAATGTTGCTCTTTTTTTCATAGTTTTGCCCTATAAATTCACAAATCCATTAAATAAATTTTCAGCAATTAGTGCATTCTTTCTTCGATTAACACATTTAATGCATTAAAAGTTCGTGCATTAATAACATGTGTATATCGTTATTTTGGTTAGTACTTCCTAACTTAGTTGGTAATCATTAATTATTTAATTTATTATGTTTTTATATACACTTTTCATACCAGTAACGAAATCTGATTTTAGGCTGTACCCAAAACTCACCTGTAGATGCTAACTGGGGTCAGATGGACCTAAACCTGCCATATAGTTTTTTGTTGGAATCAGATTCGTTATTTCCACTGAAAAACGGGACACCCTGCATTGAAGCATAAAAATACATTTACAATAAATATATTAATTGTTTTAAATTTTAGGTGAACCTGGTGTGCGTGGACCTCCTGGGCAACCTGGTGTCTGTCCTGACTGCTCGACCTATCAAGCATCATATGCATATCCTTTGCTGTTGGCTCAACAACAACAAAATAACAAGGGTCCACAAAACTACTACAACAAGGGTCCTCAAAACTATTACAACAAGGGTCCCTGAGTAAATTTTAACATGACTACTATTTTAGTGTTGTCACATATTTGTTAAATTAAAAAAACCGGTCTGTTGAAAAACGCCAAAGCCGAAATTAGAAGAAAAATAAAACAAATAAAAATCTGTTTTAAATAACAACAAACCGGTTATGACTACATTTATTACTATCCTTTCTCCAATATGTGCTAGACTAGAATAGCCCAAAAAATCTATAATTTGCTGCTGGAACTATATCTGTCTAGTTCTGGTTACAAGCAGAAATGGTTGTTAAAAAAGCTTTTGCATCATAAATTTTTTTCCGAAAAAGATTATATAAAAAAATAACTTCGTCCATTTCATATTGAAAAGATTATAGTTCAGATCCGTGAATTGGAGAGCTGGGTACAAAATCGATAGAAAGGTTTTTAGAAAAGCTGTATTACAATAAAAAGCAATAAACCAGTTTTTAGGAATATTCGCCATTCAACTGAATCGGTTTCATTCAAGGAATGAATAATTATCTTATGTATAGGGCTTTCAATCCTGAAGGCTTTTCGCAATCCCGGGATTTTTCGGGATTTGATACTTTCACAAGCAAAATGTATTTAAAAAAAAAAAAAAATGGTTTCTATAGGTTTTATTGCAAAACTGATAGTTTTAGCTTAAATAAATACACATTATTTTCAATTCATTAAAGGTACAAATAAATGCATTTTTTTATTTTCAGTATTTGAGTTTCCGTTTCTTTAGGAAAGACACAATCCAAATCAAAATATGCTTGAATAAGGTTTCTGAAATGACTTTTGCATCAGTTTTCAGTTTTACTTAATTATTTTTATTAAGAAACTAGCTGTTACATACCCGGCGTTGCACGGGTTGTATAAAATTTTGAAATAAATATATATAGGAATTTGCGAATTTCAATGGCGCTGTAGTTGATGGTTTATTCCCCCCGTGAAACTTGGTGCCAGTTGTAATCCCACCCGGTAGGAATCACCCAAAAAAAGTCCAAGGACGCACTTGGTGGCAGCTGTAATCCCACCCGGTATAATTCAACCAAAAAAAGTCCAAGGACGCACTTGGTGGCAGTTGTAATCCAACCCGGCATGATCCACCGAAAAAATGTCCAAGGACGCAATTGGTGGCAGTTGTTATCCCACCCGGTATGAGCCACCCAAAAAATGTCCAAGGACGCACTTGGTGGCAGCTGTAATCCCACCCGGTATGATTCAGCCAAAAAAAGTCCAAGGACACAATTGGTGGCAGTTGTAATCCCACCCGGTATGATTCACCCAAAAAAAGTGCAAGGGCGCAGTTGGTGGCATGGACCACTTAATATTCGATAGTTACTAAGTTACTTTTTAATAATATTTTTTGTTGTATGGGAGGTGCCACGCCCCGTTGTCCAAATTCCATTACTAACACAATTTTACCTTAAAATTTCAATAAAATCAGTAAAGCCGTGATATGGGATAGAAAATTGTATGGGCAGTGCCACGCCCCTTGTCCAATTATTCCCATATTCGACACATAGCAGTACAACTCCATTCCAAATTTCACTAAAATATATCAATTAGTTGCTTAATTAGCTGGTATTTAAGTTATGTGTTGTGTGGGAGGTGCCACGCCCCTTTGTCCAATTATTCCCATATTCGACACATAGCAGTACAACTCCATTCCAAATTTCACTAAAATATATCCATTAGTTGCTTAATTAGCTGGTATTTAAGTTACGTGTTGTGTGGAAGGTGCCACGCCCCTTGTCCAATTATGCTCATATTTGGCATAAAGCTTGGAAAAGTTATTATGCAACTTCGTGCTAAATTTCGTATTTATTATTCAATTTTCTATTCAAATTCAATTCAATAGTTACTAAATTACCTTGTAAACATATTTTGTGTTGTATGGAAGGTGCCACGCCCATTTGTCCAATCCCAACCGCATACAGCCTATGTTACATGTCGATACCTATAGAATTTATCCTAAAAGTTTCAAAAGAATCGGTACAGCCGTTTAGTCGTGATTGAGGGACAAACAGACAGACAGACAGACACACACACACTCAGTTTTATAATATACTAGCTGTTACATACCCGGCGTTGCACGGGTTGATTAAATTTTTAAAATAAATATATATAGGAATTTGCGACAATTTCAATGGCGCTGTAGTTTATGGTTTATTCCCCCCGTGAAACTTGGTGCCAGTTGTAATCCCACCCGGTAGGAATCACCCAAAAAAAGTCCAAGGACGCACTTGGTGGCAGCTGTAATCCCACCCGGTATAATTCAGCCAAAAAAGGTATAAGGACGCACTTGGTGGCAGTTGTAATCCAACCCGGCATGATCCACCCAAAAAATGTCCAAGGACGCAATTGGTGGCAGTTGTTATCCCACCCGGTATAATTCAGCCAAAAAAAGTCCAAGGAAGCACTTGGTGCCAGGTTGTAATCCCACCCGGCATGAGCCACCCAAAAAATGTCCAAGGACGCACTTGGTGGCAGCTGTAATCCCACCCGGTATGATTCAGCCAAAAAAAGTCCAAGGACACAATTGGTGGCAGTTGTAATCCCACCCGGTATGATTCACCCAAAAAATGAGCAAGGGCGCAGTTGGTGGCATGGACCACTTAATATTCGATAGTTACTAAGTTACTTTTTAATAATATTTTTTGTTGTATGGGAGGTGCCACGCCCCGTTGTCCAAATCCAACCTCTTATGTCCTATTGCAAATTCCATTACTAACACAATTTTACCTTAAAATTTGAATAAAATCAGTAAAGCCGTGATATGGGGTAGAAAATTGTGTGGGCGGTGCCACGCCCCTTGTCCAATTATTCCCATATTCGACACATAGCAGTACAACTCCATTCCAAATTTCACTAAAATATATCCATTAGTTGCTTAATTAGCTGGTATTTAAGTTATGTGTTGTGTGGGAGGTGCCACGCCCCTTTGTCCAATTATTCCCATATTCGACACATAGCTGGGAAAACATACTATACGGCTCCATTCCAAATTTCATTAAAATATATCCAATAGTTGCTTAAGTTGCTTAATTAGCTGTTATTTAAGTTACGTGTTGTGTGGGAGGTGCCACGCCCCTTGTCCAATTATGCTCATATTTGGCATAAAGCTTGGAAAAGTTTGTATGCAACTTCGTGCTAAATTTCGTATTTATTATTCAATTTTCTATTCAAATTCAATTCAATAGTTACTAAATTACCTTGTAGACATATTTTGTGTTGTATGGGAGGTGCCACGCCCATTTGTCCAATCCCAACCGCATATAGCCTATGTTACATGTCGATACCTATAGAATTTATCCTGAAAGTTTCAAGAGAATCGGTACAGCCGTTTAGCCGTGATTGAGGGACAAACAGACAGACAGACATACAGACATACAGACATACAGACAGACAGACAGACACACACTCAGTTTTATAATATATATAGGGATAGGGGTATAGGGATTCTTTTTTGTGCGTTCGCTAAGACTGAAAATATCAATTTTCTTCTGAAATAAATATAAATTTATTTTTTCTTAATGAGCGATGAAAAGTTGTATTTTTCTTGTATTAAACTTTGTTTGTGGACTAATTCATTTAAAATGTAGTCCCGAAAATCCCGGGATTAGGGAAAAAATATCCCGGGATTTTCGGGACTAAAAATGGACAGGGATCCCGGGATCGAAAGCCCTACTTATGTATCATTACTGTTTTCACTTATAGAGGCAGCTTGGATTAGTAAAAATTGCATAAAGAGAGCTGATGATGGATTTTGTGACTAAATCCGAAACAGCTGTACGCTCGCCCAAAACTGAGCTCCAAAAACACAGGTTGCGTAAATTTAAAATCGAAACTAAAATACCGCCAGTTGAAATTTGTATTATAAAGTAACAAACAAAAGTATACACACAGCAAAGTTCCACATTGTTTACTTTGGCCAAACATTTTATAAAAACATAAAATTGGCATCAGTGGAAAGATAATTTCAATATATTTCGCATGATGCCAATCACAGTTCTATCAATTGAACACGTTTTAAGAAGTTCAGGATTAGGGCTTGCAATTTTGGGAGGTTTTGGAAACCCAGCATTTCGGGATTGAAAAATTGCAATCCCGGGATTAGTCCCGGGAGAGAAAACAAATTTTTGTCACAAAATTAATTGAAGTCCAAGGAAATCGTATATATTTTAATGAAGAATTGTCCAAATGAATGAAAATAAACAAAAAAAGACCCAATTCACATACATTTTTTAAATAAAAAGTGGATTTAAAAATTCAAAAACATACTGACATAATATTATTTCTTAGACGCCAATTTATTGCATCTGGTTCATTAGGGTCTGTAAGTGCAGGCATTCAATTGAATGTAGTTAAAATGTTTCGTTTATGATTTTCGTCAAAAAAAAAATTTTGTTTTCTATAGAAAATTTAACTGTTTAATTTAACTTTTAACGAAGTTAACTTTTCAACGAAATTAACTTTTTAATTTAACGAAGTTAAATTTTTGATTAACTATTACTGGGCTAACGAAGTTAAATTCTCGATTAACTATGCCCAGCTTTGACCGCAACCAAGTAAATTGTTGATCATATGGTATTTACTATAAAAAGATAGTTACTGTGAAAATGTGAGAGAAATACTTATTTTCTAACTTGTGGGCGGTAAAAATGGGCATTTCAAAATCCCACCTATCCCACCTCACGACTCACGACTCTTAGCGGATACACCAATGTTAAAAGTTGTTCAAAAATTTTGAAATTGAATGGACACACCAGATTATTTAAAAGTAAAAAACACGCAAAACCATTATACCAATTGATAAAATTTTTGTCAATATACGGTCAACTAAATATTTTTATCAACTATCTTTTTTGTCGAATAAAAAAAATGTTTTTCAAATTAGAAACATTTTATTCAGATCGATAACCGTTATTGACAAAAATGTTGTAAATTTCTTTGTGTGTGTAGTAGGGATGTCAATTTTCGAGACCTTTGCCAATCCCGGGATTTTCGGGATCTAAAAATGCAATCCCGGGATTTGGATTTTTTCAATTCAACCAAAAATAAGTATAAAAATGTTATATTACATCGAATTGAACAGCTTTTAATATACCCATACTATAATATTTTTGAAATTGTGCAAATAATCTAACAATATTTAAGGTTTTTATTGGATATTTTTGAAATTGAATTTTTCACACCTCTGATTCGGAATATTAGAGCAAAGTTTGAATAACTATAAAATATGTAAAATAAATTACTGATTGGAATCGATTTCGTCTTTGGAATCATGGGTTTCCGGTCAGAATAAAATTATTTGAAAAATTTGTCGTTTGTCCACATTTTTCGACCAACTCTTGAATGGAATATTTTGTCATACATTTTAATATACGGAAGTGGAACTTGTATTTCATGTCCCGAACAAAGTTCGATGTATTTTTTGATCCCATTAAAATTTTTTGATTTCTATTAAAACAAAATGGATTTGAGCGCTTTATAGTCTACTAATTTGCAAACAGTTTGGAACTTTTTTTGCCCTAAATTTGTTGATGTAATGAAAGTAGTCTTTAATTTCCTTCATGCGTTGATGCTATCTGCAATGCGTATTGTATATTTTTATATAACTTATATAGTTTATGTACTTGTATATCAATCAACCTTTAGCTCATTTTATTTACATTTTTTCATTAAAACCAAATGAATAATTTTTTCAAACCAATGAAATCAAATAAAACACAACCACACGAAATCTGACATTTTCCTTCAATAAATTTCTGAACAGCTTGTTTATTTTCCTGAATGCTTATCAACATTTTTTGGATGAAAAATTATGGTCCTTGCTAAAACTAAACCATTCACAAAGGAATTAGTCATGATATAAATAGTTCCTGAATTTATACATTTTTTTTAAATAAATAGAATTCAATTTTTTGCGATTAGAGACGGCATATTTTTGAAAAAATTGCTTACAAAACTTGTCCCGAAAATCCCGGGATTAGTCAGTGCGAATCCCGGGATTTTCGCGACTAACAAAGAGGCGGGATCCCGGGATCCCGGTATTGACATGCCTAGTGTGTAGCATCCCGACGTCCCGGGATTGAATGCCTTCATTTAAAGTGAATATCAGAAAATACACGATTAATATTGGCAACTCCAGGAAGTATGGAGTGTTGTGTGACATAAATAATGAAGAAGTGACCCTGGAAGTATACACGTTTGGGCTGAAGGATCAAGCGGCCCAGAAGCATGCAAAGAATTTGGCTGTTTGCCGAAAGTAAATATTGACTGCTGCACGTAGCAAAATATGTGAATATCTGCCGTTGAAAGTTCGCAACTTAATGTCAGAAAATGCCCGATTAATATTGAAAAGTGTATTAAATAGTTGTGCCTGCTCAATACACTATCGGAACGAATTGGAAGAAGTGGAATGTCTAAAATTACTTATTGTGGAAAGTTTTCTGGAACTCACCGAAGTTAGAAAAATCACAGAATTTCACTGGAGAATATCACTGAAATTTAATGTTAGAAAAAGCTGAAAATGTAATTAAACCTCTGCTCCTATGCTATGCTCTGTGGTTCAATCACAGAAATAAATGAAAAGCAAAAAATGAAACGGCAGTTAACGCAATGGTGAAGCTGTGATCTTTTCACCACGGCGGTGCCAGAAACATCTCACCGCGGTGTCACGTGTTGTGTATGCAACAAACATCTCACCACGGCGCCACGTATAATCTATGGATCTGATCTATGCTAACTGAATTATGGTATCCCCAGAAAGTATGCAATGGTGTGCGGCAGTACATGCATTAATAACGATGATCCTGGAAGCACGCAAGCCTTTCGCTTACAAATATATGAAGGTGACCCACAACTATGCAGTGAATTGGCTATTTTCACGATTTTCACACTTTTCCGGGTGAATTTTCCAGGTTTTCTTGACCGACATAGAATCGTACCACCAAGACGAAGGTAACACAAAATAAATTATCCAAATCGGGTGCTACGTTGATTTCTGATGCGATGAGTAACACATTTCGCGACTTAGTTTTATATATATAGACATATAGATTAGAAACTTAAATAAAAAAAATCAAATTCAGGTTTGTTCAAAATATATGGAAAAAATCGGAAAATTTAACCAAATTCAGGAATTTTTAGGCCTTACAATCCCGGGACTGTCGGGACAAGAAAAAGTCAGGAATCCCGGGATTGTAACCCCTATTAAGGATCAAATAAAAGAATTTATTTTTTTAGGTTTTTGTATTCTATTAATGTATTCTATTTTTAATATGGAAAAAAAGAAAAACGACCACAAAAATAAAATATTTATTCCTTTAATTCTTTCCCGCTTGTAAAAAAAAATGGATTACAACTTCAGCGAAATGATAAAATTCGTGGTTTCGATATGCAAGGTGGGCGTATTTACACCCTGTAGAACCTGAACCAACTGATTGACTAAAAACACTAGTTTATGAAATAGTTTAACGACAACTAGTTGTTAAAGTGGTTAAGAAGAGATCGTGGGTGAGAAGAGAAAAATAAAGTAAACCCCATTATGATTCTGACAAAAACTGACAAAAGAATGCGCATTACGAATTGTTTGTAAAGTTTATTTCTGTTTTTGTGGTAATATATATTTGTAGAAAGTAAAGCTGAATGAATAAGGTGTCTTAAAAGGTATTTATTTATTTTATTCCTTTCTATTTTTCTTTTGTTCTTTCTTTTTTCAGATGACTCGGTGTTTATTATTCTTTCTTTCTTAGTTTTTTTTTTCTTTCTTTCTTCTTTTATTTCTTTTTATTTATCAGAAACTTAATTAACAAAAATGAAATCGAAACGAGCTGAATTTAAGTAGCGTAAAATCAACTAACTTTTATGTTGGTTAAATATAACTACTTTTCAATTAGCAGTTAAAGTGGTTAAAAAAGTTAGATTATAAAGTAGTTTGATTTCAACTAACTTTAAACTAGTTGAAAATATATGCATTAGCGGATAATTGACATGGCCCTAGGACATCGTAATGTTAAAGTCAACAGATCGTATCTTGAAATAAAATCAGACTATCAATTATTTTCAATTAGCAGTTAAAGTGGTTCAAAAAGTTAGATTATAAAGTAGTTTGATTTCAATTAACTTTAAACTAGTTGAAAATATATGCATTAGCGGATAATTGACATGGCCCTAGGACATCGTAATGTTAAAGTCAACAGATCGTATCTTGAAATAAAATCAGACTATCAATTATTTTCAATTAGCAGTTAAAGTGGTTCAAAAAGTTAGATTATAAAGTAGTTTGATTTCAATTAACTTTAAACTAGTTGAAAATATATGCATTAGCGGATAATTGACATGGCCCTAGGACATCGTAATGTTAAAGTCAACAGATCGTATCTTGAAATAAAATCAGACTATCAATTATTTTCAATTAGCAGTTAAAGTGGTTCAAAAAGTTAGATTATAAAGTAGTTTGATTTCAATTAACTTTAAACTAGTTGAAAATATATGCATTAGCGGATAATTGACATGGCCCTAGGACATCGTAATGTTAAAGTCAACAGATCGTACCTTGAAATAAAATCAGACTATCAATTATTTTCATTTTTCAGCAAACTAGTTGTACAACTTTAAATTAATTTTTTTTCCTACAGGGCATATTTTGACCGCGTATTTTCGCTCTTACGCCGTACGCTCCAATCCTGTTCCTACGGTAAACTATATTTTTAAATATGCACTCCTGAATTTATCAAAAATTTGTTTTAAATCATTTATACGCGCTCTTAACCCATTTCCGTCCAGACCAAAAAAAGTTTTTTCGAGATTTTTGGTGAGATTGCTTATTTTGGTCAAAAAACACTCCACGTATTGCGCAAACGAATCACTGGTCAGATATGGGGTCTAAAATTTCATTATTTTTTTTTTATTGGGTATGATATTGACGGGGGACATAAGGGGCTCATGGAAGGGCATGGGATGATATAGTTAGACCGTCGAGCGAAGATAGGATGGTCATGGGCGGGACATAGGGGCGTTTTAGGTACGTATGGGGAGAACTATGTCGACATAAGCGGACATGAGGAATACATATAGTGGACATATGGGGGTCGTAAGGGTGACATAGGGGGCTATATAGGGGGCATAGGGGGGCATTTGGGGGAAGCGGAAATTATAGGAGGTTACAAACTTTCGACCAAAGTGAAAAGTTATGTATATCCGTACCTTTTAAGGTGTTGAATATAAAAATGCCATAAAGTACTTTGAATGTATGTAGGACTTTTTATTGAAAAATTTAATTTATTTGTATTATTTAGTTATGATATTTGGAAAAACATTCAACATGTAATGCAACTATTGATTATGCAACTTTACATTTCTTGCATCTACATATAGTTTGACTTGGCATCGAAGTCGATTCCCACTAAAATCTTTTTCAATGATATGACCGAATTCGTCGCAGATTTATGCGGTCGTCAAAAAGCGTTTTGTAACTTTTGGTATCACTTATCACTTCAAAAACTTTTCATAAATGATTCCCTCATAAACGAAATAACAAAAAATAAATTTGAAAAAGGCAGCGTTCAGCTGTGCAACGAAATTTGAATAAGAAAATTAAAATATAATTTGTTTGCGTTTGAATAAACATAGAATCGATTGCGAAAGTCAGCGGTCACTTAGTCGCGCAAGAAAATTTGAAATTTTATTTCTTTGGTGAATCATGTCAGGTGGGTTTACAGCAGCCACCGAGTGCGTCTTTGGCATATTATGGTTGAATCATGGGATTACAGAAGCCACCTAGTGCGTCCGTTGACTTTTTTGGGTGAATCATGTCAGGCGGGATTACAGCTGCCACCAAGTACAACTTTCGAAATATTTTGGGTGAATCATGCCGAGTGGGATTACCTAGTGCGTCTTTGGACTTTAAATCATATCACGTGACCGGTGGGTCAAAATTTTAATTTTTTGCTTGCGATTCTAGCGACAGAGCATAGAATCGATTGTGCAATTGTCAAGCACACCAACAAGAAAAATCATATTTTTGCTACCGTTTCAGCCCAGTGATGCGTTTGCGCAACCCTGTTTGGAAATTTGAAATGCAAGTATTTATTTTACTTTCAGCGATTTCTTTTTTCTTTTCTTCATTAGATAAAGGTTCAAACTAAATAAAACCAAAAAAATTTCATTAAAAAAGTTTGTTGTTATATTTTTTAAAAATCGTTGAAAAACTACAATTTTTTAGGTAATTTTTATGGTCTTGGTGGGGGCGGGGGAGTGGTTAACCTTAACTAACGAAATGGTATCTTTTTTTTTTCAAAAAAATAGTTTTATCTATTTTTAATCTTTTTTTCGCCATAATGTTGCGAAAACGCAACTGTGGGCGGAAATGGGTTAATAAAGTACAGTCGAGCCTGCTTAAGTGAAACGAAAAGTGAAATCCTAATCCTTATCCTTACTATTTATAAAATTAAAACGCCAATTTTTTTGTAATGGGTACACTCAGGGAAAAAAAACATAGTAAAATCAAGTACGATCGTATTTACTCCTTCATTTTTTCAACTTAATGGAAACAACTTTGAAATAAACAGAAAAATACTAAAAAAAAATATTGTCAACGTTGAAACAAAGTTGCAAAGTTGAAATGAAGTGAAAAATACTTAAAATAACTGTTGTCAACGTTGAAACAAAGTTGAACGATTTTAAATCAAGGACTGGGAAACTTAATATAAATTGGAAAATTTTTGAAATAATCGGAAAATATTTTTGAAATAAGTTTGTTTATTTTTGAATTAAAGTTTTAAATTGAAAACAAGTTTGTTCGTAGTTGTTTCTAAAATTTCCAACTTTACCAGACTTTCATTAACGTTTCTACTTGTTTTAAGGTGGTTATTTTTGATTTTAGGTTGTTTTTTCTCTGGGTGTAGGGGCAAAAACTAGCCAACCGATTTTAATAATTTTTTTTTAAAAACATAATATTTGTGCAAAGGAAGCGAATAGGATACTTTTTTTAATTTTCGAAAGGTAAATATCTTTATTTTCGGTATTAAGTTTTATTGAACATTTAATCGTATGCTTATCGATTGCATTGACATAGTCTGTGCTTGCAAAACAATTTTGTATGTTGCTTTCCACTCTCTTCTGCGTATGCTGAGAGGGAAGAGTTTGAAGTTTTTTATATGGAGTTTTTGTGTTCTCTCTCTCATAAAGCTAGCTGTAAACCTCACGTGAAAATGAACGTGAACATTTCGTATACCAAACATAGCATCCTTAAGTGGCGGCCGTGGTGCAGTGGGTTAAGTGGTTGCCTTCTGCTGTGTCACGATCGGAAGGGATGAGGTTCAATCCCTACCCGGGGCAGGTCACGGAAAAGTGTGTGTGACATGTTTTTCTGTAAAGACCGCCACGAGAGTATAACTTGCCAAGGAATGCTTCAATTCCGCCGATAGGCATTTTAAAATAAATAACTGTAATCTAGAAAAGGTTATAACTGTAATCTAGAAAAGGTTTTTACTTTTGTGGACCTGGGTGTTACTATGGATCCAAAACTCCGCTTTCATCTACATATTGATTTATGTGTGAATAAGGCGAAGGGTGTTCTAGGTTTCATTAAGAGGTGGTCAAAAGAATTTAATGACCCATTCGTTACCAAAAGCCTTTACATATCACTTGTAAGACCAATTTTGGAATATGCATCAGTCTTGTGGAATCCACAATACAACTGCCACTCTGATAGAATTGAATCGGTTCAAAAACAATTTTTATTATTTGCTTTAAGAAACCTTCGCTGGAATCCGAATCAGAACCTACCTCCATACGAAAATCGTTTAAAACTCTTGGACATCCCTACTCTAAATAATAGAAGAACGATGCTTAATGTAACATTTTTGATTAAATTGATAAATGGCTCTCTGAATTCTACATTTTTGCTTCAAGAAATTGATTTTAATATCTCAACCCGTCGTTCCAGATCTTTCATTCCTTTGATATTAAGTATGTGCCGTTCTAATCACGCGCAGAATGAACCTTTTCGTTGTATTTGTAGCGTATTCTGTCTTTGACCTGTCAGATTCACTTAATAAAACTAAATGCACTTGATCACACTTAAGGCTTTGTTGCTCTTTGAGTTTTTGGACCGCTTAGGGTCTAACGAAATGACAGGGTTGCCAAACTCCACAAAGATCGGCATTGTCGATTTTTGAAAGTGTTGTATTTTTTGTTGTATTTTGTATTTATATTTCAGCAGAACTTTGTTTTTTACTGTATATTGTATACAAATAAAACAAAATTTTTAGCTGAATTCACATTCGTTCCGTTACTGTTTACTTAACTCTTCTATTTGTATTTGATTTTTTATATTTCGTATAAAAAAATAAAATACTAAAATTATTATTTGTAATCTTTGTCGCATAAATTAACTGTTTTTGTTTTGTTTTGTCTTTGTATTTTTGTTAAGTCTAATATCGTAAAGTAAAGAAAAATTATATTTGATCAAATTCATATTCGTCGCATGAATTATGATGCTTCATAATATTTCCTTTTAATTGTTCTATTGTTTATTATCACGTTAATCTTATACTATGTTATGTTCTGCGACAAATACTTGGAGCGCCATGGTTTATAAAAAATGAACACATCCACAGAGATTTACAAATATCGAAAATATCTGATGAGATACCGAAACGTAATACAAAGTATGCAGATAAGCTAAAATTGCACCCTAATATTCTAGCTCGAACCTTAATAAAACCCACCCGACCCTTACGTCTAAAACGAAATTATTCTATTGCCTTTGAATAGATAGTTCAGGGACACCCTCGTCGCATGTTACTGAGGGATAAAACTAACTACTTTTGTCTTTCAGAATTCCTGACCAGGGAACTAGTGCCGATTCAGACTCTGCTCAATATAGGCGGAACTGATCGGACGGTGGTCATAGCGTCGGCGTACTTCCCGGGTGATGAGAAGGAAGTTCCACCACTGGAGGTTCAGAGGCTTGTGGAGCATTGCACTAATCTGCACATACCACTACTCCTAGGGTGCGATGCAAATGCCCATAACACGGTATGGGGTAATTGCAACGGCAGGGGTGAGTACCTTCTTGAGTATATCTATATCACTAACCTAGAAATTCTAAATGTTGGGGATAGCCCCACTTTTGTCACAAGGGTTAGGCAGGAAGTGTTAGACACAACACTGTGCAGTCAAAGCATCAGTGGACAGATTAGAAATTGGAGGGTATCGGACGAACCCTCAATGTCAGACCATCGGATAGTGGTATTTGACATTGTAGGCAGTAGACCAAATTTATTACCATCAAGGAACCCCAGGCGTACGAACTGGGACAAGTATAAAGACTTTATGAATTCTAGTTCTGGGCATTCAGTACCGGCAGACCGACGGGCAATCATCCTCAACTGGAGCAGGAGGTAGTAGATCTAACGAACGTTATGATCGAGGGATATAACCTCAGTTGTCCGAGTATGACTGGTAGTACTAAGTATGCGCTGGAACAACGAGTTGTCAAATCTTTGGGCTTCGACGAGGAAGCTCTTTAACCGAGCTAAGAGAACCGGGGACTGGCAGAGTTACACCACGACCCTAACTATGTACAGTAAAGAAATTAGGAGCGCAAAAAGGAAAAGCTTTAGGGAATTCTGTGAGACCATAGTGGATACTCCTGTAGCGGCGAGGCTGTGCAAGGCGGTAGCCAAAACAGGGAACGTAGCTACCTTGGCTCTCAAAAGGGCAGATGGCACCTTTACAGAAGGTGAGTCTCAACGAGCCGAATGGCTTCTTGAGACTCACTTCCCAGGCAGCGTACCTAAGGCGGACTCACTGAACTTGCCTATGGGTCGGAGAGCTAGTAGAGTAGATTAGGAAGTCGCCAAAAAAATCTGTGATAGAAGAAGGATTGAATGGGCAATTGGAACGTTTCACCCCTACAAATCTTCTGGTGTAGATGGCATATTTCCGGCCCTTCTCCAGAAGGGAGGGCCTGAAATGATTCATCAGATTAGAAGGATTTCTACAAGCAGCCTGGCCTTAGGGTACATACCTAGCAACTGGCGTAGGGCTAAAGTTATTTTTATCCCGAAGGTTGTAACGACAGGATGTTTTAAACTCAATAGTGGGTGGTAGCCTTTCGCACGTACTGGTATGGGTCTAGCTCGCCGGCATGGGGGTGAGTTTTTGCTACTCCACTACCAAACATCGTTAACAAAAATCTACGTGCTCTGCAAAAAGGAACTCTAAAAGGAACAACAAAAATCTCTATGAAATTATAACCCGTATAAAATGTATGCTGACTCTATAATAACAACAACAACGTCCGAATAATTATAACCTTGGATCAGCTGTCACGATCCATTATACCCACCCTACCATGTATTCTCGAACCCCAATGACACTATACGAGAATACCCTATAACATCGGGAACGGCTACAAGGTCAAATTAAAAAATGTTTAAAGTTTCATATTCGATTACCAATATTTATTTTCTTATATCAGATTCATTTTCCATAACAAAAACGAATCATAATAATGGTGTTAAAGTAACATCAATTAACAGAAGAATATCAATAAAGCATAGAGAATAAAGTTAGCAATTAAATGTTACTTAGGAAGGGAAAAGAGTGGCTAAACCTTTCGCATAACTGTAATTAATTCTCAATAGAAGTTCAAATTAACAAAATGTTAAATATTTTAACAGCATGACTACATCACTGTCTTTTAACAGCATGATGTATAATTAACAGCATCATTTCATTCTTTAACAGAATCCTAATATTTTTGATAGCATAAGCAAAAGCAAACTACATGATCATGTTACCAAAACGGAGAAACATAATTAATCGATATTAATCCAGAGCGCGACCGAAAGATTCTGTTAAGATAACAGAGTAACGCAATTTAAAGCACTAGTGAGCTAATTACGTTAGTTGACCAATACTTCAATTGTCATTAACGCAAATCTATGTGTGAGATTGTGTGTGCACTTTTATTTAACATTAGTCTTAGTTATAGAAAATGTAAACTTTATAATTTCAAAATATCCATATTTTTAATAAACATGTACGGAAATCATTAACGTTAGTAACAAAATTACGTACAATTTACTTTAATTTAACACAATTAGTTTTCATGATCTTAATCATGATTTAATATATATATATGAAGAAATTAATCTTTTAGGAAAATATTTTAATTTCAACTTTTATCAGTTTCACTTTTAAATTTTAACTTTAATCAACATAAATCATAAAATTAAATGGCGTAAAAATAAAAAAAGAATATAGAATAATTAAAGAGACTTACATTTGGTTACTCCGTCCGCTGGCCAGTCGTCGGGTGATATGGGAGGGGGTTTTATTTATATGAGGGGAATTTTGATTTGTGTAACAGGTTAGGGTTACATTATTCTGTTTCACTTTTACTTCATCACCATATTTTTATGACTTTCTGTTATTATAGTTTTCTATTTCGTAATTTCTAAAATATGTTTTTTTTTTCCTTTTATTTTTATGAAATCAATTTCTTCATTATTCATTTAGGCAATAATTATGTTCTTTACTTTAAAATTTCTTATAGTTCAATATAGATTTTTTTTGTTTTGCTTTTGCTTTGCTTTTGGACTTTATATTATATTTTATTCACTTAGTTTCACTATAATTTGTTTAAATGCAATCTAATTGCATTTTAGCACAAAGGCTTATTTTTTATGGGGGGGGGAATTTAATCACTTATTCAAGCGCAAATTCTATGTTAAATGATTATTAACCCACTCGCTGGAGGAATGATATGTATGTTACTTCTCGCTGCAGGTAGAAAATAGCTTATCCCACGCGTTAGAATGAATGTTGACTGAGTGAGGATGAGAGATCGGTAGCAACGCCAAAGCTTGAAACTAACCCGATCAGAGCGTCCTTCTATTACACGACCTTTTTAATAGAATGAATGGGAAAATGCTCGTCTTAGGAGGGAGGTTACAGCTAATTTAACTTTAGTCAATTTTACCTTTTATTTGATTCGCCTTCTAACCAAACTTTTGCCTAGCATTCAGCACATCTTTGAAAAGCTAATTTTGTGAATGCCCTTGAGGACGACCTGTTGTACATTTTAGCAAATTCCAAGAAAAGAAACAAAAATCTGCACCATACCTTTGGACGAATACAGAATTTAGGCCTTCTGTCGGCTATCGCCTTCCTGTGTTCCTAAAGGAACCACAATCGCAAGGGGAATCTCAATATCTTGAGGATTTAGAAATGATTTCTGTAAAATTTTGTTTTATTAGGAAATTATCGGGAAGGGATTCCAAATGTAGTTACCTGTTGTAGAAAACGCTGATTGTAATTTAGGTTGAGTCTTGATTACTCAAGAATTATTTCTCAATGAACTCTTTCAAGTTTTATACTTGATTTATTAGAGGACTGGTTGACAAAACGTTTGTCTTCGCTAGCTGCTCGATTGAAATGGCAGAATGTCTACCAAAATTCTACGCTATGACCTCTCAAAATGGACAATGGTTTGAACCTCGTGTAAAAAGTTGTAACAAGCTGTTTTCGAGCTAGTTTTACAATGACAAAATACAAGGGATCGTTGGCTTTTCTCCTCATTTCAATTCACCCAACATCAAACCGAGAGATCCAAAAAGATCATTTTCAAAACGCATTGCACTTTGCCGCTAACACTATCAAAGTGCAACAATACATGAGGACTAATATTCAACCAATACTAACAACTATACCAATGCGTTTTATTCACAGAGTGTTTCATATTCTAACTTTTTGAGACAATAATTTTTGAGGTGAAATCAACCATTACAAGGTTGGGAAGAAGGATCCTACTCTACCAAAATCCTTTAGAACAATTTGCTTGACGTCGTTTCTTTTAAAAACGATGGAAAAAGTAATAGATAACTATCTTCGAGAAGAAGTCCTGGTCAGGAGGCCACTTCACCACTGTCAACATGCGTATAGAGCGGGTAGGTCTACTGAAACTGCTCTATTCCAGTTGTCTGGGTACATACAGAGGGCCTTGGACACAAAGGAAATAGTAGTGTGTGCATGGGTGCGTTTGACAACACCTCCCATGAGGGCGTTAGACATGCCTTGCTGTGTGAAGGGGTGGACACAACTCTGTGCCATTGGGTTGGGGAGATGTTAGGCACCCGGTCTGTCGAATATCAAACTGGCCTTAACACCACTGATGACATCGTCATAATGGCTAGGGGTAAGTACGAGGAGGCCTTATGTGATATAATACAGAGAGGTCTCGAGGTCACGCTGGAATGGTGCAAATCTGTAGAGCTGAACATTAATCCAGCAAAAACCACGATTGTACCGTTTACATTGAAGAGGACTCTACAGTACTGGAGGCCAATTCGGCTGTCCGGGCAAGTTCTAGAGAAACAAATGGAAATGAAATATCTGGGATTTACAGTAGATAGTAAGCTCACGTGGAAGATACACACGGAGTTAGTAACAAAGAAGGCCATTAGAGCTCTCATGATGTGTAGGAGCATAGCTGGTAAATCTTGGGGTTGTAGTCCACGCATAATGCGGTGGATGTACATAGCAATGGTGAGACCAATCATCACCTATGGGGCCGCTGCGTGGGCCAAAAGAACTAATCTGGGCACCACTAGGAAGTCACTAGAACGTGTTCAAAGGCTAGCATGTGTCTGCATAACCGGGGCAATGAAAACCTGTTCAACTGCGGCACTGGAGGTAATATTAGAACTAACTCCCCTACACATTGTTATTGGGGAGGTAGCTGACGGTACACTTGCGAGATTTTCTAAGGAGGGCGTATTGAAGGTGTATTGAGCGCGCGGATCATTTCACTCTTTCCAATAAGTATCCGCTTCTATTAGCTCCAAGGGACGATAACATGAGATAATTTAGCTTCACAAAAAACTTTGATGTGAAGCTCAGTAGTAAGAAAGAATGGTCCAATATACACTCACAGTATGGTATCCGCGACCATGCTATAATGTGGTTTACAGATGGATCCAGAACAGACGAGGGCACTGGTGCTGGGGTATTCGGACCACGTACCAAATACTGCGAACCAATGGGCACACTGACCAGCATCTTCCAAGCAGAAGTTCATGCAATTGAAAGGTGTGTCAAATTCAACCTCGATAGAAACTACTGTAGACGGGAAATCGTAATACTATCTGACAGTCAGACGGCTCTTAAAGCTCTAGACTCTCACATCATTAGCTCCAGGCTAGTGGGGTCTTGCAAATTAAACCGGCTGGGCGGAACCAATAAAGTTACGCTCTGCTGGGTGCCAGGACACGTCGGTGTGGAGGGGAACGAGGCGGCAGACGAGCTTGCGAGCCAGCACTAGGTGGCAGCTATAATCCCACCTGGTATGATTCACTAAAAAAATGTCCAAGGACGGTACATTTCAACCAAAAAATGTCCAAGGATTCACTTGGTGGAAGCTGTAATCTCACCCGGTATGGTTCACCCAAAAATGTCCAAGGACGCACTTGGTGACAGCTGTAATCCAACCCGGTATAGGTTAGGTTAGGTTATAAGGGTGTGTGGCACAGAAAGTATCATTTCCACTCGGAGGCTATATATGGCCCATTGTGAATCCCTTTATATTAGTATTATGTGAGCGTATATATGAAAACCTATCTCAATTTCTCTCCTAACGCACGTTTGGTTCATCCATTTTGTGCTTCGAATGGAGACTCTACAGGTCTGATCAGTATCCTGTATGCTCTGCCAGCTCTGTTGTGCTCTCAAAGAACCGGGAGCCTAGTGCTCGTTGGCGGCTTGTTTGTAGAGCGGGACAGTGGCAGAGGAAATGTCATATAGTTTCTTGTCCATACTCATCTCCGCAGCTTCCACATATATCTGTGGTTACTATGTGCCATTTCCCCAACATGGATCCTATGGCACAGGGTCCAGTGATAACCGCCGTCAGTATGATAAGAGATTTCCTATCCAGGGATAGCAGTTCCTCTGTTCTTTCCATTTAGTCCATAGAAGTCGAGACGGTTTGCCGTCTTGTCTGAGGACCCATTTATCGTTTAATTCCCTGTATACCATACTGTCAATTATTCCGTATTGATTGCGTATCGGTTGCAGAATTGAGTTGTCAGCCCTACTGATCTCCATAGCAGAGCTTCCTCTGGTTATCTCTTCTGCCTTGTCGTTCCCTTCTATATCGCTATTACCGGGAACCCAGCAGAGAGTAACCCGATGGTGGCTCTGCACGATTCGCATCTCACATCTTTACTGCTTTCGAATTGATTGTGTACGACGTGATTGCTTGTATGACCGCCCTATTGTCTATGCAGATCATTACATTTTGTGTGCGTATGTTTTGACTAGCTAAGGCTCTAGCGGCTTTCTCTATCGCGTAGATTTCGGGTTGGAAGACGCTGCTAGCGTCCGGCAGTCTGAAGGACTTTTGGAGGCCAAGCGCTTCACAGTAAAAACCCGCACCTGTCCCTATATCCATTTTCAGCTTCGTGTCTTGTTCCTAGCTTACATATTTCGTTAATTATTGAGGCATGTCCATTAAGGCTGCCCAAAAAAATAGATATCTCATTCCCGTACTTTTTCTGGTTCTTTTAGTACTAAAAATGAGATCAGTTAAGTTTTGGTGTTGTTGGCCCACGTTTGATAGATCCAACTAAATCCGGAAGCTTATAAATTCACTATATATGGGAAAATATTGAATTTAAAAAAATTTATTGCTATTGAGCCAGTTTTTTAAATACATTTTTTTTCTTTTGGTATCTTAATTCTAGTAGCTTTCCAATGAGGTGCCAAGAGTCCAATTCGGATCAAAAATGTTAAATGCATGTTTACAAGATAAAGAATATTTTATATTGTAATAAATATGTTTTATTTCATTTTTTAAAATAAAAAATTTTTTAGATGGTTTTTATTTTTTTATGAAAGTATTTTTAGTTAATTCTAGGGGACTCCCACCAAAAATAGTTAATTATGGTTTTTTTTATCGTATTTTTCTGGATTTAAAACGAACTTTTTTCATTGTTTTGCACCATACAAGTGTGAGCCCGTTTTGGCCATTTTTAGAACCTTTGCGGACCGGGTTGCCGTTATCGGATCGGCTTGAAATTTTAAACTTTTTTTTGGATACTTAGGGATAATTCCTTACTTAGGGATAATTCCTTAAAACAATGTTAGGAATTTTTAACGGAAAAAAGCAGCACTGCTAGTGTTCTTGTTTAGGAACGGGGAGCAATAGAGTTCAGTTTTCCAGAGAATATGATACCTTTTGTGAAATTTTTTTATGATCCAAATTGAGGAAAGTCGACAAAATATACATTTTTGGCAATATTTAAAAAATTTTAAACAACTTTTTGCAAAATTTTTTTGCAATCACTACTAGGCAAAACTGGGCATCAACTAGTTAAATAGGTAATAAATAGGTAACGAAGTTAAATTTTTGTTTAACTTTTAACGTTTCAGTTAATTTCGAAAACCATTAACTTTTTCATTTAGTTAAGTTAAATTTCTTTGATTAACTAGCATTAGTTAACTTTAAAACAAAAAATTATTTTTCATTATTAAATGTAAGTGTTTGGGTGCTCGGGGAGCAGTAGAACGATGCAGAAAAGAAAGTATAAGAAAAAAAACGGCAGAGTTAGCAAAAGGAAATCAAAGTCGTGTAGTTTAGATTTTTGTATGTTTTTTATTAAGAAGTAGAGGCAGAAGGATGCTTACTTGGATATCGATGACGATAGATATATATATCGTATTTTTTAATTTGGTAGCTTATGACAGGAGGAAAACGTCTAGTCACTTTTCGATCTTATTAAAAGAAGAAGGAAGTGAAAGTTTTGCAAATGGCAGAAGGCCTTCATATTGAATTAAACCAGTTTTGGGACACAGCTTAACAGAATGTTAAGCGGTGTTCCAGTAGGTCTAATGGTATAAAGTTGGTTGCCGTACAATTCCGTATACAGGGTGGCAAACAGGGTGTTTTGGCGTAAACAGTAAGAATTCATATTATTTTTTTTAGAAATAATTTCACAAAACAATTAAATACACTTGCCGATATATATTTAAGTATTCTATATTCTATTTTTATGATTGAATGGACCATTCTAAACACAATGGCGTTCTCAGCCATCACGTGAGGTTTACATCGTCAGGATGTTCACATCGTATTTTCCATTTCTCAAATTTCTCAAAATGGCGAAAAACTGAGATCGCCATTGAGTTTAGAATGGCCTGTGATATGTGTTCTTAAGCAAACTTCATTCGTTATTATTTAACTAGCTGGGCCCGGTCCGCTTCGCTGGGCCTAAATAATTTGTTGTTGTTGCATTGTCTGCAATGTAATGGATAAATGGATGAAAGTAATTTTTAAATATATATGTTTAATTGGTGTTTATACTGTGGAGTTAATTTTGTACAATTTTATAGAGAGGAAAATTGATGTAGCGATTGGTATTGAAATAGGTTTTGATGCATGAATGAATGATTCGTATTGTATGTATGTATGTAGCGCAGTAAAGTATGTTTGGAAGATTATTGAAATTAAATTAAATGACATGTGGTATAAGTATTTGAAACAAATGCCGTTAATTCGGCCGGTGCAAACGACTGGATTACGATCTTTGAGCTTTGGTACGTAGCCGAATGCTCGCACAAAATGGCCCGGCAGTGTAAACACTTGAAAACGAACAAATCTGTAGATTCCGATACTGGTGCGGGAGGGAATATTCAGTCAGTGTAAACGGTTGCACGAACGGAATTTCGTTTACGATTGGAGTTCGCGACAAAAGTTGTGTTCGCTCCTGCGGTCTAAGTGCACCTTCAAATTAAGTAAAAATAAGTACCTTTATCCCTTTTAGACAAAATAAACCAAAAATTCCCTTAGGAAACGAAATTTGCCTAAAGTTGGCTGCGCTGGTTGAGCGCCCCGTTTGTGAGGAGTGTTGCCACATTGAGAGACGTTCTGTTGTGTTTTTGTAAATTTTTCTTGTGGGAAGAAAGTGATTTCTATAACTTGTTGGGACAATTTTGCAGTGCTTATTTGCCGAAAAGGCCAATTGCAGTGTGTGCATTTAAGTCAAGTTTAATTTAATTTTCATTCGCAATGGACGTCTTCTCGTAATATAAATGGCGGTTTGCCTGCATTTGGGTCCCCATAAGCCAACGCGAAATTCCGCAGCCGGTACGGAACTTGAACAAAAATGTTGCTTGAATATGCGATACTGCGTTTTTTTAAAGAAAATTTATAAATGATACACATTTTTAGTTGTAGCTTTGAAATTTTTCACCGCAGCCAAATTTTTTGATTCCAATATCTTTGCTGGAAGAATTTTCGAGAAAGTACCGCGGCGGCGGAATTTTGGGTATTTTAAGTTGTATGATGTACTGTGTGTAGGGTTACTGTGAAAGTGGGCGACTTTCGCAGTGAGCATTTAAGGTCGCCACACATGAATGCAAAATTTCGTTGGTGTCGTGGTACTTTTTCTTGAAAATACGATAGTGCGCTCTAGAATGATATGCATTTGTTTTAGTTTTTGTGAAATTTTTCAGCACGAAAAAATTGGAGCCGAATATTGACTTGCAATTTTTGAGCAATTTTTGGGGAAATTTCGCGGCAGTGTGTGGGGAGCTTTAAGTTGGGTATAATTTAATTTCCATTCACAATAGACATTTTTCCGTAGTTATTTGGAATGTAAATGGCAAATGCATTTAAGTGGAAATGAAGTACTGTGAAAGTGGGCGTAAAATGTGCACTGGGAGATTGGGGCAAATTATGGAATTGCGAATATGTAATACTCAAGGAGAAGCCGTGTTATTTTGGCATTGCCTTAGGTTTTTTTCCATTGTTGAAAAGTTACATGCAATGAAATGGAAATAACCTTAATTATTACTCCCTGCTGCATTTAATGTTGAAAATACACGAAGTTGTTGAAATTTGTGATCGGTACATCGACTTGAAATACTTTAGCAAATCGATTTCATACTTTGAAAGAAACCGAAAGGTAAAAAACCCGCAGATATGGTAACACTGCTTTGGTGGGGAAAAATTAAGTCCTAGGTGGCAACCAAGTTGATTTTTGATCACATGGTATTTGCTTTAAAAGATTCACAAATGCGAGAGAAATACGTATTTTCTGACTTGTGGGCGGTAAAAGTGGGCGTGTCAAAACCTATCCTATATCAGGACTCACGACCCCTAGAACACATATATAAATTTTGGTGAGAATCGGTGCTGTAGTTTTCGCCACTACTGGTGACAAACATACACGTCTCTTTTATATATATAGATATGCTAATACAATTTTTACGCCTTTGTAAAATTTTTACCATTTATTTTAAAGCGAATTTGTATATAGAAGGCATTCAATATATAGTGCAGGCATTCAATTGAATGTAGTTAAAATGTTTTTTGTTTTCTATAGAAAATTTAACTATTTAATTTAACTTTTAAAGAAGTTAGGTTAGGTTAGGTTAGAGGGTAGATGGCACCATTGGAGCATAAATACTCCAGTGCCATCACACTTAGGCCAAAAAAGTTGACCCATTTGATGCCCGTACTTTAAGAGGTGGGATAGGCCCACACTCGTCAAACCATAAGTTGGTAGTCCAACCACCCAGAATTTCTTACAAAGGCGAGCATATCACGAAGGGGTTTATCAGATAACTCCGCCAGGTCATCGAAAAAGTATTCCCCAAGGGTTCTACGCCTGAGATGTTGTAGACTTGGACATCGACAGAGGAAGTGGTGGGTTTCTTCCTCGACTTCCTCGTCCCCACAGCCCCTACAAACGTCATTTTGGGTAAGACCAAGTCTCCTAGCATGAGCTCCTAACAGGTTGTAACCCGTTAATGTGCCCATGAGGACAGATATGGATTTCCTATCAAACTGCAGGAGCTTGACCGTACGTCCTTCATTACGTAGTGGCCATAGTTTGCGAGAGGTCTCACAGGTGGAGAATTGTCTCCATCTGATGTTGGCCTGCCTCGCAAACTGTTTTTCTAGTCGTTCCCTAATACTACAGAGTGGGATTTTTACAGAACGGTCCGCTAGGTCAGCACTAATTGCCGACCCTTTCCGAGCCAATTCGTCGGCTGCTTCATTTCCAGGTATTCCCTCATGCCCCGGCACCCAGCAGAGCCTAACGCGATGCTGTGAGCCAAGAACCTGCAGCTCTTCGCGACAGCGCCTGACAAGCTTTGACTTGATGTAGACGGCAGATAACGCTTTTATTGCTGCCTGGCTATCAATGAAAAAGGTGATATCATCGTGTGGTATCTCCTCCATTGAGGTCGCCTTGGCCGCCTCCGCCACTGCCAGTATCTCCGCTTGGAAGACACTGCTGTTGTCTGGCAGACGGATGTATCCCGTGATCCCTAATTTTTCGCAGGTGTAACCCGCACCGGTACCAATGTTCATTTTGGACCCATCAGTGAAGACTGATATGGGTACGTTTCTTGATAGGTCATTTCCCTCCCACTCTTTCCTGGTGGGAAAGTGTCTGGAGAAGGGAATATTGAAGTCTGGGTATGGCAGCAGGTAGTCAGAGCTGATGTCGTTCCCAAGATGTCGTTGCATTATGTCTGAGTGCCCCGTCGAGTTTCTATGCCAGGTTTCTGTCTGGCTTATTCTTAAGGCACTTTTTGCTGCATATTCTTGTGTATATAGGTCTAGAGGCAGAAAATTAAGAATTGTCTCGAGTCCTGCCGTCGGTGAAGATTTCATCGCACTAGATATTCCTATACATGCTATTCTTTGTATTTTTGTCATTGCTTTCAGATTAGTGGTCTTGCTGGCTGATTTCCACCACACGAGACAACCGTAGGTCAGTATTGGTCTAACGATGGCTGTATACATCCATGAGATGATTTTGGGGCGTGGGCCCCACCTTCGTCCAAAAATTCTACTACAGGTGTAAAAGGCAATTGACGCTTTCCTAACCCTTTCTTCTATGTTTAATTTCCAGTTCAGTTTCCTGTCTAAAACGAGACAGGGATCCCCTCTATAGATGGTGGTCTGAATTGTGGAATCGTTCGTTTGTTTGTGAATAGGACAAGTTCGGTTTTTTGGGGGTTAACCCCCAGTCCACTTTTCTTAGTCCAGTCGCTCAATTGTTTCAGTGCTACTTCTAGTATATCGCTGATGGTCGGAAGGAATTTACCCGTTGCTAGTAGTACAACATCGTCCGCGTATGCGGTCACCTTTATCCCACTCTTCTCAAATTCAATCAGTATTTCATTTAGTACCAAGTTCCACAGAAGTGGTGAGATTACACCGCCCTGCGGGGTACCCCGAGAGGCAGTCGCCTCCATGTTCGCGTTCCCAAGTTCCGTTCTGATTTTCCGCTGGCTTAACATACTAACGATCCAGTCTGTTAGGGCAGGCTCGATATTCGCGTGTGTTAGCGCCCTACTAACCGCACTTACGTTGACATTGTTGAATGCGCCCTCAATGTCTAGGAATGCAGCTAAAGTGTACTCTTTGTAAGAAAGATTATTTTCAATGGTGCTGACGACGCAATGCAGCGCCGTTTCCACACCCCTCCCTTTCGTGTATGCATGCTGTGCCGAGGATATGTCACAAGGTCTCAGCCTGCTAAGAATATAAAAGTCTATGAGTTTTTCGAAGGTCTTCAGTATGAAAGACGTCAGGCTGATGGGCCTAAAATCCTTCGCTAGTGTGTGGCTGGCTTTGCCCGCCTTAG
The DNA here is from genome assembly GCA_951394025.1 of Heteromyza rotundicornis. Classification (NCBI taxonomy): domain Eukaryota; kingdom Metazoa; phylum Arthropoda; class Insecta; order Diptera; family Heleomyzidae; genus Heteromyza; species Heteromyza rotundicornis. The sequence continues at coordinate 44,305,112 of OX596012.1, forward strand.
GAATAAAAATAACATTAAGTTGCCGCCAAATTGCTGGGATGTGCCCGAGCTTAAGGCTGCTCAAGAACAATTCCTTTAGAATTGGTGTTATAATATTCTTGGTCTTCTGCAGCATTATCGGGAGTATCCCGTCACTACCAGGAGATTTATAGGGCGAAAAGAGTCAATAGGGCGAAAAAGAGTCAATCGTCCGCATCTTCCTGATTAATATCACAACCTGGGAAATGCGTTTCCAGCAGAAGCTGTAGAGTATCAGAGCACGATTCGGTCCATCGCCCATCGCTTCGCTTGAGGAATCCAGGTATAGCTGGTGCTTTCGAGAGAAGTTTTCTTAGCCTCACTGAGTCAGAGGAATGTTCCAAACTACTACAGAAATCCTGCCAAGACGTTCTCTTGGCGTTCCTTGTAGCGGTTTTGAATTTCCTTGTACTCGTTTTGTAGTCGTCCCAGTGAGTGGATACATTGGTTCTCATAGCCTTATTAAAGAGCTTGCGTGCGGCGCTTCTTAAGACCCTAAGCTCCTCTGTCCACCACGGTGCTGATTTCTTTACCTTGGCTGTCCTTAACGGACATGCCTTACAATACGCCTTACTAAGGAGAAGCCCTAGCGACCTGGCCGAATTGTCTATCTCATGCGCTGGTGTCAGATTTTGCGCCTGCAGTGTATGTATTCCATTCCCTACCTCACTTACAAAAGAGTCCCAGTCCGCCTTTCTTGGGTTTCTATATGGGGGTAATGTATTCTTTGGTATATCTATTTCGAATTCTATTATTCTATGATCAGAGAACGAGGCCTCAGGGGAGACCATCCACTGGTTTATAGATATAGAGTCCGAATTATTCGCTAATGTTATGTCAAGTACCTCCCTTCTATTTCTAGTAGTAAAGGTGGGCTCTCTGCCCTTGTTCGCAATAATCAGATTCTTTTTGATTATATATTCAAATAAAGACTCACCCCGTACATTTGTGTCACTGCTACTCCACTGAACATGGTGTGCATTGGCGTCACAGCCGATGAGAATGTCCCATCCTTCCTGCTCGGACTTCACGATCAGTGAGTTGGTGTCATTCGACGGCGGTGGATTCACTGAGTCGTACGGCATATATATAGAGGCGATGACGAGGGAAGGAGACCCGCGCCTTTCGCACATTACTGCCGTCTGATCAGGGGTGCTAAAAGAAGGAAGGAGATATACGTTGATTTGTCTCCTAGATACTATGCAGGTTCTGATTTTAGTCTCACTGTTTAATGGTTTGACGCTGTATGTGGTCAAACCTTTGTCCGCAAGCCCGCATATGTTACCTCGGAGTAACCAAGGTTCCTGTATGAGGGCGACGTATACGTTCTTGCTCGCCATTAGCGAAACAAGATTTGCGCTAGCCGCTTTGCTGTGGTGAAGATTAATTTGTATTAGCTTCATGGCAGTAGTGGCATTGTACTTACTTTTCTGGGTGGCTCCACAACTGGCCTCAGTTTGCATCGGGTGACCCCTATGCGCACCTTGAAGTTGCATTTCCGCAGGAGCGGCATCGACTTGTGGCTAACGAGTACCACCACCTCTGTGCCCGCCTCCGTTCGCTCAGCAACCTCTACGATCTCCCATTCAAGGCTTTTCAGCTCAGGGTTCAGGTGGCGTAGGTTGCGTTCAATACGTTCCCTTGGAAGATGTGGTCCCGGGATCATCAGTTTGAATTTCTGTCTGGCGAAGTCCAGGATCGCATTTTTGTCGGCGACGCGCAGGTCGGCATGAGCCCACGGTGCAGTTGTGTTGGCGACAAATGTCTCGAGCCATTTCAGCGTGTCCGCATCATCACACTGAAGCATCTTAAAACCCTTGATTGTGGTCAGCTGGCCGAAGAGAGGGATATGCTTCCCCTTCTTCAGGATAGCATCATTCACACCCTCAAGGATTCTGAGCTCTATCAGCTGTCACTGGTCCTCTGTCAGTCGACGTTCGGGGTTCCCGTAGTCAACCACAGCGACCCTAAGACCGTCCTGTACGACGTCTGCAACGGTTCTTCGCTTTTTCTGGAGCAGTAGTGGTCCACCTGAGTTTACCCGCCGCTGAGGTCGGGTCAAAGGGCCTCCATTCCTCGCAGCAAGTAACCTCATGCTGGCCCCGAAGGTACAGACACGCGCGATATGGCTGCCTTTACCGTCTCCTCCGCTGCCGTTAGCATCTGGCGTTCCCTTTCCGTGTAGGAATTCGGGTCGCGCTTCTTCATCCGTCGTATCAAGCGTTTGGCGTTCAGCCTCTGCTTGACGGTCTTCCCCTCGTTTCCAGCACTACCTGCCTTGCTCCCCTCAGCGACCATTGGAACATCGGGTTTCCCCGAGCCATGGTGGTGTTGCTTCGGGTCCCTCGGCAGGGTGCCCCCCAGTCCCGAATACTGCCCCGCTTTCACGCCATCCTGATTTACCTCAGCGGCCATTGGAACATCGGGTTTCCCCGAGCCATGGCGGTGCCTTGAAGTTAACTTTAAAGAAGTTAACTTTTCAACGAAATTAACTTTTTAATTTAACGAAGTTTAATTTTTGATTAATTATTACTGGGTTAACGAAGTTAAATTCTCGATTAACTATGCCCAGCTTTGCTACTAGGTTATAGGAGAATCTTATAGACAAAAATACCCATAATACGAAAAATCAACTTTAATTCAATAAATTCATATTCAATATATGGTATTCTTTAACTTGTAAATATGCATTTATGGTTTCAACATTTTTTATCCGAATTGGGCTATTCATTAGATAGTTTAAGTTCAATTCCCTCTAGTCGTGGAAACCTGAAGTCGGGAATTTCGTCTTTCTCGTGAACAGTACTAATTCTGTCTTAGAGGGGTTAAATCCAAGTCCGTTTAGTTTCGTCCAGTCTGAAATATCTTTTAATGCCGATTACATGAGTTCAGATATTGTGGGCAGAAATAAATATGCACACGTCATCAGCGTAAGCGGTTATTCTAATACCCTTTGAGTTGAATCATTTTAGGATTTCATTTACTACAAGAACCCACAAGATAAGAGAAATAACTCCTACCTGTGGGGTCCCCCTAGTTACGGATTACCTGGCAGTGCCCGTACCCCACATTGAGCTAATAACTTTAGTTTCTAGCATGTTGTGAACCCAATGTTGGTTAGGACGTGGCACAGATACGTCATCTAAACCATTTAAAAAAGCCGCTCTCGTCACGTTAGCACCTTCAATATCTAAAAATGCGGCTAACGTGTACTCTTTTATGTATAGTATACGTTCCACATGGCCGACAACTTCATGCAGAGCAGTCTCAACAGATTTACCTTTCTGGTATGCATGTTGTGATTTGCTTAGAAGTTGTGGGTTTATGGAATCTCTCAGGTAAAGATCAATCAGTCTCTCCATCGTTTTTAATAGGAACGATGAGAGGCTGATCGGTCTGAAATCTTTCGTAGCGGTGTGGTTCGCCTTCCCAGCGTTGGGAATGAAAGTGGTACTATATGCTCTGAAAAGTAGTGTAACATGGCTGGGAAAATACCATCGGGCCCCGCAGATTTGTAAGGCCTGAAGGATTTTACTGCCCAGGCTTTTTCTCTTCCCTTGTTACTGACGGTAATTCGTCCCCGAGCACGTTGCTTATCTGTGACCTGTTTAGATTGTGATTTTCCAGGTCCATGAGCCGTCAGACCTCTTTAGGTACCCCGTGACACTAGGGTCTTTGGATAGTACCTTGCGAAGTCTACCTGGCTTATTGACATCTTCAAAGGAGCTACAAAAGAGTTGCCATGATTCCCTCTTGGCTGTTCTTATCTGCCTCTTGAATTCATTAAAACTTTCTTTGTACGTTTGCCAGTCGGACTCACTTCTACTCAATTTGGCTTTATTGAAAATATCCTTGTTATGCCCCTTAGTTGTCGTAGGTCTGTGCTCCACCAGGAGTTACCTGTCTTTGAACTGGGACGACTGATGGGACATGACGACTTGTAAGCTCTATCCTGAATGGTCGTCAGATTTCCGACTTTGCTGTCAACACTGTGGATTGTCACTGTGGATTGTAAAGAGGCTTGATGCTTTGAAAATCCGTTCGCGACGAGCGTTGAAAACAAGTTTCAGTCGGTCCTCCGAGGGTTTCTGTAGGGCTTAGGTTTTTCTTTGGAAAGATTAATATCGAAGAGAATCCGATTATGATCAGAGAAAGAACATTTGTCGGACACTCTCCAATTATCTACCTCAATATTATTATTTTCTGTTAATAGTGTTATGACTATTACCTCTTCTCTAACCCTATTTTGAAACGTTGGCGTGTCGCCCTTATTGCAAATTATTAGGTTAGTATTCAATATGAATTCAAAAATTGACTCACCTCTTGTATTAATGTCGGTACTTCCCCATTGCCTGTGATGTCCATTGGCATCACAGCCCATTATCATTACCAATCCTTGTGACCCGGCATAACTGACAAGTTGTCGCATGGTGGTTCCGTCTCCTCATATGGCATATAGGCAGATGACAGGATGATGTTTTCTCCGCCGGTTTCTCGCATATTACCACCGTCAGGTCGTCATTACTATACTGTGAGAGAAGAAAAATGTTATTAAAATTCTTTCTTGTGACAATGCAGGTTCTGAGTTTACCTTCACTTTGTGAACAGTACGTTTTGTACCTTGTCGACCTTAATCCTTGATTCTGGTTCTTAACGATCCAGGGTTCTTGGATCAGGGCCACTTCCTCCTCCTCATCCTCCAGGAAAAGCATCAGATCCTCGGAGGCTACAGTGGTGCAAATTAATTTGCACTACTTGTAGCCGCCTGTGGTTCTGTGCTTCGATGGAGCCTTACCTTCAACGTACCCAGACCGAATTTGATGCTTCCTGAGCTCTTCTGTAGCTGGGCGAAGGATTGGGGATCAACAGTGATCTGATAATCCTTATCCGGCCCGTTTTTGCTCGTGGCTGAGGAGATTATTCTCCAGCTTTGAGCACTCAGGTCGCGATTCTGGAGATGAGCTTCAGGATCGAATCATCGCTTTCCGGCACTGGTGGGGGAACCCATACGGATACGAGTTTTCTCAGTGGCAGCACCGCTCTACTCACGATCTCCAATTGAGCTTCTGGCCAAATAGCGCCCATGCCATTGACTACGAGAGACAGAAATTCTATTGACTTTCTTATTGCCGCAGTCAACTACCTTTACGCCTTTATGCAATCGGGGGCTGCAGTATTTTCGCTTCAACGATATACCAGTTATCCTGGGAAATCTTCCCGTCCAGGTTTGATCGATCGATGATTGCGATCTGCAACTCTGCTGGCGTCGTTTTTGTGGCGGGTTTCGCTTTTTTCGACGTGCGCGGTGCCTCTTGCCCAGTTCTAGCCCTCTTCGTCTTTACCTCGCTAGATCCTAGCTGCCGGTTAAAACAGCTTGGCTCCTCTGCCTTGCTCTCCCCCCTTTTTAGCAGCTCCGATAGGGGGCGCTAAAAAGGGGGCAGTAGTGGAATTAGTGCGGACGGCAGGCGTGGTCGAGGCATCTTCGGATTTGGAGCGTGAGCCTTCGAATTTTCTCACACTCTTCCTGTGCTTCTCGACCAGCTTCTTGTCCCTCATCGATAGCGTTGACTGGTCTTTCTTGCCCATTGGTTCGAGGTATTGTAGGGAGCGCCTATAACCCCCTTGGGCCTTCTGTTTGGCTGTTTTTGCCTTCGTTAGGGATGTCTCCGCCTCAAGGTGCGCTTTTTCCGTCCGAGGAACCTCCTGCAGCAATTGGGCCTCTGTGTCAGAGTCGATTGCACTGCTGTGGCTAGCCTGAGAGAGAACCATATGTTCCTCACTGGTAGCGTTGTCAATGCAAAGGCCCTGAAGTCGAGAACCAACACGGTCTAAAATTTAGGTTTAAATTTTCAACCTTCTTCAACTTTTTCAGGTTTAAATTCAAATTTTCACCTATTTTGGGTTGAGATTTTAAACTTTACAGGTTGAAAAAGTATATAATCAAAATTTCAACTTAAAGGCCTGCGCACACAGAAGCGATATTCGCTATCTAATTTCAGAACCATTTCGATATTTAAAAAATCTAGCTTCGAAAACCCAAAGTGCGATGCAAAGGCAGCGATTTCGCAGCAGTAGATTTTGTTTGTTTTATTATACTGCTATGGAAACAACCAAAAAGTCTGTTTGAAATGGTTCTAAAACTGACTATTTTGTTTGTTATTTATTTTTTACTATGGATACAGTAAAAAAGTTTATTTTCAAACTGATTCGAAATGGTTCTGAAACTGGCTTTTTGTGTTTGTTATTTATTGTATTGCTATGGAAACAGGATGTAAAAAAACGCTTTATATTCGAAAAAAAATGATTTTTGATAAGATTTATTTCGAAACCGCCTGTGGCATGAATAACGCCTCTGTGTGCGCAGGCCTTAAAGGTTGAAATTCTCAACCTAAAAGTTTAAATTTTAAACCCTGAGGTTGAAAAACTCTACCCAAAAAGTTGAGAATTCATTTTCGTCAAAAATTTCAACCTTAAGGTTGAAATTCTCAACCAAAAAGTTTAAATTTTAAACCCTGTGGTTGAAAAACTCAACTCAAAAAGTTGATAAATTATTTCCGTCTAAAATTTAAACTTAAAGGTTGAAATTCTCAACCTAAAAGTTTAAATTTTAAACCCTGAGGTCGAAAATTTCAACCTAAAAAGTTGAGAACTTATTAGTGTTTTTGGGAACCCGGGTTCGAATCCCCCACGGGATGAATTAGATTTCCGTTTCCTATTTTATTTTTTTTTGTTATATTCCTTTTTTTTTATGATTTTGGACTATATATGTCATATACAAATATATTATAGATAAATATATCCTCAAATCTCCGGCATACACTATTTTTTTTTGGCAATTCCTATAAAAAATTTAAAATTACGAATGTTTTAGATTTTGATAAAATTTTATTATGTATAAAATATTTTTCTTAAACTTTTTTAAATTTTTTACTGAATTTACGAAGGTTAACACTTTTAGTTTAATTTTTTGATATTAAGTAATTAGTTTGGGGTTTTTAAGAAATTTATGTAAATGCTTCAATTCATTTTCAAAAATATTGTATGAAAAATGTTATAAAAGTATACAATTTTTTTTGTGTTATTTTCATTTCAATCAAGCCAATCAAATATGGAAGTGGTGCTAAAATTCAAATTTGAACATTCAACCAGAAAGGTTGAAATTTTTAACTTTTGGTCAAAATTTTAAACCACGATGGTTGAAATTTTTAACTTTGGTAAAAATTTTAAACCAAAAAGTTTGAAATTTTTAATTTTTGTTTAAAATTTTTAACCATGAAGGTTGAAATTTTTACTTTGGTTAAAATCCACGAAGGTTGAAATTTTTAACTTTAGTTAAAATTTTAAACCACGAAGGTTGAAATTTTTAACTTTGGCTAAAATTTTCAACCAAAACGGTTGAAATGTTCAACAATTTTGGTTTATGTACTCATAATTTCCGCAATATTTTCAACTTTAAATTTCAACTTTTAAAGTTGAGATTCTCAACGGGTTCTGGTAAGGATTTTTTTTTTAATCAAATTCATTTTATTTATTGGATCTTCTAAACACTTAGAAATAACAATAATTTTTAACGGTACAAATTTCACATTTTAATTTACTAAGTAGTTCACCCAATACAATGATTTGGACAATACTATGTAGGTTTCGTTCATAGAGGCGTCATCAAGGCGATGTTGACAGCTATGGATGTTGGCATCGTCCGGATGGCGTCCCAGTGGTCAAAAGAAGGTGTCTGCAGGCATGCCAGTATGCCTCTTTAGGAGTTCGGATGCCTGCCCTCCCCGCTTCCAACCTTTACTTCTTTTTTATATGAAACGGGACAAATAAACAGGCCTACGTCTGTCGCTTCCATGCGTATGCCTGCTGGCAGGCAATATTGCATAGAAAATCCATTGACACCTCCCTATCTCCCTTCTAGCGCAGGCATACCGGCATGCCTCCACTAGAAGCGAGGATGGAATGTGCAATTTCTTTGGAATTGTTGAAGATCACGGGGCTATCTATTCAAATGCGATAGAATAGTTACGCTTTAGACGTAGGGGTCGGGTGGGTCTGACCTAATTTCTAGCTAGAATATTTGGATGCAATTTAAGCTTATCTGCATATCTTGTTATACGTTTGGGGATCTCATCGAAAATTGTCGGTATTTGTAAATCTCGATATATTTGTGCATTTCTTATCAACCATGGGGCTCCAACGATTTGACGTAGAACTTTCGACTGCATTCTTTGTATTTTCTCAACATTTGATGGGGAAGCTGTTCCCCAGAGCTCAATTCCATATGTCCTTATGGGTTTAATCACACTTTTGTATAAAAGGATTTTATATGTGGTGTTGAGTTTTGATTGCTTCGAGAGGAGCCAATTTAGTTCGAGTTTTTTCAATTTGATGTGTTTTTTTTCCAAGTATTTGGTTTCACGACACTGTGGTATTACATTACCATTTATTTTAAGGGTGGCACAAGTATCTTTTTTTATGGTGAAGGTTAGATAAGCGCTCTTAGACTCATTGACTTTATTTCTCCACTGATATAACCAGTTTTGCAGCGCGTTTAAATGCTGTTGCACGTGTTGTGATGCCATTTTGGGGTTTGAGTGTGAGTACAATATTGCGGTTAAATATGTTAACTTAAAAGGTTGAAAAATTAAACCTTAATTTTCGACCGTGTAAATTCCTACTGTGTGGGGGTATTTCAGCTTTGGCATAGCCGAAAATAGTCCACTCTAGAGCCCGACCGATTAATCGGCTTCGGCATCGGCTTCGGTCGTTATCAGCCGTAAATGAACATTCGGCTTCGGCTTCGGTTTTTTCAAAAAATGGCCAAAGTTTTGACCGAAGCTTTTCAAATTTTTGTTCTTATTTTTGCGACACCGAAAACCATTGGAATTTCCAATGGGACATAAGAGGCCCACAAAACAAAAAATATGATTAAAATTTAACTTAATAATCATCGAATATTGAGTGAATCTCGCCTCAAATTGCGTGGCACTGGGTTACAGCTGCCACAAAGTACATCCTTGGACATTTTCTGGGTGGATTACTGAATTTTAAATTTAGATTTGGAAGCTTAATACTCGCCCTGATGTCAATGTTGAAAGGAGTCCTGGTAAACTGTATGAAATTTCAAATATAGGGGTAGGAGGCTCACGGATGGATTCTACCTTTTAGAAATGTAGCCCAAATTGCTGCGCCAACATATATGAAAAGTAGTTCTGGTGCTCAAATCCGTGACCGATTTGGGTAAAATTTTACATTTAAAGTTCAAAGCTTCACAGGTGGTATTTACCATCAACTAGAACATCCTTTGCCATCACCTGACGGATTTGGGGAGTCCTTAAAAAACAGCTACTTACACCGAGAGAAAAAAAACTGTATAATCAACGAAAAAGTAGGTAAATTTAACAGTTTTCGCGGTTAAAAACCATCCGATAGTCAAACCTGTTAAATTGACAGTTGATCCGCTGTTGATAACCGTAGCCTAGTGGGAAGATGTCCGACAGCCACCGGGGAACTCCGGGTTCCCATCGCTTTTTTTTTTAATTTAAAAAAAAAGAAGAGTTTTCACTGTAATTTTTATTTTTTTTTCTTTAAATTTTTCTTTCAGTTCATAAGTTTCACTTTTATGAACGTTTCTTCTCAACTCCAAAATCGCCCTGGTCAAGGCTTGAACCTGCGTGCTTCTGGTTGATAGTCCGACATCTTATCCATCGCGCCAATGATGCCATTCATGCGGGCATGGCAATAAATTAATAACTTAAATCTGTTGAACAGGTTCTGTTCTCTACTATCAGAGTAACCAGAGTTGCCAGCTGAAGGAACTTTCCTTGGTTTCCCGGGAAATATCCCATCAAAATGAGAAATGGGCAAGGAATTCATGAAAATGTGGGAAAACTTTAATAAATACGTACATAAGTAAAAAAACTGGGAAAGTGGTTTAGTTGCAGTTTAACAAAATGGAGACGAATTTACCGAAAACCTGGCAACACTGTTTGTATCAGAAGAACAGAAAACCTATCTCCTATCTGTTAAACTGTCTGTTACACACTCTGCGGTTCATAACATCATTTTGATGGTTTTTAAATCTGTTGACATTTGGACTAGTTGGTTGAAAGGCCATGTTACTACCCGGGATGCCTGGGTTCAAATCTCGCTGACTGCTAATTTTTTTATTTTTTCAATAGTGTTCTGAATTGACAGTTTTTTTTAACAGTTCGAGAAGTTGGAAAAAAGTTTAATTCTACAGCAAAAACTGTTAAATCAAACAAAATTACTTTAAAACAACAGTTATTCTGTTGAAAACATAATAACAGTGAACGACTGTCATTTCTACTGCTATCTATCTTTCTCGGTGTATGCATTCTATTAATTTTTGGGGTCCATCAGAGGCGTGGGGGGCCGTGGGGGGACTCAAACCCCTTTTTTTAAACATGGCATAACTTCCAATTCCATCAAGCTACAATGATGAAATTGTGGGGGGGTCCTATTGACAAAATGAAAATTTATAGCCTTTGGAAAGTGGGGTGTGGGGGCAAAGGGGACCGGGATGGAGTCAATTTAAAGTCCTAACTTTCGTAATTTGTAAGCTACAAGGCTGAAATTTTTTACTTAGGTTCGCATTCGGGAAAAAGATTAAAAAAGGGGAAAAAAAGGGGGAAAGGGGATGAAAAAAATATTTTTTTTAAAATAAAAGAGGAAAATAAAAAAAGAGTAAAAAACAAGTTTTTTAAAATATAACCCTTTCACCGACTAAAAAGCAGAAAAAAAATTTCCTTTTAATTATTTTCCGCAATTTCGATTTAAAATTAAGGGTTTTTTGGCGACTTCAAAATCTGCAATGATATTAGGAACAAAGTACCAAAAACACTTAATTTTAAATCGGAATTGCGGAAATTAATTTAAAGGATAATTTTCTACTTTTTAGTCGGTTAAAGGGTTATATTTAAAAAATCTTTTTTTTTACTCGTTTTTTATTAGATATATGTTTAGACTGTACAGAGTATACTATATTTAGAAATTTGTTAGAACTAGCTCAAACTGCTAAGGGCGGCACCACGAAATAACTCCCAATGAAATAACTCCCAATTAAAAAATTAAATAACTCCCAAAAAACCTCCATACAAAATTGGGAGTTATTTCATTGAAATAACTCCCAGAAATATTGGGACTTATTTCATTTTTTTGGGAGTTTTTTCATTTTGATTTGGAGTTATTTCATTGGGAGTTATTTCATTTTTGATTTGGGAGTTATTTCATTTTAATTGGGAGTTATTTCATTTTAATTGGGAATTATTTCATTTTAATTTTTTTTATATTTTGCAAAATATTTGATATTTGGTACAGTATTAATAACTGTTTTTGATGCTGTAAATTTAAATATTCGTCAGCCAGCGAGCAATTGCAGAGCTTGATTTTGCATCAGTTCTTAATTGATTTTTGAAGTGACAACACCTAAGCAATAAATAATACAATGAGTGAAATTTTCGAAATAGTTGCTGGAAAGAGTTAACTGCTGTATTTAGTTGCTGATAAGCAACTATATGAACAATATGAAAGCCTTCTGTCATTTCCGTAACTTAAACTTCCTTCTTGTATCAGCATCGAACGAGTCAACCACGTATAGTTTTACGCTCCTGCAACATCCCGTGCTGCAGTGCTTTTTATTTATATAAAGCTTACTTTTTAGTATCCTACGACATCCGTCGCAAGTAAGCAACCTTTGTGCTCCTTTTTCAATAAAACATACTTAAAAACCTACATCCTACTACACGTCTTTAATTATATTTTGCTTATTCTCGAATTCCACCCTTTTTTCTCTTTTATATCGTTTGGCCACTTTACGAGTGAACCAAACATTTGATCCATTCGAACCGGATTCGGATTTTGAGAACGACATCCGTCGAAACTTCAGCACTTCTGCATATTTTGGCAGCACCTTCGACGCTCCAAGCTCGGCCGATGTTTCAACTTTTCCAGCGTTTTAAGCGTTTTACGAGCGCATCTTCTCCAAAGGAACGTTGGAAAAGCCGACGGCAAACAGCAAAAAAAAAAACATTCAACATTACAACATAAATTCAAGGAACGTGTAGTTTGTATAAAAGCGTATTTAGCGTTTTACGAGCGCATCTTCTCCGAAGGAACGTTGGAAAAGACGACGGCAAACAGCAAAAATACAACATTCAACATTACAACAAAAATTCAAGGAACGTGTAGTTTGTATAAAAGCATAGTTTTTTTTGTATGTACAAAAAAAAGAGCAATTCTTCCTACACTTAGTCGAGAAATACAATAACAATAATAGTACAATAATCTTTCTCTGCAATAATTTGTTCACTTTCGTGGAACGTGCGGAAAGCCACAAAAGAAAGGCCCAAAGCACCCATGAGAAATAAAATTACCACAAAGTGAACAAACGCAGCATAAAACTTAAAAAACGACACAATATTCCGATTGTGCATCGTCCCTAATTCGTCGTTAAAACCGGACCTAACGTAGAAAAGTAGATCTAAATCGGTTTAAATCTATTAAAATTCTTTTAATTTAAAATTAAACTAGAGAGTGGACTATCTTCGGCTATACCGAAGCTGAAATACCCCCACACAGTAGGAAGAAGTACCTCGAACATAGAATGTTTTCTCAAGACCCTATTTTGAGCCAATTATAGGTGGTTTTGGAGCCCGGACCATGTCCAAAATCCATTTCTAAAAATTTCCAATCAAATCCACAAAAAAAAAATTGGTCTCAAGACCCCATTTAGACCCTTATATATGTGACTTCGGAACCTCGGACCATGTCAAAAATACGTTTCTAAACATTTTCAACCTAATACAACCATAAAAAAGACTAGAAAAATGTTTACCTTTTTTTTCGGTGTATGGGAGCCACGCCCAGATTTTATCCGATTTGGCTGATAGGGCCCCGCCCTCTTGAACATATTCTTTCTCCATGTGCACGATCTTTAATGGAACTTTTCCTTCAGGGTTACGCCCTATCGAAATTAATGATTTGCAATCAACTTTCCTATTCTACGATGGAAGTTTTCCTCCAGAGTCCCGCCCTTCTGAAAACTGTTATCGACAAACACTTCAGCAATCAATACAGTCCACTTCTCTCCAAGCTGAGCCAATTCTTGTTATTCAGAAATGCTTCACTTTTAGCGCTACTTATGTACTCTTCGGTACAGCCGATGTGAACATTTTCCAGAGATTTTAGAGATTATTCAATCTGATTCTGCTACTCCTAGCAAGCAGTGTTGCATTACTCTCGATTCTCCTATCGATTGGCAGATAAAAAGCGAGGCAGCGTCCCTCGTACTACCCTACAGAATGAAAAATTTTCTGATATTAACAATTGCGTCACTACGTGATCTTCCAACCTTAACTACTGCATCACTACGTGATCATACAACGCCAAACATTGCATTGGCAGATGTGACTACCAAACAGCCTCATTGTTGAAAAATTACCTCACAAAAAGTTTATGACTGCTGCGGCTAAGTTTTTTGACAACCAGAGCGACCAATTTTACTTCATAGCTCTTGTCATTAAATCGAAATTTCAAGTTTATGACTGCTGCGGCTAAGTTTTTTGACAACAGCTTCGTCAATTCTCCCAGCATGACCAATTCAAATTTTACGTCATAGCTCTTGTTATTAAATCGAAATTTAAAGTAGATATTCGACATAACTCTTTAAGCAAATTTGGCACCTAGACTTTTTCTCCAACATAACTTCAATACACATTTGGAATTAAAAATACATAATCTGGTATTAATGCTACGCTTAATATATCGCCGCGCTCGTGTTCGGTTTCGACGTGTATTCGAAGACTGTGTTGGTTGGATTTATTTTGAAATCCTGAGGTTCCTTTTTACCCAATCACAGCCTTCGGCAGGGTCCTTTCTGGCTCGGATCTTGCATGAGAGATCCGGGGTCCTTTATGACCCACGTCGTGTGGAACATCCGTTGCGGCCCCTATTTGGCTCTCGCTACCTTTTTAGCGATAATTCTACGAATAAATTACTTTTTCTAAATAAATAAACTTTTAAAATTAATTAATTAAAATAATTTTTTTGTATGCTCAATGTCACTATGCTTTTATACCATACAAACTACATGTACTAATCTACAATTTTTTGCAGCGTTAGTTACTGCAAGGTGGGCGGAATGTTTACGCCAAAACACCCTGTTTGCCACCCTGTATACGGAATTGTACGGCAGCCAACTTTATACCATTAAACCTACTGGAACACCGCTTAACATTCTGTTAAGCTGTGTCCCAAAACTGGTTTAATTCAATATGAAGGCCTTCTGTCATTTCCGTAACTTTAACTTCCTTCTTGTATCAGCATCGAACGAGTCAACCACGTATAGTTTTACGCTCCTGCAACATCCCGTGCTGCAGTGCTTTTTATTTATATAAAGCTTACTTTTTAGTATCCTACGACATTCGTCGCAAGTAAGCAACCTTTGTGCTCCTTTTTCAATAGAACATACTTAAAAACCTACATCCTACTACACGTCTTTAATTATATTTTGCTAATTCTCGAATTCCACCCTTTTTTCTCTTTTATATCGTTTGGCCACTTTACGAGTGAGCCAAACAGGTTGTATGCGCTGCAGGGAAAAAATTTAACAAAAATTTTAACATAACGATTACTTTCCTTAAAGAGAAAAATTGTCATGAAATTACCATTTCGAAATTCCAAGGGTTTTATGATAATTTTTCTCATTACATGTAAGAAAAAAAAAGTTTTTTTTCTATCAAATGTGTTTTCTTTTAGTAACCATATTCCTCAAATGTGTCTCTTTTTATAACCCTTATATTAACTTGCTTTGGGCGGACTATATATATATATATATATATATATATATATATATGGGGAGACTGAAACTTTTTTTTTTTAAACATGGTATAACTTCCAATTCCTTCAAGCTACAATGTTGAAATTTGGTAGGTGAGTTCTTATTGACAAAATGAAATTTTTTACCATTTGGAAAGGGGGGTGTGGGGGCAAAGGGGAGCGGGATGGAGCCAATTTAAAGACCTAACTTTCGTATTTTGTAAGCTACAAGGCTGAAATTTTTTACTTAGGTTCGCATTCGGGAAAAAGAGTAAAAAAGGGGAAAAAAAGGGGGAAAAAGGGGGGAGAAAAAAAATTTTTTTTAAAAAAAAAAAAAAAAAGAGGAAAATAAAAACAGAGTAAAAAACAAGTTTTTTAAAATATAACCCTTTAACCGACTAAAAAGCAGAAAATAAATTTTCTTTAAATTAATTTCAGCAATTTCGATTTAAAATTAAGGGTTTTTGGCGACTATAAAACCTGCAATGATATTCGGAGGAAAGTATCCAAAAACCCTTAATTTTAAATCGAAATTGCTGAAATTAATTTAAAGAAAATTTATTTTCTGCTTTTTAGTCGGTTAAAGGGTTATATTTTAAAAAACTTGTTTTTTACTCTGTTTTTATTAGTAATCAAGAAGCCTCAAAAAATATTGATTTTGGGAAGATTCAAAGAAATTTGCAGTATTTGACGAAAACCGTATTTCCCATTTCTCCCAAGACCCCAACTGAAACAATAGAAGCCTTCAAATCGGATTCTATTTTTAAAAGTTTTGGACTATCTCTTCATACCGGAGCGGATCAATTACCATTTTTCAATATTTGCCACACAGAAAAGGACTTTTCCTATTGCGTCTTCAGTTCACAGAAAATTATTGGTCTCATTAAAGAAAATATTCCAATAATGTATTAATTATGGGTTTTAGCTCATTTTCCAAAAAAATGCGAATGGTAAAATGCAGCAAACTGAATTTTTACTTTTTGTTGTATAGCAACCTACTACTATGTAGAGCCCGACCGATTAATCGGCTTCGGCATCGGCTTCGGCCGTTATCGGCCAAAAATTCACATTCGGCTTCGGCTTTTCCGAAAAATTTCTGAAGTTTTGGCCGAAGCTTTTCAATTTTTTTCCTTATTTTTGCGACACCGAAAACCAAAACTAATTTTTTACGATACGATTTTCTAGCCCACATCACATCTAAACGGTCTTACTGATTTTCTTGAGACTTGAATGTAAAATTGTGTAATTGATGGAATTTCCAATGGGACATAAGAGGCCCACAAAACAAAAAATATGATTAAAGTTTAAATTAGTAATCATCGAATATTGAGTGAATCTCGCCTCAAATTGCGTGGCACGAGGTTAAAACTGCCACAAAGTACATCCTTGGACATTTTCTGGGTGGATTACTGAATTTTAAATATAGATTTAGAAGCTACTACTTGCCCTGATGTCTATGTTAATAGGAGTCCTGGTAAACTGTATGAAATTTCAAATATAGGGGTAGGAGGCTCACGGAAGGATTCTACCTTTTAGAAATGTAGCCCAAATTGCTGCGCCAACATATATGAAAAGGTGCTGAAATCCGGGACCGTTTTTGGTAAAATTTTACATTTAAAGTTCAAAGCTTCACAGGTGGCTTTTACCATCAACTAGAACATCCTTTGCCCATCACCTGACGGATTTGGGGAGTCCTGAAAAAACAGCTACTTAGATGGATTTATTCTGTGAAGAATTCTCTACCATTTCTTCTAAATTCCCATTATTTTAAGCTTTACTCCAAATTTTTAAAAGTGATTTTAAAAAAATCCAATTGTTCTTACACGGGATATATGGGATAATTTGAGGCTATTGTTAGTTTTGACCTAGGATTTGTTTGTGAATTCTTTTGGTTACTTTTATTATTTGTTTAAATACATTTTTAGTTCCTTAAAAAACTAAATGTGTATTTATATACTCGAATTCGAATGAAAATACACGAAAAAACAAGTTTTTAAAGGGTTTTTATTTAAGTATCGGCTTCGGCTTCGGCTTCGGTATAGGCCTTCGGCGTCAGCCGAAGTAATAGGCTGCCAATTGACCTTCGGCATCGGCTTCGGCTTCGGCCTGAAAATGCTTATCGGTCGGGCTCTACTACTATGCCTGGTTGAAGAATTTCCTCAAAGTTCCAACAAGCAAGTTGCATGGCAAATGAATTTTTACATTGTGTGTGCTCTGATACACACACAACAATTCACTTGCCAGAAAATACAAAAGCAAAATTGTTTTTGGTTTGATTGGCGTACCCTCCATATGTTTATTTAGTAAAAAATTCAGATTTTTATTGAGCTTTTCATAATTTATGTATTAATTTCAAGCTTATTCCTTCAAGCAACTCCTAATAATCCACATCGAGTATTTGAGAAGGTAAAATGGTTATTGAATATTTTTTTTTAGTCCGTTTCTTATTTTATTATTTACAATTAGGTTTTTCCGTTCCTGTTCGTCCTTATGAATAGGAAATTGGAGAAAGCATATGAGCATTTATTTAATTATGTAAACACAAGTATTTTACAACTCAACGGAGCTGTATTTATTACTGATTACGAAGCTGGATTGAGAAAGGCAATAAGGATAACATTTCCTGGGTCAAAAATTATTGGTTGCTGGTTTCATTTTTGCCAGGCTGTGAAACGACGCATTTCAATGAAAAACCATTCTTTAGCTGCATTTATAAGATCAAACAAGACAGCATCCCGTGTATATCACAAACTGTTGGCTCTTCCGCTATTACCAAGTGCACAAATTTTTGCAAGTTTCCAGTCTATAAATGTAGAGCCGAAATATTTTGAGAATCACCATAAAATAGACCAAAGTACATTTCCAGGGGGTGACCCGGGCCACTTTTTTTTCGTCCATACAACGTGATGCGGCTTATTGTACATACACTTATATTTATATAAATTTAATGCCTTTTGGCCTATATTATTTATACATAAAACAAAAAAACTGTTACCAAACTGGAAAAATTGTGATTTAAATTTATTTTTTTCTTGAATAAAAACTTTTTGGTTTTGAAACTTAAAATTTTCATATTTTATAATATTCCATTATGGTTTTTTACCTTTTATAGAAGTTAATGTGCTCTAATTGATTTCTCTTAAAATACATTAATGTTTATGAAGGAGAATTTAATTTGGGAGTTATTTCACTTCAATTGGGAGTTATTTCATTGGGAGTTATTTCGTGGTGCAGCTAAGGGCTTAGAGCGCGCTGCAAAAACTCTCAAGAGGTTTAAATCCCGGGATAAGTGAGTGAGTAAAGCAAGTTGAAGTTTTTAAGTAAATAAAAAGTTATTAAAAATTGTTATACACAAAAAGAAACAAGAAGAAAAAAACATGTAAAATAAAATAAACAAATAAAACATAATAATTTTTTGTTTTTTGCAATAAATGCCAAAATAAAAATTTTTGTGGGTTGTTAAACAATTTTTTTGGTAAACTAACAATTTTTTATCGTTTATATTGGCGCCACGAAATTAGACCCAACGAAATAACTCCCAATGAAATAACTTCCAATGAAAACGAAATAATTCCCAACTAAAAAAAATGAAATAAGTCCCAAATGGAATGAAATAAGTCCCAACCGAAATGAAAAAGTCCCAATGAAATGAAATAACTCCCAACTGAAATTCGCCGGTATACAAATTAGCTTTTGCAAAAGGTGAATAAAAATGATGTAATTATGAAAATAGGCTAATTTTAAAATAAAAAAATGTTTATTCAATAAAAAGTCAAAAAATTAAAATATGACAACAAGAATATGTTAACCCATTAATGACGAGAGCGAAATTTTCGGAATTTTTTCAAGATTTTTTCAGGAATACCTAGAAATGGCCTATGAAACGAATTTCTAACTTTTCACAACACTTTTCTAACACTCGTCACAACCCTAGCAAAATTACCTAATTTAAGATATTATTGTTTATAACTACTTTTTTTTTTAATTCTTGAAAGTTCGGCAATGTTTTTTGTAAAAAAAATTTTTATCGACCAATTTTTTTGAATCTAAAAGTTTTTAAAAAAAAAAATGTTGTTAAAAAAAATTCTATAAATTCAGGAGCATTTCTGATCACAAAAGTTTCTTCAGCAAAGTAATTTGTTTTTAAAAAACGCACATTTTTGCATCAAAAAAAATTTGTATAGGCCCCCAGGAAAAAAGTTAGAAAAGTAGGTCAGTTTTCAACTAGGATTTTCTTGATAAGTGTCCTGGTAGTCATCATAGAATGGGGTCCAATAGACATTTTCAATAGTAATCAAGTTGATATTCTTAAAAATTTGGTAGTCGTTCAAAATTACTACAAAAGGCTGACCTAATTATCTGTCCGCCACTGCATATAGAATGTATCTCCACCTACACCAAAATACTGCTTAGGTTTTCAATAACATAAGAAATATCTACATATGAACTGAAATTGGAAAGGTCCTCGTCATCATTTGACATACACAATTTACATGGCTGTAAAAGAGGTGTACGATGAAGACCATAGGAAGTACCTCCTTCATCTTCCTCCTAATAATCTTGTCCAGCCGGATAAAATTATGCTCGCCTAAATGTCTTCATCGTAATGTAAATTTGTTAAAAAACAATTGAGTAAGTTTTAGCCGGTCGTAGTAAGCCTATATATACCATACACCCTTCCATCTGAGACCTGGTCGCCATCTTCCGCTCATTCCACCGACGGTACTCACATGTGCTCCATTTAGTAGTACTTTTTTACGTTCATCAGCCTGGCATGACCTAGCCATCTGAGACGTGGATTTTCTATGCGTCATGATGTCATGTCATGATCGGGGTATTGCTCATATAGCTTTTGCTGCACTCACCATCGACGCAAAGCGGACAATATATCTTACGGAGAATTTTCCTACCACAATTCCCGTGAAGTTGGGTAACATTTGTTACAAAACTCGACTTTCACTTGTATGGAAGGTAGTCGTGGCAGTTGATTGATTTCGCCCATTTGCATTACCAACTCCTTCTAGGACCTCCAAAGGATAAATTCAATGTTTGGACCGCCTAGCTTTCATTTAGCTCCTTCAATAGCCCATACCAATCAAAATAACGGACAGACATACGGATATGGCTAAATCAACCTAAGAGGTGCTGCTAATTTTTTATAAGCATACCAAGTACATAACCACACTTTAAAGACAATTTATTGATAAAATATATTTAACTTTATATGAAAGAAGCTAAAAAAAATATATTTCAAACCAATATATAGATAAAATTTACTTCATTTTAAAAAAAATGCTCAAATTTGTACGCAAATATGAATATAAACACGTACAAAAAATTATTTTAAATCTGAATATTAAAAAAAAAATTTTTAATAATTATATTAAGTATACAAACACACTTTCAAATCAATATACAAATAAAATATATTACATTTTACATAAAAAAAGCTCATACAAACATTTTCAGTAAGAAAATTTAAATTTGCTAGGGTTGTGACGAGCGCCCATATGGTAACAACGAAATTCAAAATGATAAAAAGGTAACACAGAAGTTTTAAATAATTTTATTTTATTTTATACGTTTTCTAATACTTTGATATTCTACCCAAATGCCAAAAAATATTCAAAATATATAACTTTTTATGGCAATGAAAAATATTCTTACTGGAAAGGTCGTGACTTTTCGCTGTTTTTGCCCACTTTTTAAAAACACTCTTTTTCAATTATCCGCCACGATCGCTACTGACGAGCGATTGCTTAGAGTTATATATCAAAAGAAAGATCAAAGTATGCTTTATAAACATCAAAAAACGGATTAGTGATATTCGTTCAAATATTTTTTTAATTGCACATACCGTAGAGCGCTATCAGCGTTACCATATGGGCACGCTCGTCATGAATGGGTTAAGTGTTAAATTTTAAATAAATTAAAATTTTTCCAGTTTAGTAAATTTATATAAATATAAGTTGTATATAATTTGTACATCAAATTTTTTTTCGAATAATAGAATATTATTTAATTTCTTTTTTAATTTAAAATAATAAATTAACTAAAAATAAGAACACAAAAATAAAGATACAAACATAATGGACTAGAAATAAAAATATGAAAATAATAAATGAACCGAAAATGCAAAAATAATAAATTAAATAAATATAAAAATACAAAAATAATAAATTAACTAAAAATACAATTTCTGATAACATTTTAAAAATTTAAGTAATAAAAATATACATTGTATACATGATAACTAAGAAAACTGACGGGAAAAAAAAATTTTCAGAGTTGTCAAATGTAATTATATATGGCGTAGGCATTAATTCTTTTTTTTTTTATTTGAAGAAAAAATTTACATGTTTCAACCATTGGTTATCAAAGTATTTCATAAACGACTCAAATATCAAATGATGGTCAAATTGTTCTATTTCGTTTTTTTAGACTGGAAACCCGCAAAAATTTGCGTACTTGGTAATAATGGAAGGGCCAATAGTTTGTGATAAGCGCGTGATGCTGCCTTTGATCTTATGTGTTCAGCTAAAGTACGGTGTTTCATTGTAATGCGTCGTTTCACGGCCTGACAAAAATGGAACCAGCAACCAATCAATTTTGACCTAAGAAATGTTGTTTTTATAGCCTTTCTCAATCCAGCTTCGTAGTCAGTAATAAATACAGCTCCATTGAGTTGTAAAATACTTGTGTTTATATAATTAAACAAATGGTCATATGCTTCAAAAGGACGAACAGGAAAGGAAAAACCTAATTGTAATAATTTTACAAAAATTTATAGGGATTAAAAAATCATTTCTAATAAATATTATACCTTCTCAAAATAATCTATATGGATTATTAGTAGTTGCTTGAAGGATCCAAGCCGGACAACAGAAAATGTGCCATCGATGAGTATCTTCTTATTAGCATTTATTGGAATTTTATCTTTAATGAGACCAATTATTTTCTGTGAACTGAATACACAGTACGAGAAATCCTTTTCCGAATGGCAAATGTTAAAAATTGATAACTGATCCGCACCAGTATGAAGAGAGACTACAAAGTTTTTAAAAATAGAATCAGATTTGAAATCTTCTATTATGTCAGCTGGCGTTTTGGGAGAAGTAGAAAATACGTTCTTTGTCAAATACTGCAAACTTCTTTGCATCTTCCCAAAATCAATATGTTTTGAAGCATCTTGATTGCTAAAAGATACACAAATAAAAAAAATTTTTTAATAAATAAAAATGTTCAAAGGAACAGATTTACTTAGGACCCATTGTCTTTTTTTTTCTTTGGAATCTGTTGGTTTTGTTAAAATTTTGTATGTGGTGAGTCGGAGCCTTGTGGTATGTTGGGAATATTAGCGCCGAATGGAAAAAATTTTAACAAAAAATCGCGCGATTTTTCAAGTTTAGAATGATGTGTTGCACCTTGTTTGAGTTTCAGTGTTTCTGAACTCATTTTATCTTTTTGTGGCTGCCGTGGTGCAGTGGTTAAGACCTATGCTTCACGATCGAAACCCGATGTTCGACTCCCACCTGGGGCAAGGCAGAATTTTGTTTTCTGTTTTTATTTGTAGACCGCCACTCTCTCGCCAAGTTCGGGCAATCTTGCGAGAGTAACTTTTCCAAGAAAAGCTTCTTCTTTGTGAGTCCCGCCGTTCGGAACCGGCAATAAACTGTAGGTCCACAATTATCATATACACTTGCCCATGATAATTGCATTAAGAAGCTCGGCCAAAATCCCTCGACGGTTGTAGCGCCAATATATGTATGTATGTATGAACTCTTTTTATAAGGCTGTTAGAGCAAAAGCAACAACAACATTACAACAACATAGACTAAAATTACAACAACAAAATTTTAATAATCATTGAAACATTCCAAAAAAAATAATAATATTTCCAAAATATCGAAAAATTGAAATAAAATAAGTCCCAACTGAAATGAAATAACTCCCAACTGAAATAAGTCCCAATTTTATTGGGAGTTATTACAATGAAATAACTCCCAATTTTGTATGGGGAGTTATTTCATTTTGCGATTGGGAGATATTTCGTAGGGAGTTATTTCGTGGCGCCTTTATATTTACTTCCTTTGTTGGTTGGATCGTTTTTAACCAACCTTTTCGCTTAGATTTACCAACTTTAATTTTTCTGAGTACGACAGGCCACGTCCCGTCACCGTCCATTATACCCAGTCCATTAATCAACTCAGGAGGTGACGCTGATCAAGAATATACATAGTTTTCTATACCGAACACGTCTCCTTCTTGGTGTTACAAACCTCATGACGTGTAGGGTATAAAAATGGTTTTAAAAAAGGCCAGGATTTTAACCATGTCAAAATTAAACACAGAGATTCCATTTTTACAAATAAAAAATGTTAAGTTAAATTATTTACATATTTTTCAAAGTTGGTTTCCGGTTGTTTGGCAGGGTCTACTCGAATTTCCACCGGGTTATAATATACAAAATATACAAAATTTGCATAAGCAATATCGTTGTGAAAACTTAAGTAGTTTCTCATAGCGAAGTGACTTTCGCGGTGCCACACCCTTTTATTAACAAGTAAGATACATTTGGATAAAGCCGCCTAATATAAACTTTTGTAAGAAAAATTGGTCTATTGACCAACATAACAACGAATGTGCGTCCAATCGCTGGCTCCACTTCAACTTTACTCCAACCTCACTTTGCAACTTTTAATGAAAAATCGTACATTCGTTCGCAAAAAATCCAAGTAATGCATGCATGTGATGTAACAAGCTGAAACCACAAGAAAAGCAATAACAACTTCGAATATTACATGAGGAGTGCTTTTTTCGCTTAGGTGGCGAATGCGCATAGTTTTTTGTGGAAAAAGAAGGCTTGGTCTTGACTTGAATTCGGCTACATGGCGTCAGTATAATTGGCCATATGGTCCAATTTTTTTGGACCAAAATATAAAGTTGCAGCTGCTGGACTAACCCGCTAAAGTGAATTAAACAAAAGCAGCTAAGTTGTGCTATTTGCTGCAACAGCAACAAACACAAAAGCAGCAACAAGAGCCCAATAAATTTAACGAAGCAGAATTGTTGCAATAATACCGAATGCAAGTTTTCTTGGTTTAGCCGTTGAACTATTCAAAAGATACATGACATAAAAAACATAGTCTTATTGAGATTAGTGATGGGCAATGGCCGTCCATTTTTTTTTTCGTTTGACAGTCACATGACGTCACGTGACATCATGTACCACTTTTGTAGGTGTTTTTAATAAAAAAAAAATATTCGGATATGATAATTTTGTCGAAAATTTCAATATTTGGAACTCGAACTATAAATCACTACGCGTATAAGACCCATGTTTTTTTGTTTGGCTCTACACTCAGTATTTTCGTCGGAATGAGAATTTTTACACGATTTATAAGATAAAAATATAGGTTTCATAAAAAATATCCATTTTTAAAATTCCCAAAAAAATTCAACTTGAATTTTACGTCAAATTGCTGGGCCCATATTTGGAATGGGAAAAATAAAATATCTTCTATAGAAGATGGCGTATTGTGCTGCGAAAATTCGATTTTTTTGTCTTCGATACAACCCGGTACTATCTTGTGAATATTTAATACTTTCTACGATAGTTTTCATACAATTTTGATTTGAAGTAAACTCTATGAGTATAGTAAATGCACGTAGCAATTCTGTGGATTTCCGACATAACCAGTTAAGTCAAAATCGAGTTAGCACCGGAAATAGTGTCCTTACAGAAGCTTCCTTTGAACAAAAATAGCATTGGTAAGCTTACGCCACAAATTGGCTGGAAATCGGCACACTAAGAACTCAAATTTCTCCCATTTTCCCGGCATAACGCAAAGCGCCCCAACCCTAGGTGTCATTTAAAAAGAGAGTGACCGATACAGTCGTTACTGGCAACGCTGGATACTTTATAGTAAAGTTAAATTAAGAGTACATACACTGAGCGAACAAACACATAGTAGAATTAAATATTTTTTATTTAAATGTGATTGGAATATTTTAATATTTCAGTATCTCATATAGAAATTTAATACTCGCGTATTTAAATATTTCCTATAAATAAAATACTTAATTGCCGCCAGCCAGTCGTGAACATACGACCTCTGCAAATTGGAAATAAGAAATTCACACTGATCTGTCACAAGCACAATTTTTCAGTGTCTAAACTGAAATATATATGAAGCAGAAAATAAACAATTTTTAGATTCGAAAACTTCAGTTTACATTTCTAGAAGAAAAAAGTCAACGCTTGTGAGCAATATATAATTGAATTTTTTTTTTTAGATTTGAAAACTTCAATTTATAAGACTTGCTGAGCAATATACAAACATTTAGACGCTTGTGAAAAATGACGGAAGTAGACGAGTCGGTTAGAGCGCACTCCAAACTCCAGAGGTTCTCGGTTTGAATTCCGGCAAACCTGAATTTGTGGAAAAGTTGTTACAAATGATTCCATATAAATTGGCAAATAAAAAAATTAAATAAAGCAAAAAATAAATAATTTTTTTTTCGCAAGTTAAATAAATAAAAAAATTTTATATTTCCATATTTAATTTCAATATTTTCATATTTAAAACAATTTTAAACACGCGCATATTTGATTTAAATAAAAACAGCTTACTATCAAATACGTCTATATTGGATTTAAATACGTTTTCATTTGATTTCACTATTTTTTTCCCTCAGTGTAGTTTTGATATACGCGGTCACCATTGGTCACCTGCCTTTACAGGGGTGTTCTCGACACCCTGTAAAGGAGTCAAAAATTTCGAAACAAATTTGCCCTAATGGAAATATGCAGAAGCATTCAAGCGAAGTGGCCACTAAGGCATTCAATCCCGAAGTGTTTTTGAAAATCCCGGGATTTCGGGATTTGAAATTACAATCCCGGGATCCCGGGATTGGTTCGGGATTTTCCAATTGAATACAATTGTTAATATAAAATTAAAGAAAAAATTGTTGCAACAATACACTGAGAGGAAAATGTTTTAAAATTAAACGAAAATGTTTTAAAATTGAACGATTTCGTTTTTAAAATAGAGCTTTGTACAGATTGGTTCAATTTTAAAACACGTGCGCTAAAAACCAATTTTAAAACGCAAATGTTAAATTTTAAAACATTTTTTTTCAAAATAAAAAATTTTTTTTTTAAGAAAAAAATTTTTTTTTGGTTTTTTTTTTGTTTGCAATTATTTTGTTTATTTATATTTAGTTACCTTTTTATTTTCTCAAATTCAAGACCGGGATTCGAACCCACGCCTACGGAGTTTGGATGGCGCGCTAAACGCTCAACAGGTTGGTCTACTGTTAATATTATTTAACAGAGTCTAAATGTATTATATATACATTTTTTGTAGTAAAAGCATACTTCGAATTTTTTAAAAAAACACCCTAAAACTATGCTTCGATTTTTTGAAATAGAAAAGAACAACAATATTATCAATTTCAAACGACTAACGAAAGAGCAAGACGATTGAAATTGAAAGCAAGTGTTTTAAAAATTAAAACATAAATGTTCTGCAGAAAAAACGCAGTTTTAAAATGCAAATTGAAAAAAAAATGTTTAATTTTAAAACATGTTTTTTCTTTCAGTGTACTTTAAATTTAATTCGACAAAGAAAACATAGTTAATAAATATTACATTAAGCCAAACAAACAATATTTAAAATAAATATAGTCAAACAAAAAGTAATTCCTTTGAAATTAGATTGATCGAACAAATTATTTTTTTTGCCACGCTGAATCCGAATATAATCATAAAATTCTACCAACTCCATTTCATGTTAAACACGAAAAACTTATTTTCAGTAGTTTTAGTAATTTAGCGGCAACGGATACGCCAATTGTTGTTTAAAACTTTTAAAATTGGTGTCCATTCAAAAGTAACACAAAACCCTTTATCCAATTCGTAAAGTTTTCAATATACGGTCAACAAAATAATTTCAACATATATCTTTTTTGTTTGTTAACCGTTATTGACAAAAATTTTGCAAATTTTTCTGTGTGTAGCACTAAATCTACAAAATTGGGTTTTTTAATTTAGCAATTAGATTGAAAGTAAATGCAGGGCTGTATTTTTGTGGAAAAACGTCAAAAATATCTTAAACAATGCTTAATAAATTTTTTAAATCCCAGGATTCCGGACTCAAAATCCCGGGATTGAGAAAACGTCCGGGAACCCGGGATTTCGGGATTCGGGATCCCGGGATTGAATGCCTTAGTGGCCACCTTCTGCTTGAGACTAGAACTGACAAGCAAATGTTACATTTCGTAATTGGGCACATAACTGTTGGATATATCATTTTTGAATTTTTCCATCCAATTTGAAAGCAATGACCCAAAAAACGTAAAAGGTGGCAACTCCCTGTTTCGTTTATTTACATTTTCATATAAAAACTGTCAAATTTCGTCATGCCCATGTCAGTCATGGGAATGACTGTGTAAATAGGCTCATGTGTATCGTTCTTTTAGCGTTTTAAGTCAAGCTAAGATTGGGAAAATTTATCGTTTTCTGTTGGTGAACCACCTCACAAAAGGATTACTGTAAAGAAGTACTTAATAATGGATTTTTCAGTTGAATTCATAAAAATAAAATTTCGATTCCCGTGATAACCAATTAAGTCAAAAAAAAGTACCAAACCACCATTGTTTTTGACCATTCATGCATGTACATTCGAGACTTTAATATGACAGTCCACTCCAGGGTCGTATTCAGGAAATAAAAAAATTCAATAAAAAAAAAGGAAATAAAAATAATTGTACATTATTTTGGAAATTTCAAAATTAAGTAAAATTGTTTGGAACATAGAATAAAACCACAATTTACCGAAATGGCATCGCTGATTTCGTTATGTAAATAAAATCAGTTGGCATCACCTTCTCCAGTTTGTAAATAAAAAACAGCTGATTTGCTAATTTCATTATGTAAATAAAATCAATCACTAATAGGACAACAAAAAACAGCTGATGTGGAAAAAATTTGAATTCAAATTCGGTGATTGTTTGAAGAAAATAAATTTTTTTTTAGTGAATGCAAAAAGTATTCTTAAAAATTGGCTAATCAAAAAAACGAACCAGTACTATTTTCCAGTTTTTTGTTAAGGCTGTAAAAGCCAAAGTATAATTTTGAAAGTATGAAATATTTTGTAATTGGTTTCATTCATTATTAGTTAAACGAAACTGATAAAGCACCAAGTCATCCTGACTGTGTACAAGCTCAGTGAACTTCGGCGTCTGAAGAATCGGGAGTGTTGAAAACCAATCTTCGTTCGCCCACCTCCACACATTCATATCACCGAGATGTCATACAACCCAGCCAATAATTGAACGAACTTTTTACGAAGATCGTATTTTACGAACATTTCTCGATCAAAAATATTCGAGAAAAGTCCGACATTCACTCGTATATTATGATAGTCGTAATTTCATCGATAAAATATCGTTTACGACTTCGAAATCGTTAACGACTGAGTCAAAGAATTCTTTAACGACTTCGTTTACGAGTACATTAACGAACGAAATTATCGTTTTGAAAAATTTTTAGATCCAATGGTTTTCAAAATGTTAGAAAAAAGTTGTATAACGATTTCTCAGCAAGATAATTTCTATTTTTAGAATCAGTGTTTTTCAAACTGTTTTAAGCGCTTGTTCAATAATGGCTGAGTTAGGCGAATGTGTTAAGCGATCGGCACATACTTTAAAATCCGGAGGACATGAGTTCAATCCCGGGTCCGACTCTGTGAAAAAGTTATTACAAATGATTCTAAAAAAAAGTCGGCAAATAAAAATAAAGTAAAAAAAATTCCAATTTAAAAAAAAAATTTTTTTTTTAGGCTTTGTTAAAAGTATTGTAATGATGATCGTTAACGAATTTGTTAACAAGAACTTTTTTGTTCCATAACTCGTTTCGATGCAAAATTAAGAACGAAGTCGAACTCGTATACGTATCGTGTGTCGCCTACGATTGTTTTATCCGCTTTTCGATCGAAAAAATCTTCGTTTACGAGCTCTTTCACGATAAAATTATTGGCTGGGAAACTTCCCTAAAATACTACTAATAGTATCGCATACTAATGGAAGCAAGTACTTGATGAGTCAAGTGTCGAATTAAAATTATTCATATATTATGCAGCACTTGTTGCTTTGAGAGCGTAAACGAGACAGACATATTTCATAATTTTATGCTGTTTCAGAATTATTGGCAGCATGGCTACATTTCGGCATCGAGCGATGACATTGCGAATCACATCATTGGATGTCGAAATACTACCATGCTGCCAATATTAGGGCTTTCGATCCCAGGATCCCGGGATCCCGCTCCATTTTTAGTCCCGAAAATCCCGGGATATTTTTTCCACAATCCGGGATTTTCGGGACTATATTTTAAATAAATTAGTCCAAAAAAAAAGTTTAATATAAGAAAAATTTTCTTCGCTCATAAAATATATAAAAATTGTGTAAGTAGAAAAATTGTTTTTGACAACATTTAGACCATCCAAAAATGAAAAAAAATTAGTTAGACAACTCAAAATTTCAAAACTTTTAGGTTATTAAAAACAATTTCGAATCAAAATGTTTTTGTTTAAAATTTTTTCTTTAATAGAAAATAAATTTGTATTTATTTCAGAAGAAAATTTGTATTTTCAGTCTTAGCTATCGCACAGAAATTAATTACTTAATAAAAATAATTAGGTAAAACTGAAAACTGATACAAAAATTAATTTCACAATCCTTACTTAAACATATTTTGAATTGAATTCCTATAGAAAGGGAAACTCAAATACAGAAAATAATTAAATTCATTAATTTGTACCTTTAATAAATTGAAATAAATGTTTATGTTTATTTATTTAAACTTAAACTATATGTTTTTCAATAAAACATAAAAAAACATTTTTTTATTTTTTTAAATATATTTTTCTTGTAAAAGTAACGAGTCCCGGAAATTTTTCAATTTTCAGTCCCGAAAATCCCGGGATTGCGAAAAGCCCTAGCCATTATCCAATATAGCAACCAAGCTCAGTTGAGTTGCGAACCGTCTATAAAATTTTTTTGTTGGGTACAAATTATTGTAGTTGTAGATTGTAGTTTTACAAATTTTCGACGATTTGATTAACAACATAAATAGTAATTGTTGTTTGTGTTTTCCATATAAAATTAAAAATGGTTTTTTACCACGTTTTTGTTTAGATGAACCTATCTTTTTTCTTTCTGTGTAAAGTAAGGGATTTTGAAAATTCCTGTTGAAATGATATCCTTACAAAACTTTATTTTTAAGGACTTTTTCCAAATTAATATTTAAATTTAATTCTTGTGTATTTTGCCTTATAAATGACCTCATCAACATAATTTTAAATTTCAAATCGTTCCAACAATATGATTTTTTGAGTTGTGTCTTTATTGCAGGGAATGAACGTCATATATAACAGGTAAAGCTGTCCAAAAAAAAAGTTTTTTTAAATTATTTTTTTTTATTTTTAATTTTTACGAAAATGTTTTTTAATTAATTCCAGGGGGCTTCCGCCCAAAATGGTTTATTATGGTTTACTTCTGATATTTTTCTTGATCTTTCTTGATTTTTCTTGTATTTCAATAACCGGACGCTCTAATAACTGGACGCGGATAAACGGACAAAACTCAAAAAAATCCCACACAATATTTTCAAAAATTTGTAGTTCCAAAACTCGAACTGAGTGAAAAAGCCGCTCTCTATTTGACACATTCGGCATTAATGTGTGCGTACATCTGGGATGACATTTGGGTTGTTCCATTTTGTACAAAAAGTCAAACAAAATAGTACCAAATCTGTCGAAAAAGTACCAACACTTCAATGTCCAAATTTTATAATTAAAAATAGTTAGTAATATCGATACTTAAAGCACAATCATACTATGTCCATTTCCATGAAAATCGAGTTTTTGGCATTTTTGGATTCCTGAGAAGAAGCTGAGTCAGATAGGCGATAGTGGTGTATGGGAATCGTGATGAAACATACCAATTTGAAAACATGTTTTTCATTTTCTAGAGTTCTAAAAAATGTGTGGTTGTGCTTTAAGGTATCGATATGAACAGAAAAGTTATTAATATTCAAAAACGTAAACCAGTTATATATATATAAGCATATTTTAATTCATAAAGCTTCTAACAAAGAAGTTTTAATAATTTAAACCAAAATTACATTAAATTAAGTTACTTTTAACGTTACATAAATGAAACGTTGAGCTTCGTTTCCAGCTCTAAAGAAACGACTCAAGAAAAATGTGGTTAAGTTTCTTATGCTGCAAAATTGTATTAGATCAGAATTTTTTTACAAATGACAAGCAAAAATTTGCCTTGCGCTTTTGCTCTTTGGATCATTTTCGCTGCTCTTCATTTCCTTTTGCTTTCTATTTTGGTTAGTGATCTGATTTGACAGCTGATAATGTAAACTTTTCTCATGAAATTGAAAACAATTCCAAATTTCTGAAGGGGGCACAGAGTGGCCGTGTCCCATATCGTTAAAAAATGGTACAAAAATTCTACCGAAGTGGATACGAGTTTAAGAAAATTTACGAAAGGAAATTTACTTATTATTTTCATAGCTTTTTTTGAAATGAAGTTTGACAAATACTTTAGAGCTAGAAACAAACAACAAAAATAGTTCAGAAAAAAAATTTTAAAATAAGTTGATTATGAATAAGTTGCATATGAATCGTGTTTTTATAAATCCGCAGTAACATGCCACCAAAAAAAAAATATGCTGTCCATTAAAGAAAAAATGGAAATTTTAATTTTTTTTAGTTTAGTTAGTTTAAAAAAGATTTTATTTCGTGAAAAATAAAAAATTGAGTGAAAAGCGGACGAGTTAAGTTTGCAATTTTTTACTATTGCGTTGAATTCAATTCATTTATTCGTCATATAAAAACACCATCGGATAGTTTCTTCATGTAATGACGTATATAAAAATATGCAATACGCTGGTCAAAAATTGGTATCATAACATGAATCCCATTAGTATGTATGTTTGTATATGTAATATTCTTTATGAAATATGTACATATTCATAAATTCGTACAAAATAAAAGACAATTTATTATCACTTGGATGTAAGGTATTCAATCCCGGAAACCCGGGATTGGTTTGGGATTTTCCAATTAAATACAATAATTTATTTAAAATTAAAGAAACAGTTGTTGTTGTAACAATATTTTAAGTTCGATTTCATTTTTTTCAACAAACAAATAATAATTTACAAATATTACATTAAACAAAACCGAATTATATGTAAAATAAATAAAATCAAACAAAAAGTTATTGGCCCATATTCATAGTCAAATTAAGTTCCAGCTAATCTTTAGTAATATACTAAATCGATTGATAATACATGAATTCACAGCTACTAAGCTGGTACTAAGGTTTAGTGGCTACCAGAGCTGTGCGTGTACGATTACGAATACAGTAATCGTACTCAAAATATTTTGAGTACGATTACAAGTAATGGTACTCAAAAAAATGTTGACTAACATTACTAGTAATCGTACTTAAAAAGTTTGAGTACGATTACAAGTAATCGTACTAAAAATATTTTAAGTACAATAACTGTAATCGTAATCAAAAAATTTTGATTACGATTACTGTAATCGTACTTCAAAATTTTTGATTACTGTAATCTAACTCAAAATTTTGATTACAAAATTTTTTGAGTACGATTACAAGTAATTGATTACAAATTTTTTTGAGTACGATTACATATAATTGATTACAAAATTTTTTGAATACGATTTTAAGTAATTGATTACAAAATTTTTTATTGGTTTAAGTATTACATTTTTATTTCGGTTCAACCTAATATGAAATATCAGAACTTAGTGAAATATAGAACAGTAAAATATTAAAAAACATAACTTTTTTTTTAAATTTAACCGTGTGTACAAAATACATACACAAAAATAATACAAGTTAAATGAAGTCTTTATTAGTCTTTAGCAAAACTAATTTTTCGAAATTATTGTCCGAAAGTGCATGTTGTATATCTAGTTTTACTTACCAAATGGCTTTTGTCTATAACTAAAGCCTAACGTTTAGTAGCTTTTGTTTTTCAGAAAGAAGGTAATCAGGCCAAAAAGAAATAAAAATGTAATAAGCTGTAATAAATAGTATTACTTCTCTACAAAATTTTTTGAATACGATTTTAAGTAATTGATTACAAAATTTTTTATTGCTTAATATTTATTGGTTTAAGTATTACATTTTTATTTCGGTTCAACCTAATATGAAATATCAGAACTTAGTGAAATATAGAACAGTAAAATATTAAAAAACATAACTTTTTTTTTAAATTTAACCGTGTGTACAAAATACATACACAAAAATAATACAAGTTAAATGAAGTCTTTATTAGTCTTTAGCAAAACTAATTTTTCGAAATTATTGTCCGAAAGTGCATGTTGTATATCTAGTTTTACTTACCAAATGGCTTTTGTCTATAACTAAAGCCTAACGTTTAGTAGCTTTTGTTTTTCAGAAAGAAGGTAATCAGGCCAAAAAGAAATAAAAATGTAATAAGCTGTAATAAATAGTATTACTTCTCTACAAAATTTTTTGAATACGATTTTAAGTAATTGATTACAAAATTTTTTATTGCTTAATATTTATTGGTTTAAGTATTACATTTTTATTTCGGTTCAACCTAATATGAAATATCAGAGCTTAGTGAAATATAGAACAGTAAAATATTAAAAAACATAACTTTTTTTTTAAATTTAACCGTGTGTACAAAATACATACACAAAAATAATACAAGTTAAATGAAGTCTTTATTAGTCTTTAGCAAAACTAATTTTTCGAAATTATTGTCCGAAAGTGCTTGTTGTATATCTAGTTTTACTTACCAAATGGCTTTTGTCTATAACTAAAGCCTAACGTTTAGTAGCTTTTGTTTTTCAGAAAGAAGGTAATCAGGCCAAAAAGAAATAAAAATGTAATAAGCTGTAATAAATAGTATTACTTCTCTACAAAATTTTTTGAATACGATTTTAAGTAATTGATTACAAAATTTTTTATTGCTTAATATTTATTGGTTTAAGTATTACATTTTTATTTCGGTTCAACCTAATATGAAATATCAGAACTTAGTGAAATATAGAACAGTAAAATATTAAAAAACATAACTTTTTTTTTAAATTTAACCGTGTGTACAAAATACATACACAAAAATAATACAAGTTAAATGAAGTCTTTATTAGTCTTTAGCAAAACTAATTTTTCGAAATTATTGTCCGAAAGTGCATGTTGTATATCTAGTTTTACTTACCAAATGGCTTT
Organism: Heteromyza rotundicornis; assembly: GCA_951394025.1. Classification (NCBI taxonomy): domain Eukaryota; kingdom Metazoa; phylum Arthropoda; class Insecta; order Diptera; family Heleomyzidae; genus Heteromyza; species Heteromyza rotundicornis. The sequence goes on from OX596012.1 coordinate 44,339,282, forward strand.
TGTCTATAACTAAAGCCTAACGTTTAGTAGCTTTTGTTTTTCAGAAAGAAGGTAATCAGGCCAAAAAGAAATAAAAATGTAATAAGCTGTAATAAATAGTATTACTTCTCTACAAAATTTTTTGAATACGATTTTAAGTAATTGATTACAAAATTTTTTATTGCTTAATATTTATTGGTTTAAGTATTACATTTTTATTTCGGTTCAACCTAATATGAAATATCAGAACTTAGTGAAATATAGAACAGTAAAATATTAAAAAACATAACTTTTTTTTTAAATTTAACCGTGTGTACAAAATACATACACAAAAATAATACAAGTTAAATGAAGTCTTTATTAGTCTTTAGCAAAACTAATTTTTCGAAATTATTGTCCGAAAGTGCTTGTTGTATATCTAGTTTTACTTACCAAATGGCTTTTGTCTATAACTAAAGCCTAACGTTTAGTAGCTTTTGTTTTTCAGAAAGAAGGTAATCAGGCCAAAAAGAAATAAAAATGTAATAAGCTGTAATAAATAGTATTACTTCTCTACAAAATTTTTTGAATACGATTTTAAGTAATTGATTACAAAATTTTTTATTGCTTAATATTTATTGGTTTAAGTATTACATTTTTATTTCGGTTCAACCTAATATGAAATATCAGAACTTAGTGAAATATAGAACAGTAAAATATTAAAAAACATAACTTTTTTTTTAAATTTAACCGTGTGTACAAAATACATACACAAAAATAATACAAGTTAAATGAAGTCTTTATTAGTCTTTAGCAAAACTAATTTTTCGAAATTATTGTCCGAAAGTGCATGTTGTATAAAAGAGTAAAAAACAAGTTTTTTAAAATATAACCCTTTAAGCGACTAAAAAGCAGAAAATAAATTTTCTTTAAATTAATTTCTGCAATTTCGATTTAAAATTAAGGGTTTTTGGCTACTTCAAAATTTGCAATGATATTAGGAACAAAGTAGCCAAAAACCCTTAATTTTAAATCGAAATTGCAGAAATTAATTTAAAGAAAATTTATTTTCTGCTTTTTAGTCGCTTAAAGGGTTATATTTTAAAAAACTTGTTTTTTACTCTTTTTTTATTTTCCCCTTTTTTTTAAAAAAATTTTTTTTTTCGGTATATTTCTTTCCTATTTATATTTTGCCCGTATAAAAAAAATTTGTCCCCCCTTTTTCCCTCCTTTTTTTTTCCTTTTTTACTCTTTTTCCCCAATGCTAGCCTAAGTGAAAAATTTCAGCCCTGTAGCTTAAAAAATACGAAAGTTAGAACTTTAAATTGGCTCCATTCCGCTCCCCTTTGCCCCCACACCCCCCTTTCCAAAGGGTATAAAAAATCATTTTGTCAATAAGAACCCACCTACCAAATTTCGAATCATCGGAAGTTATGTCATGTTTAAAAAAAAAAGTTTTTTTCCATATAAATTATCGTACGCGATTTTTTTGCTAAACTTGTTTAGGGGCGTGTCCGAAGCTTAATTCCAAATTCTACATACTGACAAAGGACAGAATTCATATCTTTGATTTTTGATGTATTTTAATATTTTTTAAAAACCTTTTTTTCACCCAAAATTTAATTGAAACTTAAATTTTGCTCTCGTTCCCAACAAAGGCGCAGGAAATAAATCATTTTTTTCGAATTAGTGCCACTAAGGGGCTTTCGACGTCAAAATCGTTTCCTTTTGTGTTTTTAAAAATTTTGAAAATTAAAAAATAAATTAATTTAAGTTGTAAAAATTTAAATGATGAAAGTCGTAAAGACTTTCATCATGGTAGAAAATCTCCGGTAAACAATCAAAACATAATATTGTGAATAATAAATCTATCTATCTATCTATCTCTATCAATCAAAACAACCAAATGTGAAAGTTGTGAAAGTTGTTGCTGAAAATATTGAAACAAAAACAGTGTGTCTCACCAAAACTCTTCCGACTGTCGAGTTGAGCCAGATGACCACTTCCACAAACGGGATGCCTAGCTCAGAGGTATTCGGAAGAGTTTTGAATGCATTAGACGTGCGCGACTTGTTGAAAATATTGAAACAAAGCTCACGGGAACCAGACAATTTCTACCCGCCTTTTATTTGGGTAGTACCACAATCTCCGCGAATGGCGCATGCCCCCAAATTATGTTAAGATGAATGCCAATTTCACATTTGAATATAATTTGTTCACTAATTCTCGTTGGTAATGAGAATACCAGGGATTATTTTGCTATTAAAATGCAAATTAAAAATATACTTACCGATAACGCTTTAACAAATTTCTTTACGAAATCCAATCCTTCACGGTATGGCAGTATTTCTATACCCACACACTCACTGTGGCAGGGTATGTTAACTGACACAACGTTTGTAACGCCCATAAGGAAGCGTGTCCGGTATGGAAAAGTATATATATTCAGTTGGAAATATTTAGAAACGTATTTTTGACATGGTCCGAGGTTTCGAAACTACATACATACATAAGGGTCCAAATGGGTCTGAAGACCCAATTTGATTTAATTGGAAATTTTTAAAAACGGATTTTGGACATGGTCTGAGGCTCCAAAACCACCTATAAATGGCTCAAAATGGGGTCTTAAGACAATGGATCATACTGTATGGAGGTATTTCAACTTCGGCATAGCCGAAAAACACATTAAACAATAGTGTCTTAATACCATTGAAAAACAGAACTTTTTAACTATTTAAATAATAATACAACATAATAAAATTAGTTATATATTTCTGTTAACACATTCATGACGAGCGTGCCCATATGGTAACGCGTTCTACGGTATGTGCAATTAAAAAAATATTTGAACGAATATCACTAATCCGTTTTTTAATGTTAATAAAGCATACTTTGATCTTTCTTTTGATATATGACTCTAAGCAATCGCTCGTCAGTAGCGATCGTGGCGGATAATTGAAAAGTGGTGTTTTTAAAAAGTGGGCAAAAACAGCGAAAAGGCACGACCTTTCCAGTAAGAATATTTTTCATTGCCATAAAAAGTTATATATTTTGAACTTTTTTTTGGCATTTGTGTAGAATATAAAAGTGTCAACGTATAAAAAAAAATTATTTATAACTTCGGTATTACCGTTTTATCATTTTGAATTTTGCTGTTACCATATGGGTACGCTCTTCACAACCCTATCAAATTTAAATTTTCTCTCTGAAATTGTTTGTATGAGCTTTTTGTATGTAAAATTAAATATATTTTATTCGTATATTGATTTGAAAGTGTGTTTGTGTACTTAATATAATTATTACAAATTTTTTTTTTAATATTCAGATTTAAAATAATTTTTTTACGCAAATATGTATATGAAAAAAATTTTGTGATCAAAAATGTATAAAATTTTTTTTAGCAAAATTTTTGTTTAAAAAAACTTTTAGTTTTAAAGAATGGGTCGATTAAAATTTTTTTACAAAATAAATCTTAAAACATTGCTAAACTTTAAAAAATTTCCAAAAAAAAGTAGTTATTTACTAGTAAACAATAATATCGATGCCTTAAAGCACAACCATCCTAAGTCCATTTTTTCAAAACTCTAGAAAATGAAAAACAAGTTTTCAGTTTGGTATGTTTTGTATGGAAATAGATTTTTATTTTCGCATTTTTCAATTACTTTCATTACGATTCCCACAAACCACTATAGCCTATCTGCTGAAGCTTCTTCTCAGGAATCCAAAAATGCCAAAATGCGGACATAGGATGGTTGTGCTTTAAGGTATCGATATCTTAAATTAGGTAATTTTGCTAAGGTTGTGACGAGTGTTACCATATGGTAACGGCCAGGGCTGGGCAAACGGTAAGCTGTCAAAAACAAAAAGTTAGAAATTCGTTTCTTAGGTCATTTCTAGGTATGCCTGAAACAATCTTGAAAAAATTCCGAAAATTTCGGTCTCGTCATTAATGGGTTAATCCTATATTATTATTTATGAGTCACATTAAACTATTAATAACTATTGTATAAACTAGTAAATTTGCCCGTGCCATGCACGGGAAAAAAACACACTAATTTGAAAAAATTAAATGTTTACTAAATATATTTTAGATGCAAAAATATTTTCTATGTTTTTAAAATTTAAATGTAATTTTTTTTTATAGAAATTTGTGAAATATGTAATTTTTTATTAAATTTTGTAAAGAAAAGAAAGAAATTTTGTTTGATGATGTAATTGTGTAAAGTTGAACTGTTACATTAAAAAAGAATAAAAAAAGAAAGATTTAAAAAAAAACAAAGAATATCAAGCAATGGATTCAAAAAAAAAATGCGACCGGTGACGGGCTTGAACTCAAGACTGCCGCAGACAAAGCGGAAGCCCTACCCAACTGACCACAGCCAGCTATAAAATAACTTCAGCTAATGGCGGTTAGTTAAACCAAGCCGTATGGTGAACTCCATAATTTATATATACATATGAAAATCATTTGTGAAATGACTGCCGCAGTCATAGGCCGAAGCTCTAACCAACAGACCACAGCCAGCTATAAAATAAATTGAGCTAATGGCGATATAGATCATCAAGCTGTATGGTGAATGTGTATATACATTAAGGCATTCAATCACGGGATCCCGAATCCCGAAATCCCGGGATCCCGGAAGTTTTCTCACTTTTGAGTCCGGAATCCCGGGATTCAAAAATGCATTTTTTTATGCATTGTTTAAGATATTTTTGACGTTTTTCCACAAAAAATTTAGTGCTCAAACTAACAAACAATTTTTATCGATTTGAATAAAAAACTATTTTTTTTTTCAAAAAAGATATATGTTAAAATTATTTTGTTGACCGTTTAGCATGAAATGGAGCTGGCAGAATTTTATTCGGATTCAGAGTGGCAAAAAAAATAATTTGTTCGATCAATCTAATTTAAAAAGAATTACTTTTTGTTTGACTATATTTATTTAAATATAATTTGTTTTGTTTAATGTAATATTTATTAAATACTAGCTGTTATATACCCGGCGTTGCACGGGTTGTATAAAATTTTAAAATAAATATATATAGGAATTTGCGACAATTTCAATGGCGCTGTAGTGGATGGTTTATTCCTCCCGTGAAACTTGGTGCCTGTTGTAATCCCACCCGGTAGCAATCACCCAAAAAAAGTCCAAGGACGCACTTGGTGGCAGCTGTAATCCCACCCGGTATGATTCAGCCAAAAAAAGTCAAAGGACGCACTTGGTGGCAGTTGTAATCCAACCCGGCATGATCTACCCAAAAAATGTCCAAGGACGCAATTGGTGGCAGCTGTAATCCCACCCGGTATGATTCACAAAAAAAAGAGTCCACGAACACACTTGGTGGCAGTTGTAATCCTTGGTTCCAGTTGTTATCCCACCCGGTATGATTCACCCAAAAAATGTCCAAGGAAGCACTTGGTGCCAGGTTGTAATACCACCCGGCATGAGCCACCCAAAAAAGGTCCAAGGACGCACTTGGTGGCAGCTATAATCCCACCCGGTGTGATTCAGCCAAAAAAGTCCAAGGACGCACTTGGTGGCAGTTGTAATCCAACCCGGTATGATTCACCCAAAAAATGTGCAAGGGCGCAGTTGGTGGCATGGACCACTTAATATTCGATAGTTACTAAGTTACTTTTTAATAATATTTTTTTTTGTATGGGAGGTGCCACGCCCCGTTGTCCAAATCCAACATCTTATGTCCTATTGCAAATTCCATTACTAACACAACTTTACCTTAAAATTTCAATAAAATCAGTAAAGCCGTGATATGGGGTAGAAAATTGTATGGGCGGTGCCACGCCCCTTGTCCAATTATTCCCATATTCGTCACATAGCAGTACAACTCCATTCCAAATTTCACTAAAATATATCCATTAGTTGCTTAATTAGCTGGTATTTAAGTTATGTGTTGTGTGGAAGGTGCCACGCCCCTTTGTCCAATTATTCCCATATTCAACACATAGCTGGGAAAACATACTGCACAACTCCATGCTAAATTTCATTAGAATATATTCAATCGTTGCTTAGTTAGCTGTTATTTAAGTTACGTGTTGTGTGGGCGGTGCCACGCCCCTTTGTCCAATTATTCCCATTTTCGACACATAGCAGTACAACTCCATTCCAAATTTCACTGAAATATATCCAATAGTTGCTTAATTAGCTGGTATTTAAGTTATGTGTTGTGTGGGAAGTGCCACGCCCCTTTGTCCAATTATTCCCATATTCGACACATAGCTGGGAAAACATACTATACAGCTCCATTCCAAATTTAATTAAAATATATCCAATAGTTGCCTAATTAGCTGTTATTTAAGTTACGTGTTGTGTGGGCGGTGCCACGCCCCTTGTCCAATTATTCCCATTTTCGACACATAGCAGTACAACTCCATTCCAAATTTCACTAAAATATATCCAATAGTTGCTTAATTAGCTGGTATTTAAGTTATGTGTTGTGTGGGAGGTGCCACGCCCCTTTGTCCAAGTATTCCCATATTCGACACATAGCTGGGAAAACATACTATATAGCTCCATTGCAAATTTCATTAAAATATATCCAATAGTTGCTTAATTAGCTATTATTTAAGTTACGTGTTGTGTGGGCGGTGCCACGCCCCTTGTCCAATTATTCCCATTTTCGACACATAGCAGTACAACTCCATTCCAAATTTCACTAAAATATATCCATTAGTTGCTTAATTAGCTGGTATTTAAGTTATGTGTTGTGTGGGAGGTGCCACGCCCCTTTGTCCAATTATTCCCATATTCGACACATAGCTGGGAAAACATACTGCACAACTCCATGCTAAATTTCATTAGAATATATTCAATCGTTGCTTAGTTAGCTGTTATTTAAGTTACGTGTTGTGTGGGCGGTGCCACGCCCCTTTGTCCAATTATTCCCATTTTCGACACATAGCAGTACAACTCCATTCCAAATTTCACTGAAATATATCCAATAGTTGCTTAATTAGCTGGTATTTAAGTTATGTGTTGTGTGGGAAGTGCCACGCCCCTTTGTCCAATTATTCCCATATTCGACACATAGCTGGGAAAACATACTATACAGCTCCATTCCAAATTTAATTAAAATATATCCAATAGTTGCCTAATTAGCTGTTATTTAAGTTACGTGTTGTATGGGAGGTGCCACGCCCCTTCGTCCAATCCCAACCGCATATAGCCTATGTTACATTTCGATACCTATAGAATTTATCCTGAAAGTTTCAAGAGAATCGGTACAGCCGTTTAGCCGTGATTGAGGGACAAACAGACAGACAGACAGACAGACATACAGACAGACACACACTCAGTTTTATAATATATATATAGGGATATAGGGATAGGGATAGGGATGTTTTCTTTGTCGAATTAAACTTTATATATTTTTGCAACAATTTTTTCTTTAATTTTATATTAACTATTGTATTTAATTGGAAAATCCCGAAAATCCCGAACAAATCCCGGGATCCCGGGATTGTAATTTCAAATCCCGAAATCCCGGGATTTTCAAAATCACTTCGGGATTGAATGCCTTAATATACACTCAAAAATATAGCTTTGATTTACCATTGCCACCTTTAAGGAAATAATACTACCAAAAGGCTAGCGTTGCCTCCTAACAATGTTTTCACCTGCTACGGCTAAACATTATTTCCGATTGTGGATTATTTTTATTGCAAAGCGTTTTATTCATTGGATTTTTTCAATTTTTATTTTCGTATTATGTATTTTGACGTACTAAAACCGAATCTGAATCTTTTATTGTAGCAAGAATCTGCTTTCCGATAAATAAATTTTTTGAAGTTTTGATTTCCCTTTTTACAATTTCTTGAGTGACTTCTAAGAAAGGTGTTCATTTTGTAGTATTTTTTTTCGGGAATTTTAATTTATAAATGATTCACATTTTTATTTGTTTTTATGAAATTTCTCACCTTAAACAAATATATTTTCGCATTTGCAAGAAACATTTTTGAGTAAGTTTCGCTGCGGCTGCGGTACTTCGCGTTGATGTGTGGGGACCTTAATGTTGTACTGGGAATATATTATAGTGTATAGGAAAGTGTAATATGAAAGTGTAATATGTAAATCTAATACACCACCGTAATAGGTGATAATAGTGTTAGGTGGCAACGGTAGTCTTGTGGCAGTGTTATTTTCTTAAAGGTGGCAGCTTTAGGTCGAAGCTATTTTTGTTTATATGTAAGATGATTTTTTGTGTGTATATATTAGGCATGTCAATCCCGGGATCCCGGGATTTAAGCAAAAAATTGTTCCAAACTGTTTGCAAATTAGTAGACTATAAAGCACTCAAATCCATTTTGTTTAAATGGAAATCGGATCAAAAAATACATCGAACATCGTTCGGGACATGAAATACAAATTCCAATTCCGTATATTAAAATGTTCGACAAAATGTTCAGGTCAAGAGTTGTTCGAGAAATGTGGATCAAACGACACATTTTTAAAATGATCTTATTCTGACCGGAAACCCAAGATTCCAAAGACCAAACCTATTCCAATTAGTATTTTATTCTACATATTTTAAAGTTATTCAAACTTTTTTCTAATATTCCTAATCAGAGGTGTGATAAATTCAATTTAAAAAAAATCCAATAAAAACCTTGAATATTGTTAGATTATTTGCGCAATTTCCAAAATATTATAGTATGGGTATATTAAAAGCAATTCAATTCGATTTAATATAACATTTTTTTACTGAATTTTGGTTGAATTGAAAAAAATCCAAATCCCGGGACTTATCCCGGGATCCCGGGATTACAAGTGTATATACATGAAAGCGTTTTGCATACAGGTTGCCGAAGTTAACCGATATTAGGTAAAGGTATTGTATGAGCATTAGTGGCCCTGGTGAGAAGGCGCTTAGTTCGCTACTTCATCTTACTTACAATCGCTGCGTTGTGAGTTTGATACCTCACAAGGGCGGCTAACATTTATAAGAAAAAATATATGTGTGAATATATTTGTAAGTGGCTCTGGTTCCTTCTCACGACCGCAGCGTCGTGTGGACGCTCCACCAGAAAAAGGGCTAACATTAAAAAAAAAGAAGGTTAACAACTTACAAACATTTTTTTAAGTGAAGTTGTAAATTATGAATCCGTTAGTGTTAGAGACAGACAGACAGACAGAATGACAGACAGAAAGACAGACAGACAGACCTGGACAAATATATATATTAATAACTACTTTTTTTTAAAATTTTTTAAAGTTTAGCAATGCTTTAAGATTTATTTTGTAAAAAAAATGTTAATCGATAAATTTTTTTAAATCTAAAAGTTTTTTAAAAAAAAATGTTGTTAAAAATATTTCTATAAATTCAGGAGCATTTTTGATCACAAAAGTTTCTTCAGCAAAGTAGTTTGTTTTTAAAAAACGCACATTTTTGCATCAAAAATTTTTATAGCTCCCAGGAAAAAAGTTAGAAAAGTAGGTCGTTTTTAACTAGGATTTTCTTGATAAGTGTCCTGGTAGTCATCATAGAATGGGGTCCAATAGACCTTTTCAATAGTAATCAAGTTGATATTCTTAAAATTTTGGCAGTCACTCAAGGCTGGCCCTAATTATCTGTCCGCCACTGTATATAATATGTATCTACACCTACACCAAAATACTGCTTAGGTTTTCAATAACATGAGAAATATCTATCCATATGAACTGAAATTGAAAAGGTCCTCGTCATCATTTCATTTGACATGCACAACTTACATGGCTGTAAAAGAGGTGTACGATGAGCCCATAGGAAGTACCTGCTTCATCTTACTCTTATTCATCTTGTCCAGCCGAAATCCGATCTTTACGCCGTTTTTATACTATAACTCTTGAAATAATGCAGCTACGAAGTTCTTCTATACCATTTTCGACAGTTGTTTTAATTTAAGCTACAATCAGTGTAACTATATTTTTTCACCCAAATCTATAATTTCCAAGAAAACAATATTTTTTTCCTAAAAAAAACTGTTGTATGAAATTGTTTTTAAATTCAGACCAATTAGAAAATATTATATACATATAGTAAAATTCACATTCGGCTTCGGTTTCGGTTTTTCCGAAAAATGGCCGAAGTTTTGGCCGAAGCTTTTCAATTTTTTCCTTATTTTTGCGACACCGAAAACCAAAACAAATTTTTTACGATACGATTTTCTAGCCCACATCACATCTAAATTCTTACTGATTTTCTTGAGACTTGAATGTAAAATTGTGTAATCGATGGAATTTCCAATGGGACATAAGAGGCCCACAAAACAAAAAATATGATTAAAATTTAAATTAGTAATCATCGAATATTGAGTGAATCTCGCCTCAAATTGCGTGGCACGAGGTTAAAACTGCCACAAAATACATCCTTGGACATTTTCTGGGTGGATTACTGAATTTTAAATATAGATTTAGAAGCTACTACTTGCCCTGATGTCATGTTAAAAGGAGTCCTGGTAAACTGTATGAAATTTCAAATATAGGGGTAGGAGGCTCACGGAAGGATTCTACCTTTTAGAAATGTAGCCCAAATTGCTGCGCCAACATATATGAAAAGGTGCTGAAATCCAGGACCGTTTTTGGTAAAATTTTACATTTAAAGTTCAAAGCTTCACAGGTGGTTTTTACCATCAACTAGAACATCCTTTGACCATCACCTGACGGATTTGGGGAGTCCTCAAAAAACAGCTACTTAGATGGATTTATTCTGTGAAGAATTCTCTACCATTTCTTCTAAATTCCCATTATTTTAAGCTTTACTCCAAATTTTTAAAAGTGATTTTAAAAAAATCCAATTGTTCTTACACGGGATATATGGGATAATTTGAGGCTATTGTTAGTTTTGACCTAGGATTTGTTTGTGAATTCTTTTGGTTACTTTTATTATTTGTTTAAATACATTTTTAGTTCCTTAAAAAAATAAATGTGTATTTATATACTCGAATTCGAATGAAAATACACGAAAAAAATAGTTTTTAAAGGGTTTTTATTTAAGTATCGGCTTCGGCTTCGGTATAGGCCTTCGGCGTCGGCCGAAGTAATAGGCTGCCAATTGACCTTCGGCATCGGCTTCGGCTTCGGCCTGAAAATGCTTATCGGTCGGGCTCTAGTTTCGGTCGTGTTTCGGATTCGGCCGAAAAATAAAATATCGCTTTCGGTCAAATTTCGTTTTCGGCCGAAATTCCTATATTTCCGCCGAAAATTTCGGTTTGATAGAAAAATGTAACAAATAAATAACAAAGATTACACTGATCGACAAAACTGAACTTTTTGTGTGTTAAATATACTTGATAGACAAATTCTTATGTATTTTGCCACGCTGGATACGAAAATAATAATAATGAAATTTTTACAGCATTACAAATGCAATTTTTGTGGCGTTTGCAGAAAAATGGTGCGTGCTGGAAAAATTTAATTATTATTTTCGGATTTAGCGTATGAAAATACATAAGGAACAACCAAGTAGATAAAAGCGGTATGTAACTCAAATTTAAGCATTGATCATAGTTTCGAAGAATCAGAAGCGACAAAGAAGACATGTACTCTCGCAATGATTTATAAATTTCTACTCCTCTACTACGGTAGCAGCTTTTTCTACTTCCGTCAAGATATTTTCTACTACTAAGGTAAGAAATTTACTCCTCAAAATATTATGTGAGCTTCATACAATGCAAAAGAATAGTCTACAAATCTGCTTTCCCGACAGAAATTTCTGCTGCTCTCGTAGAATTTCTAGTACTTTACGCATAAACCCATATCTACTCCCCTCTCTTGAAATCTACTAACCTGACAGTAATTTCTACTACTCTTGATTTCCACGCATTTGATAGTTTGCTTCTACATTCATCTAATTCATGATCCGAACTTAAAATGATCGATTTCAGCCTACTGATAAGCTTAATTATGTACCACTTTATTACATTAAAACTCACAATTGTTTCTTTTATTTTTTCGGTTTTGGCCTCGGTTTCGGCCGAAATTAAAAAAAATAAAATTCGGCCATTTTGGTTTCGACCGAAAAAAAAATAAACAATTTCGGCAATTTCGGTTTCGGCCGAAATTAAAAAAAGCGATTTCGGTCGGTCTCTAATTTTTATTACATCCTGGAAGGAAAATTAAATGTATAGTAATGCGGAAAATGATGTAAGCCTCTATGTTCTATACATTGCTTCATCCTTTGATTCATTACTAAGATTTGATCAAAGTATTGATCCGATCAAATGAATATTTTGCTGTATTCCCATTCATTATTTATTCCATTATTGATCTATATATTTCATATATCTTCCCAGCGGTTCAAACAACAAGCACTACGATATAAAGCATAGTTTGTTGTTAAAATAAAAACCGAAAGAAAAACTAATTCGAAATTATTTTTACTTGTAAATTTTAAAAATGTAGGAGACGTTCTTATAGATCAAAAGAGTGGAGACAATTGGCCATCACATCATTATGATGAAACATGAGTAACAATTACCAAAATAAATTGAAATTTCATTTTAAGTTCCTACAAAAAAGGGCTTCAAATGCAGCATTTAACAAGCGCTACCTCCAAAGGACATGCAATGTAAAAATGTATATTTGTATACAGCGTTGCCATTGTGATGTCACCAGTGACATAACATTTTTGGCCGTGACATAATTTAAAAGAAAACTACACTGAGCGAACAAACGCATAAATAAAATAAAAAACTTCATTGCAGCCAGCCAGTCTTGAGCCTACGACCTCTGCACATCGGAAATAAGAAATTCACACTGATCTATCACAGGCACAATTTTTCTGTGTCTAAACCATAGATGCGCAAAATTGACTTGTAGTTGTATTAGTGAGCAAGAGAGAGAACTGCACTGGGAGAAAAAAGTAAGCGAATTTAAAAAGATGTCGTTTACATATTTAGAATGCAAATTTTCTGCGACATATTTTTATCTTAAATAAAATCTTCTATATTTAGACTTTTATTGCAGTTTCGTATTATTAGAATATTTTTTAAATGTGCTGAACTTAATCTGTTACGTTGCTTTGAACAAATGAATTTCAAATCTGAAAAAAATTGTTTTTGGTTTCGTTGATGTCCTGTCCTAACAACCATCCATTTAATTTTTCCCAAAAAATTTTTTTATTTTTTTGAAAGTACCTTTTTCTTTCCTCATCATTGAATTTATTCATATTACTATGAAAAGAATCATAATGCTTTTAATAACATATATATTCCATTTCTGGAATGTTTTATAGCATAAAAGGCATTGGATTTTGCCAAAAGCATTTTTTATTATATAGTATTCTTTGAATGCCATCATTAATTTTTTTCAGTGCCCTTGAATAAAAATGTTAAAATCATCCGGTAGCTAGTCAACGTGTGCACTCGTTGCTGTCTGTTTGACGACTAAAAGAAAGAGCATAAGAATATGTGTGAAATAGAGAACGCACAATTGTGCTATGAAATGCGCATCTATGGTCTAAACTGAAATATATATGAAGCATAAAAAAAAAACGTTTTTTTGTGAGATTCTATTTTTAGAATCATTTTATAAGATTTTAGAAAAAAAAAAAATCAACGCTTGCTGAGCAATATATAATTGAAATTTTTATTTTTAGATTTGAAAACTTAAATTTATAAGACTTGCTGAGCAATATACAAACATTTAGACGCTTGTGAGAAATTACGGAAATGGACGATTCGGTTAGAGCGCACTCCAAACTCCAGAGGTTCTCGGTTCGAATTCCGGCAAAACTGAATTTGTGGAAAAGTTGGTACAAATGATTCTAAGGACATTGGCAAATAAAACTAGAGAGTCTACTATCTTCGGCTATACCGAAGCTGAAATACCCCCACACAGTAGGAAGAAGTACCTCGAACATTAAAAAATGTGGTCTAAAGACCCTATTTTGAGCCAATTATAGGTGGTTTTGGAGCCCGAACCACGTCCAAAATCCATTTCTAAAAATTTCCAATCAAATCCACAAAAAAAAAAAAAATTGGTCTCAAGACCCTATTTAGACCCCTATATATGAGGCTTCGGAACCTCGGACCATGTCAAAAATACGTTTCTAAACATTTCCAATCGAATACAACAATAAAAAAGACTTGAAAATTGTTAACCTTTTTTTTCGGTGTATGGGAGCCACGCCCAGTTTTTATCCGATTTGGCTGATTCTCGAACCTGATCTCAGTATTTACGAGAAAAACATGTACCCAAAGTTTCAAGTCGATATCTCCAAAACTGCGACCGCTATCGTGCGGACGGACATCGCTAAATTGACTCCGGCGGTGTTTCTGATCAAGAAAATATATACTTTTCCATACCGGACACGCCTCCTTATGGGCGTTGCAAACGTTGTGACAAAGTTAGTATACCCTGCCACAGTGAGTGTGGGGGTATAAAAATTAAATAAAGCCAAAAATAAATGACTTAAAAAAAGTGCAAATAAACAAAAAAGAAACAAATTTTTTTTTCGCAATTGTAATAAATAAAAAAAATGTAATATATCCATATTTAATTCTAAAATTTCCATATATAATACAATTTTAAATAGGCGCATATTTGATTCAAATAAAAACAGCTTAGGAGCACTATCAAATACGTTTGTACTTGATTTAAATACGTTTTCATTTGATTTCTATTATGTCAGCATAATTATACCCCCACACACACTGTGGCAGGGTATACTAACTTTGTCACAACGTTTGTAACGCCCATAAGGAGGCGTGTCCGGTATGGAAAAGTATATATATTCTTGATCAGCATCACCTCCTGAGTCGATTTAGCGATGTCCGTCTGTCTGTCCGTCCGTCTGCCCGTCCGCACGATAGCGGTCGCAGTTTTGGAGATATCGACTTGAGGCTTTGGGTACATGTTTTTCTCGTGAATACTGAGATCAAGTTCGAGAATCAGACAAATCGGACAAAAACTGGGCATGGCTCCCATACACCGAAAAAAAAGGTCAACATTTTTTTATTGCTGCATTCGATTGGAAATGTTTAGAAACGTATTTTTGACATGGTAAGAGGTTCCAAAACCAAAATGGGGTCTTGGGACCATTTTTTTTTTTTGGTCGATTTGATTGGAATTTTTTAGAAACGGATTTTGGACATGGCCCGGGCTTTAAAACTATTTATAGGTGGCTCAAAATGGGGTCTTGAGACCACATAATTTTATGTTCGAAGTACTTCTTCCTACTGTGTGGGGTATTTCAGCTTCGGTATAGCCGAAGATAGTCCACTCTCTAGTTATTAAAAAGGTTTCTGAAAGAGTTTTTAGCCACCCAAATAACTTTTACCGTAAGGAAAGAAATAGAATGATGGTTGATCTCATAAAACCTGAACTACTTCTGCGGCCAAAGGCAATATCCTCTTAAGTAATTAAGCATGAATTAAATTATATTCCATATGAAGAAATATTTGTTGAACCACTACACACAAAATTTTGTTTAAAAAGTTTATTGCTTCGAACATTTCTTTGACTTAAATGCTTGTTGCTTTTGACCACAGAATTATAAGACCAAAATAAAATGAAGACTGTAAAGAGTTCAAAATGCTTTAGAATACAGAAAAAGACAGTAAATTGGTGCAAGTTTTTAAACTGAAGTTGTTAAGCTTTCAACGCCTTTAGAAACTGATAAAAGACAAATTTACAGGTCTATTCTGACGCAATTTTTGTTTCATGCCAATGAGGAGACGGCGGTTGCAAACTTGTAACCGCACCAGAATAGACGATTAAATGTGTTTTTTAGTACTAAGCTAATTGAAGTCACTCTCCAGTTTTTGTAATTTTTAATTTTAAAAAAATGTTTTGTTTTCAATTGGTTTTTGCGGATTTTTTTCATATTTGGACCGGTTTAGCTGATTATCCTTAGGCCCGAGAAGCGGTTGATCCGCCCTTGGCCGGGGGTTCACTGGCCTCACGGGTGTTCGAGGGAAGCTTCATGTGAGGGTACTTTCACAAATGTACACAGAGGGAAAAAATCAGAACTGCATGGTTATGATTTGAAACGGGTATCGTTACGAAAACAACACCGCACAGTTCTAAAACACAACTGAAACAGTTTTACTTTTTGAAAATGTTATGGTAGAATCTCAGTCGGACCAAATTTTTTTTCGATTCTTTTTTTTCTTTGGTTTTGCAAAAAAAAACGATCTGCATTTGCTGATTTTAATTTTGTTGCATTTTTGAGGTACTGGACGTCGATTTCAAAAAATCTAGAGTTAGCGCAGCAAAACAAACCCTGGATTTGTGACCACCAACCCCTCAAAAGAATTAAAAAAGTAAAGTTTAGAAAATGAAACATAAAGTAATATTTCAGAACTGAAACCGTTTCAAATCCTAACCAAGCAATTTCATAGTATATGTATGCAGTTAAAACATTGCAAAATAAACACATTGGTAGGCAAGCGTGCTAAGAGGCGCGTTTATGAATCCGAATGGCCAGAGTTCAAATCTCGGTAAGTAAACAAAAATGTATATCATTTCTTTATTTCGTAAATAAAATATAACAATGAAATATTAATAATGTTGTTTAAAAAAATAGTTTAGAGTAAAAAAATAGAAATTGAAATTTAATTTAAAATTAAAATCTTTTTAAGTAATTCTAAATATAGGCCTTTTCAATAACCTTTTTTTGTATTTTCAATTCATTAAATCATTTTGTTTCAATTGAAATCGGATCAAAAAATACATCGGGATCCCGGGATTGCATTTGTAAATCCCAAATATCCCGGAATTGACAAAGATCTCGAAAATTTACATCGCTTTTAAACAAAGTGTTCAATTGTACATTATTTTGAAAAAAATACAATAAAGTGACTCACGCACAAACGTAATCACGAACGGCAGCTCACGATCACGCACATGCACTAACTACAATTTGTTAATCACGCTCACGCGTGTTATGCCGTGCCACGACAAAATCACGCGTGACTAACGACACGCGCCCATCTCTAATTTGAATTTCCAACACATTTGACCTTCTACCCAGGTTCGTGTAGATATATACAATGGAAAATAGCCATTTTGAGTTATCAATATTAGACAATAAATAGGCCCCAAATCCCGCCTAAACAAAAAATCGTACCGATTTTATGAAAATTTCAATTTTTGCCAACAAACATGGTCTCCCACAACACAGTGCAACGATAAGTTATTCCAATAAATGCCGCACAACTGGCTCCACTCCAAGTCCTTAACCAGTTCCAGGTGTTGTTTGTGGTTGATAAAAGGTAAAGCATAAAGTTAGACTCAATGAAATTCAGCCTCACTTCACGTTCCACTAGGAAGTAAATCAATTGCAGATCGCGCGAGAAAATACGCTCGAATTGGGAATTGCAAGAAACTTTAGCACACAGCCGGCACATGTAGCATTAAACCAGCCCAGCCAAATTTGTGTGTCAGAGGGTCAGAAAAAGTTTTTTGTAGTAAGTCCTTGTATTTTCGATCGAAAAGCGGTTAGGTTTGCAGTTATTTGATTTTGGACAGTCATTTTCTGACCCAATGACACATTAAAGAGCGCACCAAAAGAAAAATTATTTGGAAAATTTTTCATTCAAACTTGGGCTGGACTAATATAGCATGGTATAACAACACAACCAAATAAGTAGAAATAACAGCAACAAAAATAACAGCATTACTTTGAAAAATTGCATAACACCAGCATCATATCACGGAAAAAGCAAGGAGTAGTGTTTGCATAGAAAGTGCCTGAAGTGCATACAATTTTGAATGTTCAGTTGGCCTTTGCTACCAAGACGATTTAGATTTCTTTGTGGCACAAATTCCACGAAAATATGTAAAAATCAAATAACCAACACAAATTTCTTATGTCAAAAGATTTAAAACAATTTTTCAACAAAATTTCTTTCTTGACAGGTGATCAGTTCATATAAACTTTTGTAATAGTTTAATTTTTAAGATTATTTTACCAAATTTAAGATTGGTAGTTCCATATCAAATCACTCTACCTCTCCGATTTTATAGAAATTCGGAAGGTAAAAAAAATAACAGATGGAGCAACGATTCCAAGAATCTTTTTTGTTCAGAATCAAAAAGGCTTTGCAATTACACTCTCCGAGTATCCCTGAAATACACACATGGCAAATACTGTAGAAGGAAATGTATTTGAGTTTAAATTATTAGGAAATTTAAAAAAAATGCATACTTTATTGCCTGTTTGATTCTGAACAAAAAAATATTCTTCCAATCGTTGCTCCATCTTAAGTTAAAGACCAGAAAAATTTTATTATTTTTATTTTTTCAATAATTTTTAAAATTGTATTGCTTTTTTGCTGTTATTTACCTACCTTCCAAATTTCATCAAAATCTTTTCGAGTTCTTCGCTGGCTGAGCTGAAATCGTTTACGCTGAGTTTACGAAAATACGTTTACGTCTGGACTAATTGTGACTTTACCGTCCACAAGTTAGAAAATACGTATTTCTATCACATTTTTGCAGAAACTTTTTTTTTATAGCAAATACTATATGATCAAGAATCTACTTGGTTGCCACCTAAGACTTAATTTCTCTCCACCCAAACAGTATTACCATATCTGTGGGTTAACTTCGGTGAAATTTTTACCTTTCGGTTACAGGAAAAAATAGGATAAGTTTAACAATGCAACTATAAAAGTTTTTTAGGAACGGCAAATCGAGTCGGGCCCAGCTAATAATAAATAAATTTGCAACAATTTAAATAAGTTTCCAATAAAAGTATTGCATTTTACTTTTATTGGAAACGTTTTTAAATTGCTGCAAATTAAAAACTAATTTCTAATAAACGTTTACATTGTTAAAATCTAATTCGATATAAGGTTTGTTTTTATCGAACAGAACGAAAGTAGCTCAGTGGCACAGCGTATGTGCTGTACTTAAAAACCTTACGTCCCGCGTTCAAATCCTGTCTCAGTTGAAACCTTTTTTTTCGTTTATCAAACGTTGGTCGCAAACGAAACATCAAACGAATGTATGTTTGTCTAATTTTTCGTTTATTACGATCGAAAAAATTCTTTGAGTGTAGAGAAAAATTATGTTTGATCAAACTCATATTCGTTGCATGAATTTTGATGATTCGTTTAACATTTTCTTTTAATCCTATTGTTTATTATCAAGGTCATCTTGTTTATTCCTTCATTGAGTTATGTTTGGATGAATTCTCTCTTGCATTCATAACGCATGGGAATTCCAATTCGTGTTTTATTAATATGGGTTTTATCAGCTGATGATTTTAATCTGTAGCTGCTGAAACGAATTTCAAGATATGCCGCGATCGGTTGCACAGCGTAATCCGAAATACGGCGTCGAAAAAATCTTACACCTACTGCGCCATATTCGATCCGCCATCTTGAGTTTAGAAATTTCCACATCAAATTCGAAATCAGCCAAAACTAATTGTTGGTTACCCTGATAACCTCCCCTTGGTAGGGTGTGCCAGACGTACTGTTTTAAACAGTACATGTACTGTATTTTATAAAAAGTACTGTTTTATTCAAAACACACAAAACAGTACTCAAAAGTACTGTTTTTTCAAAAATGTTTTTCTTTTCTTTGAATATATTTTTTTTTTTTTGTTAGACAAACAAATGAAAACAACCAGCTAAAATATTATTAAAAATAGTGATATGGATTTACTTTTTGATCTTTTGCGGTAAAAAAACAATAAAAAATCTTTGCAAAAGAAGGTTTAGTGATCAAAATTTTCTCCGAATTTTGAGAAGTTTTTCAAAATTTGAATATTGACAAAATTAGAAAAAAATGGTATAATATTCACACAAGTTTACCAAAAACGCAGTTTTTAAAAAAAATCTTAAAGTTCAGGGAAGGTATTGGTTTGACGTTTTCAATGATACCAATATCTACACAATAAAACTATAAAAGGAAACTATAAATATGTAACCATTTATGGTATACGATTTGAAATGACACGCACTGTAAAAAATGAAGAGAAAACATATAAAAATTTGGTTTCGACTGGCATATGCAGAGAAAGCGAAAAAGAGTTACTTTTTTGAGTACTTTGGACAGAAAATATTCCCAACTCGCAAATGTTGAAAAAAATAAAATGGCTGCCCAGGATAAATGAAAATTTGAACAACATTTTCATGCGGCATTTTCTCGGGCACTAAGTGAGTATCTTTGTTTTTAATCTGTTTTATAAAATTTGTTTTTATTGATTTGTACTACACTAAATGAATTTACTGTTTTTCCCTATTTAAAATCTGGCAACCCTGACCCTTGGCCAAGATTTAAAAATTTGGCGATTTATCAAAAATTCGCTCCTCTATGCAATGAGCCCAAAACATTCAAATACGACCAAATGTTTGTCTATCAGAATTAACTGAGTCCTTTTATCCCGATTTCTTCGTTAAGGCCTCGTTTTCCAAACTGCTTTTTTGTGTGTTAGCAAAAAAAGGTTCCTTTATGCATTGGCCCACCAACATTCAAATTTGACTAGTTTTGGTTGAATTGCTTCTCATTTTTATAACGAAATCTTTGTCAATCATCTACATTGTAGATGATACTTTAAAATTATATTGTTCATATGTACATGATAAATAAGATAGATATATACCCGCTACTTGGTGTAGTATTTTATTATTTAAATCAATACACTCTTACCAACTAAACCAAGATTTCTGCAACCACAATACAATAACATTTGTATAAATGTATGCAACCCAATTTAACTTGTTGTTAGTGTAATAAACATCAAAACAGATATTGATATTTGATTTGTTGTTATTTTGAAAGCATTTAACCTCCTTTCTACCTGTTAATGGTATCATAGAGAAATGGCATCAATAAAAATAATAAAACCTTCCCCATTTTTATTTCGTTCGTATTTCGCGCTATTTCATTGATTTTATTGATTTCCCTTTGCCTTAGCTGTGCTTAAATTCCCAATTATTTAAACACCATTTTTATTCAAATTTCTTAATCGGCGAAATCACCGAACACGACTTATTGACACAATACTGACAGAAAGTAAGAGTTTCCGGCATTCAAGCATTTCATATTATTTTGACGTCCGTCATGCCAATACAGCACACACAAACACACATTTCCAGAATTCATTGACGGCGTTTTGGTTCGACACCCAACCCCGCCGAACTGGGAGAATGGAGAATACAAGTCTGCGATATGCATTGTGGCAGCAATTGATTTGAATTCGTAAAGAAATTCCGAATTTTACAAATTGCTGAACTCTTTACAAACGCACGCGACGTATATTGATATGTTCATGTACATTGGACCCGCCCTTATTTGAATGGGTAATTTCAAAAATCAGAATTATTCTTTTCATATATGATTATTATAATAAAGATGATTATTATAATAAGAACTGTACAAATTATGTTCTGATCGGATAATGTTTAATAGCCGTGAAAATGTCCCGAACAGTGGCAAAAACACTGCAAAGTGAAATGTGTTATTCATACACACCTAAAGTGTGTAAAACTATATATATATATATATATATATATATATCCTCAAATCTGCGGCGAGCTTTTTCATACTCATACTCCACATGAGCTAGAAGCTGAAATTTGGAACACTGATAGAACTCCGGTGACAATGCATTCTATTAAATTTTGGGGTCCATCAGAGGCGTAGGGGGCCGTGGGGGGACTCAACCCCCTTTTTTTTAAACATGGCATAACTTCCAATTCTTTCAAGCTGCAATGATGAAATTTTGTAGGTGAGTTCTTATTGACAAAATAGAATTTTGTACCCTTTGGAAAGGGGGTGTGGGGGCAAAGGGGAGCGGGATGGAGCCAATTTAAAGTTCTAACTTTCATATTTTGTAAGCTGAAATTTTACTTAGGTTCTCATTCGGGAAAAAGAATAAAAAAAAAAGGGAAAACAAAGGGGGGGAAAGGGGGGGGGGAAAGTTTTTTTAAAAAAAAAGAGAAAAATAAAAAAATAGTAAAACACAATTTTTTTCAAATATACCCCTTTAACCGACTAAAAGCAGAAAATAAATTTGCTTTAAATTAATTTCAGCAATTTCGATTTAAAATTAACGGTTTTTGGCGACTTTAAAATCTGCAATGATATTCGGAGGAAAGTACCCAAAAACCCGTAATTTTTAATCGAAATTGCTGAAATTAATTTAAAGGAAATTTATTTTCTGCTTTTTAGTCGCAGGTGTATTTAATATCATAGATCCCTGATCAGCATAGAAACCGAACCGATTTAGCCATGCCCGTCTGTCTGTATTGTTGTATTCGATTGGAAATGTTTAGAAATGAATTTTGACAGGTTTCGAGGTTTCGAAACCACATAAAAAGGTTTAAAATGGGTCTTGAGGAGAAAGTTTTTTTTTGGATTCGATTGTCAATATTGGCTCCAAAGCCACATGTGAATGGTTCTGGCATAATAAATTATATGTTAAGCGAAACAAGCAACTAAATGTAAGTACTGTAAGCAACTAAGTATTAGAATATTAGGTTCAAGTTTTGACCTCCCCCCCACCCCTAAATTGCATCCTGCTAAGCCCTTGCATGTTGCATGTCTACTAAAATAAAAAAAGGCATCCAGGAATTCCGAATATATGAAGTTAGGACAAAAAAACGATTTTCAGTAAGTAGAGAAACATATGCACAGTCGAACCCGCTTAACTGAAATACGAATTTGTCAGACATTTTGTTTCATTTCTACGGTTTTTTTCACTTAAGAGAATCCGGATAACTGAAAAATATTTCACTTAAGCGAATTTTGAATAAAAGTAAAATATTTTACGGTTTAAGCCAAAATTGTAGCTTTTTACCGAAATTGTTTCTTATAAATGGGAAGTGCCAAGGGCAATTACAGGATTTAATTTCTAGACGCATTTGTGGTCATGTAAGTTATTATACATACATATTCTTAAAATGTCAAAACCCGCGTTTTTTCATTAAACTTTCTTTCGAAAAATTTTGTTTATATTGAATAAATACAAATATCAATTAAAATGAAACCTTTAGGGCCTGTTTCATTTAGGCGGAATTTAATTGGTATGAAATTGTGATTTGGAGATGAAATTTTGTTTCATTAACCGGGTTTTTCAAACATCTCGCAGACTAAAATTTTTAATAATTTTTTACGCTTTTTATTGATTTAAGATTATTTTTCATCCAACACCATACTAATTTGTACACATAATTTAAAAATGCATTAAATTCTACTTTAAACGAAAATTGATTGCAGTATTAAATTTTTCGTTACAGTCACCCAAAACATGGATGTTATTCCATATCGAGCTAAACGGAAAATCTGAATAGATATTATCTTTAAATAAGCTTTAAAATTTAACTTTTAGAAGAGGTTATATGAAGAGTTTTGGGTGACTACTTCATCAAGAAATACGTTTTTTTTAACACAATTTTTAAAATTTTTGTATACTGGGTGTAACAGTTGAGATGGTTCAAAAGGTAGGAATCGATTGGGGACCCAAAAATGTAAAAACATTTTTTTGCTTGTATTTTCCTCAATTTAAAACGATTTAAACATTTTGTGTTTTTTGTCCCATAGAAATGTTTGCAAATTGGGTTTTAGACCAAACGAAAATATTTTCTGCCCGCTCTTTTGAAATCTGTTTTTAGCGGCCAGTCTAGTGTGCATAGGGTTACCAGACGTACTCTTTTAAAGAGTACAGTACTCTTTTTTAGGCCCTCCTCTTTTTTACTCTCACTTTTTTCCCGAAAGTACTATAAAGTACTCTTTTTCTTATTTCTGTGACTTTACCATATAACAACTAGGGCTTTCGATCCCGAAGGCTTTTCGCAATCCCGGGATTTTCGGGACTGAAAATTGCAATCCGGGATCCCGGGATATTTCGGGATTTTTCGAGATTGGTTACTTTTACAAGCAAAATGCATTTTAAAAAAATAAAAAAATGTTTTTTAAATGTTTTATTGGAAAACTGATAGTTTTAGCTTAAATAAATAAACATAAACATTAATTTCAATTTATTATTTCAAATTAATGAATTTTTTTATTTTCAGTATTTGAGTTTCCGTTTCTTTAGGGACGACAAAATTCAGTACAAAATATGCTTAAGTAAGGTTTCTGAAATTACTTTTGTATCAGTTTTCAGTTTTACTTAATTATTTTTATTGAGCAATCATTTTTTGTGCGTTTGCTAAGAATGAAAATACCAATTTTCTTCTGAAATAAATATAAATTTATTTTTTCTTAAAGAAAAAATTTCAAGCACAAACAATTTTATTCGTAATTTTTTGTTATAAATAAAAAATTTTCAAGTTTTGAGTTTTCTAACTAACTTTTTTTTCATTTTGGGGTTGTCCAAATGTTGTCAAACACTTTTTTTCTGCTTACACGATTTTTTTTATATTTTATGAGCGATGAAAAGTTGTATTTTTCTTGTATTAAACTTTTTTTATGGACTAATTTATTTAAAATGTAGTCCCGAAAATCCCGGGATTTAGGAAAAAATATCCCGGGATTTTCGGGACTAAAAATGGACAGGGATCCCGGGATCGAAAGCCCTAATAACAACTGAATGTATCGGCTCAGTAAGTTTACGAATTTTTATTATTCGTCCGAATTCAAAAAGTTACAAAAATTCCTAATGCTAGGATTCAAACAAAAAATGTAGTATCATATCACTTTTTTAACCGAAATATCAAAAACAATTTTGAATACTTTTTATCCGTTTAATTCGTTTGTCACCTAGACCATTTGGAGTTTCAAATTTGAATTCATTAACGCCTAAAGAAAGCTAAGTAGTAAATTTTAATTTTGAATTAGCGTATACGTTGGTACTTGGCGAGTTTTACAAAATTTTAAATTGATTTTTAGTACTTATGCCCAATTAACTTCTGGCATAAATTATTGTATTTTGTTACTTATGCAAATACTAAAAACATTTCTTTTTTTATATTTTTTTTTAAATTTCTTTCTAATTTTTTTTTTGCCTGGTAAAAAATATGTGGTGTAAAACCGAGGAGTTTGGGA
This sequence comes from Heteromyza rotundicornis, assembly GCA_951394025.1. Taxonomy (NCBI): domain Eukaryota; kingdom Metazoa; phylum Arthropoda; class Insecta; order Diptera; family Heleomyzidae; genus Heteromyza; species Heteromyza rotundicornis. Next base: position 44,364,181 of record OX596012.1, read on the forward strand.
CCCCCTGCAACTATGTACTCTTTTTTACTCAAGAGAATCTGGTAACCCTAAGTGTGCAGAGTATTTTAGCTTCGTTCAGACCGAAGATTGTTCTCTTATTAGTTTTTCTTTTAATGTGATTTAAATATTTAAATAGTAGTATCCCATATAGAAATCAAATACGCGCGTATTTAAATGTTTTTGAATAAATTAAAAAAACTCATTTGCCGCCAACTTGAACCAACATTTTAAATTTGACTAAAGCTTCCATTGAAGTTGTCGCAAATTACTATATTTATTTTAAACATTTTATAAAACCCGTGCATCGTCGGGCATATTACAGCTCGCAATATATATTTCCGATTTAGAGGAAGTTGCCGAGTCGGAAGTATGAATATAACATAATCTCACTATTTGTAAGTATTAAATTCCATTTGTTATATGTAACCAAGCAGTTTTGGGGATTGTTTGTGAGGAAAATACGAACGAGGTAGTAATAATTTATGACCACCCAGTGCGATGGTGGCAAGACTGACTGTGCGAAATGTCGGTCCAGTCGGACTGATTTGTATTTAAGGTGGCCATAACAAGTACGAGCCACGCCGGCCTGTAGATCTATTTTATTGAACGAAATCAAAAGTTTCTTTTCGATGTAAAATTCGGTGTAAAACCCGGTTGGCAAAAAATTCCGTACCATTTCTGAGTGTTTGGAGCTGGCAGTACTTTTATAAATTAACAATGTTTCATACAATACATGGGCGATGCGGCACAGTAATTGATAGAATCGTCTCCGCACAATTGGTGCGAGTTTAAAACAAAATCTAAATCATGCATTTTTTTACTGTAACCACAGGTTGGCCATGCTCTATGAGTTATAATTCCATATACGCCACTGTCTGCATAAGTGAATCTAAGTAATGTTGCCAGGATACTAGCGACAACTGCAAAAGTTTGTTATTTTTATTTGCACTGACAGTTCGCGTTGCGACAGAAAGGAAGCATGTGGCACGTTTAAGTGCTCCAGAAAATAAGAAAATAGCAGCGTCGGGACAAAATTCATTTTCCACATTGAAAATATTGAAGTTCAACTACTTCACTTGCCAATTTAAGATCGTAACGGAAAGAATTCGCGGGTTTTTCTTCTGTTTTATAGAAGTTTCATAACATGGAATTCCCCACATTCCACTCGTACGGCCAAGCTCGCTGTTAATTTACATTTAATTCAGCTTTGGGTTCGAAAGTGATCGACGCGTCGCGGCGTAATGAATTGTTTCATGAATTTCAATTACAATTTTTCACCGGGTCAAGAAATTGTTTGTAGTGGTCAGAGAAGACGAAATAGAACGTGTGCTGTGTGTGTGTTTTCTGTAGTTTTACATATGTTATATATGTTATATATAATGGTTCTAAATATACAAAAATTAACAAATTTATGTTCTTCGGAGCCAAATCCATTCCATTGTCCGTTTTCATGAGGTTTAAATTGCAGATTTAGCATGCCTCAATTCGACACAAGTAGGTAAGTATGTATGTAAGCATGTGAGTAGAGGTATTCGTAGTATTTTGCACATGATTGCATTTTAAACACTTTGAATTTACTACTCATAAACGTGAACATTCCGCAAGTATTGCTTTCGTGACAACATCGCATTGTCAACATGTCAACATGGTTTGTAAATAAAACAATTTTGCAACACACCAACGTTTTGAAGTGAAAAGAATATTCGAAAGTTTTGTAAATATTTAAGTATGGCTAAGTGAAAGTGGCTCGACAAGTGCGGCAACATTGACATGTCAATTTGCTTTAAGATTCCGTTAAACGATGTTACGATTAGCTTATGCCACATTTGTCATTCACCCTAGAACCAAAATTATATTTTCCTTTTAGTTTTGCTGCTGTGAAATAGCATCCGATCTGGTTGGAAATGTATTTATTCCAATGGTATGGACTACACATTTATTGTCATACTAGTAAATCACCCGTGACTTCGCACGGACCATCATTGAAAACGCCCATTGCCACGCCCCTTTATCTATAGTCATGGTCTCATAGAATATGTGTGTGAAATTTCCACTCTCAAACTCCACTATTTGCTTCAGCAGAGCTAACTTTCCACAATCCGCCCACTTTTCGAATTGCCACGCCCCCTTTTGGAAAAATCCAAAATCTTGCTCTAGCCATGGTCTCACACAATATTTATGTGCGATTGCAGCTTCGTAGGTCCACTGGTGGATTCAGGAGAGCTACTTTATCTGATACGGACATTTTTGCAAAACTGCCACGCCCCTTTTGGAAAATCAAAAATCCGGCTCGAGAGTCTGAAGCCACGGGTGCCTAGGATATATGTGTAAGATTTCAGCTCTCTAGGTTCACTGGTGTCCTCTAAAAGGTTGAGACAGACATCCGGACATCCGGACGGACAAACAATGGGATTTTATATATTGTGATATTCGATAATTGAAACTGCTTTGGGAACATTTATTTCGCTATTCATAGAAGACATTAATTCATTCATGGAGACAAGTAAAGTTAACAGAGGACTAATGAACGAGCATTGCGTTATTTAGGAACAAATATGTTAAGTTAATTTATATATAAATTAGTTTTGTGCACTATAGTTCAAAATTAACAAAATTGAGAAAAATACTTTTTTTTCGGCATTACATCGAACAGCAAAAATACAAAAACGTAACACTACCTTATAGCCCAAAAATGGGATAACCATCACTAACTTCTTATGTAAAATGATTTAAAACAATTTTTCATCAACATTTCTTTCTCAGTTCATATAAACTTTTCTAATAGTTAAATTTTTAAGATTACCAAATTTAAGATAGGTAATTCCATATCAAACCGCTCCGATTTTATAGAAATTTGGAAGGTAGATAAATAACAGATGGGATCAACGATTTCAAGAATCTTTTTTGTTCAGAATCAAAAAAGCTTTGCAATTACACTCTCCGAGTATCCCTGAAATATATACATGGCAAATACTGTAAAAAATTTCCAAGATGCATACAATAAAGCTGTTAGATTCTGAAGAAAAAACAAGTGAGTAAGTCAGGCTTGCCAACAGGGTCTTTTTGACCCGGAGACTCCGGGTTTGGAAATCAATCTCCGGGTTTAGGAGAACTTTCTCCGGGTTTCACAAGTTTTCATATATATTGGCTCGGACGTAATCTAATTTGGAGGTCCAATTTTCAATCACTATTTCTAACAGCCAGCATCGTTTTTAAAGAAGTACGGACCAATGATTCCACCAGCACATAATGTAACGGTGTCTGAAGATACACTTGAGGATTATCTTCACTCCAATACGGCAGTTTTGTTTATTGACGTAGCCATTCGACCAAAAGTGAGCTTCATCGCTAAACAAAATTCTTTTATGAAAATCGGGATCAACGGCAATCTTGTTTTGGGCCCATTCACCGAATCTTCAATTCTTTCACGAGTTGGATTTTGTAAGCACGCAAACCAAGATCTTTCCGCAAAATCTCAAAGTTCTATTTCTCTAAAAAAACACCCTTTATTAATATTTTAAAATATATAAATCATATAATGCATTTAATAAACTTTTCTGACACCACTTTATATTGGTTTATTGCTTTTCACTACGTGCAAGTTTTAAATTATCAAGGTATTAATGATCTCTTCCCCTGAGGTCCTAAAATGTGATAAAATTATGTTTTTGCCGAAAACATGCCCCCCGAAAACAGAAACCCTAAATTTGTTACTATGGTGGATAATGTGTATTGTGCTATTGGCCTGCCAGGATGACCCAACATTTCCGGATTCTATAACCACAAAGGAAGGACTGGAAAACCATGAAAGGCGGTCTATTTGAGGGAGATCTCCAAAACTTTAGCCTAACCAAACCCTTGGTTCCTACAACATTTTTATTAGTTTGACACGATATCAAAACCCGTAATACCTTGTCCACTTTCAGAAATATGTTCATTTTTTTTAACATCATTGAGTCATATTCACATTAAATTGCACACAGAACAACTATAATTTCAAAAATGTATGGGATAACATTAAGCATTTTTGGAATATCTAAGTGACCAAATTGACTTTAAAGAAGTGAATATTTCAGAAGGCAATATTTCGATATAATAATTTTGGAAATTTACGACAGAATGGTGAGTAAGTTACGAAATAAAGTTAACGTAAACGAATACACTGTAAAGTGAACCTATCTTTTGGTGTGAAAAATCCAAAATCTTGCTCTAGCCATGGTCTCACACAATATTTATGTGCGATTGCAGCTTCGTAGGTCCACTGGTGGATTCAGGAGAGCTACTTTATCTGATACGGACATTTTTGCAAAACTGCCACGCCCCTTTTGGAAAATCAAAAATCCGGCTCGAGAGTCTGAAGCCACGGGTGCCTAGGATATATGTGTAAGATTTCAGCTCTCTAGGTTCACTGGTGTCCTCTAAAAGGTTGAGACAGACATCCGGACATCCGGACGGACAAACAATGGGATTTTATATATTGTGATATTCGATAATTGAAACTGCTTTGGGAACATTTATTTCGCTATTCATAGAAGACATTAATTCATTCATGGAGACAAGTAAAGTTAACAGAGGACTAATGAACGAGCATTGCGTTATTTAGGAACAAATATGTTAAGTTAATTTATATATAAATTAGTTTTGTGCACTATAGTTCAAAATTAACAAAATTGAGAAAAATACTTTTTTTTCGGCATTACATCGAACAGCAAAAATACAAAAACGTAACACTACCTTATAGCCCAAAAATGGGATAACCATCACTAACTTCTTATGTAAAATGATTTAAAACAATTTTTCATCAACATTTCTTTCTCAGTTCATATAAACTTTTCTAATAGTTAAATTTTTAAGATTACCAAATTTAAGATAGGGAATTCCATATCAAACCGCTCCGATTTTATAGAAATTTGGAAGGTAGATAAATAACAGATGGGATCAACGATTTCAAGAATCTTTTTTGTTCAGAATCAAAAAAGCTTTGCAATTACACTCTCCGAGTATCCCTGAAATATATACATGGCAAATACTGTAAAAAATTTCCAAGATGCATACAATAAAGCTGTTAGATTCTGAAGAAAAAACAAGTGAGTAAGTCAGGCTTGCCAACAGGGTCTTTTTGACCCGGAGACTCCGGGTTTGGAAATCAATCTCCGGGTTTAGGAGAACTTTCTCCGGGTTTCACAAGTTTTCATATATATTGGCTCGGACGTAATCTAATTTGGAGGTCCAATTTTCAATCACTATTTCTAACAGCCAGCATCGTTTTTAAAGAAGTACGGACCAATGATTCCACCAGCACATAATGTAACGGTGTCTGAAGATACACTTGAGGATTATCTTCACTCCAATACGGCAGTTTTGTTTATTGACGTAGCCATTCGACCAAAAGTGAGCTTCATCGCTAAACAAAATTCTTTTATGAAAATCGGGATCAACGGCAATCTTGTTTTGGGCCCATTCACCGAATCTTCAATTCTTTCACGAGTTGGATTTTGTAAGCACGCAAACCAAGATCTTTCCGCAAAATCTCAAAGTTCTATTTCTCTAAAAAAACACCCTTTATTAATATTTTAAAATATATAAATCATATAATGCATTTAATAAACTTTTCTGACACCACTTTATATTGGTTTATTGCTTTTCACTACGTGCAAGTTTTAAATTATCAAGGTATTAATGATCTCTTCCCCTGAGGTCCTAAAATGTGATAAAATTATGTTTTTGCCGAAAACATGCCCCCCGAAAACAGAAACCCTAAATTTGTTACTATGGTGGATAATGTGTATTGTGCTATTGGCCTGCCAGGATGACCCAACATTTCCGGATTCTATAACCACAAAGGAAGGACTGGAAAACCATGAAAGGCGGTCTATTTGAGGGAGATCTCCAAAACTTTAGCCTAACCAAACCCTTGGTTCCTACAACATTTTTATTAGTTTGACACGATATCAAAACCCGTAATACCTTGTCCACTTTCAGAAATATGTTCATTTTTTTTAACATCATTGAGTCATATTCACATTAAATTGCACACAGAACAACTATAATTTCAAAAATGTATGGGATAACATTAAGCATTTTTGGAATATCTAAGTGACCAAATTGACTTTAAAGAAGTGAATATTTCAGAAGGCAATATTTCGATATAATAATTTTGGAAATTTACGACAGAATGGTGAGTAAGTTACGAAATAAAGTTAACGTAAACGAATACACTGTAAAGTGAACCTATCTTTTGGTGTGAAATCGTACACACAACACATGTTTTTAAATGTGTATTTATTTTGATAAATAAAAAAAACACGCGTTCTAATGTTTTTTAAAGCACTTTAATTGTTTTAAATATTTATGCAGCATAAGCGTGTAGTAAAAATGGAACTACAAATGAAAACACGCTTTATGTGTATCGACAGTATACACAAAAGTGAGGTTTACACACTTATGAAAGTACACACGTGACGCAAAATACACGGGTGTCATTGAAATTTTTATAATTTTCTTTTATTTACAAAAACAGTTAAATTAGTTTTCCGCTGTTTAACTGCGCTATGATTACAAACAAAATACGTTTTAGTGCGTTACATAGTACACGATTACTATTACACATTTTTAGCTGCTCTCTTGAGCTATAATTACATTATGGTGCGCTATAAATAAACATATTATATGTGTTTAATTTATACACTTCTTACTTATAAATACACGCAAATTTGTGTGTAAATAGTGTCTACAAGGTTTTACACACTTTAGGTGTATATGAACAACGCATTTCACTTTGCAGTGTACAAATACGAAAACCGATCATTTTGAAAAATGTTATCTACAAAATTGGTTGAATTTTGGTTAATTTAACAAGATTTTTTATCTGCGTGTTCGATTTCATAGTAATTTTCATAGGTCTTCAAAAAAAATTTGTTTTCCAATCTCCGGGTCTGAGCTCTTCGAAAGTTGGCAACACTGGACTTAGTTTCAATATATACCCTACACCTACTGGGCCATATTTCTGGAATTTCAGCGACCCCAAAAACCCCCCTATAAAAAACTACATACTGTTTTGATGAAATCTTAAAATTTCGGCCACCATATTGGTTCCGCCATCTTGAATTTTGTAAATGCGACATCAAATTCGAAATCAGCGACCCCGAAAACCCCACCATACAAAATTTCATACTGTTTTGATGAAATCTTAAAATTTCTGTAAAAACACGATTTTCTCTTATATGGGAGGTAGGCGTGGCAATCGACCGATTCCGCCCATTTGCAATACCAACTCCTTCTAGGGCCTAAAAAGGATAAATCCAAATTTGGGATTCCTAGCTTTCTTCTAGCTCCTGCAATCGGGTTTACAAGAAAAGAGGACGGACGGACGGACGGACGGACAGACGGATAAGGCTGAATCAACTCAGGAGGTGACGCTGATCAAGAATATATATACTTTTCCATACCGGACACGTCTCCTTCTTGGTGTTACAATCATCAAAGTTCACCAAAGTTAATATACCCATACCTCATGAGGTGTAGGGTATAAAAAGATTCTTCCAATCGTTGTTACATCTTAAACGCCTAAAAAATTATTTATTTTATTTTTTTTTGCAATAACTTTTAAAAAAATTCGAATATTGAAAAAAAAACGAAATGTTATTGCAATATTTTTGTTACTGTAAGTAACATGAGCTTTTATTGACTGAAAAGTTATCTTTGTAACTGAAGGCTGATTCAGTAGTGAGCTATTGCTTTTTCGCTGTTATTTACCTACCTTCCAAATTTCATCAAAATCGAAGATATGGTAATTTTTTTTTAAATTGTTTCAATTTGACACGGAATTACCCTGATATTCATATAAAATATTCCTATTAGATTTTCCGTTCAGGTCGATTTGGAATAACCTATCGGGAAATCAAGCTTTTCAAATATACATTTTTACATTGCATGTTCTTGGGATGTAGCGCTGGTTTAATGCTATATTTAATGCAATTAGTAGCTTTTTTGTAGGAGCTTTAAAAAATTTGAGTTTTTTTTGGGTATCATAATGTTATGATGGCCAATTGTATCCACTCTTTTGGGAGGCTACTCAGACGTTGACATTATTTTTATTAGGCAAATTTGATGTAAACTCCAGACCTGAGATAACGTCAACTACATACATTTTTCAAATTTACAAGTAATAATTTATTTCGAATTTCCAATTATTTTTTCTTATGGTTTTTGTTTTGTTTTGATTTGATTAGATTTTTTGAGTTTTTTGAAAACAAAAGCGACAAAAAAGTTCTTCTTATCGTAGTGCTTGTTTGTTCGTTTTTCCTTTCAGAATGAGACATAGTATTTAGTGAAAATGTGGAACCAGAAAAGGTTTGGTTTGTCACCATAATCTGTTTTTTGCTACTTTGACATTTTAAAAAATTTTTGTTTGCAAAATAAAAAAAATATATATTTTTTTTTACTCAAATTGAAGGCCTTGGGGGAATAAGGGGCTGTGCAAACAGTCGCCCAAACATTTTGGGCCATTCTTCATAATGAAAAACAAAATTAACACTCGGCCAAAAAAAATTTTTTTTTTTTAATAATAAGAAAACATTTCATATTTCAAAGAAACAAAGAATCTGGAACAGGGATGATTTTTTTGGTACAATTGTACTTTTTTGGTACAATTTCAAAGACAAAAGTACATTGGTACTACATTGACATTTTTGGTACAATAAATGCGAAGGGTATAAGATTAATTATCAACTTATTTTCCAATTTTTTTTCTCAAATTTTTTTTATGTTTAACGTTTCTTTTCAGCTCTAAAGTACTTGTCAAACTTCATTTCGAAAAAAGCTAAGAAATTGATAAGTAAATTTCCTTTCGTAATTTTTCTTTAACTCGTATCCACTTCGCTACAATTTTTTAACGAAATGCGACACTGCCACTCTGTGCCCTCTTCAGAAATTTTGATTTGTTTCCAATTTCTTTAGAAAAGTTGACACTATCAGCTGTCAAATTTAGACCACAAACCAAAATAGATAGCAAAAGAAAATGTAGAATAGTGAAAATGATCCAAAAGGCAAAAGCGCAATGCGCTGTCAATTGTCAAAAAATTCTGATCTAATACTATTTTACAGCATAAGAAACTTGACAACATTTTTCTTGATTCGTTTCCTTAGAGCTGGAAACAAAGCGTTTCATTTATGTAACGTTAAAAGTAACTTCATTTCGTGCAATTTTTGTTTTTATTATTAAAACTTCTTTGATAAAAGCTTTATGAATTAAAGTGTGCTTATAAATATATGTAACTTGATTACGTTTTTGAATATTAATAACTTTTCTATTCGTACTACAAACTATTTTCATTAAAAAATGTGGACATTGAAGTGTTGGTACTTTTTCAACTGATTTGGTACTATTTTTTTTTGCCTTTTTGTACAAAATGGAACAACTCAAATATCATCCCTGATTTGGAAGCTTCTGCTCTTAGAGAATTCTTAAGCTACGGTCAGATTAGGCAAATATTTGCCCAAATGCTGGGAAAATACACTCAGTAAAATTGTGATGTCGTCTTCGTTTGAAGCCATCTTTGTATCTTCGGCAGGAAAAGAATGCGAAATCGGTATATGGATAATAGATACATGTATTTATTCAGATTTCTTTTCCTTACACACTAGTTAGCTGATAGATATATATATAGATATAAGTATAAGTTTTCGGCAATCGGGTTGTCGTCCTCGGCTGACTTCGGACTTAGCAATTACTACTATACTTATAATATATAATGAAGCACAATGCCCGGAGGCCAGTTGAAGCACAATGCCCGGAGGCCAGTTGAAGCACAAAGCCCGAAGGCGAGTTGAAGCACAATTCCCGAAGGACAGTTGAAGCACAATTCCCGAAGGATAGTTGAAGCACAAAGCCCGAAGGCCAGTTGAAGCACAATTCCCGAAGGATAGTTGAAGCACAATGCCCGAAGGCCAGTAAATGTATTCAAGCAAGTCCGAGGACTCCAAAATTTGCCTTGTATCAAACAAGGACTTTTCGTACCCCTAGGGTTACGACTTACTTTTCGTATGAATCACAACAGATATCATGAAGTGATCGTATTACTACGTAAGTGGCAGAAGGCAACAACACCTTACCACCTAGTCGGCTTGATGGAAGAAATAAACTTCCACCAAATCTCACTTTTCTTCTGCCAAACAGTGACTACTTATGTGGCGCCTACCATAATCTTATTGAGAATTGCATCACCCTCCAATATTCAAATCGACGCATTCAAGTCACTGAGCGAAAACTATTATTCAGTGTATTCCTTATGGGCACGCTTTTGGCCAATCAGCGTTCAGTATGCAAAAGTAAGGCAGGTGCGTGTTGGAAGCAGTGGTGGGACTTAAAAATATTTGTAATATTAATAATATAATTATTAATTCAACGGATATTAGGGGTGTTCTCGGGTTATATAAAAATATGAATTGAATATAGAATTAAGGTTATTAGGGGTATTCACGGTATTTACTTATGAATATAAAATAGTATTATCGTAACTTTTGCAACGTTACAAAATGAAATACTGGTTCAGTGTGACGATTTTAGGTGATTTTAAAAATATCTGTGTGTATTCGGGCAAGATGGAACAACGCTTGGAAGAATCTTTTTATACCCTACACCTCATGAGGTATGGGTATATTCACTTTGGTCTGATGTTTGTAACACCAAGAAGAAGAAGTGTCCGGTATGGAAAAGTATATATATTCTAGATCAGCGTCACCTCCTGAGTTGATTTAGCCCTATCCGTCTGTCCGTCTGTCCGTCTTCTTTTCTTGTAAACACGATTGCAGGAGCTAGAAGAAAGCTAGGGATCCCAAATTTTGAATTTATCCTTTTAGGCCCTAGAAGGAGTTGGTATTGAGAATGGGCGGAATCGGTCGACTGCCACGCCTACTATATAAGTGAAAATCGTGTTTTAACCGAAACTTTAAGATTTCATCAAAACAGTATGAAATTGTGTATAGCATTTTCAAAATTCAAGATGGCGGATACAATATGGCCCAGTAGGTGTAGGTCGGCTTGCCCGACTGTCCCTCCGTCCGTCCGCACGATAGCGGTCGCAGTTTTGGAGATATCGACTTGAAACTTTGGGTACATGTTTTTCTCGTGAATACTGAGATCAAGTTCGAGAATCAGCCAAATCGGACAAAAACTGGGCGTGGCTCCCATACACCGAAAAAAAAGGTCAACATTTTTCAAGTCTTTTTTTTTATTGCTGAATTCGATTGGAAATGTTTAGAAACGTATTTTTGACTTGGTAATAGGTTCTGAAGCCACATATATAAGGGTCAAAATGGGGTCTTGAGACCAATTTTTTTTTGGTCGATTTGATTGGAAATTTTTAGAAACGGATTAGGACATGGTCCGAGCTCCAAAACTATTTATAGGTGGATCAAAATGGGGTCTTGAGACCACATCATTTTATGTTCAAGGTACTTCTTCTACTGTGTGGGGGTATTTCAGCTTCGGCAAATCCGAATATAGTCCACTCTCTAGTTTTATATTTATTTTGGGTTAAGATTTTTTAGAGTTTACATTATATGAATGGAGAAAAAGAGAGAAGTGTCAAAATCACTCCTACTTTGATTAATATGCTTTGGTAGGCGCTTTTTCATATAAACTAACAAAACTGCTAGAAATCGTCTGCAAGCAAAACACGGCTAATGACTAATAAAAACCTCTGGGATTTATTTTACCGACAAAGATTCGGTGAAATTGAAATGCACCAATTAAAAAATAATGTGTACTTTCTTCATTCAGAATTTATATCAATGCAGCAGAGACGGCGCCACGAAATAACTCCGAACGAAATAACTGCCAATCGCAAAATGAAATAACTCTCAATAAAAATGGAATAAGTCCCAATGGAATGAAATAAGTCCCAATTGAAATGAAATAACTCCCAACTGTCAGTTAGATCAAATTACCATCAGAGGCGTTTGACAGCAAAGTGGTCCAATCCACATCGAGGTAAAACGGAGATAAATGGATTTTAAAATTTGCAATATCTTTAAAAAAGGTTTAAAAATAGTTTCCTATTTCACAATACATAACTTCTGGCATTTTTGTTTTTGAAATGGAATTTTCTTTCGAATATTATTAAGAAACATAGTTAATATTGCTTATTAAAAAAAAATTGGGTGGGTTGGACCATTTTTGCACTGTGTGGGTTAGACCATCAAAATTTTTTTTTGTTTTTAAAAAATATAATAGACAAAAGTAGCTTCAACGCGAAAAAAATAAGAAAACCGAAAAAATGTGGTGAACTGATTAATCTGAAAATTACAAATTTAAAATGGATTAGCATTAGAATTAAATAAAACAATAATGTCATTACCTCATCTCCAAAAATTCCGTAGTCTACAACGAAGACCGAAGATTATAGTTCTAGATAAAATCTATGGCAAACAGGTGGTATACATGGCAACAAGTCATTTAAATCTTTAATTTTTAGCTCATCAAATGTAATTTGAAATCTTGTTAGCAATATTTTACTACCAGGTAAATAGAAAGGTAACAAATACAATACTTGAACAAAAAAAATTAGTGATTATAAAACTGTAACTAATTAATAAAAACATATTACTGTAATGAAAGAAAAACCAAACAAAATATAAGAACAAAAGAAGCAATCGATCTCCGAAAAATAGTGTGTTAATATTTGGCATACAAGTTTTTTAATGTGGGTTGGACCACTTTTGCACTGAAAAATTTTCTTAAATTGTCTGTGCAAAAATGAAATTTTATTTATCATAAATTAGAGAATGCAGGAATCTGCACAGGAGATTTTTTTTTAAATAATATGAACCCAGTAGAAGCATAAAATCGATTTAGAATTTTTGTGTATTGGACCACTTTGCTTCCAAACGCCTCATCTGTAAAAGGTGAATAAAAATAAAAAATTATAAAAATATGAAATTTTTAAAACAAAATAATAGTATTATAATGAAAATATAAATTGCATGGTACACATGACAAGTAAGTCATTGTAATTTTTGTTATAACAATCCTACAAAAGCAGTGCAAACACGTTACGGCTCTGCAGTTCAATATTTCAAAATGCTACACTTGGGCTCCCAATAAAAATATTTGACAATTGTTTTCATTAAGTTATTATGACCTTAAAGACAAAAAGAACTTTTTTAGGGCCAGCAAAGTGGACCGGGCCCTGCTAGTATATTATAAATCTAAGTGTGTGTCTGTACGTCTGTACGTCTGTTTGTCCATCAATCTTGAAATTTTGAGGATAAATTATATAGTTATCGACATGTGCAATAGGGTATATGAGGTTGAGATTGGACGAAGGGGCGTAGCACCTCCCATACAACAAAAAAATGTCTACAAGATAATTTAGTAAATATTGAATTGGATTTTAATTGAATATTAAACATATAAAGACCAAATTTGGTTCGGAGTTGTATGATAACTTTTCCAAGCTTTGTGCCAAATATGGACATAATTGGACAAGGGGCGTGGACCGCCATACAACACGTAACTTAAGTACGAGCTAAGTAAGCAAGTACTGAATATATTTTAATGAAATTTGGCATGGAGTTGTATAGTCAGTTTTCCCAGCTATGTGTCGAATAATTGGACAGGAGGCGTGGCACCGCCCATACAATTTTCTACCCCATATCGCGGTTAAACAGCCTCACTGACTTCATTGAAATTTTTAGATAAAATTGTGTAAGTAATGGAATTCCCAATAGGAAAAAATAAGTTGGATTTGGACGGGGCGTGGCACCTCCCACACAACAAAAAATATAATTGAAATGTAACTTAGTAACTATCGAGTGATTCATACCACCAAGTGCGTCCTTGGTAATTTTTTGAGTAAATAATGCCGGGTGGGATTACAGCTTCCTTGGACATTTTTTGGGTGAATCATACCGGGTGGGATTACAACTGCCATCAAGTGCGTCCTTGGACATTTTTTGGGTGAATCATACAGGTTACAGCTGCCACCAAGTGAATCCTTAGACATAATTGTGGTCACGGGGGGAATTGGCCATCAACTGCAATGTCCATTGAAGTTGTCGCAAATTACAATTACAGTGTCGGACAAAACTAAAGTACATACTATACCTTGTTTGCATTTTGTTCAATAAAGATTGAAAAGTGCTTTAGATTTAAGGTTTTTGTTATTATTTTAGGAGAATAGTCCATTATGTCGGCTATTTAATGAATTGGAACCATTCCGTTCCTATCAATGCAGCAGAGACGGCGCCACGAAATAACTCCGAACGAAATAACTGCCAATCGCAAAATGAAATAACTCTCAATAAAAATGGAATAAGTCCCAATGGAATGAAATAAGTCCCAATTGAAATGAAATAACTCCCAACTGTCAGTTAGATCAAATTACCATCAGAGGCGTTTGACAGCAAAGTGGTCCAATCCACATCGAGGTAAAACGGAGATAAATGGATTTTAAAATTTGCAATATCTTTAAAAAAGGTTTAAAAATAGTTTCCTATTTCACAATACATAACTTCTGGCATTTTTGTTTTTGAAATGGAATTTTCTTTCGAATATTATTAAGAAACATAGTTAATGTTGCTTATTAAAAAAAAATTGGGTGGGTTGGACCATTTTTGCACTGTGTGGGTTAGACCATCAAAATTTTTTTTTGTTTTTAAAAAATATAATAGACAAAAGTAGCTTCAACGCGAAAAAAAGAAGAAAACCGAAAAAATGTGGTGAACTGATTAATCTGAAAATTACAAATTTAAAATGGATTAGCATTAGAATTAAATAAAACAATAATGTCATTACCTCATCTCCAAAAATTCCGTAGTCTACAACGAAGACCGAAGATTATAGTTCTAGATAAAATCTATGGCAAACAGGTGGTATACATGGCAACAAGTCATTTAAATCTTTAATTTTTAGCTCATCAAATGTAATTTGAAATCTTGTTAGCAATATTTTACTACCAGGTAAATAGAAAGGTAACAAATACAATACTTGAACAAAAAAAATTAGTGATTATAAAACTGTAACTAATTAATAAAAACATATTACTGTAATGAAAGAAAAACCAAACAAAATATAAGAACAAAAGAAGCAATCGATCTCCGAAAAATAGTGTGTTAATATTTGGCATACAAGTTTTTAAATGTGGGTTGGACCACTTTTGCACTGAAAAATTTTCTTAAATTGTCTGTGCAAAAATGAAATTTTATTTATCATAAATTAGAGAATGCAGGAATCTGCACAGGAGATTTTTTTTAAATAATATGAACCCAGTAGAAGCATAAAATCGATTTAGAATTTTTGTGTATTGGACCACTTTGCTTCCAAACGCCTCATCTGTAAAAGGTGAATAAAAATGAAAAATTATAAAAATATGAAATTTTTAAAACAAAATAATAGTATTATAATGAAAATATAAATTGCATGGTACACATGACAAGTAAGTCATTGTAATTTTTGTTATAACAATCCTACAAAAGCAGTGCAAACACGTTACGGCTCTGCAGTTCAATATTTCAAAATGCTACACTTGGGCTCCCAATAAAAATATTTGACAATTGTTTTCATTAAGTTATTATGACCTTAAAGACAAAAAGAACTTTTTTAGGGCCAGCAAAGTGGACCGGGCCCTGCTAGTATATTATAAATCTAAGTGTGTGTCTGTACGTCTGTACGTCTGTTTGTCCATCAATCTTGAAATTTTGAGGATAAATTATATAGTTATCGACATGTGCAATAGGGTATATGAGGTTGAGATTGGACGAAGGGGCGTAGCACCTCCCATACAACAAAAAAATGTCTACAAGATAATTTAGTAAATATTGAATTGGATTTTAATTGAATATTAAACATATAAAGACCAAATTTGGTTCGGAGTTGTATGATAACTTTTCCAAGCTTTGTGCCAAATATGGACATAATTGGACAAGGGGCGTGGACCGCCATACAACACGTAACTTAAATACGAGCTAAGTAAGCAAGTACTGAATATATTTTAATGAAATTTGGCATGGAGTTGTATAGTCAGTTTTCCCAGCTATGTGTCGAATAATTGGACAGGAGGCGTGGCACCGCCCATACAATTTTCTACCCCATATCGCGGTTAAACAGCCTCACTGACTTCATTGAAATTTTTAGATAAAATTGTGTAAGTAATGGAATTCCCAATAGGAAAAAATAAGTTGGATTTGGACGGGGCGTGGCACCTCCCACACAACAAAAAATATAATTGAAATGTAACTTAGTAACTATCGAGTGATTCATACCACCAAGTGCGTCCTTGGTAATTTTTTGAGTAAATAATGCCGGGTGGGATTACAGCTTCCTTGGACATTTTTTGGGTGAATCATACCGGGTGGGATTACAACTGCCATCAAGTGCGTCCTTGGACATTTTTTGGGTGAATCATACAGGTTACAGCTGCCACCAAGTGAATCCTTAGACATAATTGTGGTCACGGGGGGAATTGGCCATCAACTGCAATGTCCATTGAAGTTGTCGCAAATTACAATTACAGTGTCGGACAAAACTAAAGTACATACTATACCTTGTTTGCATTTTGTTCAATAAAGATTGAAAAGTGCTTTAGATTTAAGGTTTTTGTTATTATTTTAGGAGAATAGTCCATTATGTCGGCTATTTAATGAATTGGAACCATTCCGTTCCCGGAAAAACATCCTCAGATCATTACGTAGCCTTCTCAGAGCTTTACGGTGCCTTTCGTATTAAGGCGTTGTCCTTATGGTCTGCGCTTTAAAAAGCAGAATGACTCAAAAAGCAGAAAATAAATTTCCTTTAAATTAATTTCAGCAATTTCGATTTAAAATTAAGGGTTTTCGGCTACTTTCCTCCTAATATCATTGCAGATTTTAAAGTCGCCAAAAACCCTTTATTTTAACGAAATTGCTGAAATTAATTTAAAGGAAATTTATTTTCTGCTTTTTAGTCGGTTAAAGGGTTATATTTTAAAAAAATAGTTTTTTACCCTTTTTTATTTTTCTCTTTTTTTCTCACTTCTTTTCCCCCCTTTTTTCCCCACTTTTTCCCCCTTTTCCCGAATACGAACCGAAGTACAAAATTTCAGCCTTGTAGCTTACAAAATACGAAAATTAGAACTTTAAAATGGCTCTATCCCGCTCCCCTTTGCCCACACACCCCTCTTTTCAAAGGGTATAAAATTTCATAAGAACCCACCTACCAAATTTCCTCACTGTAGCTTGTTGGAATTGGAAGTTATGCCATGTTTAAATAAATGGGTTTGAGTCCCCCCACAGCCCCCTTCGCCTCTGAGCGCGATTTTTAATTTGTACCAATTTAAAGTTTATACGATATTTAATATCTCGTTGCTGATCTTACACTAATTATGTAATTGCAATAGTAATCAGATCAAGACAACGACAACTATAAATCGAAGCAACAAAAATTAAGAAAAATGTCAAATCACACAAGAAACCAATTTTGGGCTATTGCCTTAGGCCCGTGCATTTTTCCGCCCTTCATAAAAAATATGTCTGCATGCATTTGCATAAAATATTGGTCTACTGAAAATGTTTATCAAATTTTAAACTCGAACTTTTGCGGAATAAATACCCATTTTATATTCCAGAAGATTTTTCCAACCCTATTAATCATTTTAATTTATTTTCTTGAAAAGAGAATGAACGTCGATGTTTTTGGAACCTGACATTTATTTTTCATACCACCACACACTACTGTGGCGGGTTATCTGAACTGAAAATGTGGTCCTGATACAAAATGTTTGTATATTCGGCCCGTTGTGTTCGGTTAGCCTTATGCCCGAGAAGGGGTTTATCCGCCCCTGCAAACAGCGCGTCGGCAATCGTACCCCGAATTCGCGCGCTTGTGCGAAAGTTTTATGATGGAGTTTCGCGATTTCGAGGTGTACAATTCGGCCATTCCATTTTGAATCGGCCACAAAAAAGGGAATTCCGGACTTTGGGTTTCCAATTTCGCTGAAATTTTGTCAGTTAGTTCGGCTCGTCAATTTAAGATACTTTTTTGAACCGTTTTGCAATAAAATAACTTCTTGACGGATTTATGGTAATTTTAATTTTAAGAAATTTTGGCGAAAATTCAAGTAGCAAACAGAGAAAACTGCCCATAACTTTGTCAAATCTCAACCGATTTGAAATTGTTTGATATTGTTATCAGAAACCGTACGCTTTCAAATGGAAAATTTTGATGTAAATTTGACTCGATTTTTAACAAAAATCGAGTCTAATTTGGTTTTTGTTTTTTTGGGTTTTTTTGGCCGAAGTTCCGCTTTTTTTTCACCTTCGGGTAAAACCGAAGTTGAAGCCGTAGCTCAATATGAATACAAAATGAAAAAATATTAAAATACTACTTTGTACGCCCATTGCCACGCCCCTTTTTCGAAAAAGTCAGTCTCTTGAATCTGTAGCCATGGCCTAACAGAATATGTGTGTGAAAGTTCTACTCTCAAACTCCACTATTTGCTTCAGCAGAGCTAACTTTCCACAATCCACACGCCCACTTTCTCGAGTGTCTCAAGCCATTGGTGCATAGGACATATGAGTGAAATTTCAGCTCTCTAGGTCCATTGGGGGTTTCTGGAAGATGAGGACAGACATTCGTACGTCCAGACAGACAGACAAATAATGGGATTTTGTATATAGAGATGATGATTTTTCCAAAACATTTATTCAAAATGGTTTATATCTTAACGAACACTTAGTACGTGAATGATTATGAAAAATATTTATTTATTAAGTAAATTAATATTTCAATTAATCAATAACACAACCGTGCAAAATTTGACGTTTTGATACTCCATAAACCAAACGTAGCATTTCTTATAGATTTTAACGCTGAACAAGATGGCGTTCTCAGAATTTGTTTATCCCGTCAGGTTTCTGACAAATTCAGGATCCAGGAGTAAAAAAATTTTGAAATTGACAAAATTCCGTAATTTATATTTTAACTCGAAGTTAAAATGTATCCTTAATAATTTTTTTGATACTAAACACGATGGCATCCACAGAATTGCTCCATCTCGTCTAGTTTTCTAAAGAAGAGAATTTTGCATATGGGGTGCCAAAAATTCCATGGTTGGTAAATTCTGTAGTAGATTTTCATTGCCAATTCTTGTGTGCAATCATTGATTTAGAAAAAATACATATTACATTTTGAGCACTTTAATTGACTTTCGCGATGTCAAAAACGAATTTTGTTCACAATACAGTAGTAAAAAAACCTTAATTTTAGGTATTACAAAAATGGCCATACCTTCTGTGTCCATCAAGTGTCCATCCAAAATCCGCCCATTTTTAAAAGGTAAATGAATTTCCTTTCTTACAAAAAAAAACCTTAAAAAATATGATGTGTTTTTTGTTAAAAATCGAGTCAAAGTTATATCAAAATTTCCATTTGATAGCGTACAGTTTTTTCAAAAATAACGGTATCTGATAACTGATTCCAACAATATCAAACAATTTAAAATCGGTTGAGATTTGACAAAGTTATGGGCATTTTTCTCTGTTTGCTACTTGAATTTTCGCCAAAATTTCTTAAAATTCAAATTACTATAAATCCGTCAAGAAGGGTTTTTGTTTTGCAAAACGGTTCAAATTTGTATCTTAAATTGACAAGTCGAACTAACTGACAACATTTCAGCAAAATTGGAGACCCAAAGTCCGGATGGGTGGCCGAATTGCAATTTCGTTAATGCGACAGGTTCACACTTGAGCCCGAACAATGAAAAAAGCCGCTTGGGGTCAGTCGCAAAAATATGGTATTTCACACGCTATTGTGCAAGGACGAAAGTGAACCTTTTTGTATTATGATCTTTGCTTTAGCCTTTTTTTGTTTGGTCGCAGAAATGCAGATTTATTAGACATTAGGCTTGTTTTAGTTGCAAGCGATTTCTAGCAGTTTTTTTTTCGAAATAAAATTTTTTTATGTTTTCTCTTCATTTTTTTACAGTGAGTGTCATTTCAAATTGTATACCATAAATGGTTATATATTTATAGTTTACTTTTATAGTTTTATTGTGTAGATATTGGTATCATTGAAAACGCCAAACCATTACCTTCCCTGGATTTTGAGAATTTTTCTATAAATTGGGTTTTTGGTAAATTTGTATGAAAATTAGCAAATTTTTTGTAATTTTGTCATTTTGGCCGAAATTTAGGTTTAGAAAAAATTCTCAAAATTCTGAGAAAATTTTGATCACTGAACCTTCTTTTGCAAAGATTTTTTTTATTATTTTTTTAAATGAAAATATGAGATTGAATATTCTTTCAGCGCATTCAAATCAGAAAAAGGTTTTACCGAAACAGATCAAAAAGTAAATCCATATCACTATTTTTTATTATAACCCTTATATTAACTTGCTTTGGGTGGACTATAAATATATCCTCAAATCTGCGGCGAGCTTTTTCATACACTTCCCCATGAGCTAGAGAGATGAAATTTGGAACACTGATAGAACTCCGGTGACAATGCATTCTATTAAATTTTGGGGTCCATCAGAGGGGGCTGGGGGGGTCTCAAACTCCTTTTTATTAAACATGGCTTAACTTACGATTCCTTTAAGCTGCAATGATGGTAGGTGGGTTCTTATTGACAAAATGATTTTTTATACCCTTTGGAAAGGGGGGTGTGGGGGCAAAGGGGAGCGCGATGGAGTCAATTTAAAGTTCTAACTTTCGTATTTTGTAAGCTACAAGACTGAAATTTTTTACATAGGTTCGTATTCGGGAAAAAGAATAAAAAAGGGGAAAAAAGGGGAAAAAGGGGGAAGAAAAAAACTTTTATTTTTTTAGTTTAAACTTTTATTTTTTTATTTTTCTATTTTACAAGTTAAGTAATATACATAAATACATAATATACATAAAAATATTCTTCGCAGAAGAAATTTAGAAAAAAATTAACAAAGCAAAACTAACTAATGTAAAACAATATAAAAACAATAATCAAGTAAGCAACAACAACCGTCTTGGTTTTTTTGCAAATTCCCTAATTGAAATTTCCAGATGGACAGCTAGTATTTTTCATATTTTATAAACCGGCTCAAAACTGACACGATTGCACACCTGTTAGCAGATTTTACAAATAAATAAACACATTATTTAAATATATGAAATGTTTCTACTATGTGTGCGTGTTGTACAATGTTTAAAAGAAAAATTCATACTTGAAGATATTCCAGAGCGTTGGTCATAAGGGACCCCGGATCTCTCATGCGAGATCTGAGTCAGAAAGGACCCTGCCGAAGGCTGTGCTTGGGTAAAAAGGAACCCCAGGATTTCAAATAAATCCATCTTCGAATACACGTCGAAACCGAAAACGAGTGCGGCGATATATTAAGCGTAGCATTAATACCAGAATATGTATTTTCAATTCCAGATATGTATTGAAGTTATGTTGGAGACAAAGTCTCCAACTAAATTGCTAAATTGCGTAAAGAGTTATGTCGAATATATACTTTAAATTTCGATTTAATAACAAGAGCTATGACGTAAAATTTGAATTGGTCATGCTGGGTAGAATTGACGAAGCGGTTGTCAAAAAACTTAGCCGCAGCAGTCATAAACTTTTTCTTATGTAATTTACGGGAAATTTGACTAAAAATATCACATTGAATCTTATCTAATAAAAGGTTTCGATGAAAAGCGACGCCGATAGGGATATACATCGGCGAGCTTTGCCAGTAAGTGGCATATGCCAATGCATTGTATGGCCTTTGATGATCACGAAGTGATGCAATTGTAAATTTTGGAAAATTTGTTGGTAGTGCGAGGGTCGCCGCCTCGCTTTTTCTCTGCGAATCGATAGGAGAATTGAGAGTATTGCAACACTGCTTGCTAGGAGTAGCAGCACCAGATTGAATACTCTCTATAATTCTTGATTCAGTCGGTATCGAAGGAAGTTTCAAAAACTTCCTCGTGCGATCAGAAATAAACGTAGTTTCTGACGCAGAGTCTATCAGCGCACTTGCTGAGTAGACGGTGCCCAAGTGGCAAATGTTCACATCGGCTGTACCGCTGTACTGTATTGATTGGTGAAGTGTTTGTCGATGACAGTTTCCAGAAGGGCGGAACCCTGGAGGAAAACTTCCATCGTAGAATGGGAAAGTTGATTGCAAATCATTAATTTCGATAGGGCGTAACCCTGAAGGAAAAGTTCCATTGACTAAAGATTGTACACATGGAGAAAGAATATGTTCAAGAGGGCGGGGCCCTAAAGGAAAAGTTTCCTTGGTTGAAGGCTGAAATTGTGAAACATTATTTTCTATAGGACGGGGCCCTAAAGGAAAATGTTCACTGGGTGATGGCTGCGGAGCAGGCACATCTCTATGTAGAAGCGTATGATGACGGTTCTGACAGCTGGAGCAAACAGAAGTGCTCTTACAACCTTCAACCTGATGATTTTTGCTTAAACAATTGATGCAATATTTAAGGCGATTTATATTTAAATTACGATCGGCGACACTCATGGTCAGAAAACGCTGACAGGTGCGCAACGAATGCTGTCGGCGAGGACAAAGTCCACAAAGATTCGATGGCACATTGGTGTTATAAGTATTTATTGTTGGGGAATCTTTGGTGGAAGACTGAAAAGTCATAGATGAATCTGTACTGACAATATCGTGCAGCAGTTCGTTTATTTTAGCCAAAGTCTTTACAAAGCTGTATAAAGTACGCTTGTATTTGGACTTGACGAAAGCGATGTCCGCTTGACATCCGGGCTTTCATCTTGATCAGCATCTGATTCAAGGTAGGCTAAACATGGCTGATATGAAGCCTTAACTGCAGCCCAAAGTGATTTTATTTTTTCACTTTGAGTGTCCAAATGGACTTGGGTATGTGTTGGTGGCTGTAGGTCCGCAAAAGCGGTTTCAAATTCGACCAATTGGTCAGCAGCAAGAAGAAAAGTCTCTAAAGCTGTCATGGTTTTAAAGAAAAACTATAAAACTTTAAATAAAAAAGCAATAATTTGCTCGAAATCAGAGGTGAAGGCATCGAAAATGAATACCCGAAACAATTGGTGAGGTTGTTGAGAACTTAGATCAAAAGATCACTTGAATAAAAAATGTTAATTAAATAAAAATGTTAAATGCAAAAGTACCCTCGGTATAGGTACTTGAGATTGTGCCCTGATGTGAAAATTAAGAGTTCAAATTTGCGTTGAGCACTAATGTGAAAAAAAAACCACAAAAATAAAATAAATAAAACTGTATGTTTGTTTGTTTGTTTGTTTTGTGTTTGGGTATTCTGTTTTGTTTTCACTTTCGTTTGATCTGTGCTTGGGAATATTGTCTCACTATATTTGCTCACTAATTTATGCACTATTTATTCATTTTAATTTTATTAATTTATAATTTATGTTGTTAATGTTTATAATTAATTTAATGCAAAACTAAAAACCAAAAACTAATAAAAAAGAAAGGGATAATGACAACTGTCAAAGTATGTAATGGAAGGGCTGAGAGCCAAAAGCTTTTGGTTGTGGATCGTATTACAACTAGAAGAGGCAATAAGGGTTGCCAACAAATTTTCCAAACTTTAAAGTAAAAGTTATTTTCTAATTGAAAATTATAGAATTTTAATAGATTTAAAAACGATTTAAATCTACTTTTCTACGTTAGGTTCGGTTTTAACGACGAATTAGGGAGGATGCACAATCGCAATATTGTGTCGTTTTTTAAGTTTTATGCTGCGTTTGTTCACTTTGTGGTAATTTTATTTCTCATGGGTGCTTTGGGCCTTTCTTTTGTGGCTTTCCGCACGTTCCACGAAAGTGAACAAATTATTGCAGAGAAAGATTATTGTACTATTATTGTTATTGTATTTCTCGACTAAGTGTAGGAAGAATTGCTCTTTTTTTTGTACATACAAAAAAAACTATGCTTTTATACAAACTACACGTTCCTTGAATTTTTGTTGTAATGTTGAATGTTGTATTTTTGCTGTTTGCCGTCGGCTTTTCCAACGTTCCTTCGGAGAATATGCGCTCGTAAAACGCTTAAAACGCTGGAAAAGTTGAGACATCGGCGGAGCTTGGAGCGTCGAAGGTGCTGCCAAAATATGCAGAAGTGCTGAAGTTTCGACGGATGTCGTTCTCAAAATCCGAATCCGGTTCGAATGGATCAAATGTTTGGTTCACTCGTAAAGTGGCCAAACGATATAAAAGAGAAAAAAGGGTGGAATTCGAGAATTAGCAAAATATAATTAAAGACGTGTAGTAGGATGTAGGTTTTTAAGTATGTTCTATTGAAAAAGGAGCACAAAGGTTGCTTACTTGCGACGAATGTCGTAGGATACTAAAAAGTAAGCTTTATATAAATAAAAAGCACTGCAGCACGGGATGTTGCAGGAGCGTAAAACTATACGTGGTTGACTCGTTCGATGCTGATACAAGAAGGAAGTTAAAGTTACGGATATGACAGAAGGCCTTCATATTGAATTAAACCAGTTTTGGGACACAGCTTAACAGAATGTTAAGCGGTGTTCCAGTAGGTTTAATGGTACAAAGTTGGTTGCCGTACAATTCCGTATACAGGGTGGCAAACAGGTGTTTTGGCGTAAACAGTATTAAAAAATACGGTTTTTACAATGAATTTATATTTTAAAACAAATAATATTTTTTGAATCTCTTACTTACATAAAATTCTTTGTGAGTTTGTAGGTTTGTATTTATGTATGTATGTTTGTTCCCTTTTAACTCAAGAAATACTTGACCGATTTTAATGAAACACATACCCAAATGTAGGTAATTTCATTGATCTCATCATAGGCTATATGCCATTTCATTAAATTTGGGCGTTCCAGGTGGGCGTGGCAAATATTATTCTAAAATGCTATAATTTATGCAGTGTTTTATATGTGTTTTCGGGTAATGAATTGGTAATATTTTGATTCTGAAAATGTGCAGTCCGCCCACTGCCACGCCTTAAAATTTCTAAAGCTCTGTAACTTGGGTCCTATTCAAGGGATTTCGCTGAAATTTTGGATTTGGTGCTGGTAGGTGAATGGGCAGAGGGATGACTATGGAAATTTAAGATCCGCCCACTGCCACGCCCTAAAATTTTAAAAGCTCTGTAACTCGGCTCCTATTCAAGGGATTTTGGTGAAATTTTGGATTTGGTGCTGGGAGGTGAATGAGCAGAGGGATGACTTGCAAAATCTATTTTGATTTCAGTTGCTTAAATAATACATATAACATTTCTACGTTAACATGAAATTACAAAATTATTGCGATCGAAGCTGTGGGTATAAGCTAGTATGATATATTTCTTGATAAAAAAAAAGTGTTTTTCCAATCTCAAAGGGGGGGGGGGGGGTGTGACACCCAAACCCCCCCGCCCCCTGCCGGCGGCCCTGTTTGTAAGACATTTTTTAGTAATTTTTTTTCGGTCAAAAAATGATTATAAATGTTTTGGTCATTGACATGTGACCGTCACGTGATCGTCATATGACAGGTCACATGACCGCGGCACATCACTGATCATGACGCGTCTAAGAAATACTAAAAATACTACATCTAAAAAATGGAGCACATAGTGCTGTGAGTACCGGCGGTGGAATGAGCGGAAGATGGCAACCAGGTTTTAGATGGAAGGGTGTACGGTATATATACGTTCACTTCGACTGGCTGAAACTTACTCACTTGTTTTTTTAAACAATTTTACATTACGATGGAGACATTTTGGCGAGCACAATTTTCCTCGATTTATCCGACTAGACAGGAAGATGAAGGAGGTACTTCCGATGGTCTTCATCGTGTAAATTGCGTATGTCAAATGAAATGATGACGAGGACCTTTCCAATTTCAGTTCATATGGAGATATTTCCTATGTTATTGAAAGCCTTAGCAGTATTTTTGAAGTGACTACCCAAATTTTAAGAATTGTATTTGAATACCATTGGAAAGGGGTATTAGGCCCCATTCTGTAATGACTACCACGACACTTATCAAGAAAATCCTAATTGAAAACTGAGCTACCTACCTTTTATATGCAAAAATTTGCGTTTTTTTAAAAACAAAAGTTTGCTAAAGAAACTTTTCCGATTAAAAATTATCCTAAATTTATAAATCTTTTTTAAATAAAATTATTTTTAAAAAAAATATTTTTACAAAATAAACATTGCAAAACTTTAAAAAATTTAAAAACAAAATAGTTATAAAGAATAATATCTTAAATTATGTAATTTTTCTACACGGAAAAATGTAGAAATGTGTACTCCAGTTAAGGAAAATGCCTTAATCCAAAGAAAAAGTGGGAATGAAAGTGCTCTGAAGTCATGATAGTTTAAATTGAATACTTATTTCTTACATGACAGGAATATTTCTTTGAAATTAGTCACAATTTCTTTGATTCTAAGAAGTTTTTCATTTGTTTTTAAGACAAAAGTATCTAAAAAAATGTTATTGTATTTGTGAGCTAATTAGGCAGAACGACCTACGACAATGTCAAAAATCCTTTTTTCATACTTTTCACCTAAAAAAGTAAGTTACAAAAAAAAGTAGAGAGTTCGGTTATGTCAAAGCTAAAATACCCGCACACAATATGACCCATATAAAAGTATCTCGTACATACAAAAATTTGGTCTCAGGACTTTGGACCATGTTCAAAATCCGCTTATAAAAACTTCTAGTCAAATCCAAAATCGGTTCAGTTTCCGATGCTGATCAAGAATATATATTCTTTTCCATATCGGTTGTGTCAAAGTTAATATCCTGCCACAGTGTGTGTACAAATATCGTAATTACTGAATTAAATTCAAAATTTATTATATATTCTTGATCAGCATCAACTCCTGAGTCCATTAGTCCATGTCCGTCTGTCCGTCTGTCTGTCATTTCGCACGATAACTGTCGTAGCTTTTGAGCTATCGACTCCAAATTTTGGGATTCCTCTTGTTTTGGCGAATGATTGGACGGTATTGAAAATGGGCAACATCGGATAAGAGCCACGCCTACCTACCATACAAAATGGCCGCCAATTTTATATTATTTTCTTTTATCTTGAGAAATACTTAAGCGATTTGGATGAGGTTTTTTGCATTGGGTTGGAAATGAGGTCGGGAACAAAATGGGAATGAAACCGGAACGAAATGGAATTGGACCGGAACAAAATGGAATTGGAACAAAATTTTTAAATGTATCCGGAAACTAAAATTATTGAGAAATATTGGAAAATTATCGATTAATATTAGAAAATTATCGATGAATTATCGAAAAATTATCGATAAATAATCGAAAAATTATCGATAAAAAATCGAAAAAATCGATAAATTACCAAAAAATTTCGATAAAATATCGAAAAATTATGAATAAAATATCGAAAGACTATCAATAAAATACCGATTTTCGATAAAATTACTAACATATGGTCTCAGAATGTATCGTACTCGCATGTGCAGGGTATTATAGCTTCGGTCAGACCGAAGATAATTCTCTTACTAGTTTGTACTGTTTTTATTATTTTCTTTGAATATTTTTTTGTTTCACTTAGTAGTGCCCGATTACACTACCGTGAAAATGCCACCTGAAAATGTTGTTCAAATTATAATTTTTTTTTCAACATTTGCGAATTGGGAATATTTTCTGTCCAAAGTACTCAAAAAATTAACACTTTTTTAGCAATCTCTGCATATTGCAGTCGAAACAAAATTTTTCTATGTTTTTTCTCCATTTTTTTACAGTGAGTGTCAGTTCAAATCGTATACCATAAATGGTTATATATTTATAGTTTCCTTTTATAGTTTTTTTGTGAAGATATTGGTATCATTGAAAACGTCAAACCAATACCTTCCCTGAATATTGAGAATTTTTCTAAAAACTGCGTTTTTGGTAAATTTTTATGAAAATTATCAAATTTTTTGTTGTTCTGTCCTTTTTGGGCAATATTTCAATTTTGAAAAAATTCTCAAAATTCGGAGAAAATTTGGATCACTAAACTTTCTTTTTCAAAGATTTTTTATTATTTTTTGAAATGAAAATATGAGACTGAATATTTTTTCAGTGGCGCCATTTGAATGCACTATGGAAAAAATGAAGTTGAATACTTACTCAATGTACCACTTTTTGGAAACTCTTCTACTGGATTTTCATTTTGTACGATTTCAGAAAAAGGTTTTACCGAAACAGACGGATCAAAAAGAAAATCCATATCACTATTTTTAATAATATTTTAGCTAGTTGTTTTCAGAATGGCTTGAGCAAAAAATTTGTTTGTCTATACAAAAAAACATAAAAAATGTTCAAAGAAAAGAAAAACAGTACAAAAAACTGTACATTTTTGAAAAAACAGTACTT
The DNA here is from genome assembly GCA_951394025.1 of Heteromyza rotundicornis. NCBI lineage: Eukaryota > Metazoa > Arthropoda > Insecta > Diptera > Heleomyzidae > Heteromyza > Heteromyza rotundicornis. The sequence continues at coordinate 44,392,481 of OX596012.1, forward strand.
TTGCGTACTGTTTTGAGTGTTTTGAATAAAACAGTACTTTATATAAAAAAAACAGTACATTTACTGTTTAAAACAGTACGTCTGGCACCCCTAACTGAACCCTTGGTCCATACAACATTTTTATTAGTTTGGGGCCGTAATACCTTGTACACTTTCAGAAATATTTTCATTTTTGTTCGATACCATTGAGTCATATTTAAATTAAACTAGAGAGTGGACTATCTTCGGCTATACCGAAGTTGAAATACCCCCACACAGTAGGAAGAAGTACCTCGAACATATAAAAATGTGGTCTCAAGACCCTATTTTGAGCCAATTATAGGTGGTTTTGGAGCCCGGACCATGTCCAAATCCATTTCTAAAAATTTCCAATTAAATCCACAAAAAAAAAAAAAATTGGTCTCAAGACCCCATTTAGACCCTTATATATGTGGCTTCGGAACCTCGGACCATGTCAAAAATACGTTTCTAAACATTTCCAATCGAATACAACAATAAAAAATTTTTACCTTTTTTTTCGGTGTATGGGAGCCACGCCCAGTTTTTGTCCGATTTGGCTGATTCTCGAACTTGATCTCAGTATTCACGAGAAAAACATGTACCCAAAGTTTCAAGTCGATATCTCCAAAACTGCGACCGCTATCGTGCGGACGGACAGACGGACAGACGGACAGACGGACAGACAGACGGACATCGCGAAATCGACTCAGGAGGTGATAGTGATCAAGAATATATATACTTTTCCATACCGGACACGCCTCCTTATGGGCGTTACAAACGTTGTGACAAAGTTAGTATACCCTGCCACAGTGAGTGTGGGGGTATAATTATATTGCACATAGAAAAACTATAATTTCAAAAATGACATTAAGTATTTTTGAAATATCTAAGTGATAAAATTGACTTTAAAGTAGTGAATGTTTCAGAAGGCATCATTTCGATATGATAATTTTGGAAATTTACGATAGAATGGTGAGTAAATTACGAAATAAAATTAACATAAACGAATACGACAATCGATATTTTTGAAAATGTTATCTATAAAATTGGTTGAATTCTGGTTAATTTAACAAGATTTTTTATATGCGTGTTCGATTTCATAGTAATTTTCATTAGTACAGTCATTCTAGCTTTTTTTCACAAAAATTGGCGTACCCGATTTTTTTTTTCTGAACTCATTCACGGGTGTGTCCTTAGCATAATTCCAAAATGACGGGACTCTATGAGTTTACATCCGATTGTAAAAAGTTTACATGTTTTTTAAAGGTATGTTTTTCCCCTATCAAATGCATATTTAATATTTACAATTAAATCGTAACTGTATTTTTGAAGAATTATTATGTACATGAGAAAAATGCAAAATGCATAAATGCGATTTAAATGGTTTTAGGAATTGATCTAGAAAAACTGGGAGACACGGGTACTTTTTTTAGCCCCCTCTAACAGAATCTGTCAATCCCGATCATGTGCGTTTATTAGTGTCGGACGGTGTTATATAACGTGTCAAATTTGTGTAAATCTGGTTTTCATGTTATATCCCGATCATGTGCGTTTATTAGTGTCGGACGGTGTTATATAACGTGTCAAATTTGTGTAAATCTGGTTTTCATGTTATATCTTGTAAACGGTAGGATGCAAAATCAAAAATAATAATTTTAACAATTTTCAAAAAAGTGAAAAAATTTTGAAAAATAATAAAAATTTCATGTTTTTCGAGCTATAACTTTCATACCAATGATCCCACAAGAAAATGATCTAGGTAAGAATTGTAGAAAATTGGATTATCTATAAGATTGGTCAACGTGCATCCCACCGTTTACAAGATATTACACAAATATCCGATTTACACAACTTGTATGAAGCAAATCACAGATTGGCTAGACTATCAAAGGTCTTCCCAAAACTGAGTCTGAGTTCTTTGAAAGTTGGCAACCCTCTTGGTTGCAAACAAATAAAACAAAAGCGTCAAGTTTCGACAAGATTGCAACCAAAACACTAGTAATGAATGTATTCATTGCTCATATGCGAACAATTTTTCATGGTACGCTACAACTTTGAGTTGATTCCATTTACCACGTTTTCGGTTCCTGCATTTTTAATTTTTTTATTGTCGTTATTGGTTAGATTTACCTACTTTTTTTTGTGTGTAGGTCTCGCAAAAATTTACACACTTATTTTTTGTTTCAAAAATCCTCCTACACGCTTTATCTATATATATAAAACAAAGTCGCGAAATGTGTTACTCATCGCATCAGAAATCAACGGAGCACCCGATTTGGATAATTTCTTTTGTGTTGCCTTCGTCTTGGTGGTACGATTCTATGTCGGTCAAGAAAACCCGAAAAATTCACCCGGAAAAGTGTGAAAATCGTGAAAATAGCCAATTCACTGCATAATTCTGGCCCGCCTTCATATATTTGTAAGCGAAAGGCTTGCGTGCTTTCAGGATCATCGTTATTAATGCAAGTACTGCCGCACACCATTGCATACTTTCTGGGGTTACCATAATTTATTTTTCAGTTAGATCAGATCCATAGATTATACGTGGCGCGGTGAGATGTTTCTGGCACCGCCGTGGTGAAAAGATCTCAGCTTCACCATTGCGTTAACTGCCGTTTCATTTTTTGCTTTTCATTTGTTTTCTGTGACTGAACAACAGAACATAGCACAGGTGCAGAGGTTTTATTACATTTCAACGGCATTTTGTTTTTTTTATATACAACCTATATCCACTTCGATTAGAAGATGTAGTAAATATATTGGACAATTGATTTAGTTAATTTGTATATAGGGAATCCCTACAGCGATTTATGTTGTCGTTTTCTTCTTTAAAATGCAATTTTTATTTGCTTTGACATAACGTTTGTAACGCCCATAAGGAGGCGTGTCCGGTATGGAAATATATATATGTTCCATGTCAGCATCACCGCCGGAGTCGATTTAGCCATGTTCGTCTGTCAGTCTGTCCGCACGATAGCGGTCGCAGTTTTGGATATATCTACTTGAAACTTTGGAAGCATGTTTTTCACTTCAAAAGTAAGAGCAAGTTCGAGAATCAGCCAATCGAACAAAAACTAGTCTGAGCTCCCATATAAGACAAAAAAAATAATAATAACTTTCCAACTTTTTTAAAGCTGTTTTCGATTGGAAATGTTTAGAAATGGATTTTCGACATGGTCCAAGCTTCCAAAACTACATATAAATGGGTCAAAATGGGGTCTTGAGACAAAATTTTTTTTTGGTGGATTTTATTGAAAATTTTTAAAAACGGCTTATGGTTGTGGTCCGAAGCTCAAAATATGGTCTTGAGACCAAATTTTTTTTGTTGAGGTATTTCTAAACTTCTACTGTGTGGGGGTATTTCCGTTTCGACATTACCGAAGATAGTCCACTCTCTAGTTTTGCATAACATTGTTTTTTATTTACAAAAACCGTGCATATTTCGCGCATATTTCGCCCCAGTTTCGTGCGTATTTGCTCTGTACACAGAGATAACTGTTTGCAGGAAATGTGTATTTATAGTCATAATATTGAGTCATCAATAAAAAAAACATAATTTAAAACTTTTAATCAGGAATATGAATTTTTCCTTTATATTCAGCCCTTTTAGTTATGACTAAAATCAATTCAATTATGATTTTTTCTTATTGGATCAATATTATGACTATAACACATAATGCCTGCAAACAGTTCTCTCCGTGTACTTTTTTTTTGTTAATCAAATTCATTTTATTTATTGGATCTTCTAAACACTTAGAACTTACAATAACACTGCGTTACAGTAGCCCAGAACTTGGGACGCCACCTATTACACGTTGTAGGTATGTCCAAGAAAATTACATCTGCGTACCAGAAATTTTGATTACACCCCCAAAATCTGAAATTAGAAGAGGAAAACCAATTTTTGTCGGTGTTACCCTATTTTTAAATATAACTTTGGAAGCGTGAGCTCGATATGCACAATCTATAGCTTGTTTTTAATTTTTGTATAAAAATAAGTATAGTGTTGAAAAAAATTCTTAAACCGAAAAAAACCGTTAAAATAAATGTCAAAAAATGGCGTCTGTCAGTAATAACTTCTGTGTTTTTCGCTATATAAATTAAAGTTATACACTGATTAAAGCGTCTCTTCTTTTCAACAAGCTAAAGCTTGTGCATATCGAGCTCACGCTTATAAAGTTATCATTAAAAATAGGCAACACCGACAAAATTTGGTTTTTCTCTTCTAACTTCAGATTTTGGGGGTGTAATCAAAATACCTGGTATGCAGTTATCATTTTTTTGGACATACTTATAACGTGTAATAGGTGGCGACCCAAGTTCTAGGCTTTTTTTTTTGTAACGCAGTGTAATTTTTAACGGTACAAATTTCACAATTTTTTTGTACTAGTTGACCCAATCCAACGAATTGGACAACACTGTGTACACTGAAAAAAAAGTGTACTCCAGTTAAGAAAAAATGCCTTAATCCAAAGAAAAAAGGGGAATGAAACAGCACTAAAGTCATGATAGCTTTGAAATTAGGGAACACTTTTACTTAAGATGAGTATATATTTTGACTTTAAATTTAATACTTATTTCTTTCATAACAGGAATATTTCTTTGAATTTAGTAAAAAGTTCTTTAATTCTAAGAAGTTTTTTCTTCGTTTTGACGACAAAAATTTCTCCCACAATTTTTTTTTATTGTATTTGTTCATTTTTTTATATTTTCTTTTTCTTTTTATTTTATATTTTTTAAATTCATATTTCATTTTATTAACTTAAATTAAATTTACAATTTATAGTGATAACAAATATGTAGTTGCGATTTCAATCAATGACGAGACCAATCAACAGACTGTGGTATAGACAGCATCATTGCGCTGGCGTCTAATTTTCACTACGTTTCACACCAGCGGCGGCGTTGGAGCAGTGGCTAGGACCTTTGCTTCCCGATCAAAAGGTATCAGGTTCGACTCTCGCTTGGGACAAGCAGAAATTTATATTCATGCCAAACTTTTTTTTTTATATCAATTCTATTTCTAGAAATTTCTCAAAATTTGGAAAACTACTTTAGACGTATACAAAACATTTTTATACCCCCACACTCACTGCACGCAGAAAAAAAACATGGTTGATCCAATCATATTTTAAGGGGACCATATTATGATTGGCGAAATGATTGCCACAACCATCGACATGATTGGAAACTGATCATGTACATGGTTGCAGCCAACAATCCACATGGTTGGAAACTGAACATGTACATGGTTGCAGCCAACCATCCACATGGTTGGAAACTGAACATGTGGATGGTGATCAATAAAACCCACTTTTTATGTTTATATGTATTTTATATATTTATTTATTAAAAGTTAAAATAAAATTGAACAATCACAATAAGAATAAAGTTACTTTTAGAAGGAGTATCAATTGTTATAGAGAATTTAATATCGTTAACGATTAGACAAATAATGCAAAATTAATATAAAACCAAAAACGTGTGGAACTTAACATATATACATTGCGTTAGCATATTCGATGGGCTGAGAGTGAGACAGGTTCAAGTTTCCTTTGGTCTTCTTGTCATAGGCCGAAATGACGCAGGTAGCAATGAAAGCAACGGCAACCAAAATTTGATATTAGTATACAAAAAATTACCATCGCACTAATACATACGTGACAACCAGGAAAGGAAAAACAGCTCAACCCAAATGTAATTTCCGTCCCTCTTGTCGACAATAATGCCAGCCGCATTTGTAATAAAAGCGAGTCCAAGATTTTGCACAGATTGTCAGCTACAAAGAATTTCACAATTTCCCCAGATGGATTGATGTTCCGCTGCATCCAACGCACTTTTGTTATGCTTCTGCGCGAAAATGTACACATAAATACACATAATTTTATTTCAATACTTACCATTATTGAAAAACAATTCGTAATTGTTTTCTTATTTGTGGACGCCCGCGCACGATGGTGTTAGTGATGTGCCGAATAATACTTGTCGAATACATTTACCAATCGAATAGTTATTTCTAAAATTATTCGATAATCGATACTCAAAGTTGTATTGATTTTTGCATAATCATTGACAAAAACAGGTCCAAGTGCAGTTTTTACGCGTACTTCTTGTCCCAGAAATTACAATTTTTTATAATAATGTCGAATATAGCGTATTGAAAATTGAAAAACATATATCACGCAATGTCGAATACCTAATGAGTATCTAAAATTAAGTCATCACTATTGCTAAATATCCAATCATAACATTTTTGTCACAATCATGTTTTTTTAGAATGGTTGAAATCAATCATATTATATTCTCTGGAATTATAATATGATCTCGGAAATCATTTAAATAGCATTAGTATTTTCATCACAACCATCTATGGTCGCTACAATCATAATATTATTATAGCGAAAAAGCAATGATCTCTGCAATCATGCTCCAACCATATTTTTTCTCTGCGTGTGTGGCAGGGTATACTAACTTTGTCACAACGTTTGTAACGCCCATAGGGAGGCGTGTCCGGTATGAAAAAGTATATATATTCTTGATCAGTATCACCTCCTGAGTCGATTTAGCGATGTCCGTCTGTCTGCCCGTCCGTCTGTCCGTCCGCACGATAGCGGGCGCAGTTTTGGAGATATCGACTTGAAACTTTTTTTACATGTTTTTCTCGTGAATACTGAGATCAAGTTCGAGAATCAGCCAAATCGGACAAAAACTGAGCGTGGCTCCCATACACCGAAAAAAAAGGTAAACATTTTTCAAGTCTTTTTTATTGTTGTATTCCATTGGAAATGTTTAGAAACGTATTTTTGACATGGTCCGAGGTTCCGAAGCCACATATATAAGGGTCTAAATGGGGTCCTGAGACCAATTTTTTTTTTTTTTTGGATTTGATTGGAAATTTTTAGAAATGGATTTATTGGTTTGGGCTCCAAAACCACCTATAATTGGCTCAAAATAGGGTCTTGAGACCACAGTTTTTTATGTTCGAGGTACTTCTTTCTACTGTGCGGGGGTATTTCAACTTCGGTATAGCCGAAGATAGTCCACTCTCTAGTTTTTTCCTTGTATTAAAAACGAATTTCTTTAAATAAAGTTAGAATTTACTAAAATTAGTAAAATCAGACATATGCTGCTGCTGCTGTGGTGCAGTGGTTAAGACCTCCGCTTCACTTTCAAAAGGTATCGGGTTCAACTCCAGCACGAGGTTTTCAAAAATTTATATTTATGCTAAATATTTGTTTTTTATTATTTAAATCAATTCTATTTTTGAAATACTCACTTTTTAAAAAAACCTGAATCTTACTTCCAATTTATAAAAATATCTTTCTTAAAAACAAAGATTTTTACTAAAAGTAAGTACTATTTTCTTTGAACTTAAAATAGGAAAATATTTATTAAAATTGAGGAATAAATACTAGAATTGAGGACACGTATACTAAAAACTAGTAAGAGAATTATCTTCGGTCTGACCGAAGCTATAATACCCTGCACATGCGAGTACGATACATTCTGAGACCATATGTTAGTAATTTTATCGAAAATCGGTATTTTATTGATAGTCTTTCGATATTTTATTCATAATTTTTCGATATTTTATCGAAATTTTTTGGTAATTTATCGTTTTTTTCGATTTTTTATCGATAATTTTTCGATTTATTATCGAGAATTTTTCGATTTATTATCGGGAATTTTTCGATAATCTATTGATAATTTTTCTATTTTTTATCGATAATTTAATGATAGTTTTTCGATTTTTTATCGATATTTTTTTGATTTTTTATCGATAATTTTTCGTTAATTTATCGATTTTTTACCGATATTTTATCGATCATTTTCTAAAATTTATCGAAAATTTTCCAATATTTATCGATAATTTTAGTTTCCTGATCCATTTAAAAATGTTGTTCCAATTCCATTTTGTTCCGGTCCAATTCCATTTCGTTCCGGTTTCATTCCCATTTCGTTCCCGACCTCATTTCCAACCCAATGCAAAAAACCGCATCCAAATCGGTTAAGTATTTCTCAAGATAAACGAAAATAATATAAAATTTGCGGCCATTTTGTATGGGTGGTAGGCGTGGCTCTTATCCGATGTTGCCCATTTTCAATACCGTCCAATCATTCGCCAAAATAAGAGGAATCCCAAAATTTGGGGTCGATAGCTCAAAAGCTACGACAGTTATCGTGCGACGGACAGACGGACAGACGGACAGACGGACATGGACTAATGGACTCAGGAGATGATGCTGATCAAGAATATATATACTTTTCCATACCGGACACACCTCCTTATGGGCGTTACAAACGGTGTGACAAAAACAATATACCCTTGGACACTAGTGTTCAGGGTATAAAAATATATTTTCCATATATTAAAAACGAATTGCTTTAAATAAAGTTCAAATTTACTAACAATTAATTTAAGGAATTTTTCCTAATTTTAAGGAATTATTCTTGAATTTAACTAAAAGTGCCTTAAAACGGAAATCACCGCCTCTTTAAAACAAATTTACATTTTTCTTTATTTTAAAGACTTATTAATTGTTAGTAAATTTGAACTTTATTTAAAGCAATTCGTTTTTAATATATGGAAAATATATTTTTATACCCTGAACGATATTTTTATAAATTGAAAGTAAGATTCAGGTTTTTTTAAAAAGTGAGTATTTCAAAAATAGAATTGATTTAAATAATACAAATATTTTGCATAAATATAAATTTTTGAAAACCCCGTGCTGGAGTTGAACCCGATACCTTTTGATAGTGAAGCGGAGGTCTTAACCACAGCAGCTGCTGATATGTCTGATTTTACTAATTTTTGTAAATTTTAACTTTATTTAAAGAAATTCGTTTTTAATACAAGGAAAAAAAAATGTTTTGTATACGTCTAAAGTAGTTTTCCAAATTTTGAGAAATTTCTAGAAATAGAATTGATATAAAAAAAAAAAGTTTGGCATGAATATAAATTTCTGCTTGTCCCAAGCGAGAGTCGAACCTGATACCTTTTGATCGGGAAGCAAAGGTCCTAGCCACTGCTCCAAGGCCGCCGCTGGTGTGAAACGTAGTGAAAATTAGACGCCAGCGCAATTATGCTGTCTATACCACAGTCTGTTGATTGGTCTCGTCATTGATTGAAATCGCAACTACATATTTGTTATCACTATAAATTGTAAATTTAATTTAAGTTAATAAAATGAAATATGAATTTAAAAAATATAAAATAAAAAGAAAAAGAAAATATAAAAAAATGAACAAATACAATAAAAAAAAATTGTGGGAGAAATTTTTGTCGTCAAAACGAAGAAAAAACTTCTTAGAATTAAAGAACTTTTTACTAAATTCAAAGAAATATTCCTGTTATGAAAGAAATAAGTATTAAATTTAAAGTGAGAGGCGGTGATTTCCGTTTTAAGGCACTTTTAGTTAAATTCAAGAATAATTCCTTAAAATTAGGAAAAATTCCTTAAATTAAGGAAAAAATTTGTCCTTTAATCAAGCAAAATTACTTGGTTTTAAAGCTGTTTTTTTTCAGTGTAGGTTTCGTTCATAGAGGCGTCATCAAGGCGATGTTGGCATCGTCCGGATGGGGTCATATGCGGTATGTTGGAATTGCGGGGCTATCTATTCAAATGCAATAGAAAAGTTACTCTTTAGACGTAGGGGTCGGGTGGGTCTGACCGAATTTCTAGCTAGAATATTTGGATGCAATTTAAGCTTATCTGCATATTTTGTTGTACGTTTGGGATCTTATCAAAAATTGTCGGTATTTGTAAATCTCGATATATTTGTGGATTTCTTATAAACCATGGGTCTCCAACGATTTGACGTAGAACTTTCGACTGCATTCTTTGTATTTTCTCAACATTTGATGGGGAAGCTGCTCCCCAGAGCTCAATTCCATATGTCCTTATGGGTTTAATCACACTTTTGTATAAAAGGATTTTATATGTGGTGTTGAGTTTTGATTGCTTCGAGAGGAGCCAATTTAGTTCGAGTTTTTTCAATTTGATTTGTGTAAGTTTGGCTTCGATGTGTTTTTTTCAAATGAGTCTACGATCGAGATGGATACCAAGGTAGTTGGTTTCACGACCCTGTGGTATTACATTACAATTTATTTTAAGGGTGGCGTAAGTATCTTTCCTTAGGGTAAAGGTTAGATGGGCGCTCTTAGACTCATTGATTTTAATTCTCCACTGATATAACATGTTTAACTACAATTTTTCTGTTTGTCAAGTACACCCAGAAAACAAAAACTGTTGGGGCAGCAGAATTTTCGGCCAACCGAATGCTAGCGGCTGTCACAACATCTACTTTCAGATGTTGCAGCATCTACTATCTGTTGTCCCAACATCTACTGTCTGACGCAGCAACATCTCTCTGATACTGCAAAAAGAATGTCAAAAATAATGCTAACGTGTAAGAGCGAGACAACAATTTACTTAAATTGTGCAAATGAAAAAAAATATACAAAAAAAAGTATTACGAAAAAGAATGTAAGAAAAAGAAAGCAAATGTGTTTGATGTTGTCTTGAAAAACTAGAGAAATAATTTTATAATTTAATTTCATATATAAACACAAGACTTTTAATGCGAAATAATTCTCAATTCTTACACGAATTTGATGGGCAACATACTTTTTACTGCAAATACATATGGTGTTTTATATCCACAATTAATGCGCTTTCATAAAACGCAATATTTAATTATTTCATTCAATTCGCAAAAAATTTTAAATGTTGAAATACGTGTTTTTCGGAAGTTAACAAAATAGAAACTATTCCGCACTATTTTTCGAAGCATAAAACACTTCTTTTTGTTTGCAATTCATTATAGTTTAATCATAATTAGGTTTTAAAAATATTTTCTAGATGCGTAAAAGATAAACAAGATGGATGCATAATAGTGATGGGTGATATACTAAAGGGGATGCCACACCGGCGTCAATTGACGCTGACAAATTTTTGTTGTTTGCCAAATTAAAATTTTTGTGGTTTGGCAAAATTAAAAATGAACACTAATTGAAAGAGCGAGTGAATATTTTTTCAAAAGAGTGTTATTTTATTTGCTAAATTTGTTAACGAAATACGTAATGTAATTAAAGGACGCTATTACAAATGAATATTTTAATGAAATATTTTATGAATCAATTTAAAACATATTGATCTTCATCGTTGAAAAAAAGAAATTGTGTGTACATATTGACTAAAATAATCTCTATGGCCCCGAAATTGTCCAAAAAAACTTCGATTACCCCCATATACATAAGCGAAATTCTCGCATACTAGACATCGCATACGATAAATCGTAAGTGTAGACCACTTATGTATAGCAACCTTTTTGTGACATAAAGATAAAAGGTGTCACGCATCAAAAAATTACTCTGGTGAGTAAAAATTCAAATAAATAGGGGTCAAAGGATGCCTGTGTGGCATGGGCTTAAGCCTTTAACTATTTTTCTGAATTAGTTTGCAGCCTTTGCTGGTCAAATGTTTATTTTTGTGAATTTTGATAAAATAAACTTTGATTAAAAGGAAGAAATCAATAAATAAAAACACAAAAGTTAAAATAAAAATGGATTTGCAACACTGTGGTCTTTTGCTTCCTGCATGGCATCACTGTTAGTTGTCACGACTCACAAGCGAATTCAGTTGCTACACGCGAGCGTGGATTCGGTTGTGGTAGCTTTTTTATTTGAAATGTTCTGTCAGCTGAAAAAAGTGTCTGCTTCAATCTACTATTCTGTTGTTATATCCGAATTGCACATTTTAGCGTTTCTTCTGGTATTACAAGCGAATTTGGGTCTCTCTCAAGCGAAAACTAGAGCTGCAGACGAATATTTGTTACCACAACCTCGCGCCAAGCGATTATTTTTTTGTGTGTAGTTGTCAAGCAAAATGATGAGTAGTGGGTTAAAATTTGACCAGGTTGCGAGCTGCGGTAACGGATAATTTGCAGTTGGGGGGTTTGGAGTAAATACATTTTGTAGGTGACTTGAAAAAGCAGTACCATTCCGGCATCACTTCTAGCCCAGTCTCCGTTTGGTAAACGAATTGGCGATTCTTCAATAATGGGTCGTTTTAAATTTTTTGTTGAGCTCGTCGGTGTAAGCTTTTCCATGAAATGATGCAGATCATTCTCGTTTTTCGCCTTAAGTTCATTTTGGAGTTTTCGTGTAATGAGGGTCACCTTTTTTTCATTAGGTTATCTGAACTTTTGCCAATCACACCTTATTGATATGCACTCTTAACAGAAAAGCAGCTATATTTTGTGCTACAAATTCCTTTTTTGGGTAGTGGTATTGATGTCCGTGTACTAATGTCAATATCAGAAGTTCAACGAATTTAAAAACTATAGTTATCGGTAATGCAGTCTCAAAGAGAGTGCATTACCGATTCTCGAATTTGATCTCAGTTTTGAAGAGTAAATCATGTACCCAAATTTTCAAGTCAATATCTCCAAGACTGCGACAGCTGATAGCTGCCATGTAACGAAAAAAATTTCAACATTGTTCAAATCTTTATACCCCCACACTCACTGTGGCAGGATATACTAACTTTGTCACAACGTTTGTAACGCCCATAAGGAGGCGTGTCCGGTATGGAAAAGTATATATATTCTTGACCAGCATCACCTCCTGAGTCGATTTTGCGATGTTCGTCTGTCTGTCCGTCCGTCTGTCCGTCCGCACGATAGCGGTCGCAGTTTTGGAGATATCGACTTGAAACTTTGGGTACATGTTTTTCTCGTGAATACTGAGATCAAGTTCGAGAATCAGCCAAATCGGACAATAACTGGGCGTGACTCCCATACACTGAAAAAAAATTTTTACATTTTTCAAGTCTTTTTTATTGCTGCATTCGATTGGAAATGTTTAGAAACGTATTTTTGACATGGTCCGAGGTTCCAAAACTATTTATTGGTGGCTCAAAATGGGGTCTTGAGACCACATAATTTTATGTTCGAGGTACTTCTTCCTACTGTGTGGGGGTATTTCAGCTTCGGCATAGCCGAAGATAGTCCACTCTCTAGTTTTTTTATGTATTCGATTGGAAATGTTTAGAAATGTATTTTTGACATGATTCGAGCTTCGAAATCCACATATAAAAGGGTCAAAATGGGTTCTTGAGACTCACCTTTTATTTTTGGATGTGGTCTGCGGTTCCAACCTCAACTTAGTGGGTCAAAATGGGGTCCTAGACAAAATTTGTATGTTCGTGGTACTTCTTAATGGGTCATTTTGTGTGGGGGTGTTTCAGCTTCGGCATAGCCGAAGATAGTTCTTGGTAACATTTACTGTGGAGTGGCCCAATTCGAGATCAAATACTTAAGGCAGTGAGAGTTTCCTTAGTGCGGCAACATTCCCATAGCTTGATTGCTTGTTGCTACAAACTCGTTTGTTATCTGAGAATATCAACGTAGCTGATTGAGTAAGTCGACTTCATATTAGTTAATTCAAGAGAACATGTCATTGTTTTACTTGTGGTTGGATTGGCTGCATTTCTGGCAACGAGTGTGTTATGACAGTGCTCAGACAGCCGAAATGTTGAGGAAATCTAAGATTAATTTCTTTTGCACTCTAATTGAAAACAAATGTAGGTTAATAGCTATGCAGATAAGTGGTAGGTATTCCAGTTGCTTGTGCTTTGATACAATATGAATTCAGTAAATAAATAAAAGGGAAGACATTTGACAATAAAAGCTAAAAGCAGTTATTTTGATCACAAACAAATGAGGCGCAGATTACGTCGAATCAAAATTGAAATTCACTAAGTACATTAGTTTTCTTCAGCACCTAGTGAATTTCTATTTTAATTCGACGTATTAAATGAAGAGTTTTCTCTTTTTATTGGGACGCCTATTGATTCAATTGTACGAATTTTGATCATAGTTTAAAGGGATGCATAATTAATATTATAAGAATTACTATTTCTCTGTCTTTATGTAATTTTTTTTATAAGTTTCAACTATTATTTTAATAGTCCAAAACTATTGTGTGGTATGATTCCAGACATTCTGTGATTTTCTTCTTACAAAAAGCTTAATTCAAAACTCTACAGGGTGTCTACTGGACTCTACAGGTTGTGCTTCAGCAGCTATAAGGAGAAACACGTTTACACAATTATCTCGTAAACGGTGCAACCCATTTTGAAGAGAATTACACCGCCTACTTTTTAAGTTAATTGGGTAGTATACTGGCCGTCAATAGACTTCTAACCGCTGCACATTGAGCGATTAATTCATTTTCGTTATTTTAAGTTTCACAATAATTACACTGTTCAACAGCTAAAATAGCTCAAGAGATTTAATAGTTGATTTTATATAATTAAGCCACGCTGAACACGACTGCGTCCTCAGTTTTTCTCCAGCACGTCATAATTTCGCCATAATCGCGATTTTTTTTCAACTAATTTTTATACCCCCACACACACTGTGGCAGGGTATACTCACTTTGTCACAACGTTTGTAACGCCCATAAGGAGGCGTGTCCGGTATGGAAAAGTATATATATTCTTGATCAGCATCACCTCCTGAGTCGATTTAGCGATGTCCGTCTGTCTGTCCGTCTGTCCGTCTGACCGTCTGTCCGTCTGTCCGTCCGCACGATAGAGGTCGCAGTTTTGGTAGATATCGACTTGAAACTTTGGGTACATGTTTTTCTCGTGAATACTGAGATCAAGTTCAAGAATCAGCCAAATCGGACAAAAACTGGGCGTGGCTCCCGAAAAAAAAGGTAAAAATTGTTGAAGTCTTTTTTATTGTTGTATTCGATTGGAAATGTTTAGAAATGTATTTTTGACATGGTCCGAGGTTCCGAAGCCACATATATAAGGGTCTGAATGGGGTCTTGAGACCAAAATTTTTTTTTTGGTGGATTTGATTGGAAATTTTTAGAAATGGATTTTGGACATGTTCCGTGCTCCAAAACCACCTATAATTGGGTCAAAATAGGGTCTTGAGACCACATTTTTTATATTCGAGGTACTTCTTCCTACAGTGTGGGGGTATTTCAGCTTCGGTATAGCCGAAGATAGTCCACTCTCTAGTTTTTATATAAAAATGCATATGTTACAAAAGTTTATTTCATGCAAAAAAAATTTTTGAAAAGTTTAAAAAAATGGTAAGTTTTTGTGTATATGGAGACTATTTGTTGCGTTTTAATTTTTACTAAGCACCGTTCTTAGAATTTTCGTAAAGACTAAACATTATTGTACATTTTTCTGCCGTTGTAAAGATATGAAGTTAAAGGGAATTGCGAAATTATTTGTGTTTGGATTAGAGTGGTTCCGTTTCCGTTTAGCTTAAAAAGTCCGAACAAAATTTGGGGCGGATCGGATAACGTTTAGGGGTAGCGCTTTAATTTCAAAGGAGCAAAAAAACAGGCCAAAACGAGTTAACATTTTAATGGGGCAAAAATATAAAATGGTATTTAACCAAAAAAATATGAGGCCAAAATTACTTTTTAATCGTTTTAAATCTTAAAGAAAAAAGAGTAAAAAACAAGTTTTTTAAAATATAACACTTTAACCGACTAAAAAGCAGAAAATAAATTTCCTTTAAATTAATTTCAGCAATTTCGATTTAAAATTAAGGGTTTTTGGGTACTTTCCTCCGAATATCATTGCAGATTTTAAAGTCGCCAAAAACCCTTAATTTTAAATCGAAATTGCTGAAATTAATTTAAAGGAAATTTATTTTCTGCTTTTTAGTCGGTTAAAGGGTTATATTTTAAAAAACTTGTTTTTTACTCATTTTTATTTTCCTCTTTTTTTTTAAATAGTTTTTCTCCCCCCTTTTTTACTCTTTTTCCCCAATGCTAGCCTAAGTAAAAATTTCAGTCCTGATGCTTAAAAAATACGAAAGTTAGAACTTTAAATTGGCTCCTTCACGCTCCCTTTTGCCCCCACACCCCCCTTTCCAAAGGGTATAAGAAATCATTGTAGCTTGAAGGAATCGGAAGTTATGCCATGTTTAAAAAAAAGGGGTTTGAGTCCCGCCACGGCCCCCTACGCCTCTGATGGACACCAAATGCATTGTCACCGGAGTTCTATCAGTGTTCCAAATTTCAGCTCTCTAGCTCATGTGGAATTGTATGAAAAAGCTCGCCGCAGATTTGAGGATATATATATATATTATATATAGTCCACCCAAAGCAAGTTAATATAAGGGTTATAAAAAACCATTTGAATTTTGAATTTGTTTATTTATCAAAAACACAAACCAAAAATAATTTATTGCTTGAAACACTAGATGGAGCTGGTATATTTTCATATCAAACAGGAAATGAAGGAATTTTCATGTGTCAAAAATCTAATACTATAACCTTTTTTTATATTTTTATGAAAAAAGCAAGTACAACAAATCAAAATTTGGACATTGCGCTTTTGTGCACACGAAATAAGTCCTACTGTGGACATAGAACTTTCTTATTTCCTTGTTTTTAACCACTTCCGGGCAGACTTTCACAAACCACAATAGCCTATTCGATGCAGCTTCTTCTCAGGAACCCAAAAATGCCAAAAACTCGATTTTCATGAAAACGGACATAGGATGGTTGTGCTTTAAGGTATCGATATATAAGTCGGCTTGACCGACTGAAACTTACTCACTTGTTTATAATTTAGACCAGTCGCACTCGTGGTGAAACTCCTGGACCATTGATGAAATCGCTGGCCAAGAAGTGGTCCTCACAAATGCGCGCACAATTAGCAAAATTAATTCCGCACTGGTCGACCCACCGCTTCCTCATATGTTCCACTTTTGAAACCTTAAAAAAATATCGTTTTTTGTTTTTCTTCGCAGTTTTTCACAGAGCACAGTATAGCAGTACCTGCATCAGCTTCAAATTCGAACCAGCCTTCACGGCCTGATTTGTCAAAATCAGCTGATGTTCAAATTAAAGCTATGAAAAATTTGAATTTTTGTAGTCGGCTTTTTTCGCCGTTGAACGGCAAACGAAAATTTCTAAATGAGTTGAATTAAGTGTTCTTTGTGCTAAAACTATGAAGAAAATCAGAAAAAACGGTACTTTTTAAGGTGCCAAAAGTGGAACATATGAGGAAGCGGTGTGTCGACCAGTGCGGAATTAATTTTTTTAAGGGTATTCAGAAGTAGTCACATAAAGAATCATAAACAAATTTATGACAAATTTATGTTTATGTTTATGACAAATTCATGTTTATGACTACTTGTGAATACCCTTAATGAAAGTTTTTAATGAAAATAGAAACAAAATTGTTCTCGAGTACCAAAATAAAAATTCCGGTTACGTAGGAACATTGTTGCCATCTTCGCTTGACACTATGGTGTTGTTCTTCTTCTTCCTGTCAGCTGTTTCTCGCTTTTGACAAGTCTGGCACCCGAGGCATGCGGATGCAGGTACTGCTATACTGTGGCACAGAGCACACTTTACGCAACCCATTTCAAAATTTTCGTTTGTCGCTCAACGGCGGAAAAAACCGACTATAAAAATTAAAATTTAGCATAGCTCTAATTAACATCAGCTGATTTTGATCCATTTAGAAGTACCTCGAACATAAAAAAATTAGTCTCAAGACCCCATTTTGAGCCATTTATAGCAGTTGTGGTAGTACTAATGATATTAGTGTTGTAGGGAAGTGCTTCGTTGGGTTCCGTAGAGACACCCATTTGTTTTTTCATAATTTCTGGAAATTTTCCTATTTAAGCTTGGGGTACTACTATATCTTCTATGATTAAAAAATTAACCTGCTCGTATTCTATAAGGTCATCAATGTCATCTACCTCTTGGTCTGCCTCAATTTGGTATTCAAGACCTTCTTGATTAAGTGAAGGTTCGTTTTGAGCTAAATGATTGTTATATGTGTAACCTTGGCCGACTTGTTGTTGCGTTGACCATCGATTACGAAAATTTTTACTTTGGGATGGGCCACTTTGGTTTTGTTGGTATTGTGTGGGCTGTCTAAAACGTGATGATTGGTCTACGTCCATCTTTTGCACCGGTTCTTGTTTAGGTGGGGCTCCGCTAGAGGGTCCCTGTTGTCTATTAAAATAAGGATTCTTTCCCTGTTGGCTGTAGCCATTGTCCCATGACGTACTTTTTCCTCTGACTTGTTGCCTATGTTCGTTCTTCTGAGCCCTTTCCTCTACACTCCTAGCTAAATTGCTGGCAAACGTGTAACGTTCGTGGTTGGATTCCACTTCTTGGGCTAAGGCCAAAGCGGAAGGAAGATCTTTTGATCTTGCTGAGAAAAGAACGTCACTCAATGACTTCCTTGTTCCCGAAATGAATACACGTAATGCGTCCATTCTGTATTTTTCATTAAGCGACGCAGCCACGATATTGTCGTAGGTCATGATCGCTTTGTTCGTAAGCAATGTAAGTTTTTTCTCTACTTCGTCGTAGTACTGCAGTAGTGTCATATTTCCCTGTCTTAGCGTCGACATTTCTTGTTCTATTAAGTATATTGGGCGTTTGTTCGCGTATGTAAAGTCAAGCCTGTTTATTATGGCCTTGAAATTTAAAGGGGTATTAAATGATGCCAGTACCATGTCAGCTGGCCCCTTAATTTTATTTCTCATTATACCTAAAGCCTGATAATGTTTGGAGCTGCCGTCATATTTTTCATAGATCTTGTAAGCGGTGTGTGCCGCTTTCCTCCATGAGACGTATGTCTCGTGTTTTCCCTCAAAGTCTGACAAGGATTTCACAATGTCTAATGTTTCATTGCACTCGACCTCTGTTCGAATTCCTGCGTCCAAGTAAGTTTCTACCTCGGGAGTACTGATATTAAGATTGTCGAAACGTCTGTTTATAGTCTGTAATTTTGTATTAAAATTTCTTTCCTGCAAGGCAAGCGCGCTGGTAACAGCGGCTTCTATTACTTCCTTCAATTGTTCTGGGGTCACTGCCATATTTGCCTTTAATTTGCAGTCTGTACTGTCTCAACTCACTTTTTCGAATTTTTCTAGCAAATCTTCTATATTGCTCTCACTCATATAAGACGTTTCATTTACCCGTGCTTATTATATTTTAGACGACACACAAAGATTGAGGATTTAATTTTTGTAAAAAAATTTGTTCGCGAAAAATATTTTCAAAATTATATGACAATGAGCGTTCCACTTACATGCCCTTATTTAATTCTATATATTTAATAAATATAAATTTATGCTGCTGCTGTCGGTGTTGACGCACTGCTTCAGTTGCTTTATTTCTTATTTTACTCGGTCGCTGCCGTCGGTGTTGACGCGCTGGTTCAGTTGTTGTATTTTTATTTCATAACGTCGCTACCGTCGGTGTTGACGCGCTGCTTAAGTTATTGTATTTTTATACCCCCACACTCACTGTGGCAGGGTATACTAACTTTGTCACAACGTTTGTAACGCCCATAAGGAGGCGTGTCCGGTATGGAAAAGTATATATATTCTTGATCAGTATCACCTCCTGAGTCGATTTAGCGATGTCCGTCTGTCTGTCCGTCCGTCTGTCCGTCTGTCCGTCTGTCCGTCTGTCCGTCTGTCCGTCTGTCCGTCTGTCCGTCCGCACGATAGCGGTCGCAGTTTTGGAGATATCGACTTGAAACTTTTTTTACATGTTTTTCTCGTGAATACTGAGATCAAGTTCGAGAATCAGCCAAATCGGACAAAAACTGGGCGTGGCTCCCATACACCGAAAAAAAGGTAAAAATTTTTCAAGTCTTTTTTATTGTTGTATTCGATTGGAAATGTTTAGAAACGTATTTTTGACATGGTCCGAGGTTCCGAAGCCACATATATAAGGTCTAAATGGGGTCTTGAGACCAATTTTTTTTTTTTGGTGGATTTAATTGGAAATTTTTAGAAATGGATTTTGGACATGGTCCGAGGTTCCGATGCCACATATATAAGGGTCTAAATGGGGTCTTGAGAACAATTTTTTTTTGTTGGATTTAATTGGAAATTTTTAGAAATGGATTTTGGACATGGTCAGGGCTCCAAAACCACCTATAATTGGCTCAAAATAGGGTCTTGAGACCACATTTTTTTATGATCGAGGTACTTCTTCCTACTGTGTGGGGGTATTTCAACTTCGGTATAGCCGAAGATAGTCCACTCTCTAGTTTTTATTTCATAACGTCGCTGCCGTCTGTGTCGACGCGCTGCTTCAGTTGTTGCATTTTTATACCCCCACACTCACTGTGGCAGGGTATACTCACTTTGTCACAACGTTTGTAACGCCCATAAGGAGGCGTGTCCGGTATGGAAAAGTATATATATTCTTGATCAGTATCACCTCCTGAGTCGATTTCGCGATGTCCGTCTGTCTGTCCGTCTGTCCGTCTGTCCGTCTGTCCGTCTGTCCGTCCGCACGATAGCGGTCGCAGTTTTGGAGATATCGACTTGAAACTTTGGGTACATGTTTTTCTCGTGAATACTGAGATGAAGTTCGAGAATCAGCCAAATCGGACAAAAACTGGGCGTGGCTCCCATACACCGAAAAAAAAGGTAAAAATTTTTTATTGTTGTATTCGATTGGAAATGTTTAGAAACGTATTTTTGACATGGTCCGAGGTTCCGAAGCCACATATATAAGGGTCTAAATGGGGTCTTGAGACCAATTTTTTTTTTTTTTTGTGGATTTAATTGGAAATTTTTAGAAATGGATTTTGGACATGGTCCGGGCTCCAAAACCACCTATAATTGGCTCAAAGTAGGGTCTGGAGACCACATTTTTATATGTTCGAGGTACTTCTTCCTACTGTGTGGGGGTATTTCAACTTCGGTATAGCCGAAGATAGTCCACTCTCTAGTTTTTTTTTGAGTTGATTTTTTCGGGAAACGAAGGTAACGATTACTCCGTTGGGCGCCAATTAAGAAGTGCCATGTTGCACAAAATAAAAACAAAGTTCCGTTCTTTGCTCGACGACCGAGCTATTTAATATCCTAAAATCAACTAACTACTAAGGACAAAATTACTTAAAACTAGACCTAGCCATGTGCCCTAAAACTGCTGCTCTCCCGCATCGAACGTGGTGTCAAACTGCAGATCCCCCACGTTGCACATGTGTCGTGGATCGCGCCAGTGACGTCAACATTATTGTCAACGCGAAGTATTGATTGCTGGTGTGGTCTCCGCAATACTTGCAGATGGTGCACAATGAGTGGTATTTATGTGTGGTATACGCAATGACTGCTGATGGTGCGCAGTATCGATACCTGCTATGCCTGTTTACTTTAGCAACTACTTTGTTGGTGGGTGATCATATTAACTTATATATATATATAGTCCACCCAATGCAAGTTAATATAAGGGTTATAAAAACAAGTAAACTTTTTACGA
Source organism: Heteromyza rotundicornis (assembly GCA_951394025.1). NCBI lineage: Eukaryota > Metazoa > Arthropoda > Insecta > Diptera > Heleomyzidae > Heteromyza > Heteromyza rotundicornis. The sequence goes on from OX596012.1 coordinate 44,413,776, forward strand.
TAGGAAGTAAAATTCATCACGCTACCCTTGAAACATTGTTTGAAAAAATTCATAATATAGAGACAAAAACGCATGAAAGTTAAATTCAAAAAATGTTAAGCTAAAAAAAATGTTTTTAAAATGAAAATATCGGGGTTTGTTTTAGTCTGTTTTAGTTTTAGTCCGAGATGAATTTACATCATATTCAATGAAAAATGCAAAAATGCGATTTAAACGGTGCATTTTTTAGTGTCGAACGGTGTAATAGAAGTTATAATTTATTTTTTTCTTCAGTTGCATGAAAAAAACTTACATCATACGTTTTTCTTTTTATCAAAAAAAAAATTGTAAAAATCCTGAGGACGGGATGCAAGAATGAAAGCAAGGGATTACCTTTCGCGATTAAATTTCTAACTGGTACCTATATTCACTAGCTACTAACTTATCCAATTCAAAGTAGTTAATAAATTTAGTAAGAATATCAATATGATAATTTTCTAAATTGAACAATTTCTGAAACCCCCGCCCCCTATCCGAAAAAAACCTATGTCGTGTTTTTCGATCACAATTGACAGAAATGTGAATGTATTAAGAAATGGAATGTTTACATAATACCGTTTGTTTTTGGTAGGTTTGTATAAAAATGATAAAATGTTGTCAATTTTCGACCAAAACGCAACTTTTTAAAAAATTCTCAAAATTCAGGAGAATTTTCTAACAACTTTCTTTTTTCAAAGCTCCTTTTATAAAAGCGCACTTTTTGCACCACAAAAAAAAAGTTCGAAATGTAGGTATATGCTTTTTCAACCAGGATTTTCTCGAAGTGTGCTTAACGGATTAAAGGGTCCTGCTAGGCATTCAAAAGGAACTGAGCCACTGTAAATATAAAAAAAAAAGATATAGAAAAATATAAAAATTTAAAAGTATGGATAAAAATAAAAAATTTCCACCACGGATTTGGTGACCGAGAATCCAAACCCTACACATTATTTACTTTTATTATTTTGAAATTTCAATTAGTTTTATTTTTAGGGCCAGTATGCAGATACGAAAAAAATTCAGCTCCCATAAGCAAACCTATATAAAAAACGAAGCGAATAACAAACAAAATTTCCATTCCTGTTAGCGTATGCAGCCAAAGCACAAAAATAATTTTTTTTGAGTACTTTGGAGAGATTTTGTGACAATCCCAAAGCGGAATTAATGGAATGAACTTTATGTTGCTTTGCAAACAATTTATATTAGCCCCACAATCACTCAAAATAATTTTTCCACATTTATTCACATTTGTATAAAACTTTATTTACAAAATTCAGAAATTGAAATGTCAAAAAATATTTCGCTCTATACAAAACAAAATATAACATTCTCCAAAACGGAATTCTGCCGTATCTGCTAACCGCGCTTTATGTGTTAACTATATTAGTACACATTTTTTATGAGACCCCCGGAAATTGTTTCCTAAGTACACTCAAAGAATTTTTTCGTTCGTAAGAAACGAAAAATTAGACAAACATACATTCGTTTGTTGTTTCGTTTGCGACCAACGCTTAATAAACGAAAAAAATAAGTTCCGCACACACACAAAGCATATATCGAATTCCATTTTAGCAATGTAAACGTTTATTAGAAACTAGCATATACCCACAGCTTCGCTCGCAATAATTTTGTATTTTCATGTTAATGTATAAATGTTATATGTATTATTTAAGCAACTGAAATAAAGAATAATTTTGCCAGTCATCCCTCTGCCCATTCACAACCCGGCACCAAATCCAAAATTTCAGCGAAATCCCTTAAATAGGACCCAAATTACAGAGCTTTAAAAATTTTAAGCCGTGGCAGTGGGCGGACTGCAAATTTTCAGAACATGTCACACTCATTACCCAAAACCACATATAAAATCGGTTAAACACTGCAGGAATTATAGCATTTTAGAATGATATTTGCTACGCCCACATCAAACGCGAACTCTATGTCGATGCCAATGAAATTACCTACATTTTGATCGGTGAGGTATTTCTTGAGTTATAAGTAAGGCATTCAATCCCGGGATTTAGGGTTTTTAAATTATAATCCCGGGATTGGTTCGGGATTTTCCAATTAAATACAATAGTTAATATAAAATTAAAGAAAAAATTGTTACTTTAAGTTTAATTCGACAAAAAAATATTACATTAAACCAAACAAAAAATATTTCAAATAAATATAGTCAAACAAAAAGTAATTCTTTTTAAATTAGCTTGATCAAACAAATTATTGAAAAAAATTTTGTAAATTTTTGTGTGCGTAGCACTAAATCTACAAAAGTCGATTTTTTAATTTACCAATTAGATTGAAAGTAAATGCACGGCTTTATTTTTGTGGAAAAACGTCAAAAATATCTTTAAAAATGCATAAAAAATGCTTTTTTTTAATCCCGAGATTCCGGACTCAAAATCCCGGGTTTCCGGGATTGAGAAAACGTCCGGGATCCCGGGATTTCGGGATTCGGGATCCCAGGATTGAATGCCTTAGTTATAAGGGAACAACCCCACATACATACATACTAAGCATGTCAATCCCGGGATCCCGCCTCTTTGTTAGTCCCGAAAATCCCGGGATTATTCATTTGGTTTTAATGAAAAAATGTAAATAAAATGAGCTAAAGGTTGATTGATATACAAGTACATAAACTATATAAGTTATATAAAAATATACAATACGCATTGCAGATAGCATCAACGCATGAAGGAAATTAAAGACTACTTTCATTACATCAACAAATTTAGGGCAAAAAAAGTTCCAAACTGTTTGCAAATTAGTAGACTATAAAGCGCTCAAATCCATTTTGTTTTAATAGAAATCAAAAAATTTGAATGGGATCAAAAAATACATCGAACTTCGTTCGGGACATGAAATACAAGTTCCAGTTCCGTATATTAAAATGTATGACAAAATATTCCATTCAAGAGTTGGTCGAAAAATGTGGACAAACGACAAATTTTTACAATAATTTTATTCTGACCGGAAACCCATGATTCCAAAGACGAAATCGATTCCAATCAGTATTTTATTTACATATTTTAAAGTTATTCAAACTTTGCTCTAATATTCCGAATCAGAGGTGTAAAAAATTCAATTTCAAAAATATCCAATAAAAACCTTAAATATTGTTAGATTTTTTGCACAATTACAAAAATATTATAGTATGGGTATATTAAAAGCTATTCAATTCGATGTAATATAACATTTTTATACAAATTTTTGGTTGAATTGAAAAAATCCAAATCCCTGGACTAATCCCGGGATCCCGGGATTGCATTTTTAAATCCCGAAAATCCCGGAATTGGCAAAGGTCTCGAAAATTGACATCCCTAATACATACATACATATATACATAGTAAAGATTTTCGGCAAAACAACTTAATTTGCAGCAAATGTTTTTTGTCTGTTTTTTTCGTTTGAGTGTACGTTCCTGTTAAAATTCCTAAGTTCAATATCAGCGTAATTTCATAAACTATTTTATTGATCACGTTACGTTAAAAGTAGAACCCATACGCCTCAAAAGATTCGTTCGAATGTATTTGAGAAATGATAAATGAACTTTTTAAATGTATGACCTAATTATGTGCATAAAAAACCTCTGCCGAAATACTGTATGCAGTAAACACGCACAAAACTTACTAAAATCACAGCTAGAGTAAATGTCCTTAGCTTGCCTTTCGGCAAACTGGTGTCAACACACATAAATAAAACGAATTAATGCAAATAATAAAATATACTATACCATCGTACATCACACCATGCTGAAGCGTTCTTTGTAAATAACACTGCAACAAGTCGCATGCCACATGCGAACAGAGGAGAACGGAAATGCGTGCCTTTGCTCTTACCACTCAATGCGGCCCTTATTTGCGTTTGAGGTTAGTTTTTTCAACTTCAGTCGTATTTATTCAACTGAACTCATGCCAGCCAAATTGAGACTGCTTGGACAACATTAAGATGACTACAATTTATAAGCAAATGAAAGAAAAACAAAACACTTGCTTTGAAAAAGTGGAGGTGGCCTCGTAAGTATAGAACCTCTAGTTTAAGTATGAATTGTGTTAGCTTAAAAAGCCTCCTCCGCCAAGTTTATATTACCCGCGTTATTCCATTCCATATAGTTTTTTCTTTTTTTATAATTTCTGGCGACTGGTATAGTGTGCACTACTATTCCAGTTACACTACTTGACTCACCTGGAAATTCATTCATTTGAATAAATTACTGGAAAGTCTGGACATTTGTTTTGACCACTTCAGTTGCTATGGTTGTACATCATATACTTTGGTCAAGAGAATGAGAGACGACAAATTATTACCATACTTGCTATTTCAACCCTAACAGCAAAACCTTTGACACGTAAAAAAAAACTTTTACGAGGATTTAACCCTCTGCTGTGGTACAGGGTGTGGATCCCTGGACACTTTATATTGTGGATATTGGCCATTTTTTAATAGTACCTTTCAGTGATGCAAAATTGTAACTTTTCAGACGTAGGGGAAGGTGCTGTACCTCGGTCCGATTGTACCCTGGGCAAAGAGACGTTTTTCGGTTTAACATACAAAAAAATGTTTTTTAATAATATATGTTTCTCTTCTTCTCCGTATGTTTTAGTTTGAATTTGTTCATGTAAATCATAATGTGTAAAAGAAAAATTGAAAAAACAGTTTCCGGGTTTAAAGTAATTTAAACATTATTTTGCTAAATTTAGTTTTTACATACATTTTTGACTTTTTGATTATTCATTGTATACATCACATAAATTTGCTTAATTATTTATAATTACTGTGTTAATTTTTTGATCAGTAATTTAAAGTGAAATTAAAGAAAAATGTGTTTATTGTTCAAGTCATGTGAATGTTTTTTGGATTTATTTTGTTTCTGGAATCACTAAAAATGTATGTTAAAAATTAAATAGCTAACACAGCACAAAAGAACAATGAAAACACACCATTTTAGAAAGGCCCTATGCTCCTGAAGGAGTTACAAGAATCAAAGAAGAAGAAAAACTGTTAGGTGAAAACCGAATTTCACATAGCTGAAAAGATATCGAATATTCCCTGAAAATCTGAATCGACCCTCATAGGTCCCACTCTATTTTTCTGTAACTTCGATAGTGTTTCCTCAATTTTAAAAGTGTTATGGAAAGATATACCTTTACAAAAATGTATATGATCTTCAACTTCAAAGTTAAGAATTTAAGTTATTCTTATTCTACGCACATTTTCCTATATTAAAACCAATTTTTATCTAAGTGCTTCTCAAAAAAAACCTGCATATTTCGAACAAACTAAATTTTTTATTTTGTTTTGAATTTTACAAAAATTTTTTCATCATTTCATTAATCCTAAAAATAGGTGCGACCTAAAAATCAGTATTTCTTTTAAATAATTACAGAGTTTTAGTGTAAATAAGGAAAGAAAAAACCAATTTTCTCCATACAAAAAATAGCCACCCTAATGCATATGTGAGTGGCATTAACAGTGGTTTAAATCCATTCGTCGAATGAAAATGGAAATTTACTAATACATTTGTATTTGTTTTACTGCAATCGTGGACCGCAAAAAAGCCTGGAAAAATTCTTCGTCTCAAATAAAAGTTAACTACACTGAGAGGAAAATGTTTTAAAATTAAACAAAAATGTTTTAAAATTGAACGATTTTGTTTTTAAAATAGAGCTTTGTACAGATTTGTTCAATTTTAAAACACGTGTGCTAAAATCAAATTTTAAAACGCAAATGTTCAATTTTAAAACATTTTTTTCAAAATAAGAACATTTTTTTTTTGTTTTTTTTCTCTGCAATTATTTTATTTATTTATATTTAGTTAACTTTTTATTTTCTCAAATTCGAGATCGGGATTCGAACCCACGCCTACGGAGTTTACTTTGATTTTTTTAAACATACTATGATTTTTTGAAATACAAAATAACAGCAGTATTATCAATTTCAAACGACTAACGAAAGAGCAAGACGATTGAAATTGAAAGCATTTGTTTTAAAAATGAAAACATAAATGTACCGCAGAAAAAACTATGTTTTAATGCAAATTTAAAAAAAAATGTTTAATATTAAAACATATTTTTTCTTTTAATGCAAACATTAAAACACAAATAAATTCTAAAAATAATTGTTATACGTCAGGGGCGTAGCGATGGGGGGGTTCGGGTGCTGAAGCCCCCCTTCGTTCTGTCCGAAGATATTTCTCTTACTTTCATTTAAATTTAACCAAGCCGCAATAGTCAATTCGATGCAGCTTCTTCTCGAATTTCATGAAATTCACGAAATTGTTACTGTGTTCTAAATTCTAAGCATTTTGCTTGTTAAGCTTTCTTCCAGTAACTTTGTCAGCAAACGCGACTTTTTAAAGGAACTTGTAAGGCACTTAAAAAAGGAAGTACTGGAAGAAGTTACCACTTTAAATATTTATTGTAAATTTGTATGCAATTTTTAACATATTTTTTTATTATTGGGATTTGTAGACAGAAAGTCTACAAATCCAACTTAAAAACAAGTGAGTAAGATTCAGTCGGGCAAGCCGACTTATATATACCCTACTGGGCCATTTTGTATCCGCCATCTTGAATTTTGAAAATGCGACATCATATACAAAATTACATACTGTTTAAATGAAATCTTAAAATTTCGGCCGTCATATTGGTTTTGCCATCTTGAATTTTTAAATTCCGACATCAAATTCGAAATCAGCGACCCCGAAAACTCCACTATGCAAAATTTCATACTGTTTAGATGAAATCTTAAAATTACGGTAAAAACACGATTTTCACTTATATGGGAGGTAGGCGTGGCAGTCGACCGATTCCGCCCATTTGCAATACCAACTCCTTCTAGGGCCTAAAAAGGATAAATCAAAAATGGGATCCCTAGCTTTCTTCTAGCTCCTGCAATCGTGTTTACAAGAAAAGAGGACGGACAGATGGACAGACGGACAAAAGGACAGACGGATAGGGCTAAATCAACTCAGGAGTTGACGCTGATCAAGAATATATATACTTTTCCATACCGGACACGTCTCCTTCTTGGTGTTACAAACATCAGACCAAAGTGAATATACCCATACCTCATGAGGTGTAGGGTATAAAAAAAGGATTTCTTTAAACAAAATTTCCCCCATGCCTTGGTTGGAGGGGTTTTCCTTTCGACGCCTCTGTTATACGTTTCAAATCAAGTATTTTCATTGGCTGACAACTCAACTCTCTTTCCTGAGATTACTACGAAAAAATCAAACGATTAAGAAAGTGACATTATGCATTTGTCATAACCGTAGACTAGGCGAATGCACTGCAATTGTGGTACCACTGCAAATGGGGAAACTATTTTATGCACACGACTTACGGCGGACGAAGTTATTGTTGCTATTATTGCCACCGATGTGTTCTAACCCAAAATTCTCACATTTTTGAATCTTTACCCCAAGTTTTTGAAATTCTTGAAAATGCACTTATAAATGAAAATTGTTGGAACTCAGACATCCCTGGGCTTATATATGTATATGTATATATGTACATATGCACATATAAATATACATCTATTACCCCAGAAAAACTCAAGAAGAAATCGAAAACATTGCCTCGAAATTCCCCTAAACATACACTTATCATGCCTCTTATTGTTGTATGCTGACTTTTAAAGCTTTTCGCCGTACCGATAATAAATTTTGGTAACAGCAAAAACTTCATTTGCATAAAGGGTTTTTTTCTTTCCAAAAACACGTTAATTGCGTCTAGTACTAGCTTTTCGCATAGAGGCAAACCTGCTTTGTGGGTGGAGTTAAAGGGAGACTGGATGAATCACGTTTCGAGAGAAAACGTTCTTTCAAAAATGTTGCAATATTTATAGGAAACAAAAATACAACTCATTTGTATATGTGCTTATAATGAATAAAATAATGAATTGTCAATCGAAAAATTCCTCTTGAGGCAATACATTCTTCGAAACCGCGTTAGTCAGGTCATGCCTCTCCTTGAAAGCATTCCAATAAATGACTTCCGTGTAAAATGGAATTTCCAATATTTGTTTTCTAAATATATACTACTACTAAAGGTTTGTTCCACTTTCCAAGAGAACCATTTTCAAATCATTGTTTTTCCAAAGCGGAAAACCCTTCTTGAAAAGTTCATTTGTGGTACATTCAAATAGTCCTTTAGACGTGGTCAAGACATTGTGTTGGACGGTTGCAAATGCGGTTCTCGTCAATTCATTCGTGCTTTCGTGATACTTTGAAGTTGTATGCAATCATGACGCATTTCATAATCATTTGCCGTCGGTCATTTTTACAATATCGAAAGTGATGTTTTGTGATAGTTTATGAAAGTTTAGTTCAGTTATTACACAAAATAAGTTTAAACAACAAAAGAATTTACCAATTACATAATATGCAGTGAATAAAATTTGATTGTGAGTTTGATTCTGATCGTTTACGGATGCATGATAAGCTGAAGATACCCTTAGATTATATTTATGATCGAGGTAAAGCATATTAAGCCACCTCAAAGTTTCCCATCGTTATCTACGGACACCAATTAATGATGCACCAACAATTGAAATCTCAAACTTGTTAAAATATTAGCTTTAATGGATTTACAACTCTAAATTTACTGAATTCGTGAATAATATTTAACCCCTCTGTTCTGTTAAGAAAAATTCACATGTGGATGTGTGATGTCAAGGTCACGACCTCTCATGACCTCTCACATATTTTGAAGACATTTTGAAAACTCTTTGCAAATTAAATTCATTAAGGTTGTATTTCGTTATCAGGCTAATCTTCCAAAGGCAATAGCGCTGCTCACAGGTGTGGTAACAATGTCATTGATGGCTCTTTTGAAAGATCACAAGATCCAATTTACACTTAAGAGGGTCTCAAGTTTGCAACTTTTATGGTTTCTGAGAAAACTGACCTCAAATATAGGAGAATTCGATTTTTCGCAATACTGTTGAAAGCTCCTGCGGTTTTCAGCAGCATTTCTGAATCTTAATAGATACCTTTTGACGTTAAATTATAATCCTGGTATACAGTCCTTAAATCTAAAGTATTATTAATAATTTTCAATCATAAGATCAATATTATTTTCGCCTCTTCATGGATTTTTTACCTTTTAAAAAGTGACTAGAAAACTGAATTTCGGTGAAAAACTGGAAAATAAACCAAAGACACAAACCAAAAACAAAGTTTTCACATTTAAAACACTAGGCGGCGCCTCAAGTTTTGAGTTGAATAAAATATTTTGATTTTTCGATATTTGCCTACTGGAGAAATGAGCTAGTTACAGTGCAGGCCGCCGTGTTTTATTGCAATAATTGACGAGAAACCCGTTGCAGGCATAAAATGCATGGTTTGTTAGGAGCACAGTTAGTTACAATGAAAGTGCACGCAAAAGCGGCGGGACAATTCTTTTTTGGTAATGTGACCGCGGATATTTATTTTTGCGAATTACTTAGTTTTTTTGAAAGGGGATTATGATTCAATATTGGTATATTTTTCGAGTATTTATTACAATGTTTTCAATTTCAAATTGTTGTGCGATACGGAATTTGGAAAAATTTTATCAAAATATTATAACCCCACACTCACTGTGGCAGGGTATTCGAACTTTGACACAACGTTTGTAACGCCTATAAGGAGGCGTGTCCGGTATGGAAAAGTATATATATTCTTGATCAGCATCACCTCTTGAGTATCCATGACATAGTGGCGTATGGGATTTTTAATAATGGGATTTTGATAGGAGTCACCCCCTAATTTTGTAAGGTTTGACAAAAAAAAAAGCATGAGCCAAAAAATTTAGGGGGTGGGATGAAGGTAAATGGTGTCGCATCGAGGTCAAAGTTCAAAAAAATGGGTGATGGATCGATTTTTAGCCCCATAATTGCCGAGGTGTTGCCCCTAGAGGCCCTAGAGGGTTGGGTTAAATGGCCGGCTCCCAGTATTTTTCCTCCCTGAATAGTTTTGCGGAACACAGCTAGCCCCTATCTCCATCCCGTAGAGGGGCCACCATACAAAATGTACGTTTTTCTCATATTAACATATTAATTTGTTTTTAGTGTATGTTGGATATTCCTTGCGATTGACGCTGACAAAATGTGACAAAATGGCTCAAATCTTTCCAAATTTTTCTTGTTTCGACCTCAGTTCAATTATTATTGTGCCTTTGAAACCAACAACTGGTACTGAACTTGGAGGTTCCTGGTCACCCTCTTCGCCTTCCGGACTAATGCATTTTATTGTACCTCTTGTTCCTTTTGGTTCGCGTGAATTAAAATATGACATGTAGTAAGTTTCGATTGGAGCAGTTTCCATTTCAACCGATTCAATGGATGAAAGTCTTGTAACTAAAATAACTCATATAAGAAGACTTGTAACTACAATAACACTCGTCCGTCTGTATGTCCGCAGTTTTGGAGATATCGACTTGAAACTTTGGGTACATGTTTTTCTCTTGAATACTGAGATCAAGTTCGAGAATCAGCCAAATCGGATAAAAACTGGGCGTGGCTCCCATACACCGAAAAAAAAGGTAAACATTTTTCAAGTCTTTTTTATGGTTGTATTCGATTGGAAATGTTTAGAAACGTATTTTTGACATGGTCCGAGGTTCCGAAGTCACATATATAAGGGTCTAAATGGGGTCTTGAGACCATTTTTTTTTTGTAGATTTGATTGGAAAATTTTAGAAATTGATTTTGGACATGGTCCGGGCTCCAAAACCAGCTATAATTGGCTCAAAATAGGGTCTTGAGACAACATTTTATGTTCGAGGTACTTCTTCCTACTGTGTGGGGGTATTTCAGCTTCGGTATAGCCGAAGATAGTCCACTCTCTAGTTAATTGCTGTATTCGATTGGAAATGGATTTAATGGATATAAATAGTTCAAAATGGGGTCTTCAGATAAACTTTTTTTTTTTTGGTGGATTATATTTGAAAATTTTTAGAAACGGATTTTGAACGTTGTTCGAGTCTCCGAATCCACCTATAAATGGCTCAAAATGGGGTCTTGAGGCAAAATTTTTTTATGATCGAGATACTTCTAAATGGCGGGGGTATCTTAGCTTCGACATAGTCGAAGATAGTTCACTCTCTAGTTATACCCCCACACTCACTGTGGCAGGGTATACTCACTTTGACACAACGTTAGTAACGCCCAGAAGGAGGCGTGTCCGGTATGGAAAAGTATATATATTCTTGATCAGCATAACCGCCGGAGTCGATTTAGCGATGTCCGTCCGTCTGTCAGTTTTAGAGATATCGACTTGAAACTTTGGGTACATGTTTTACTCTTCAATACTGAGATCAAGTTCGAGAATCAGCCAAATCGGATAAAAACTGGGCGTGGCTCCCATACACGGAAAAAAAGGGTAACATTTTTCAAGTCTTTTTTATTGCTGCATTCGATTGGAAATGTTTAGAAACGTATTTTTGACATAGTCCGGGGTTCAAAAACCACATATATAAGGATCAAAATGGGGTCTTGGGACCAAGTTTTTTTTGGTAGATTTGATTGGAAATTTTTAGAAACGGATTTTGGACATTTATAGGTGGCTCAAAATAGGGTGTTGAGACCACATAATTTTATGTTCGAGGTACTTCTTCTTACTGTGTGGGGGTATTTCAGCTTCGGTATAGCCGAAGATAGTCCACTCTCTAGTTTTTTTATATTTTGAAAACAAATTTTGAGGTGAAAAACAAAATACAATAACCTTAGTTCCATATTTTTCCTATAGATCTCTCACGCAGAACGGAATACACCCTTAAACTTTATTGTTTAATATTTTTCTTGAGTCGTTCCTTTAGAGTACGAAGCTTTAAGCCCGGTATGCAGATGAGGCGGAATTCCGTTTTGGAGAAATAACATATTTCTTGTTTTTTGACAATTTATTTTTTTGAATTTTGTCAATAAAATTAAATGAAATATTTATGTTGAAATACCCCCACATAATATAACCCATTTAGAAGTACCTCGAACATAAAAATTTGGTTTCGGGACCCTATTTTGACCCTCTTATATGTGGATTTGGGAGCTCAAACAATGTCCAACATCCGTTTCTGGAAATTTCCAATCGAAAACCTCCAAAAAAAATTTGTCTCAAGACCCCATTTTGACCTATTTATAGGTGGATTTAGAAGCTCGGACCATGTCAAAAATACATTTCTAAACACTTCCAATCGCATACAACAATAAAAAAGACTAGAAAAATATTTCGTCCGATTTCGCTGATTCTCGAACTTGACCTCAGAAAAACATGTACAAAAAGTTTCAAGTCGATATCTCCAAAACTGCGACCGATATCGTGTAGACAGACGGACGGAAGAACAGACGGAAATGGCTATATCGATAACGTTTTACATTCTGATCAAGAATATATATACTTTTCCATACCGGACACGTCTTCTTACGGGCGTTACAAACGTTGTGTCAAAGTTTTCAAAGTTTTTCGCGGAATGAAATTTCATTTGTTTTCCGCTTCGTTTTTTTTTTACATTGGGAGCGAAATTTTTGTGTATCTCCATACCCGCCTTTAAAAAGTAAAATTAAAACATGACAGTTGGCATTGCGGACTGATGGAGTAGATTTGAAAAATTTTTCAAAAACGTAGTAGAAAAAATGCAAAATTAAAAAAAAGTTAGTAAGTTTCAGTTGGTCAAAGATGACTTATATATACACTACACCTGTTTTAAAATTAAACTTATTTTACAATAACAAGCAAAAACCAGTTTGCAATTTTTACTAATCGAGCTTCTTCAAGGGAATCTGTTTGATGCAAGGAATGAATAATTCTGTATTGTATCATGACTTTTTCCCCTTATAGAGGCATCTTGGAATAACAAAGATTGACGAAAGAGTGCTGATGAGGATTTTGTGGCTACAATCCGAAACAGCTGTACACTCGGCCAAGGCTGGTTTTTGTAATAATAATAAGTAGAGACCGACCGAAATTCGGTTTTTCGACTTTTCGGCCAAAAAAAGCTGTTTAGGTCGTGTGACGGTTTCGGCCGAAATTTCGATATTTCCGCCGAAAATTTCGGTTTGATACAAATAAAATGTAACAAATAAATAACAAAGATTACACTGATCGACAAAACTGAACTTTTTGTGTGTTAAATATACATGATAGACAAATTCTTATGAATATGAAAATAATAATCAAATTTTAAATGGAATTTTATGGCGTTTGCGGGAAAATGGTGCGTGCTGTATAAAAGCGGTATGTAGCACAAACTTAAGCATCGACAATGAAGAACTTTGAAACTTATTTTCTTGAAGGAATTTGTATGTTACATACATACGATTACTGTATTTACATCAAGATCAATCCCGTAATCAGCCACAACACCACGATAATTTCCGGAATGGACCACAACATTGATACGGCACTGAATTTGACTTGTTCTTGTCATGCCCGAGAGGCCGATGCCATAACACTGCCTCTTCTTTCTTGCACATACTAATTTCGATGGAACCACGAACAAGAGGGGGAAGCAGTTAATGGTGTTGTGGTCCATTCCGGAAATTATCGTGGTGTTGTGGCTGATTACGGGATTGATCTTGCTATTTCAAATCAAGACGAAGAAGACGTTGCTGAATATGCGGGAATTGCAAGTAATGATCCTGAAGTACCTGAAGTACCTCCCTTCGCAACAAGATAGCAGTAATCGTCAGGAGATAACTGTCAGGCGCAGCGAAAGGGAGCGCCGACTATCAAGTAAGTTACTTGATTTCATTACTGGTTCAAAAGCGGATTCTGCCGCTGTTAATATTCACGCAAATGGTTCAGAAAATTATAATGACAGTTTTGGGAGAACCGATGAGGAAAGCTGGAGAAGAGCTATTGATGAAGAACGCAATCCGACGCAGAAAAACAAAGTCTGGAATGTTGCCAAGAAACCCCCCGATGTAAAGCTATTGAAATCAAAGTAAGTGAAGGAAGATGAAAATCCAACTCGTTATGAGGCTCGGCTAGTAGAAAAAGGATTCCTACAGAAATGGGATAAAAGCGAGAGAGGGTTTGGCGTAAAATCTATTGAAGTCGCTGTCAAATCACGATTACTGTATTTACACACAAGATGCAAGTATTGGGAAGGTGCTGACCGAATTCGGTATGCTGGAGCTAGCAGACCTATTTACAAAATTATTGAATATTAAGAGCTTCGAGCAATTTCGCACCAAAATTGAATTAAACGATTGAGAGAGGGTGTTGAAATGAATCAAGCAATCGTTTGAGAAAATGTTTATGTTGAAGAAAATTTATATATCAAATTTTCTTCATTCCAATTTTACTTCTGTTCTTTTAAGACCTCTTTTTGTTCCTGATATTGTAAATTCGTCATCGTATAATAAATACCAGAGTACAATAGAATTTGTATGTTACATACCGCCTTCATCCATTAAGGTGTTCACACTCTACTCCTATCGGAGTAGATCTACAACTCTCACATTGATTTTTAAATTTCTGCTCCTCTTTGGTAGTAGATATTTCTACTTCCCTCAAAATATTTTCTACCAATATTTATTGTGAGAAATCTCCTGAAAATATTATGTGAGTTTCTACAAAACAGAACTACTCTCGTATAATTCCTACTACACTCAAAGAATTATAATGTTTGGAGAACGTTTGCTGCAAATATACTACTTTTGAATACAAACTTAAACGAAAAAACAAACAAAAAACATTTGCTCCAAATTAAGTCGTTTTGCCGCAAATAAAAAAAAAATTTGCAACAATCTAAAAACGTTTCCAATAAAAGTATTCCATTTTACTTTTATTGGAAACGTTTTTAAATTGCTGCAAATTTAAAACTAATTTCTAATAAACGTTTACATTGTTAAAATCGAATTCGATGTATGCTTTGTTTTTATCGACCAGCACGAAAGTAGCTCAGTGGCACAGCGTGTAGGTGCGCATCTTTTAAACCTTACGTCCCGCGTTCGAATCCTGGCTGAGCTGACATTTTTTTTTTTCGTTACTCAAACGTTGGTTGCAAACGAAACAACAAACGAAGTGTGTTTGTCTAATTTTTCGTTTCTTACGAACGAAAAAATTCTTTGAGTGTACTCTACGCAAAAAAAATTAAATCTACTCCCCTTTCTTCAAATATTCTTCCCTAAAATCGAATATCTACTACTCTCGTCGTAGCAAATAGTGATAATCCTGCCCCTTCAATTGATTTCCACGCATTTGATAGTTTGCTTCTAAATTCATATAATTCATGATCTGAACTTAAAATGCTCGATTTCAGCCTACTGATACGGTCAATTATCATTACATTTAAATTCCGAATTTTTTCAGTAACGGCTTCGGTCTCGGCCGAAATTTAAAAAATTCAATTGCCTGCCGGAAGAGCTATAGAAGAGCGTCGTTGCTGCATTATTGCAATAGTATAAAAAAGACGTATAGTTCAGATTTTGCATTTTTGCAATTTCTCAAAAAACCTGACGTGATGGCGAAAAACTGAGAACGCCGTTGTGGATAGAATGGTCAATTTATATATACAAATTATACGAGAATATAGAAGTAAAACCATGTCGGCCTGTGTAATTTATTTAAAACTCGATAAAATCTGAATTTAATTAAACGGAAATGTTTTAAAAGTGAACGATTTTGTTTTTTAAATAGATTTGAATACAGATTTGTTCAATTTTAAAACACGTGCTCTAAAAACCAATTTTAAAACGCAAACGTTCAATTTTAAAACACACTTTTAAATTTAAAAAAAAAAATTTTATTTGCAAATATTTAATTTTTTTAATGTTTAGTTTTTATTTTCACAAATTCAAGACCGGGTTTCGAACCCATACCTCCGGAGTTTTCAGTGCGCGCTAAATGCTTAACAGGTAGGTCTATTGTTAACAATATTTAACAGAGTCTAAATGTATTATACAGGGTGTTATATGCACTTATGGCGAATTCGCCTCCCACTTCATTTCAAAAATCAGGCAACTTTTTAAGTGATACAAATTTATGTGTTTAGGTTTTTGTGAATAACAACCATATAAGATAGAACTCTTGGGCTCATTGGAAAGGTAGTACAATTTCCCTTATAAGAGTGTATAGCTCTAATTTACATTTGTTTTTTCAAAAGCACTATTGTGTTTCAAAATAGAAACAATTCAGAAATTTCCAAACAAGTTTTTGAAAATATAAAAAGCTGAAAATAAATTTCCTTTTAATTAATTTCCGCATTTCGATTTAAAATTAAGGGTGGTTCGTTAGTTTGTTCCTAATGACATTGTATATTTTGAAGTGGCCAAAAATTTGGGCCCTGTAACTTAAAAATACGAAAGTTAGTTCATCCCGAACTTTAAAAAGGCTCCATCGCCCTCCCCTTCACCCCCCACACCCCCTCCTAGGGGTATACAATATTATTTTTTATATGAACCCATATACCAAACTTCATCATTGTAGCTTCAAGGAATCAGAAGTTATACCATGTGTAAAAAAAGGTTTTGAGTCTCCACACAGCCCCCTACGCCTCTGATGGATCAGAAAATTTAATAGAATGCATTGTCACCAGAGTTCTATCTGTGTACCAAATTTCAGCTCTCCAGCTTATGTGGAAGTGTATGAAAAAGCTCGCCGCAGATTTGAGGATATATCGATACCTTAAAGCACAACTATCCTATGTCCATTTTTTCAAAACTCTAGAAAATGAAAAACAAGTTTTCAAATTGTTATGTTTTGTATGGAAATTGATTTTTATTTCCTCATTTTTCAATTACTTTCATCACGATTCCCACAAACCACTATAGCTTGTCTGATGCAGCTTCTTCTCAGGAATCCACAAATGCAAAAAACTCATTTTCATGGTTGTGCTGTAAGGTATCGATATATACCGACATAGATATATATATCCTTATATATATTATATATTAAAAAATTTTAAAATTATTTGCTTTTTTTTTGTTCCAAAACTCTTCCCACACTAAGGCATTCAATCCCGAAGTGTTTTTGATTTTAAATTAGAATCCCGGGATCCCGGGATTTGTTCGGGATTTTCGGGATTAAAGAAAAAACTGTTGCAACAATATTTTAAGCTTAATTTTATTTTAATTCAACGTAGAAATAATATTTAATAGATATTGCATTAAACAAAACAAAATTTAAAATAAATAAAGTCAAACAAAAAGTTATTAATTTTAAATTACTATGATCAAAGAAGTTTGATAATTTATGTGTTAAATTGAGTTGCTTTATTATTTATTTTGCCACTCTGAATCTATTCAACAGTACAACACTCAAACGGTCAACAAAATTATTTTATTAATTATATCTACCTTTTTGTCAAATAAAAAAAATTGTTTCAATTTGAAAAAATTTTATTCAGATCGATAAAAATGTTTTGTTTACTGTTATTGACAAAATTCGTCTTAATTTTTTGTGTGTGTAGCACTAAGTCTACGAAAGTGAGCTTTTTGTGTTTACCAATTGGATTGAAAGTAAACGCACTGCAGTATTTTTGTGGAAAAGCGTCGAAAATATCTTAAACAATGCATAAAAAATCAATTATTGAATCCCAAGATTCCGGACTCAAAATCCCGGAAACCCGGGATTTTGAGTCCGGAATACAACACAAAATATGTCTACAAAGTAATTTAGTAACTATTGAATTGAATTTGAACTGAATATTGAATATATAAAGACGAAATTTGACACGAAGTTGCATAATTACCTTTCTGCCAAATATGGACATAATTGGACGAGGGGCGTGGCACCGCCCATACAACACATAACATAAATACCAGCTTATTAAGCAACTATTGGATATATTTTAATGAAATTTGGAATGGAGTTGTACTGCTATGTGACGAATTTGGGAATTTGGGCGTGGCACCGCCCATACAATTTTCTACCCCTTATTACAATTAAACGGCTTTACTGATTTTATTGAAATTTTATGGTAAAATTGTGTAAGTAATGGAATTTGCAATAGGACATAAGAGGTTGGATTTGGACAACGGGGCGTGGCACCTCCCATACAACAAAAATATAATTAAAATGTAACATAGTAACTATCGAATATTGAGTGGTCCATGCCACAAACTGCGTCCTTGCACTTTTTTTGATTGAATCATGAATCATCATGTGTTTACAGCTGCCACCATGCGAGTCCTTGGACATTTTTTAGATCAAACATCCCGGGTGGGATTACAGCTGCCACCAAGTGCGTCCTTGGACATTTTTTGGGTGGATCATATCGGGTGGGATTACAACTGACACCAAGTGCATCCTTGGACATTTTTTGGGTGAATCATAACGAGTGGGATTACAGCTGCCACCAAGGGCGTCCTTGGCCATTTTTTGGCTGAATCATGACGGGTGATTACAACTGGCACCAAGTTTCACGGGGGAATTAACCATCAACTGCAGCGTCCATTGAATTTGGCGCAAATTCCTATATATATTTATTTTAAAATTTTATACAACCCGTGCAACGCTGGGTATGTAAAAGCTAGTATATATATATAGCCAAGCCAAAGTAAGTTAATGTAAAGGTTATAAAAATCCAATCAAAGCTGTATTTTTGAAGAATTATTATGTACACGATTTAAACGGTTTTAAGAATTGATCTACACTGAAATAAAAAAATTATGTAAAATTGAAATTGCCTGCCTTTTAATTTTAATTTCATGTCAAAATTTGTTAATTTGATGAGAATTATATCATTCTATTTGTTTTTCATATCATATTGATATCTTTTTTGTTAAATGGTATGAACAACAATAAACTTATAGTATCACGTTTTACACTGCATTATCAATTCACAACATCAAACTTGCAGCACTACTTATCAATTAATATCCTATCAATACTACTTAACTCCCGTAATTTTATAGAAAATAATGATCAGAATGCACATACTTCCACATGCGACCGCTGCCGGCTCAGCCGTGCCACCATAAAAAACGGGCGTTGAATAATTTTAGACGCCTTAGAACTCTGACAATTTTTCTGTGCCAAAACAATTACACAAATACAGAAAATGTGAAAAAACCATTTTGTAATGAAAATAATGCCTTTATGAATCAAAATATATGATCACTAAGATAAATTATGCATGCGAAAGTGATTATTTAGTTTTTCGTTGCTCAATTTCTTCAAATTCTAGTGTAGTGACGTAATTGCAGTGAATTAAAGTTCAGTAAATTCTATTAAATATCCAAAATTATTGAAGGGCGTAAATTTTACCAGGGGTAGATTAAAATATTAGCCGGTGAAATGCAATTCGCATCTATTTTCCTTTCTTTTGCGACATTTTCAGGCATCATAATAAGCATCACATGTTATAGCAATTTTGACATCATACATAAATTGAAGCACATTTCATTTTTATGTGTTCGTTTTTTGTCGACTCTAAAACGAATACATTTCTCATTTTCTTTTTCTCCATTTTCGTAATTATTTTTTTGGAGCGAATTGTCTCATGTAAATTTACGTTGGATCCTTATCAAAATTAAGTTGGTATCCCATCAATTCCCCACTCTTCCATATAAATAATAAAGATGTAGTATCAAATTTGATATGTATCACTATCGGCCATATTTTTTCAACGAAATTTGAAGATTTGATGGTATTTTTAGCATTTTTATGGTTCGGTGTAGAAAAACTGGGAGACATGACACTCTTTTTTAACCCCATCTAACAGAATCTAACAGTCCTGATCATGTGCGTTACCAAAAGTTTATTTTTTATCGAACGGTGTTATCACCATATTAACATTATTTTATTTTCAAATAGAAACCCAATTTTTCCTTAAACGAGAAAAAATGTTTCTTGGTGTATTATAATTTTATAAAGAAATCGACCCCTAATCGCGAAATGCATGTAAATACCAAAAAGCAAATTCTGCAGAAGATGGGTTTTTTTTTAATTATCGTCTAATTAATGGGACCGATTTTATTGAATTTTAGTTTACAGACGTAATTTCTGCCTGCGTATCATTTGCAAGTAATTTCCGACTAATTGTTAAATAATAACGGGGTTTTTTTGGTGCATACATTACTTTCGCTGTCATGAATTCAAGCTGCTGCAGCTCATGAGTGTCATTTACATCAAAATGAACTTTCAGCTAGAGAAACACTTTTACGCTTTTTAACAGTTGCTAATGGATAAATACATGAAAATCAAATGCAGATGCTGTATCAATGTTTATAAAGATACAAATGAGGATTTATTGCATTAATGCAGTTTTTCCAGCCCTTTTTGTGGTTTTTATACTGTAATTTTTTTAAAGATTGTCAGTTCGTCAAACATCTTTTTCTTGTATCTTTTTTTGTTTTTAAGAAACAGGAGCTCAAACACAAAAAATATGAAACATTTTAAAATGTTTGTACTTTTAAAGTTACGGAATTCCCTTTCAATGAAAATCAAGTTTGTTAAATGAGAAACTACAACTGTTTCTTATGTATTTTTTTACATGCATAGTTTTGAAGTTATTCGCAGTTATTTTACGCAGTTATGTACCTTTATTACAAATAATGTGGTTTGAAATTTGATATCTTTAGTGGTCAATAGCGAAGCTTTTTATATTTTCAATATATAGTTATGTGTCCTATCATGACAACCCATGGCATCAAAATAATGGTAATTAACAAGCAATAATTCTACTTAAAAACGAGAAAGTGAACTATCTTCGCGGAAATACCCCCAACATTTCGAATATAGCAATAAAGAAGTTTTAAAAAGATTTTGAAAATTTTAACTTGGTGCCAGTTTTGTTACCGCAATAGTGAGAACAGACAGACATAGCTAAATCGATGCTGACACTATATATATATATACTTTTTTATACCGGACACGCCTTCTTATGGGCGTTACAAACGTTGTTTCAAAGTTAATCCTTTGCCTTGCAGTGTGCGGGGGTATAATAAACTAGTGTTAAAACGATGGTATTAGGAAAAAAAATAGAAGAAGAAAACTTTGTAAGGGAGTTCACAAGTAATCATAAAGTCATATTGTCATATAATCATATTTGAAAAAATATAGTTCTTACATTACAAATGTCGAACCTAACCTAATTCGATGGCCACTGGGTGCCGCCACCAATCGCGGAGGTGGTGATGCAACCCAAATCAACGGTCGGAAGTAATTCTGTGGTTCACGTGAGCTTTGTTTCAATATTTTCAAGCTTTTAATGCTTTAAAAATGCTTCCAAAATCCTCTGGGCCCGGCGCTGCAAGTGGCCATCTGGCCAAAGTTGATGGTCAGAAGAGTTTTGGTAGTCTCCACAATCTTTGTTGCAATATTTTCGGCAAGTCGTGCACGTTTTATGCATTAAAAATAGTCCCAAAGTCCAATTTTTGCAAATTTCTACAACTTTTTTGCAACAACTTTAAAATGAGAGGAATAGTGAGTATGAGAGTCGAAAAACACGGCTTGCTGAGTTGTATTGGTCGTAAAATTGTTTCTCTGGAAAAAAGCAACAACATTTTTATGACTGTTGTATATTTATACAACAATATTACTTTATGACCATCATAAGACCTTGCACCATAAAAACATGTGGCATATACATCAATTCGCTGATTGCAAAAGAGTAAACAATTTCTTCTACTAAATTTGTTTTGTCTTTAACTTCGTAATGGTAAATCTCCGATACATTAGATTTTGAGGATAGTTGCGTGGTAAAAAGTTACATTAATTTTGCCAATCAAAAATTTTTGAAATGGCACTTACATACATTTTGCTATTATTCGCATGTAGAAAACCTTAGAGCCGTTTAAATTCTTCATGTTCAGCTAAAACTCTATATTCCTTGTTTATTTCTGCGATTTGATCAATTTCACATTTTGGAAATAATCGAAAAAGAATAATGCCTGACTACAAATTTTATGAATTAAAAAATTTTATTATGTATTAATAAGATCAAAATTAAAAAATTGTATCGAAAAAATCTCTGTAGTACTTAGGGTAGAAGGAGACGCATTCGCCACGTATTTTCAAAGATTTTTAAAAAATGAACCAATTATCGTTTCTTACAAATTCTTTTACAGTTCGAAACTTACATTTATTAACTTTAATATTTAAGCGTCTGAAAGCATATATCTAAAAGCTTTCCACTACTTTTTAACAAATTTAAAAAAAAGCCAAAACGGCGAAACTGCCCTACACGCCTACTTCCTATATAAGTGAAAATCGTGTTTTCACTTATATTCCGTCTAAATAGTTCCAAACTTGGTATCTAGGGGTTTTTGGGGTCGCTTATTTCGATTTTGATGGTGGATCCAATATGGCACAGTAGGTGTAGGGTATATATAAGTCTTATGATCGTAGGTTATCTATTTTTTATTCGATTTTCAAATGTTTGGTATTGTTGTAAAATGTCTCATCTTTGCAGCAATACCAAAGGAAAAAATAGGGAAAAAAAACATTTAAAAAAAAAAAAAGTGAAAAACCAGTTTTTGAAAATAACCGACTAAAAAGAAGAAAATAAATTTCCTTTAATTTAATTTCCGCAATTTCGATTAAAAATTAAGGGTTTTCGGCTTCTTTGTTCCTAATATCATTGCAGATTTTGAAGTCGCCACAAACACTTAATTTTAAATCGAAATTGCGGAAATAAATTTAAAGGAAATTTTTTTTCTGCTTTTTAGTCGGTTAAAGGGTTATATTTTCAAAAACTTGTTTTTTACTCTATTTTTTCCACCCTTTTTTCCCATTTTTACTCTTTTTCCCGAATGCGAACCCAAGTAAAAGCTTAAAGAGTATAAAATTTAATTTTGTCAATAAGAACCCACCTATCATTGTAGCTTGAAGGAATTGGAAGTTATGCCATGTTTAAAAAAAGAGGGTTGAGTCCCCCACGGCCCCTTACGCCTCTGATGGACCAAAAACTTTAATAGAATGCATTGTCAACCGAGTTCTATCTGTGTACCAAATTTCAGGTCTCTAGTTTATGTGGAAGTGTATGAAAAAGCTCGCAACACGTAACTTAAATAACAGCTAAGTAATCAAGTATTGAATATATTTTAATGAAATTTGGAATGGAGCTGTATAGTATGTTTTCCCTGCTATGTGTCGAATATGGGAATAATTGGACAAGGGGCGTGGCGCCGCCCATACAATTTTCTACCCCATATTACGGTTAAACGGATTTAATGATTTTATTGAAATTTTAAGGTAAAATTGTGTAAGGAATGGAATTTGCAATAGGACACAAGAGATTGCAATTGACAACGGGGCGTGGCACCTCCCATACAACAAAAAATATTATTTAAATATAACTTAGTAACCATCGAATGGTTCATGCCACCAACAAAACACCCTTGCATATTTTTTGAGTGGGGGGGATTACAGCTGCCACCAAGTGCGTCTTTGGACATTTTTTGGGTGAATCATACCGGGTGGGATTACAGCTGGCACCAAGTGCGTCCTTGGACATTTTTTGGGTGAACCATGCCGGGTGGGATTACAGCTGCCACCAAGTGCTTCCTTGGACTTTATTGGTTGAATCATACCGTGTGGGATTACAACTGCCACCAAGTGCGCCTATTTAAATTTTTTTAGTGAATCATACCATGTGAGCTAGTAAGGGTTATAAAAAAAAGCAAACGCACTTGCCAACATAAAAATTGGAGATGCAACGATAAGAAGAAAACGGCGTTAGTCGAATTTTTCTCTTATTAAATTTAAAAATGGCAGAAAAAATGTACATTTCATGTGAAAAAATTATATTTTTTCTGTGCAAAAAGATCTTCAGTTACTCCAAAATATATTTTTAGTAGAGATAAGAACTCATTTTGAGAAAAATCAGAGTATACTTGAATTTATTTTGTAAAAATCTGTAAAATCTGTAGTTTCTGGGAGAAAATCTTAAAACCTGACGAAGTTCAAAAAATCTGTAAAAAAGATAAATCTGTAAATATGGTAACACTGTATAAAAAAGACAAAAGTTAACTAACAAAGACTGGACGGCAAGAACATTTAATTAGAATTGAAGGGGTGGATGGATGAAGGGGGTATGTAACATACAAATTATTTGGAGTAAATCAGCTTTGAAGTTTTTATTTAGAATTTTGTCCATTGAGGAACTTAGTACAATTTTTGCAATGATGTATGTAGTGAAAAGGTACCAAATTCATATTCCATTTATTTTTTGAAAAAGGACGCAATCGTCAAAAATCTGTATCGTTTTGTTAAATGAGAAACTACAACTACAACCGAATATAATAACTAGAAATTCATAGCACGCATAGTTTTGAAGTTATTCTCAGTTATTTAGAACCACAATTTTATTAAATTTTTATATAAAGGTACATATATTTTTTTAAAAAGTGAGATTACATCAATTAAAATACAGTTGTTTCCGCTTAATTGAGTTAAAAAATGCTTAATGAAAAAGTCCAATATAAGATATACAGGGATTTAGCCGCTTTATTGAGTTCCGCTTTATTGCAATACTCTCTTAATTGAGTAGCATAATATAAAATGCTTTTGCAATTCTGTTATAAAAAAATTTCGGTTATTTGTCATTTGAAATATGTATCCCTAAAAAAATGTCTGCCAACATTTTTTAATGAGAAAATGTGTCAACAGCCGACTTAAATATACCCTACACCTACTGGGCCATATCGGATCCGCCATATTGGTTCCGCCATCTTGAATTTTGAAAATGCGACATCAAATTCGAAATCAGCGACCCCAAAAACCCCCCTGTACAAAATTTCATACTGTTTTGATGAAATCTTAAAATTACGGTAAAAACACGATTCTCACTTATGTGGGAGGTAGGCGTGGCAGTCGACCGATTCCGCCCATTTGCAATACCAACTCCTTCTAGGGCCTAAAAAGGATAAATCCAAAATTTGGGATCCCTAGCTTTCTTCTAGCTCCCTCAATCGTGTTTACAAGAAAAGAGGACGGACAGACAGGGAGGTAGGCGTGGCAGTCGACCGATTCAGCCCATTTTCAATAAAAACTCAAAAGGATATATACAAAATTTGGGATCCCTGGTTTTCTTCTTTCGAAGTCTCTAATTTCGAATTTGATGTTAGAATTTCGAAATTCAAGAAGCGGATCCAATATGGCGGCCAAAATTCAAGATTCAAGATTTCATCGAAGGGGGGGTTTCGGCGTAATTGATTTCGAATTCGATGTTGGAATTCCGGATCCAATATGGCTGTCGAAATTTCAAGATTTCATCGAAACAGCATGAAATTTGGTTTAGGGGGGTTTTCGGGGTTTCTGAAATGGGCAACATCTGGAAAGAACCACGCCCACCTCCCAAACAAAATGGCCACAATATTTGTTTATCTTCAGAAATACTGAACGGATTTGGACGGGGTTTTTTTCATTTGGTTGGAAATGATGCCAGGGACGAAATCGAAATAAAACTAGAACGAAATGGAATTGGACCAGAACAAAATGGAATTGGAACAAAATTTTGAAATGGGAATGAAGTGGAAATGGAAATTATCGAAAATTATCGATAAATATTGAAAAATTATCGCTAAAATATCAAAAACATATCGCTGAAATATCGAACAATCATCGATAAATTATAGAATATCGAAAAACTATCGTTAAAATACAGAAAAATATAGAAAAATTGTCTAAGAACCCAGTGTACTTGCAGGATATTTTACCTTCGGTCACAACGGAGATAATTCGCACTAGTTTATTTTTAGTTTATGGAACCCAAAAATCTAATATATTTAAAGGTGAGTATAAGAACCGAAAGAACAACAAAAACAATAATCAAATGTTTAAATTAAAAAAATATTTTTTTTGAGTTACGCGGCTTTGTCTGAGATCGGCTCAAAATTGAGAAATAGCTAAAACCCTGAATTTACTTTGGAGTTCAATAAAGAAAGAAGGACCTGGAGTATTTCGTTTTTAATTTGGGCATGGTGTTTTTCTGAGTTTTGAAACGGAGTGTATATATATTTGTACATATCGATACCTTAAAGCACAATCATCCTATGTCAGATTTCATGAAAATGAGTTTTGGCTAATTTTGGATTCCTAAGAAGAAACTGACAGGTATAGTGGTTTGTGGGAATCTTAATGAAAGTAATTGAAAAATGAGGAAATAAAAATCAAGTTCCATACAAAACATACCAAATTGAAAACTTGTTTTTCATTTTCTAGAGTTTTGAAAAAATGGACATAGGATGGTTGTGCTTTAAGGTATTGATATTAGAGCCCGACCGATTAATCGGCTTCGGCATCGGCTTCGGCCGTTATCGGCCAAAAATGCACATTCGGCTTCGGCTTCGGTTCTTCCAAAAAATAGCCGAAGTTTTAGCCGAAGCTTTTCAATTTTTTTTCTTGTTTTTGCGACACTGAAAACCAAAATTAATTTTTTACGATACGATTTTCTAAAAATTGTGTAATTGGTGGAATTTCCAATGGGACATAAGAGGCTCACAAAACAAAAAATATGATTAAAATTAATCATCGAATATTGAGTGAATCTCGCCTCAAATTGCGTGGCACGGGGTTACAGCTGCCACAAAGTACATCCTTGGACATTTTCTGGGTGGATTACTGAATTTTAAATTTAGATTTGGAAGCTTAATACTCGCCCTGATGTCAATGTTGAAAGGAGTACTGGTAAACTGTATGAAATTTCAAATATAGGGGTAGGAGGCTCACGGAAGGATTCTACCTTTTACAAATGTAGCCCAAATTGCTGCTCCAACATATATGAAAAGTAGTTCTGGTGCTCAAATCCGGGACCGATTTTGGTAAAATTTTACATTTAAAGTTCAAAGCTTCACAGGTGGTATTTACCATCAACTAGAACATCCTTTGCGAATCACCTGAAGGATTTGGGGAGTCCTGAAAAAACAGCTACTTAGATGGATTTGTTCTGTGAAGAATTACTCCAATTTTTTAAAATTGATTTTAAAAAAATCCAATTGTTCTTACACGGGATATACGGGATAATTTGAGGCTATTGTTAGTTTTAACCTAGGATTTGTTTGTGAATTCTTTTGGTTACTTTTATTATTTGTTTAAATACATTTTTATATATATACTCGAATTTGAATGAAAATACAAGAAAAAACAAGTTTTTAAAGGGTTTTTATTTAAGTATCGGCTTCGGCTTCGGTTTCGGTATAGGCCTTCGGCCTCGGCCGAAGTAATAGGCTGCCAATTGACCTTCGGCACCGGCTTCGGCCTGAAAATGCTTATCGGTCGGGCTCTAATCGATATATTCCCTTCATAAAACATAAATTAAACCTAAAAAAAACAATGATATCTGTTTGGCTCACTCGTAAAGTGGCGATATAACGATATAAAAAAGAGAGAAGGGGTGGAAATGGAGAATTAGCAAAATATAATTAAAGGCGTGTAGGATGTAGGTTTTTAAGTATGTTTTATTGATAAAGGAGCACAAAGGTTGCTTACTTGCGACGGATGTCGTAGGATACAAAAGTAAGCTTATGTAAATAAAAAGCACTGCAGCACGGGATGATGCAGGAGCGTAAAAATATACGTGGTTGACTCGTTCGATGCTGGTACAAGAAGAAGGAAGTTAAAGTTACGGAAATGACAGAAGGCCGTCATATTGAATCAAACCAGTTTTGGGACACAGCTTAACAGAATGTTAAGCGGTGTTCCAGTAGGTTTAATGGTATAAAGTTGGTTGCCGTACAATTCCGTATACAGGGTGGCAAACAGGGTGTTTTGACGTAAACATATCACATAAAAAAAAATATTTGTAAATACAAACAAATGTTAGAGTTACGCGGTTCTGTCTGCGGACGTCTCAAATGTGGGAAATTATAGAAAGCCGCAAATTGGTTTGTAGTACACTAAGATACTATGAACTATGTAGATAATGACCCTCTAATTACTTTACGCAAATTCCATAAACACCCTTTGGTCACTTTTCGCCTTCTCCTGGCCCATTGTGCATTGGGAAGAAATCCATGGCCATGGTTCTATATCCGAGGGTACTTCGACTTATAAAAGTACCTAGACATTTTTTTATAAAATAATTGCTCTATATAACTGAGATTAACTTTAAAACTGTGCGTGGTACAAATTTATAATTATAAAATTCAGCTATTCATAAGAATTAAGATTCATAAGAAAAAGTTGTAGTTTCTCATTTAACAAAATTAATTTCCATTAGCAGTAAAATTGCGTAATTTTAAAAGTGCAAAAATTGTAAAATTTTTTACATTTTCTGCGTTTTAACTCTTTTTTATTTTCCCCTTTTTTTTAAAAAATTTGTTTACCTTTTTTAACAAAAAAAATTCTTCCCCCTTTTTTTCCTTTTTTTCTTTTTCCCCCCTTTTTTTTATTTTTTTCCCGAACGCGAACCTAAGTACAAAATTTGGGCCCTGTAACTAAAAAAATACGAAAGCTAGTCCATCCCGAACTTTAATAAAAAACTAGAGAGTGGACTATCTTCGGCTATACCGAAGCTGAAATAGCCCCAAACCCCAGTAGGAAGAAGTACCTCGAACATAAAAAAAATGTGGTCTCAAGACCCTATTTAGACCCTTCTATATGTGGCTTCGGAACCTCGGACCATGTCCAAAATCCATTTCTAAAAATTTCCAATCGAAAACAGCTATAAAAAAGTTGGAAAGTTATTATTATTTTTTTTGTCTTATATGGGAGCCACGCCCAGTTATTGTCCGATTTGGCTGATTCTCGAACTTGATCTCAGTATTCACGAGAAAAACATGTACCCAAAGTTTCAAGTCGATATCTCCAAAACTGCGACCGCTATCGTGCGGACGGACAGACAGACGGACGGACAGACAGACGAACATCGCTAAATCGACTCAGGAGGTGATGCTGATCAAGAATATATAAACTTTTCCATACCGGACACGCCTCCTTATGGGCGTTACAAACGTTGTGACAAAGTTAGTATACACTTGGCTATTTTTCTTCTAATATCATTGTAGATTTTGAAGTCGCCAAAAAGCCTTAATTTTAAATCGAAATTGCTGAAATTAATTTAAAGAAAATTTATTTTCTGCTTTTTAGTCGGTTAAAGGGTTATATTTTAAAAAACTTGTTTTTTACTCATTTTTTATTTTCCTCTTTCTTTTAAAAAAAAAATTTTTTTTCCATCTTTTTTCCCCCTTTTTTATTTTTTTTCCCGAATGCGAACCTAAGTAAAAAATTTCAGCCTTGTAGCTTACAAAATACGAAAGTTAGAACTTTAAATTGGCTCCATCCCGCTCCCCTTTGCCCCCACACCAACCTTTCCAAAAGGTAGCTTGAAGGAATTTGAGTACCCCACGGCCCCCTACACCTCTGATGAACCCCAAAATTTAATCCTACAATTCTGTGTCATCGGTTTGCTCCTATTGCAATTAGTTGCTTAGTATTTTCAATTTTGAATAACATCTTAAGTCACAAAAACCTTTAAATGCATTGAATTCTCTCGTCCAATTAATCTAAAAAATGTTATGTAAGATGAGCATCCAAAGTTGTAAGCCAATTGGTTGATGTTTTTAGAATTTCGATTTTTTCCGATTTTTTTGCTCTCCTGAAAAAGTTGACAAACAGACTTAAGATGTTATCGCTAACGGGTAGAGCATTGTATCCGTTTTAAAATTAGAGTATGAAAACCACAATAAGGGCATTTTTGGCGTTTGCGGAAAAATTGCATGGTTATTTTCGGATTCAGCGTGGCATTTTGCATAAGATTTTGAAAATATTGAATCAAAGTTCAGGTGAATCGTAATATTTCTTCCGATCCTTGATTTGGGCGGCATCTGCACCTCCGCGAATGGTGACACGCATCCCGTGGCGAACGAATTTAGGTTAGGTTGAACCTTTGCAATATAATTTTTTCGCTCTCTTTTTCTCTCTCTCTCTGAAATGGAATAGTATACATATTCTTGATCAGCATCACCTCCTGAGTCGATTCCGTCTGTCTGTCCCCACGATAGCGGTCGCAGTTTAGGAGATATCGACTTGAAACTTTGGGTACATGTTTTTCTCGTGAATACTGAGAATCAGCCAAATCGGATAAAAACTGGGCGTAGCTCCCATACACCGAAAAAAAAAGTTTACATGTATGATTAAATTTCCATTTCTTCTTTTTATTTATTTTAAATGATATAATTGATATTTCAATGTTTTATTTGCTGATGGTTCTATATTATACATATTTCCGAAATAAAGAGTTCATATAAATTTTTGTTTACTTACTTGTTCTGGCGAGATTTGAACCCAGGACATTATTTTATTTGTAAAAAATTTACAAAAATGGTTTGAAAAACCTCAAACTAATTACTTAATAGCCTTTGTTTTTTTTTATATAGAATAAAATTTTTGGAAAATAGCTATTTACTTCAAATGTAAATTTGAAAAATCTTTAAAAAAACATATAGAACCAAAAAATTAAAAAAAGAGTAAAAAACAAGTTTTTTAAAATATAACCCTTTAACCGACTAAAAAGCAGAAAATAAATTCCCTTTAAATTAATTTCCGCAATTTCGATTTAAAATTAAGGGGTTTTGGCTGGTTTGTTCCTAATGTCAGATTTTGAAGTGGCCAAAAAACCCTTAATTTTAAATCGAAATTGCGGAAACTAATTTAAAGGAAATTTATTTTCTACTTTTTAGTCGGTTAAAGGTTTTATATTTAAAAAAACTTGTTTTTTACTCTTTTTTTTAAAAAATTTGTTTTCCTTTTTACAAAAAAAAAATGTTCCCCCCTTTTTTTCCCTTTTTCCCTACGAACGTTAGCGAAATTTAAAAAGTCTCCATCCCCCTCCCCTTTATCCCCACATCCCCCCATCACAGGGTGTAAAATTGTATTTTGTCAATAAGAACCACCCACCTAATTTCATCATTGTAGCTCGAAGGAATCGGAAGTTATGCCATGTTTAAGAAAAAGGGGTTTGAGTCCCCCCACGGCCCCCTACGCCTCTGATGGACCCCAAAATTTAATGCATTGTCACCGGAGTTCTATCAGTGTTCCAAATTTCAGCTCTCTAGCTCATGTGGAAGTGTATGAAAATGCTCGCCGCAAAGCTCCTGCGGGATTTGAACCCACGCTCCTAAAAACATAGACAATTTATAAAAGAGTTAAAATTTCAATGTGAACACTTAAAATAAAATAGTAAAAGCTTTGAATTTTAACGTAAACATTTTATATTTAAAGGTAAAAAAAAATTGCAATTTAAAATTCAAATTAAATACATTCACTTTACGTATTCTTTTCAAAGTGATAACAATAAAATTTAAGTTTTTTACTTTTAAATATAAAGTGTCTGATTTAAAATATAGTAAACACTTTTAAACTAAAGAAGTTTACTTTAACATCAAAAGTGTTTACTTTTAAACTTATAATAAATCTTTAAATGCTTAATATAAACACTTTTAAAAAAATAATGTATTTTGCTTTGTGTGTAAACCTTACGGGAGAGACACTTTAAATTATTTTTGAAAGTGTTTTAAATCATATAAAAGCGCACTTTTTTTCTCAGTGTAATAGCTTGTTTTGAAGGTAAATATTAACACTAAACGATAACGTTTTTAAAAAATTAGTTTAGTTTTGAAACTCTACTGAATATTGTCAATTTGACCTTTTTTACCTCCCTGGTCCTAAATTTCTCAAAAACGTGATCGAAAAATTCTGCGTTAAAAAGGTATGGAGTATCAAAAAGTTAAAATGTGGCGGGGAAGTGTTATGTATTGTAATTAAATTTCTATTAATTGACCATCTGTCGCGAAAATGTATTGTATAATATTTTAGAGGAAACAGCAACATTTCTTTTATTATGACGCGTAAACCAATTTATATAAAAAATTAATTTTGAAAAATGTGTTATAAACCAATCAACCACCCCGTACGGGAAATTCCAGCGCACCGGCCTGACATACGTGCATACATACATATATCCGATGAAATGTTCAATAGAGGTCAAAAGTATTACACTCCAGCTGCTTTGAGCAAGTGATTGATGCACGAAACCAAAGTCCATTGGCCTGAACGAAATGGGTCTACTAGAACTGAAACAATAACTACAACAAAAGCAAAAGCAACATTTCAAAGCCAAGCGTATTAATAATTGAAGTGCATTTGTATTTGTATTGAGAACCGCAATGGACAATGTTTAAAGGTTAATGCACTGTAGTGATGTGGTATACGATTGTTTTTCCAATCGGACCAAACTCATTTTTTGGATTTAAATTAACATTGATTGCACTACACACAAAAATATACATACATATTTATATAGGCTAATGGCTATTCCCCTTGGGAGTTAACTGCGGATTATATTCACAGATCTATGTATAGTATTTATTATTCACACGTGATGTGAGTAATTGTTTAAATGGATTTGCAGCAAAATTACAATTTCCAAATAAAAGGTGTGTCGCAAACCAAAGAATAGAAACAACCGTGGCAAGTACATACATATGTCTGCAAGATGGCGAAAATATATCAAAACAAGGCAAGCATTCTGCGCTGTATTTGTTAGCCGATAATGTACTATACACAATCGCGATGCAGCCGGTCTGTTAGAGCCATGTCCTAAATAAAGTTGCGGTTTTTGTGTCTCACCGCCATTAATTTGCCAGAAACGAAGAGAAAATTATTTTGTAACCGAAAAGAAGCCAGATTTTTTGCTGAGCTGTACCTTTGTATGCAGATTAGATGTTGGGATAAGGATAAACTTTGCGGCAGCATTGCGAATTACCACCACAACCCGGTGTAGTAGTGCGGCAGAATTTGTACAGCACCGCTCGCATTCGCTGGGGCTTGAAAGGCGGGAAAGTGGAAAATTGTGTCGACCTTATTTATAATAATGGTTCTTAAAATACTGTTGTTAGTAAAAAAACTTCCTCTGTACTGTTAAGAACTTTTACATTATCATACCCATGCGCAGCTATGACTTTGAGTAAAGTTGACTCGTTTCGTGCTGGTATTGATTATATTCAGTAATGGTTTCTAGTCAAAGCAAATATTTAATACCGACTATATATTATGGAAATTCAAATAGAGTTAAGAATAAAACGGTGTAAGCCACAATTTTTTTGTTAAATAAACTAACGCGAGCGAAAAGGGGTTAATTCTTATAACACGAAAACGAGCTCAAACTCGTACGACAAGTTTGTGCTGTGAGCGTAAAACCGATTTTTAAGTGGTTACATCCATTTTTGTGTTACGTAATAACGGTTGAGTTCTAGCTCTCAGAAAACGGCGCAATCGGCATTTTGCTTTCAATTTTTGTTTGGTTTGGGCGATTAATTTGTCAGCTCCTAGTGTGGATTTCTCTCAAGAAATTCGCTACAATTGGTAAGTTTTCAAGCAAGCAAATGGTACAAAGAATTGTACTAAATTGCCGATGAAAGGGATATCAGGTGAAGGAAATTTACATTAGCAAATTTACGTTGCATTACTTATGCCATAATTGGACAAGTGTTGTGGCACCGCCCATATCATTGTATAGGTCCGAAGCAGAAATACCCCCACACAATATGATCCATTTAGAAGTACACATGAGGAGGCGGGTCGTCGAAAAAAGAGGTTTTATTTTTTTCGTTTTGAAAGGTATTTAAGCATTTTATTTACTTCAAACATAAATTTAATTTTTTGTAACTTTGAGTTTTTTTTTAAATTACACACTGATCGAACGCTTAGTAGAATTAAATATTTTTTATTTAAATGTGATTTGAATATTTTAATATTTGGAAATCAGTATCTCATATAGAAATTTAATACGCGCGTATTTAAATGTTTTCTATAAATAAAAAACTTCATTGCCGCCAGCCAGTCTTGAACCTACGACCTCTGCAAATTGGAAATAAGAAATTCACACTGAACTATCACAGGCACAATTTTTCTCTGTCTAAACTGAAATATATATGAAGCATAAAAAAAACAACGTTTTTTTGTGAGATTCTATTTTTAGATTCATTTTAGAAGATTTTAGAAGAAAAAAATCAACGCTTGCTGAGCAATATATAATTGAAATTTTTATTTTTAGATTTGAAAACTTCAATTTATAAGACTTGCAAACATTTAGACTCTTGTGAAAAATGCCGAAAATAGACGAGTCGGTTAAAGCGCCCTCCAAACTCCAGAGGTTCCCGGTTCGAATTCCGGCAAAACTGAATTTGTGGAAAAGTTGTTACAAATGATTCTAAGGAAATTGGCAAATAAATAAATTAATTAAAGTAAAAAATAAATAAGTTTAAAAAAATGCAAATAAATTAAAAAAGAAAAAAAAATTTTTTTCCCAATTTAAATAAATAAAAAAATTTAATATTTCCATATTAAATACAATTTTAAATACGATCATATTTGATTTAAATAAAAACAGCTTAGGAGCACTATCAAATACGTTTTCATTTGATTTCACTATTTTTTTCCCTCAGTGCAGAAATTTATCGTAATAATTCGATTTAAAAAAATCATACACATTATCGACTCCTTAAGGCGGCTGCATAGCAAATTGTATGTTTAGAGTTAATTCAATTTGATTTCTCCTCCTCTATAAAAGGATGTAGTAATTATCATAGATGGCCACTTTGCAGTACAAGTAAAATTTCAGTAAAAATAAATTATTTTTGCTGTTAGCTTTTCTTAAAAGAAGGATTTAAAAATTTACATCGCTGAGTTTTTGCCTTCTGGAACGATGCACAATCACAGCGGACGAAAACAGCTACAGTTCCATTCTCAGTGATGAGCTTGAGTACTTGGAGGAATACCTAAAGCTTATGGGCCCTATAACAGAAGCGATCGATTTTCTTCAGGGAGAAAAAAAAACCATGTATTTTGGCTACTTTGTCCCTAGTCCCTTATATAAATATTTATTACTAATTATTTAATATTGGTGTTTGCGATTTGATTTCATGGTAGTTTACGGTTTATCGGTTTTAGTACCACAACTTTTGAACGGATTAAATTTCAAACGTTCTATAATGAAAAGTGTAAATTTTTTTAGCAACCGAAATTATTGAAATTTTTTTTGGGAGGCTGATGCAGAATGTAGATAATTTAGGACCTCTTATAAATATTGCAATTTGCAAACCAAAAATACATATAAAAGTTATCTAAATTCCAGAAACAAATTTTGGGTATTACCTTCGGCATCCACAAAAATTCTTTCACGCCTCCAAAAACGAATTCTAAAATGTCTGTATAGAAAAATAAATCATTATTTTGCAAAATTAAAATAAATCATATTCCTAAAATATTTCCAAATCAATATGTGATATTGTTGGAAATTTGAATGTTTTAGAAAATTCAAGAGATTTTCTTTAAATCAATCTGGAAAGCAACTTTTTTAATTAGATTGATTAATTCAATATTTCTAAAAATATTTGGATTTGGAAAACAGTCCACATTGTTGAGTGTAGGTATTCCATTTAATTTCATAATCTGAAAGAGACAAAATTATGTTCCACAATATTGTGTTCCTTTAAAAAAACTTACAAAATTTAATACTAATCAAACAATTCGTTCAAAAATTGTGGTTCTAAATCTGCTCAAAGCTTCGTTTTCACAATTTTTACTACAACTTAAAAACAAGAGCTGATAACGGAAACCGTTAAGAGATCTAAAATAATAATACAAAAATGTATTAAAAAAAACGAAAATAAATTGCCATAATCAGGATTTGAGCCCACGATCCAAAAAACATAAAATTTCTTCTAAATATTTAAATCCATTGACACCATCCCCTCTCCCTTGTAGCGCTTGCATACTGGCATGCCTCTGCTAGAAAGGAAGCTCAGTTTTCACGATTTTTACTACAACTTAAAATCAAGGGCTAATAACAAAAAACCGTTACCAGATCTGAAAAAAAACGTTAAAAAATTAATTTTAAAAAATCAAAAAAGAATTTGGAAAAAAATTTCCAAAGTCAGGATTCGAACCCACGTTCCGAAAAACCTAAAACAGCAACTACAATTGTTGTGGTTAATCTAATCGTCAAAAAATTGTTAAATGATTTGCCAGCATGGTCGTATTTCGGCATATGATTCGCAATGTCATCGCTCGATGCAGAAATGCAACCATACCGCAAATATATTATAATTCTGAAACAGCATGACATTTAATACAAGAGAGAAAAATTATTATATATGGCTGTCTCGTTTACGCTCTCAAAGCAACAAGTGCTGCATTATATATGAATAATTTATATTCGACACTTGACTCATTAAGTACTTGGTTCCATTAGTATGCGATACTATTATTGGTGTTTTAGGGAAGTTTGTATGAAAATTGTTGGGTCGTAATAATAAAAACGTCTTAGAGCAATTGCTACGTGCATTTACTTTACTCAGAGATTTTACTTCAAATCAAAATTGAATGAAAATTATCGTAAAAAGTATTAAGTATTCACAAGAAAGTATCCGGTTGTATCGAATACAAAAAATAGAATTTTCGCAGCACTAGAAGATGGCGTCGAATTGGTTTACATTTTACATTTTTGATATTTCGAAAACAATTTTTAAAATCAAATTATGACTATGTTATAATTAATTATTAACAAATATTGTGATTTTACGATTTTAAAAATTGTGCAGAATGTTTTTTAACTCTTTTTTTCCTGGGAAAACATTAATTTCAATATTACAATATAATTGTAAACTTAATGAAATATTAAAATATTGCGTTTTGTGGAAGCGCGTTAGTTCTAAGTAATGAATATTATATATATTCGCAGTAGAAATTATGTTGCCCGACAAATTTGTGTACGAAATGTAAATTATCTCGTTTCAAAGTCTTGGGCTTACATTAAATTAATTTAAGCTCCATAAATATATTTCAATACAACACATCTACAGAAATACCAAACACATCAGCTATCTTTTTCTTTTATTCTTTTTCTAATATGTATCTATTTATTTTTTCGCTCAATTGGGTAATTGCTTTCTCTGTCCCCCATAAAGTAATATACGAACAATTTTTAATTGTACGCCAACAAAATTTTCACTGTACACGAACAACTTTGAGTCGGTTCCATTTACAACGTTTCTTGGTTGCTGCATTTTTAATCGTCTTTTTTGGTTAGATTTACCTACTTTTTTTTTGTGTGCATTGACACCACCCTATATCCCTTCTAGCTCAGCCATACCGGCATGCCACCACTAGAAGCGAGGATGGAATGTGCAATTTCGTCCCATAGCAGGCGTGCAGGCATGTCTCTAGCGGAGAGGCCTTGCGAAATTGACTACTGGGAAGTCCATTGACACCACCCTATCTCCCTTCTAGCTCAGGCATACCGGCAGGCCTCCACTAGAAGACAGGATGGAATGTGCAATTTCTTCCCATAGCATGCGTGCAGGCATGCCTCTAGCGGAGAGGCCTGGCGAAATTGGCTACTGGAAAGCTTTGTCTTTATCGACCAGAACGAGCTCAGTGGCACAGCGTGTATGTGCGGAACTTATAAACCTTGAGTTCAGCGTTCGAATCCTGTCTGAGTTGAACTTTTTTTTCGTGTATCAAACGTTGGTCGCAAACGAAACAATAACAAAACAATAACAATAAAACGTATTTCATAAATTATTTTATGAAATACGTTTTTAAGTTGTCATTTAACCATCACCCAAAGAAGGGGCTCTGAAGATAAACGGACTCTGTGGCACAGCCTCTCCCTCGAATGCGGAAAAACTCCAGAGCATCGAATCTTAAATCCTGCGACGAATTGCTAGAGCCCCTTGGTATATAAGAAACGCAAACATCCACAGAGATTTAATATTCCTGCAGTAAAAGACGAAATTCCGAAACTTGCCTCGAAGTACAAGCAGAAGCTTTTGTTTCACCCAAACAATCTAGCTAGAAATTAACTGAGACCTCTCCTCACGTCTCAAACGCAACTAATATATTCTCCAACAACATCACATTGCCTAAATAAATAGATATAGGGCAACAACAAAAAAATCTTCAAAGAAATAAGCTGAATTTCTGAATTAATGAAAAATCATTGTTAGACCTAAGTTAGTGTTAGGTGGTTCAATTGAATAAAAGTAAATAGAAAAAAAACACATTGAACTTTTAAAAAAAAGAAGTACTTATAAACAATAATATCTTAAATTATGTTATTTTGCTAGGGTTGTGACGAGTGTTACCATATGGTAACGGCCAGGGATGGCCAAACGGTGGGCGGTCCAAAAAAAACGTTAGAAATTCGTTTCTAAGGTCCTTTCTGGGTCTTCCTGAAAAAATCTTGAAAAAATCCTATTATTTCGCTCTTAATGGGTTAACGGATTAACCAAGTTAACAATATTATTTATGCCCAGCTTTGGATATATGTGTTGATGTTTTCTGATCAGTATAGTAATAATTAAAACTTGTCTGTTGAAATTCATTTAAAAATATTTGGTTTCAAATGTGTATGTTTACTATGAATTTGTTTTCATTTATCTTGCAGATATTGCACAAATTGTTGCTCTAACCGGATCGCGTGAGTCATGTGTGGCATATTGGTCGATTGGCAACATGAAATAAATGATTCGATAACAATGAAAATCAACTACTGAGTACACAAAAATATTGTAGAACAACAACAGCAACAGCATGAGAAGAAGCCAACACATTTGGTGTTAATAATTGACCGAAATAGCCGGAAAGTCGCGACCTCCTTAATTGTGGATGGATATAACTTCTTGGTCTCTCTTTACAGTTAAACATATAACCATGCAACGTGGCTCACAACGATACCAGATTTACCGCCATGCATGCATGCAATGTGAACAATGAGCGCTTTTAACGATACAAAGTTGCTCCAATATTGATAAATTTATGTTTTGCAGTGCACGCTTTTTGTGTTAAAGTGTATAAAAATAAATTTACTTCAAAGTGAAATAAAACAATTTTGTTTTAAATATGTTTGAGAGCAAAGACAAAACTTTTAACAAAATTTCGGGGAATCGTGAATGGCGGAACGCTGCAGAAAGTAAAAATCGTTTTTAGCAGCGATAAATTATAAAATGTGGTAAGTAAAGTTTTAAAGTTTGACCTAATATTTGAATTTATTTATTAGTTCGTAATGAATGGTGAGTCAAATTCAGGGTTTTCCAATAAGAGGTGTTATTTTGGTATTCAAAGAAAAATGCCATTTTTTGAGATAAATGATCGGATGTTTATTTCATAATAAAGAGGAAGGTATGCCGTTAATAATGAAAAACAACATCAGCCAAATGGCCACCACGAGCACGCTTACAGGACCATATCCTTTTCATGAAATTTTCCATAACCAAATCGCAAAGTGGCTGCCTTATGTCCTCGATAGCCTCACGAATTTTTATCTTTGAGGTCTTGTATCGTTTTGTGTTTTAATTTATTGATTTCTTCCCTTTAATCAAAGTTTCTCTTATCAAAATTCACATAATTAAACATTTGACTAGCCATTACAAAGGCAGCCAACTAATTCCGAAAAATAGTTGAAGGCTTAAGCCCATGCAACACAGGCGTCATTTGACCAATACATTCGTATTTTACAGCTGATATGCCCATTTATCTCAAGATACCCTCATCTCAAGATTTGCCGACGCCACCGCAATATTGTGATCACACTCAGACCCCAAGATGGCATCACAACACGTGCAACAGCATTTAAACGCACTGCGAAACTGGTTATCTCAGTGGAGAATTAAAGTCAATGAGTCAAAGAGCGCCTTCACCCTAATAAATGGTAATGTAATACCACAGGGTCGAAGCCAAACTTACACAAATCAATTTTTAAAAACTCCAACTAAATTGGCTCCTCTCGAAGCTATCAAAACTCAACACCACATATAAAATCCTTTTATGCAAAATTGTGATTAAACCCATATGGACATATATGATTGAGCTCTACACAGAAAAAAAAAAAGGTCGGTATAATTAACCGAAAAAAGTGGTTGACGTACAGCATTTCAAAATGTATTAAAATTGTAAATTTTTTTACCGAGATCGTCGGTAGATTTAACCGACAAAAAATGGTAAACGAAAATAATTGAAATAACCGAAAAAAATTGTTGCTGTACAGAAATTTTAGGTTCTTTTACAGCAATTGTTGGTTAAATTTAAATTTTAACCAACTTGTGCAATTTACCATTCGCGCATCTTCAGTTGAATCGTTGGGATTCAAAGAAAGAAGAATTCCCAATCGTGTTATGAATGTTGTATCTTATAGACGCAGCTTGAGCAGAGCCAAACAGAGTTTTTTTGCAGAGTTTACTGCATTTGTAATACTAATTTTTTGAAAATAAGAGCCTGTGTCAGTTATGCGCTCAAGCAAATATTTATTTTTTTAAACATGCAATCTTGCATTTTTGAAATTTATTTTTGTGTTTAATATGTTTTCTTTGTTTTCAAATGAAAAAAAAGACAAATTCAAAAAAAAAGTTTTCTTACTAAAAAATATGTATCGAAACAAATTTTTGTTGTATGTTTACAATTAAAATTGTAAGCCAATAAATTTTAATGGTTTTTTTTACTAAAAAAATATGTATCGAAACAATTTTCGAATTGTAAACCAACAAATTATTAATGTAAATCAACCACTTCTCGTCGGTTAGATTAACCGACGAAGAAGGGTTGGAGCGTTTTTAACCGTCTTTTTCTGTTTAATCTACCGCCTTTTTTTTGTGTGTAGAGCTGTTCCCCATCAAATGTTGAGAAACTACAAAGAATGCAGTCGAAAGTTCTGCTTCAAATGGTTGGGGTCCCATGGTTTATAAGAAATGCACAAATATATCGAGATTTACAAATACCGACATTTTCCGATGAGATCCCCAAACGTACAACAATATATGCAGATAAGCTTAAATTTCATCCAAATATTCTAGCTAGAAATTAGGTCAGACCCACCCTGCGTCTAAAGCGTAACTATTTTATTGCATTTGAATATATAGCCCCGTGATCCTCAGAAATTCCAATATACCGCATATGACGCCATCGCCTTGATGACAAAACCAACATAGTGTTGTCCAAATAGTTGGACAACACTATGTGAAAAAAAATTGAAATTTGTACCGTTAAAAATGATTGTTAGTTCTAAGTGTTTAGAAGATCCAAATAATAGAATGAATTTGATTAAAACAAAAAACGTTTTTGATCTCTGGACTTGCCACACGCAAAAATATTTGACGCCGGGTCAATCTGACACCTTTTTTCTTTATGTCAAAAAAGGGTTGCTATCAGTCATATTTTAAGAAACAAAGACAAAACTTCAAACGAACCCCCCGTCTATATTACCATGAAAAGTGACAGATCGCATGCGATAAATCTGTCACTTTTCATGGTATGCGAATCCTTTATAGCTGATTTTTTTTTAAGTGGCCATTTTATTTTAGTAATACCACAGGTCATTCATATTATTATTATATCATCAAAAATGAGCTTTCACATTTTTCAAAAATTCTTATTTGTGTGGAAAAAACATTTTACAGCTAAAACGTTGGGTTTTTAAAATTAAATTTTATAAAGTTTTTGTTAAATATAGCGCGATACTATTCTGCTTACAAACGCCGCACTGACAGCACTGACAGCAAAAATCAATAAAACTACAAAAAAAAAAAAAGGAATTTGTGCCCTAAAACATAGCTGCGTTCCTAAAAGAAAAGAGATCAGTATTTCAGATCACCCTATCTCAAAGCTATTTAATTAGTTAATAGTTAATTAACGAAGTTAAATTTTTGGTTAACTTTTAATGTTTCAGTTAATTTCGAAAACCATTAACTTTTTCATTTAGTTAAGTTATATTTCTTCGATTAACTAGCATTAGTTAACTTTAAAACAAAAAAATTTTGTATTATTAAATGTAAAAAAAAACGTTTAAATTAGGAATTCATACTATTTTCGAACTGATTGACATTTAATTTAAAAATTATTTCACAAAACAAATCTATACACAGGCCGATATATTTCGAAGTGTTGACTACTTCTTTATTATATTTTTATGTATGAATGGACCATTCTAAACACAGCGTTCTCAGCCATCAAGTGAGGCTTACATCGTCAGGATGTTTACATCGTATTTTCCATTTCTAAATTTTTTTAAAATTACTAAAAACTGAGAACGCTATTGTGTTTAGAACGCTATTGTGTGATTCTTAACCAAACTTCATTCGTTTCATTCTTATTATTTAATATTCTAATAAAATTTGTATGCCTTTATATGAATATAAATAAATTGTTTCATACACGAAATTTCGCTTTTGATAAAAATTGTAATCATTTATTTTAAAGCAAATTTGCATATAGAAAGCTGAAACCGGGAAAAAGGGTCTGTGAGTGGAGGCATTCAATTGAATATAATTAGAATGTTTATTTTATATGTTTTTTGTAAAAAAAGATTTTTTTTGTTTTCTATAGAAATTTAACTTTTAACAAAGTTAACTTTTCAACGAAATTAACTTTTTAATTTAACGAAGTTAAATTTTTGATTAACTTTTACCGGGTTAACGAAGTTAAATTCTCGATTAACTATGCCCAGCTTTGCCCTATCTGAAAGAAAAGCTGACCCTTATTACCCAAAAACATCAAAATTAATTTAAATCGAAAAACGAAAATGATCTGCATCAATACATGCAGAGCTTTGAAAGACTGCAATATTTCGGGAATCTAAGTCCTTGGAATGGCATAGAAAAGATTTTAAGACTTAAGTCTTTTGAGATTGAAGACCTGAAATGTTTAAGTCCCCAATCTTTGTGCAGTTCCAAAGACTGAACTCATTTTTATTTTAAGTCTTGGATTGCAGTATTGACTGCAATCTTTGAAGACTGACTTGCATTCTCTCAAGTCTTTTGCAATTTCCTTACAGTCTTTCAATTCCTTTCAAATCTATTAGAACTTAACCAGTCTTTTGGAAGTTAGCCCTTCCTTAAAGATACATTTTTGATTTTAATTCTAATTAACACCTTGAAATTGTTCATTTAAGATCGTAAGGCTAATTCAATAGTAAGCATGTAGAATTTGTTTGTTTCAATTACATTCAATAAATTGTAACAGTATTTTGGTTTTTTTCACAAGTAATGCGAAATTAAGAAGAGGGATGCCGACCAAAACATGAAAAGAAATTGAAAAGTCAAACTCCATACATTCATATTAATTAATATTAATATTGAGAAAATATTTTATATTAATATACGCGTAAATGTTACACATTTAATACACTAACACCAAACTATTTGATTTTTAACAATTAAAGGTTACTTATATCATAAGATTTCAGCAATAACAATTTTTCAAAATTGCTGGTGCTGAAGATGGTAATACCGTATTGAATCGCAATGATGCTTCTTTAACGTTTGGATTCAACATTTCCATTGACTTGTTTGGATTGGCTAAGTATCACCATCACCATCACTGCTCACATTGGACGTTTGCAATGGTTCATCTAAGTACAAAAATGTTATTATTGTAATAACACTATGCAACAATTTGAGGCAAATTTTTTAGGGCATCAACCAAACTTTTGTGGGATGATAGTATTGTATGTGGGAGTAAAACCCTAGCTGGGTTTTGCTCCACCTCATCACAATTTTCTCAAAATGTTTTCTAACTGCAGTTCATTAGTAAAAATGCTTTAGCGGTTGAACTGGTTGAGATAAACTCGTAATCTTTTTTTTTTTGTTGGAAAAGCAATTTCTTGGTCTTTTCAAGGCATTAAAAGTTGAATGTTTGAATTTTTTATACATTTTTCTACCCTACACCTCATGAGGTATGGGTATATTCACTTTGTGTCTGATGTTTGTAACACCAAGAAGGAGACGTGTCCGGGATGGAAAAGTATATATATTCTAAGATCAGCGTGACCTCCTGAGTTGATTTAGCCCTATCCGTCTGTCCGTCTGACCGTCCTGAAAGCTAGGGATCCCAAATTTTGGATTTATCCTTTTTAGGCCCTAGAGGGAGTTGGTATTGCAAATGGGCGGAATCGGTCGACTGCCACGCCTACCTCCCATATAAGTGAAATTAGAAGAAGAGCACTTTTGGATACAATTGCCAAACTGAACCAGAATGACTGGTTCAATAAGTGATGGTAGCTCTTTCAACATTTTAGCCGTTATTAAATCCGGACCTGGGTCTTTTTTTGGGTTCAGTTCAGGAATGGAAGCTGTCGCAGAGCACGATGATCCCGAAACCGGGAAACGACCCTACAAATGTGATGTCATATCGCCCAATAAGCTTACTCTCTACCCTATCAAAACTTTTTGAGAAAATCCTGATCAAAATTATACACAATACTCGCTAAAGGTGAAATACCCAATCACCAATTTAGATTTA
Source organism: Heteromyza rotundicornis (assembly GCA_951394025.1). Taxonomy (NCBI): domain Eukaryota; kingdom Metazoa; phylum Arthropoda; class Insecta; order Diptera; family Heleomyzidae; genus Heteromyza; species Heteromyza rotundicornis. Next base: position 44,457,952 of record OX596012.1, read on the forward strand.
GAGAAAAACATGGAAAAATCACACAGGTTCATCGCATTGTTGACATGATCAGAAAAACATTCGAAAGAAAGCAATACTGCTCAGCTGTATTCCTTGATATCACCCAAGCTTTTGATTAGGTGTGGCATATAGGATTAATATCTAAACTGCATAAACTACTACCCGCAAGCATGCACATTTTGCTTGACAACTACTTTCTCGTAGATTTGATATTCTTGCCGGTGTACCCCAATGTAGTGTCCTTGGCCCCCTCCTTTATACTTTTTACAGCTGATATGCCCACCAATGATCAGACCCTTATCTCAACATTTGCCGATGACACCGCACTATTGTGCTCGCACTCAAACCCTATGTTGGCATCACAATACATACATTATGATTGAGGTTTAAGAATTTCGTGACTTATATTATTAATATTGAAGAATAATTGGTGATTAACTAGGTCATGAAACTGCACGTCTTATCATGAATTATGAGTAACTTCGTCGATTGTCAAGATTTGTTAAGCAATATACAATACGTTAAGACGCCTTTACAATAATGCCACGATAGCCGAATCGGTGAAGCGTCCGGACTCCAAAGGATGTCGGTTCGAATTCCGGGAAAACTGAATTTGTGAAAAAGTAATCTCTTACTTCTTTGTGAGTTTGTAGGTTTGTAGGTTTGTATGTATGTATCTATGTTTGTTCCCTTATAACTCAAGAAATACTTGACCGATTTTAATGAAACACATACCAAAATGTAGGTAATTTCATTGATCTCATCATAGGCCATTTCATTAAATTTGGGCGTTCGAGGTAGGCGTGGCAAATATTATTCTAAAATGCTATAATTTATGCAGTGTTTAACCGATTTCGCTGAAATTTTATATGTGACTTTGGGGGATGAATGGGTAGCATGTTGATTCTGAAAATTTGCGGTCCGCCCACTGCCACGCCCCCAAATTTGTAATCCTCTGTAACTCAGGCCCTATTCAAGGGATTTCGCTTAAATTTTGGATTTCGTGCTGGGTGGTGAATGGGCAGAGGGTTGACTATGAGAATTTGCGGTCCGCCCACTGCCACGCCCTGAAATTTTTAAAGCTCTGTAACTCGGGTCCTATTCAAGGGATTTCGGTGAAATTTTGGATTTGGTGCTGGGAGGTGAATGGGCAGAGGGATGACTATTGAAATTTCAGATCCGCCCACTGCCACGCCCTACAATTTTTAAAGCTCTGTAACTCGGCTCCTATTTAAGGGATTTCCGTGAAATTTTGGATTTGGTGCTGGGAGGTGAATGGGCAGAGGGATGACAATTAAAATTTAAGATCCGCCCACTGCCACGCCTTAAAATTTCTAAAGCTCTGTAACTCGGGTCCTATTCAAGGGATTTCGCTGAAATTTTGGATTTGGTGCTGGGAGTTATTTGGAATGTAAATGGCAAATGCATTTAAGTGGAAATGAAGTACTGTGAAAAGTACTGCCTTAGGTTTTTTCCATTGTTGAAAAGTTACATGCAATCAAATGGAAATAACCTTAATTATTACTCCTGCTGCATTCAATGTTGAAAATACACGAAGTTGTTGAAATTTGTGATCGGTACATCGACTTGAAATACTTTAGCAAATCGATTTCATACTTTGAAAGAAACCGAAAGGGTTTTTTAACCCGCAGATATGGTAACACTGCTTGGGTGGGGAAAAATTAAGTCCTAGGTGGCAACCAAGTTGATTGTGTTGATTTTCTAACTTGTGGGCGGTAAAAGTGGGCGTGTCAAAACCTATCTTATGTCACGACTCACGACCCCTAGAACACATATATAAATTTTGGTGAAAATCGGTGCTGTAGCTTTCGCGTCCACTGGTGACAAACATACACGTCTCTTTTATATATATAGATAGTCCACCCAAAGCAAGTTAATATAAGGGTTATAAAAAAAGGCGCAATTTGGCGCAGGAAACTTTTATCATTCTACATATCTTTCGCTTCATTTTGCAAAAAAAATCGCGAAATGATTTTTTAAAAAAATTTTTTTACAATTTCGTCTAAACAATACAAATACAATTTTACTATCCAATTCGATTTTTTATTATATTTTCTTCCTTACTTCCTAGAAAAATTTCTATTAAACGATTTGTTTCTACCTTATCGTATTTTAAGGGGAACATGTTATGATTGGCGAAATGATTACACCGACCATCCACATGATTGTAAACTAAACATATACTTACGTTTTGCCGTGCCGAGATTTGAACCCGGGACACTTGGGTTGCTGAGGAAGCGCATTAGCATGTTGAGCTACTACTGCCTTGCATTTATTATGTTCTAAATGAAACATATACTAATCATATGACATTTTTGTGTGTATATGATTTTTTAATAAAATTTGTTTGGAAATGAATTTAAGCATTTACATACATTTGTTTGTAAGATTAAGATTACTCAATGGCTAGCACCAAACTCCAAGAAACTTTTTTAAACTTATTGAATTGTCCCCCCAACAATCAATGATCAGTACACCGAGAAAAAAGATAGCAGTAGAAATGACAGTCGTTCACTGTTATTCTGTTTTTAACAGAATAACTGTTGTTTTAAAGTAATTTTGTTTGATTTAACAGATTTTGCTGTAGAATTAAACTTTTTTTCAACTTCTCGAACTGTTAAAAAAATCTGTCAATTCAGAACCCTATTGAATAAATAAAAAATTTAGCAGTCAGCGAGATTTGAACCCTGGCATCCTGGGTGTTAACATGGCCTTTCAACCAACTAGTTGTTATGAATCGCAGAGTGTAACAGACAGTTTAACAGATAAGAGATATGTTTTCTCTTCTTCCAACACAAACAGTGCCAGGTCTTTGGTGAATTCGTCTCATTTTTGTTCAACTACAACTAAACCACTTTCCCCGTTTTTTTACTTTTGTAAGTATTTATTAAAGTTTTCTCAAATTTTCATGAATTCCTTCCCCGGGAAAAAAGGAAAGTTAATTCAAATGGCAACTCTGGTTACTCTGATAGTAGAGAACAGAACCTGTTCAACAGATTTAAGTTATTTATTTATTGCCATGCCCTCATGAATGGCATCATTGGCGCGATGGATAAGATGTCGGACTATCAACCAGAAGGACGCAGGTTCAAGCCTTGGCCAGGGCGATTATAATACGATATTTGTTACTTAGTTAAAACTTTTATAGATGAAGTTTGGAGTTGAGATGCATTTTTCATAAAAGTAAAAAAATTATGGAACATAATACAAAAATTAGAAAACAAAAATAAAATTTACAATTAAAATTCTTCTTTTTTTTAATCTAAAAAAAAAATAGCGACGATCGTCCCGGGATTCGAACCCGAGCTTCCCGGGTGGCAGTCGGACATCTTTCCACTAGGCTACGGTTATCAACAGTGTATCAACTGTCAATTTAACAGTTTTGACTATCGGATGGTTTTGACCCGTGAAAACTGTTAAAATTTCCTACTTTTTCGTTGATTTTACAGTTTTTTTTCTCTCGGTGTACTATCATAATATTATTATAGAAAAAATGGTATGATCTCTGCGATCATGCTCCAACCATATTTTTTCTCTGAGTGTGTCATCACGATTGGGCTGATTCTCGAACTTGATCTTAGTTTGGAGGAAACATGTCCCCAAAGTTTCAAGTCGATATCGCGAAAATTGCGACCCCCTTGACTTGAAAATGTTTGATAAAATTTATACACCGAGAAAAAAGACAGCAGTGGAAATGACAGTCGTGCACTGTTATTCTATTTTTAACAGAATAACTGTTGTTTTAAAGTATTTTTGTTTGATTTAACAGTTTTACTGTTGAATTAAACCTTTTTTCAACTTCTCGAACTGTTAAAAAAAACTGTCAATCTATTTTTCTATTGAATAAATAAAAAATGTTGCAGCCAACGAGATTTGAACCCAGGAGTCCGTGGGTACTAACATGGCCTTTCAACTGACTAGTCCAAATGTCAACAGATTTGACAACCATCAACATCATGTTATGAACCGCAGAGTGTGTAACAGTGAGTTCAAAAGATAGGAGAACATAAAATCGTATATCAGTGGCTGTTAAAAGGTTACTGTTCTTTTAGTTCACACAGTGTTGCCAGGTTTATCGCATGTTTGTCTCCTTTTTGTTCAACTACAACTAAACTTTCATTGGTTTTGTTCGTGTTTATTAAAGTTTTCTCAAATTTTCATGAATTCCTTGCCCATTTCTTCTTTTGATAGGATATTCCCCGAAAAACAATGAAAGTCCTTTCATATGGCAACTCTGGTAGAGAACAGATCTTGCGTGTAGCACATTTAAGTTATTCATTTATTGCCATGTGCGCATGAATGGCATCATTGGCGCGATGGATAAGATGTCGGACTATCAACCAGAAGGTCGCAGGTTCAAGCCTTGTCTAGAGCGACTACAAAAGGACAATTGTAACTTAGTTTAAAAACATTTATAAATAAAGTTAAGAAAATTTAGAGTTGAGACAAAAAAAAAACAGAAAACATTTTTTTTTTATTAAAAAAAAGTTATTTTAAAAAAAATTAGCGACGGTTGTATTGGGATTTGAACCCAGGCCTCCCGGGTGGCAGTCGGACATCTTCCCACTAGGCTACGGTTATCAAGAGCGCAGCAACTGTCAATTTACCAGTTTAGACTATCGGATGGTTTTTAACCGCGAAAACTGTTAAATTGACCTACTTTTTCGTTGATTTTACTGTTTTTTTTCTCTCGGTGTAGAGGAAGTTCGAATTATTACTGCAAATTTTGTACCAAACCAATTTAAAAATTTGTATATTGTATTTTCCAAGAACGTACACCGAGAGAAAAAAACAGTAAAATTTACGAAAAAGTAGTAAATTTAACAGTTTTTGCGGTTAAAAATCATCCGATATTCGAAACTGTTAAATTGACTGTTGCTACGCTGTTGATAACCGTATCGTAGTGAGAAGATGTCCGACTGCCACCCGGGATGTCTGGGTTCAAATTCCGGTAAAACCTTTTTTTTTATATACATTTTTTTTAAAAATAATTTTGACTGCAAATTTTTTTTTTCCTTTCCTTTTGTTTGTTACTTTATTACTTTATGAACAATTCTTCTCAATTCCAAACTTTATCTATAGAAGTATTTTAACTAAGTCGCCCTGGGCAAGGCTTGAACCTGCGTCCATCTGGTTGAGAGTCCGACATCTTGTCCATCGCGCCAATGAATAAATTAAATATGCTACGCCAGTTCTGTTCTCTCCTATCAGATTAAACAGAGTTGCCATATGAAGGAACTTTCTACTAGTAGTGTCATTTCAGAGAGGGAGAAGAATATATTTAAACAATTACCTTACTAAAGTCAATGTGATATTCAACCTAACCCTAACTTGGAGGTCACAGGGTGCGTGCGGCCATTCGCGCAGGTTTTGATATGGATCAAAAGCAACGGTCACAATAAATTGTGTGGTTTACGTGAACTTTGTTTCAATATTTCCAACAAGGCGCGCGGTTTAAAACATTTCAAATGCTTCCCCTCCGCGTTATCTTTAGTAGCAAAAACAAGGTTGCGAAAGTATTAAAAAAGCATACGAAATGCTAATATTTTCCGTTTTTGTTCGTTGCAAGCAACACTTGTCAGGAATTTGTTCATCGTTACTTTATATTATCATTAAATTTGTTGAAGCCATACGAAATGTAAGTAAATAAAACAATTAAACATGAATATTTTAATAAAATTCTACAATCGTAATTTATAAAAATATTCTGCATGAACTGAAATGTGCATGGGTTGCACTCTTTTATCATTTAGGCACATAAAATATGAGTGATTGCAACCCTTTTGTGATAGAAAGAAAAAAGGGAGCAGATTGACCCGGAGTCAAATATTTTTGCGTGTGGCACGTCCAGGCATCAAAATAGTAAAAGAGCAAAAAAGGGAGTAAAAATGCAAATTAATAGGGGTCAAATGACGCCTGTCAGGCATGCCCTTGAGTCGCACACTTTATGTGCATTAGGGCTTTCTAGATCCCGGTCCATTTTTAGTTCCGAAAAAAAAGTTTAATACAAGAAAAATAAAACTTTTAATCGCTCATAAAATATAACAAAATCGTGTAAGCAGAAAAATAGTTTTTGATAACATTTGGACAACCCCAAAATGAAAAAAAAGTTACTTAGAAAACACAAAACTAAAAAATTTTTAATTTATTAAAAAAAATTACGAATAAAATTGTTTGTGCTTGAAATTTTTTCTTTAAGAAAAAATAAAGTTATATTTATTTCTGGAGAAAATTGGTATTTTTAGTCTTAGCGAACGCACAAAAAAGAATTGCTTAATAAAAATAATTAAGTAAAGCTGAAAACTGATGCAAAGTAATTTCAGAAAACTTACTTAAACATATTTTGAATTGAATTGTGTTTTCCTAAAGAAACGGAAACTCAAATACTGAAAATAAAAAAAATGCATTAATTTGTACCTTTAATAAATTGAAATTAATGTTTATGTTTATTTATTTAAGCTTAAACTATCAGTTTTCAGATAAAACATATAAACAAAATTTTTTTATTTTTTTAAAATGCATTTTGCTTGTCAAAGTATCAAATCCCGAAAAATCCCGGGATCCCGGGATTGCAATTTCCAGTCCCGAAAATCCCGGGATTGCAAAATGCCTTCGGGATCGAAAGACCTAATGTACATTAACTAGAGAGTGAACTATTTTCGGCAATGCCGAAGCTTAAATACCCCCACATAGTTTGATTCATTTAGAAGTGTCTTAAGACCCCATTTTGAGCCATTTTTAAGTTGTTTTTTAGAGCCTCAGACCATGTCCAAAATCCGTTTCTAAAAATTATTTATTAGGGTTCAACAAAGCAATAAAACTCAAATAAAAATCGACGAAGTGCTGGCAAAAGGTAATTTGATTTATATACTAGAATTATTATTTTAATGTTTGCTAAATTCTAAAACTTCAATACTTAGGTTTGGACAGGCCACAAGTATAATGCCAAACGAAAATTGTCCAAAAATAGGCTGAGTATGTCCAAAACCGGTGGCGTGCCGAATGACGTCGTGGATTTTAGCAATTTTGAAGATAGAATATCGCCGCTGCATGGATTGAAGCGCAGTTGGCCTAATGTTGCAATGTTCGGCGCAAGAGCGGTTGTTGAGCCTTCCTGTTTCACTTTGAAGGCAGCTGCTAATGTTATGTTCCTCATCGCATTCGTCAAGGAGGAAATATCTTGTAATCATTGAATTATATTGAATTATACCCAAACAAAATTCAACTTTTCCACAATCGCGTAGTGTTTCGAAAGTGCTTTTTCACAGCTGATAAAATCGCGGAATGGTGTTTTCGGATAAAAGTAAAAGAAGTGAGTAAGTTTTAGTCGATCAAAGCCGACTTATATATACCCTACGCCTACTGGGCCATATTGGATCCGCCATCTTGAATTTAGCAATTTCGACATCATAAGCGGAATATAAGTGAAAACACGATTTTCACTTATAATACAAACTTCTAGGTCCTAAAAAGGGTAAATCCAAAATTTGAGATCACTAGCTTTCTTCTAGCTCCTGTAATCGTGTTTACAAGTACAGAGGACGGACAGACGGTCAGACAGACATACGGATAAGGCTAAATCAACTCAGGAGGTGACGCTGATCCAGAATATATATAGTTTTCCATACCGGATACGTTTAATTATTGGTATTACACAGGGTTGGAAAACAAACTTTACTGAACTTTTCATTTTCTTTGACTCGTGCATTCGCGGCGGATTTACACATTTCAATTTTTTTTGCCGATTTGTTCTTTGCACTTTTCCTTCATTCGTAAAATACACATACGAGCGATTCAGCGGGGCAATTAATTTCGCTCGTTTTCAAAAATTTAAACTTTACTTTTGCATTCAATAGTTTTGATCGCGGACAAAACAAAACGAATTTTTTTTTCGTTTTGTTCATTTTGTCGGGCTTGATTTTTTTTATAAAATTTCGTGATATTTGTAATTTAGAGCCTTATTCTAGCAATAAGAAACAATGACAAATCAATGACAAGTCTTGTCACCTTCTTTTTAGTTTATAACAAATTTTTGTTGTCACTTTTACGCATGTATTTCTCAAATTATTGATTATGAATATTTATTTTTTCTGCAATAAATAATTTGAAAATGCATTATAGTATAAAAAATGTTTGACTATGCAAAAAAACAATTGCATAGTTTGTTGTAAGCGCGACAGTATACCCTTCAAAATATGCGTTTACACTTGTGTTAGCTACAATGTGCGTCGCACTGCTTTGTTTGGTTTTTTGTCCTGCTTCACTTTCTGTTTGTGCGTTGTTGTTAGAAAATTGGAGCCCACTTCTCTGTTCTACATGCAAACAGGCCGTCTACGCACGCATGCGACATGATCACCGAGATCAAGTCGCGCCGCAGTAAGAAAGTACCTCCTATTTGTACACAAAAATAAGGGTGGTTTTCAGACACCACACATTTTTGGTTCGCGCATTGTTGTCATTCTGAAATTTCTCCCGGTCATTCGCTGCACCGAGGCGCCAACATTGACCATCGACTGGAAAATAGGAATTGGGTCGAGTTCGGCAGTGCATCGCACATTGTAGCTAACACAAGTGTAAATGCATATTTTAAAGCGTATACTGTCGCGCTTACAACAAACTATGCATCTGTTTTTTTGAATAGTCAAACATTTTGTATACTATAATGCATTTTTTAATTATTTATTGCAGAAAAAATAAATATTCATACATGCGCTTCAGAACATCACAAATTGTCTTATTCTACCAACAAAAGTGACAACAAAAATTTGTTATAAACTAAATAGAAGGTGACAAGACTTGTCATTGATTTGTCATTGTTTCTTATTGCTTGAATAAAGCTCTAAATTACAAATATCACGAAATTTTCCAAAAAAAATCCAAGCCGAATGCACAAAACGAAATAAAATTTTCGTTTTGTTTTGTCCGCGATCAAAACTATTGAATGCAAAAGTAAAGTTTAAATTTTTGAAAACGAGCGAAATTAATTGCCCCGCTGAATCGCTCGTATGTGTATTTTACGAATGAAGGAAAAGTGCAAAGAACAAATCGGCAAAAAAATTTAAAAGTTTATTTGCCTTTGGTGTAGCGATATTGTAGAACTCAGTAACTTTTCCCACCCTGGTATTACAGACCAAAGTGAATATACCCATACCTCATAAGGTGTAGGGTATAGCGATAATCGATAGTACTTGAAGCCAACTTTGAGAATCGAGACGCTGATCAAGTGTGCAGCTATCAGCGAAAGATAGTATACCCTGTCACAGTGTGTGTGGGTGTATAGAAATATTAAAAAAGACCCAGCCAATAATTGAACGAACTTTTTACGAATATCGTATTTTAGGAACTTTTCTCGATCCAAAATATTCGAGAAATGTCCGACATTCACTCGAATATTACGATAGTCGTAATTTCCTCGATAAAATATCGTTAACGACTTGGAAAACGAAATCGTTAACGACTTAGTTAAAGAATTCTTAAACGACTGCGGTTACGAGTACTTAAACAAACGAAATGATCGTTTTGAAAAGCTATTTTTTCACCCAATGGTTTTCAAAATGTTAGAAAAAAGTTTTATAACAATTTCTCAGCTATATAATTTCTATTTTAGAATCAGTGTTTTTCAAACTGTTAGGAAAACCATTTTAAAACGTTGGTTTAGTCATGTTTATTCATAAAGTATGTTCCGAGTCGGCACTTAACACATTCGCCTAACCTATTGAACAAGCCCTTAAATGTATGACTTAACGTTCTAACAGTTTGAAAAACACTGATTCAAAAAATGAAATTATCTTGCTGAGACATCGTTATAAAACTTTTTTCTAAAAGTTTGAAAACCATTGGCGCATATTCATAGTCAAATTTAGTAGCTGCTAAACCTTAGTACCGGCTTAGTAGCTGTCAATTCAGTGTATTATCTGTCAACTTAGTAGAGTACTAAAGATAAGGTGGAACTTAATTTGACTATGAATATGGGCCATTGGATCTAAAAATAGCTTTTCAAAACGATCATTTTGTTCGTTAAAGTACTCGTAAACGAAGTCGTTAAAGAATTCTTTAACTAAGTCGGTAACGATTTCGATCACGAAGTCGTTCACGATATTTTATCGAGGAAATTACGACTATCGTTATAATATACGAGTAAATGTCAGACTTTTCTCAAAAATTTTTGATCGAGAAAAGTTCGTAAAAAGTTCGTTCAATAATTGGCTGGGTTAGTAGCTTTTTTGTAGAAACCTAAAATTAAATTTTATCAATGTAATTCGAATTATTCTCTTACCAGGACTCTTTGCGTCAATCTAATTGCTAGAATGTATGTAGGGATGTGTTCTGTTGGGTTAATATGTATGCGTGCAACCACCCACCCAATTCGTCCAGATTCTGTTCAGTTATACTAAAAGTTATTGTTGTACGTAGAATCGGAAAACGAAAGTATGTCATCAACTATTCGATACTACCTAAACAAATAAATTATAATTGGGGTATTGATTGCTTTGACACAATTGTGATTATTATCTTAACAATTTATCCATCTAAACATTTGTATAAACCGAATGTAAAAATCGTTAATATAATTTGCTGCTCCTATGACCCTTTTAAGAGTCAGTTTGTAGAAAGTAGGGGGTCTTCCTAATTTTTGGCTTTTTAACGTACTGTACGATCACAGCGCGACGAGATATATATTGATATGATACTAAAAAATATTATAAAAATTCCAAATTAGTTACAAATTGCACCTATCCATTATATTAATCAACCCCCTGAATATAACACAAGTTTGGTCACATTTCCATAAAATAAAAACACTTTAATATAACCCAAGGCCGATACCGAGCACGTTTGAAAAATGAAATGCTCGTGTTTGGAGTTATTTATGCCCTATTAGAGCTGGAGGACACTTTTAGTGGTAAAAAGTATCGCTACTATTTATATGCTTCGAGCGTGTACTACGCCAACGAAGAGCACACCAAAGCGCTTTCAAAGGTTACAGTTCTCAACAATCTTAGCTGTCATTAAATATGTCTTTGCGACTTGAAAATCATACCATATGGTTATAAATGTGTTCTTTTTTCTTTTTAAATTCCATATTTATAATTGCAAATCGGGCAGAAATAAAGATTATTATATGCGTGCACCTTAAAGAAACTGTTTTTCGCCCTAACTCCAGAATTTTGATTTATATTGGAAATTCATAGTATGCCATTATAATTATATTTAGTTTTCCCAATACCTACAACTTGTGCATAGTCCCGGGCCGAGTGTATTTATTTTTAGGCTCATTTTGTGACACAGTGTAATAGAAAGCTGAAAAAAGAATCGAGCTTGCTTTGGTCTATGGAATATTACGTAACCACGGGCAGAAACGGGCAGCTGATATTAATAGATAGGAATCTTAAAACATTGACTAATATTAAGAAAAAAATCCCAATGGGGGATCAGGGGGGAACACAACTAAAACTCTGGCTGAATTTAGTTATATGGTCAAGAAAACACTAACAATGGTACTGACACAACATTAATTTTATAAAAAGTATGCAACAAGTTTAGAACATTAATATTGATTTAAAATGAAGCTAATACCTTTACTTTCAATATTAAGTTTAAATAATATCAATCAAAAATCCATTTATGTATATATTTTTTTGAAAATTTTTGAATTCGTCATTTAAAAACTGACAAGAAATATACAAAAAATATGCAGAAATATACAGATTTTTTTTATGTTTTATATAAAAAATAGTGGAAAACCATGGAAATATCCTTGCCATCTCTCGCAATAACGAAAATAATTGGGTGGTTCATGTAAGGGGGATTACAGCTGCCACCAAGTGCATCTTTGGACTTTTTTGGGTAAATCATGCCAGGTGGAGGTAGCTAAATGTGTCCTCGACCACATGACCAGGACCTAAATGTTCTGTTGACCACCACATAGTCAAAAATGTTATCAAAGACAAATTCAATTATAGAAAAAAAATTTCCCTACGAGTTTGAGGAATGAATAAAGAAACTCGGCAATGTTTATTGCTCGCATATGCAAAAAATATGCAAAAATATGCAAAACATATGAAAAATATGCAAAACATAATGTGGTCAAATCGTAATATTTTTCAAAAAAAAAACATTTCTGTTTTGGTCCGGAGTCAATCCGACGTTCCAGTAAAATATGCATTTGCATAAAAATCCGCTCTCTATTCATGACTACAAATTTTAAATTACACTGGTCGACCAAACTGAACTTTCTGTGTGTTAAACGCCAAAAATGACCTTTTTGTGGTTTTCACACGGTTAGTGTTTTGGGGTAGAAAATTGTATGGGCGGTGCCACGCCCCTTGTCCAATTATTCCCATATTCGACACATAGCAGGGAAAACATACTATACAACTCCATTCCAAATTTCATTAAAATATATTCAATACTTGATTACTTAGCTGTTATTTAAGTTACGTGTTGTATGGGCGATGCCACGCCCCTTGTCCAATTATGTCCATATTTGGCATAAAGCTTGGAGAAGTTATTATGTCCAGTCCCAATGTATATGCCCTATGTTACATGTCGATACCTATAGAATTTATCCTGAAAGTTTCAAGAGAATCGGAACATCCGTTTAGCCGTGATTGAGGGACAAACAGACAGACAGACAGACACAAAATCGCTTTTATAATATATATAGGGATATAGGGATTTAAAACTTGTTTTTTACTCTTTTTTTTTAAAACATGAAAGTAATTTGTTTACATAAATTGTTCGAATAAAAAAAAAGTGTGAAAATGTATAATTTTATATGAAATATTAATTTAGACTTAACGGCAGCGGCAAACATATTTTAGATTCAAAATAAACTAAAATAAACAAAAATCTATCATTTCTTGTAAACACAATATCCATATTATTATGTAAACCTTTTTTTTTGTTAGCTCTTGACCAACGTTACATATACATATGAAACTATTTTGTAATATTTATGCAGTTTTTAATTTGTGTGTGTTTTGCGGTATCTGGTCCAACGTTACATATATGCAACGACCTTGTACAACCAAACCGTTCAATATTTAGAAGTTCTGATTACGGATCTGGTTTCATACATCTGGCTTCTTCACGAATTTTTGAGTCTGTATCTACATTTTTTAGATCTTGTCGTTAATGTCCTTTGGCAAATTCTAGTGATGACTATAATTCACAATTCCTGGAAACAGCTCTGTCTGTGAACTTTGAAATAAAGTGGACCGATTTTGAATCAGATTCTGATAACTGGGTTGCGGAACCTTGAAAAAAGATTTCAACAAAAAAAAAATTATTAATAATAAAAAGAAAATATATATTGTCAAAAAAAGTAACTTTGCAAAAAAAGTTTTGTGCACAAAAAATTCCTATGAATTTGAATAATTTTTTAAAAAGTTTGCTTTTTTAGCGAAAATCGACAACATTGTATCATTTTTATACAAACATACCAAAAACCCAGTGGCGGCCGTGGTGCAGTTGGTTAAAGGGTTCTGCTGTGTCACGATCGGAAGAGATGAGGTTCAATCCCTACGCGGGGCAGGTCAAGGAAAAGTGTGTGTGACATGTTTTTCTGGAAAGACCGTCACCGGAAGCGATGATGTTCAATCCCTACCCGGGGCAGGATACAAAATTAATTTGTGTGGCATGTTTTTCTGTAAAGACCGCCAGCTCTCGTAAACATTGGCAAAACTTACGAGAGTATAACTTGCCAAGGAATGCTTCAATTTTCCATCCGCCGTTCGGATCCGGCATTAAACTGTAGGTCCGATTCATGGGAAGGGGGAGGATTCGCCAATGCCACCCCCACCAACTTTACAAATTTTAAAGAAGAGAAAAAGAAGAATCAATGATGTAAGCTCATCAAGTAATTTAGAAAATTCGTTTGAAAAGTTGCACTTAGCTCGGATCTCATTTACTAATTTGTTTTACATTTTGTGAAAAATATTTCCTAATAAATAACTAAGGCATTTGTTTAATGTTTTATTTTAGCTTCTGATATTCAATACTTAATTAAAATATTATTTTTACCGAAAAAGTCTGTGCATTTTTAAATTATACCCCTTGGCGATTCACCGTTTGGGTTTTTTTTTAATTAGTTGAAAAAGTAGTGGAAGGCTTTTAGATATATGCTTTCAGACGCTTAAATATTAAAGTTAATAAATGTAAGTTTCGAACTGTAAAAGAATTTGTAAGAAGCGATGATTGGTTCATTTTTTAAAAATCTTTGAAACGTGGCGAATGCTTCCTCTTCTACCCTACTTAGTGCTGTGTGGTATTGATTACTTTTGTAATTAATTACACAAAAATGTACGATTACTGTAATATTACTATTTGGCCTTTTAGAATCAATTTTTCAAAATTATTGTCCGAAAGTGCATGGCGCCTGTAGGTGATACCTGCGCAAGACATGAATTTTTCGATCTGATGTCAACGCAGTATTGTACTAAATTGATGATATTTTTGGCCTGACTATATTTCTGCTAGAAAGAAATGAAAACAAATGTACGTAGAAATATATAATACCGTTCGACAAAAAAAAACTTTCGGTAGTGCACATGATGATGACCAGGGCTGATTTTTATATTTTTATATGAAAATATGTATGGAATATGGATGAAAAAAAAACCGAAATATGGACGAAAAAATAAGAAATATTGACAATAGTTTCAATTATATTTGTTTGTTTTTGATGTATTTTTTTACGATTCGCGGAGCTCTTGGTTTCATTTGAAAGCTTAGTTCAATAGCTAACAAGAACTTAAAATGGAACTTAAAATTTTCGATTTTTTACAGCGAATTGTAAATGGGTGCCAGTAGCTGGGCACCTTTCTTGTAAAGTCGATTTTCGAGACTTTTGCTTGATCGACTGCCAAAATTGTTTTCGAAATTTTTGTAAGCTATTGAACTCAGCTTTCAAATTAAACCGAGAGCTCCGCGAAATTATGTTTCAAAGGAAAGTTATGGCCTCAAGACCTTAGGGTCCCAGAGGGTGGGCACTGTCCCCTGCTTGTTACAATTAATTAATTAATTATCATGCAAAAAAATACATCAAAAACAAACAAAAATATTGAAATCTATCGTCAATATTTCTTATTTTTTCGTCCATATTTCGCCTGTTTTATCATCCATATTCCATACAAATTTTCAAGCTTTTCGTCCATATAAAAATCAGCCCTGGTTATGAGCAAGAAATATTTTTTCCATTGCTCCAAACTTTTACTCTTTTAAGCCTAATGCGTCCTTGCACTTCTATTTAAAAACAATAATGGGGTTCATTTAAACTTGTGCAACCCCCGCAAACTTGTAAACTCGTAAAACATGTGAACATGTGAAATGGCTGCTGCGGTTAGGGTGGCATTTCAATATTCTACAATCAGGGTTTACATATTAAGAAAAATTGAATAAAAAGCACTGAAAAAATCATAATGCCACATTTACCTGAAAAAGCCAAATTATTGAAGATACAGCAGTGAATGTTTTGCTAATGCTGGGGTTATTTTTTGCAAACTTACATCAGCCATTTTTCCAATTGTTTGTTTATTTCAAGTGACAGCTGACAGGGTGGTAGCAAACTTTTGGAAAACGTTTAAAAACGTAGCAACGAACATTTAGGAACGTACTTTTAGACCAAGCTATTTATTAAATTTCGAACATTATTTATAGATTTTGTCAGTTTTTACACATATTTAGAAAATTACAATCGCATTTAGCGTAGAATAATATATTGGAAACAGCTTTAGTATCTCATTTAACAACATTAATGTCGATTATAAAAAAATTCCGCACTTTTAAAAATGACAAATTATTTCCAATTTTGTGGATTTGATCTCTTGTCTCATAAAACAAAAGAGATACAAAATGTTCCACAGTATGTTTTATAACTATCAATTTTCAATAAAAAATTGTTAAAAATTCCACAACGCAAATAATACTTCTTTTTAAAACTCACGATCACCTTTATTCAATTTTATTTTCTCTAAAAATCTGAAGCGATATCGAAAATTAAATTTTTTCTGAATATAATTTAACTACTTTTAGTATGTAATGGTTTGTGCAAAAGGCAACCCATATTCTTGTAGTTCTACAAGGTTTACATCGTTTACGGGAGTTTTACAAGTTAAAATGAACCCCATTAATGTTTTTTCAGAATGTATTTATTCCGTTAACAAATGGGAGTTATGGGAGTTTATGAGTTATGATATATGGCTTAAAGGTAAATCGGGGTCGCTGATCACGAACCCACGGTCCATTATGCATCTAGATTCCTTAATATCAACATCCATGACCTAAGAAAAAAAAATTAAAATCGGGAATTGCAAATCGGTTTTTTTTGCAAAATTAATTTTTGTTGTTTGTTTGATTGATTGATGAGTATTTGGTTTTTAATTTTGACAAATGCAAATTGGCTTTGTTCCTCAAACTAGGGACCGCCAAGAACCGATTCCGATATTTTGATATTTTTAAAATTTGAGAACCGAAACGGGAACTGAAACAGATTTATTTTTAAATATGAGAACCGGAACCGATGATATTCGTTTCTGATTCTAAAACGTATTTTTAATTTATTATTATACCCCATACACACTGTGGTAGGGTATAACTTTGACACAACGTTTGTAACGCCCATAAGAAGGCGTGTCCGGTATGGAAAAGTGTATATATTCTTGATTAGCATCACCTCCTGACTCGATTTAGCCATGTCCGTCTGTCTGTCCACACAGTTTTGGAGATATCGACTTTAAACTTTGGGTAAATGTTTTTATGTTTCGGTACATTATTATTTTAAAAAATTGTTTTTATTAAAACCACATTTATTCAAAACAACATAAACAAAACAAATTGTATTTTTTCAATAACAAAATAAATTTAAAAAAAAATGACTTGAAAAATCTATTCATGACTAACTAAAAAATGGTTTGTCAAAATATTTGGGGTTCAAAACTCTTGTCTTATTTTTGGAATGGCCAAAAATAAAAGGAAACTTTATCAGGTCTGATTTCCATATTCCTATAAATGGAGAGCGAAGCGATACCCTTAAGTCTACTCTCGTTCATCGTGTTTCTTATGTAGCTTGCTATAAATCTCAGCAAAGAAAACGATTTAGGAATAAGTACGATCATACTCAAAATAAAGTTAAATACGTCAAACTAAAGTCGTCGAGTACTTATACAGCGGCACAAAATGGGTTAAAGATGTAGTAAAATAGATAATCTCAAATTGAAATTGCACCATTTCAAAACGAAAATTGTACAATTTGGAAATATTTTCTGCAGCCACTTGTAGGTTTTTTTTCTAATTTGAATAATATATGAACTTAAGACAAACAATTTTTTTGGTTTGTCTTATACATTGTTTGAACAATTGCAAAATTCGATGTGTCATGGGGAGGTCTACGCCCCTGTTCGAGGGTACTTCAAAATGGATCATATTTTGTGGGGGTACCTCAGCTTCGGCACAGCCAAATATAGTTCACTCTCTAGTTTTCTGAACATTTTACAGTATGGTCCTCTCTTATAAAGAAACAAAATGGGGAAGTGCACTTGTTCAATTTCGAAAAATAAGAACTACTCTAAGGATGCCAGTTGACCTTCGGTATCGGTTAGTTGATAGTAATTGATGTACCCTTCGGTAGAGTTATTAATAACAACTCAAATAATGGTTGTGTAATTTGTTTGATTGTGACAATAAACGCGTTTTTTACCATATTTATTTATTTACAAAAGAACTATAACTAAGTGATGATTATTTAACTAGCAAACCATCATAGCCTATTATAATTATTTAACAGAGCTATTATGCGCTATTAGCAACAAATTTGTTTCGGTACAAAATTTTTGTACATAAACCTGGACACAAAATCGTTAAAAAGTTAGAAATTAGTACCCAAAGTTAAGAGAACTTGGACGTTAATTTCAAAGCTTCGTTTTTACGAAGTTAACTTCTTGATTAGCGATTTGAATTTAAACGAACTGTTTTCTTGGTTAACGATGCCTACCTATTTATAAACTACCAGATAACTTAGACATTTAGAGAGTAGGGAATTCGATCCCGAAAGGATTTGGCAATTTCGAGATTTTTTTTGCCATCCACGAAATCGGGATTTTTGCAATATTTTGTTTTCACCAAAAATATCCGTTTTAATTGAAAAAAAGTATGATGTAAGGCTTTGATTTATGGTTGAAGTTCCAAATATTAAAATTTTCTACAAAATTATCCTGTAAATTTGAACCAAACGACGGCACTCGTTTTTTAAATCCTCTTATCCTCCCAGGAAACTTATATTTGTCTTTTATTCGATATATAATGTTGTATTAAACATTTATATTTACAATATTTATGATTTTGTAAGAAGTGTTTTATTGTTCAAATTCATAAAAGTTTCTGCTATTTAATACATATAAGATTGCAGAATACTTATTGTATTTGTATTGAAATAGTCTTTTCAATGTATTTTGTCAATTAATGGAGGCGTTATGTACAGTTTTTTTAAGATTTACTCGAAATAATTGTTTTGATACCTACTGCCATCACCCGCTTTGCGCATTGGCTTTTTTGATGACATTGATATTGCTATTTTACTTTCAAAATATAATACAACCGCACGCTTATTTTTGTTTTGTTTTTAAGTTACTCAATCTCCTTTTCCGCTTTGGAAAAGTATCCAAAAAATGTATTTTTAGAAAATGCTATATTTAATAAAAATATCGATATTAAAATTTCGATATTGGAGTAAAAATATCGATATATCGAATGCTACCAATATCTATACAATAAAACTATAAAAGGAAACTATAAATATATAACCATTTATGGTATACGATTTGAAATGACACTCACTGTAAAAAAATGAAGAGAAAACATACAAAAATTTGGTTTCGACTGGCATATGCAGAAAAGGGAAAAAATATTTACTTTTTGAGTACTTTAGACAGAAAATATTCCCAACTCGCAAATGTTGAAAAAAAAAAAATAGCTGCCCAGGGCAAATGAAAATTTGAGCAACATTTTCAGGCGACGTTTTCTCGGTAGTGTAATCGGACACTAAGTGAGTACACTGAAAAAAAGTGTACTCCAGTTAAGGAAAAATGCCTTAATCCAAAGAAAAAAGGGGAATGAAACAGCACTAAAGTCATGATAGCTTTGAAATTAGGGAACACTTTTACTTAAGATGAGTATATATTTTGACTTTAAATTTAATACTTATTTCTTTCATAACAGAAATATTTCTTTGAATTTAGTAAAAAGTTCTTTAATTCTAAGAAGTTTTTCTTCGTTTTTAAGACAAAAATTTCTCAAAAAATTTTTTTTTTTATTGTATTTGTTCATTTTTTTATATTTTCTTTTTCTTTTTATTTTATATTTTTTAAAATCATATTTCATTTTATTAACTTAAATTAAATTTACAATTTATAGTAATAACAAATATGTACTTACGATTTCACTTCGGTGGGATTCGAACCTGCGACCTTTGGCGTTATGACAAGACCAATCAACACACTGTGCTATAGACAGCATAATTGCGTTGGCGTGTAATTTTCACTACGTTTCACACCAGCGGCGGTCGTGGTGCAGTGGCTAGGACCTTTGCTTCCCGATCAAAAGGTATCAGGTTCGACTCTCGCCTGGGACAAGCAGAAATTTGTATTCATGCCAAATATTTTTTTTTATTTATATCAATTATATTTTTAGAAATTTCTAAAAATTTTGGAATACTACATTAGACGTATAAAAAACAATTTTTTTTTCCTTGTATTAAAAACAAACTTCTTTAAAAAAAGTAAAAATTTACTAAAATTAGTAAAATCAGCAGCTGCTGTGGTGCAGTGGTTAAGACCTCCGCTTTACTATCAAAAGGTATCGGGTTCAACTCCCGCACGGGTATTCAAAAATTTATATTTATGCGAAATATTTGTTTTTTATTATTTAAATCAATTCTATTTTTAGCAATTTCTATTTTGAAATACTTACTTTTTAAAAAAAACCTGAATCTTACTTTCAATTTATAAAAATATCTTTCTTAAAAACAAAGATTTTTACTAAAAGTAAGTACAATTTCTTTGAATTTAAAATTGGAAAATATTTATAAAAATTGAGGAATAAATACTAGAATTGAGGACACGTATACTAAAAAAAATATTTTTTCCATATATTAAAAACGAATTTCTGTCCCGAATTAGCTGTCTTTAAAATTAAGAAAAATGTAAATTTGTTTTAAAGAGGCGGTGATTTCCGTTTTAAGGTACTTTTACTTAAATTCAAGAATAATTCCTTAAAATTAGGAAAAATTCCTTAAATTCCAAATTTACTTGGTTTTAAAGCTGTCTTTTTTTTCAGTGTATCTTTGTTTTTTATCTGATTTAAAACATTTTTATACCCTGCACACTATTGTCCAAGGGTATATTGTTTTTGGATTTGCTAGTGAAAAAGTTCACCAATCTCGCCAAAGTGACCAGGGAAGAAATTCAAGGTAGAAGGATATTATATTGATTGGCGACTTGATTGAATTTGAAATTTCTCGGCAAACAAAGAAGTTGATTCGGACCGACCAATATTTTCAGGCATATTGATCTGAGGTGCTGGAAGATGCCGTAATGTAAATTACGTAATGATTAGTAC
Organism: Heteromyza rotundicornis; assembly: GCA_951394025.1. Classification (NCBI taxonomy): domain Eukaryota; kingdom Metazoa; phylum Arthropoda; class Insecta; order Diptera; family Heleomyzidae; genus Heteromyza; species Heteromyza rotundicornis. The sequence continues at coordinate 44,478,586 of OX596012.1, forward strand.
CTACAATTTGCAATAAAACTGAAATCGTGAAAAAGAAAAAAAATGTAATTTCAAGTTTTTGTACTCAAATGCTTATAACTTCCATTTTTTCTAACCGATTTTAAAAAATTAGTACTCTTTTTCTTTGAAATAGATGGGCTTTCAACATCCAAGAATGAAACTTTGATGAAAAATGTTTGTTCTACTTAAAATTAACGATAACAGCATAATTTATTTAAAAAATTTTTTAAAATTGTCGTTAAATCCATAATTGTTGTCTAAACCCAAATTCTAGTTTTGAAGTTTTGTATTAGAGATAAGTAGTCAATACGATTACCTTTAATTTGATATAAAACTTTTTGTGATTGGACAATCGAAACCGGAGATATTTGCAATAATATGTTTCAAAATGCAAAATATGCAAATAGTACAATATCTCAAAAACTGTTCTACTTATAATTTTTTCGACTTCTTATTCGGATTTAGCGTGGCTTTTTACATTGGAAATGACTATCAAAAGTTGAAGATAACGAATTTTTTAATAATTTGTAAACTAGTGTAATAAGTATATTTCTTGTTAGGTTGTTTGTCTGAAGAAGCGTTGGAAACAAATCACAGAAACGTGCGAAGAATTTGTTTAACACAAAACAGGACGAGAGGACACCAATTGCGACTTAATGTCTTATTTACTTCTATCTTCTGATCCACTTCTTTCATCCAAGATGAATATCTTAATATATAAAAACGTTGGTGAGTATGTATGAGTGAACATCACGGCTAAACCACTGAACGTATCAGAACCATACATACGCCATACGTTTATTTGTGAGCTTCGGAAGGTTTACGCACTACTTTGGACTTGATTGGTCAAAAGAGCGTGGTACCAGTGGGGCGGAGCCACGCCCCTTGTCCAATTATGCTCATATTTGGCATAAAGCTTGGAAAAGTTATTATGCAACTCCGTGCCAAATTTCGTCTTTATATATTCAATATTCAATTCAAATTCAATTCAATAGTTACTAAATTACCATGTAGACATATTTTATGTTGTATGGGAGGTGCCACGCCCCTTTGTCCAATTCCAACCGCATATACCCTATGTTATCCTGAAAGTTTCAAGAGAATCGGTACAGCCGTTTAGCCGTGATGCTCGGACAAACAGACAGACAGACAGACACACAATCAGTTTTATAATATACATAGGGAAGGGATGTTTCATTGTATTCTGGCAACTCCTTCTATTTTTTTTATCCAATGCTAGTATGGGAATGGAGCACCGTGCGCCGTATCTTCATAGCAATTTGATTATTATTAGTATTTCGGTTTAAAATGTGCTTTATATGAGTTTCGATGGTATCGTAGAACGATAACATGATAGCTTGGTATTTGATTATATTTTAATCCATACCACTTATCGTCCGTCGGCTTATAATTTAAGCTGACTGAGTACACTCAGAAAAAAATGACATAGTAAAATCAAGTACGATCATATTTGATCCTTAATTTTTTCAACTTAATGAAAACAGCTTTGAAATAAATAATAGAAAAACAGTTTGTTTATTTTTGACTTTATGTTTTAAATGGAAAACAAGATTTTTCGTAGTTGTTTCTAAAATTTACAACTTTACCAGACTTCATTTACGTTTCAACTTGTTTTAAGGTGGTTTTATTTGATTTTAGTTTGTTTTTTCTCTTGGTGTACAAGGAAGGAAGTGCTTATGTATATATGTACTTAGCGAATTTTTATTAACTGAAAAAATAAGTTTTACTTACAAGTTTTTTTAAAAACAAATTGCATTCGAATACTTATAAATAGCAAATCATATTTAACTAGTAAATTTGCCCGTTTTATGCACGGGAAAATAAAACACTAATTTGAAAAAATTAATGTTTACTTTATTGTGTAATTTAGATGCAAAAATATTTTCTATGTTTTCATATGTAATTTTTTTTTATAGAAATTTGTGAAATATGTGAACTTTTATTAAATTTTATTCGATGATGTAATTGTCGCCTAATGTGTAAAGTTTAACTGTTACATTAAAAAAGAATTTAAAAAAAAAAGATTAAAAAAAAGAAAACTAGAGAGTGGACTATCTTCGGCTATACCGAAGTTGAAATACCCCCACACAGTAGGAAGAAGTACCTCGATCATAAAAAAATGTGGTCTCAAGACCCTATTTTGAGCCAATTATAGGTGGTTTTGGAGCCCTGACCATGTCCAAAATCCATTTCTAAAAATTTCCAATTAAATGCAACAAAAAAAAAATTGGTCTCAAGACCCCATTTAGACCCTTATATATGTGGCTTCGGAACCTCGGACCATGTCCAAAATCCATTTCTAAAAATTTCCAATTAAATCCACCAAAAAAAAAAAATTGGTCTCAAGACCCCATTTAGACCTTATATATGTGGCTTCGGAACCTCGGACCATGTCAAAAATACGTTTCTAAACATTTCCAATCGAATACAACAATAAAAAAGACTTGAAAAATTTTTACCTTTTTTTTCGGTGTATGGGAGCCACGCCCAGTTTTTGTCCGATTTGGCTGATTCTCGAACTTGATCTCAGTATTCACGAGAAAAACATGTAAAAAAAGTTTCAAGTCGATATCTCTAAAACTGCGACCGCTATCGTGCGGACGGACAGACGGACAGACGGACAGACGGACAGACGGACAGACGGACAGACGGACAGACGGACGGACAGACAGACGGACATCGCTAAATCGACTCAGGAGGTGATACTGATCAAGAATATATATACTTTTCCATACCGGACACGCCTCCTTATGGGCGTTACAAACGTTGTGACAAAGTTAGTATACCCTGCCACAGTGAGTGTGGGGGTATAAAAATATGAAGCAATGGAACTAAAAAAAAAAAACTTCGGCCGGCACCGGGCTTGAACCTATGACCCCCGCAGTCATAGGCCGAAGCTCTAACCAACTGACCACAGCCAGCTATAACATAATTTCAGCTAATGGCGGTTAGGTAGACCAAGCCTTATGGTGAACTCCATAATTTATATATGCATATAAAAAATCATTTGTGAAATATGTGAACTTTTATTAAATTTTGTAAAGAATAGAAAGAAATTTTGTTTGATGATGTAATTGTGTAAAGTTGAACTGTTACATTAAAAAAGAATTCAAAAAGAAAGATTAAAAAAAGAAAAAGAATATCAAGCAAAGGATTAAAAAAAAAATACGACAGGTGGCGGGCTTGAACCCAAGACTGTCGCAGTCATAAGCCGAAGCTCTAACCAACAGACCACAGCCAGTTATAAAACAACTTCAGCTAATGGCGATATAGTTCAGAAAGCTGTATGGTAAATGTGTATATACACACAAAAAGTAATAAATATAGCTTTTATTTACCATTGCCACCTTTAAGGAAATAATACTGCCAAAGGCTAGCGTTGCCACCTAACAATGTTTTCACCTGTTACGGCTAAACATTATTTCCGATTGTCGATTATTTTTATTGCAAAGCGTTTTATTCATTGGATTTTTTCAATTTTTATTTTCGTATTATGTATTTTGACGTACTAAAACCGAATCTGAATCTTTTATTGTAGCAAGAATCTGCTTTCCGAGAAATATATTTTTTAAGTTTTGATTTCCCCTTTTACAATTTCTTGAGTGACTTCTAAGAAAGGTGTTAATTTTGTTGTATTTTTTTCGGGAATTTTAATTTATAAATGATTCACATTTTTATTTGTTTTTATGAAATTTCTCACCTTAAACAAATATATTTTCGCATTTGCAAGAAACATTTTTGAGTAAGTTTCGCTGCAGCTGCGGTACTTCGCGTTGATGTTTGTTGATGGCAGCTTTAGTTCGAAGCTATTTTGGTTTATATGTGAAATGATTTTTTGTGTGTGTATATACATGAAAGCGTTTTGCATACAGCTTGCCGAAGTTAATCGATATTAGGTGAAGGTATTGTATGAGCATTAGTGGCTCTGGTGAGAAGGCGCTTAGTTCGCTACTTCATCTTACTTACAATCGCTGCGTTGTGGGTTCGATACCTCACCAGGGCGGGCTAACATTTATAAGACAAAATATATGTGTGAATATATTTGTAAGTAAGTGGCTCTGGTTCCTTCTCACGACCGCAGCGTCGTGTGGGCAAACCACAAGAATGGCTAACATTAAAAAAAAAAAAAAGGTTAACAACTTAAACAAATTTTTTAAGTGAAGTTGTAAATTTTGAATCGGTTAGTGTTCCGGACAAACAGACAGACCTGTACAAATATATATATTAATTGCTGAGCTGAAATAAGGCAATTTTAAAATATGAGTGGAAAGATCCAAAAACCAGGGAGTGGGCGCAATATTTGCCATGCTTATTGTTCTTTGCATCGCTTGTCGCAGTTCAAGGTTGTCTGTCGTTTCCAACTCATTCCTATTCGTATTCTTGTATGTTAAAATGTATGCGTAGGCTGCAACTGCAAATGTACGACCGTCTGCGAAGTCATTGCAGTTTGTTCCTCATTCATATGTAAATGGATGCAACGTGCCTTCAATGGTATCTGCAGCTGAAAGATTTTGCAGTATGTATCTGCAAATTCCAATCCTAGATGGAATACGCCTTTTTCTGTCTGTCCCAATTGCATATAAATCTGAAATTGCAAACTAAATAGAAGAAGTTTTAGTTTAATATTTAGTGTTGTTCAAAGCGTCATTAATTAAAACATTCATTATCTTTATTAATTTCAACTTTAAACATACTTTAATATCCATTGGCAACTGATCAGTGATCACAGACGTACCTGTAGAGTGTATTTAATATTTCAAAAGTGACTTCATTACAAAATTATTCATTCAACTTCAGAATTTTCATACAATTTAATTACATCATTCCTCGTGTGGGTGGCAAGATTTCAGGGTTGCTCCGCGTTCTACAATTTTTATATGTATGTGTTTTGACGTCTGCTACACTAGCAGTTGAAGTACGTTAAATATAAATGGTGTAACAATCGAGATGGTTCAAAAGCTTTTATCCCTAATTCAAAGTTAGTTTTGTCCCCCAATTTTGAGTTTCGCATGCCGGACTCGCCTCATTATTGGAGTTACTAAAGGTGTGACAAAAACAATATATCCTTGGACACTAGTTTGCAGGGTATAAGAAAACCAAACAAAAATAATCGAGGTCAATTAAACACGGGTTGGGTACACAGACAAATTTTTGGTTGGTAAATCTAACCAAAAAAAATTGTTAAAGAAATCGGAAACAATTTCCATCGGTTAATCTAAACGATAAAAAATTGTTTTTTTACCAATACAAAATTGTTATTTTACTTGTACGCGAAAGCATGATGTATACATAGAACATGTTCTATTTTTAGATTCAACAGCTGTGCAGAGTATACTACACATTAGGGAATTCCCGGGATACCAGACCTTTTTTGGTCCCGAAAATTCTCTCTAGAAAATCCCGGGATTTTTCGGGATTTTAAACCCTCTTAAATGTGAAAAAAAAATTCAAAATTCTCAAATATTTATTTAGAATTTTTTTATTTAACATTCTTTAAATTTGATTCAAAATGACTAGAATAGGCTGTCCCTAATTATCTGACCGCCACTGTATTTATTTAAACATTTTTTCTATGACGGATCTAGCATCCCAGATGTGATCCTGTTGAATTTCGAATCCTGTTGAATTTCGACAACAGGTATTGATGAAAGTAAAGTACTTTTTATACCCCCACACTCACTGTGGCAGGGTATACTAACTTTGTCACAACGTTTGTAACGCCCATAAGGAGGCGTGTCCGGTATGGAAAAGTATATATATTCTTGATCAGTATCACCTCCTGAGTCGATTTAGCGATGTCCGTCTGTCTGTCCGTCCGTCTGTCCGTCTGTCCGTCTGTCCGTCTGTCCGTCTGTCCGTCTGTCCGTCTGTCCGTCCGCACGATAGCGGTCGCAGTTTTGGAGATATCGACTTGAAACTTTTTTTACATGTTTTTCTCGTGAATACTGAGATCAAGTTCGAGAATCAGCCAAATCGGACAAAAACTGGGCGTGGCTCCCATACACCGAAAAAAAGGTAAAAATTTTTCAAGTCTTTTTTATTGTTGTATTCGATTGGAAATGTTTAGAAACGTATTTTTGACATGGTCCGAGGTTCCGAAGCCACATATATAAGGTCTAAATGGGGTCTTGAGACCAATTTTTTTTTTTTGGTGGATTTAATTGGAAATTTTTAGAAATGGATTTTGGACATGGTCCGAGGTTCCGATGCCACATATATAAGGGTCTAAATGGGGTCTTGAGAACAATTTTTTTTTTGTTGGATTTAATTGGAAATTTTTAGAAATGGATTTTGGACATGGTCAGGGCTCCAAAACCACCTATAATTGGCTCAAAATAGGGTCTTGAGACCACATTTTTTTATGATCGAGGTACTTCTTCCTACTGTGTGGGGGTATTTCAACTTCGGTATAGCCGAAGATAGTCCACTCTCTAGTTTTTTGTTGTGGTTTGTTAATTTTTTAATACAATAAATATATTTTATTGAATTTATGTTTGTTAATTCGGTAATGAATAAAGACTGATAGAAACCATATTCTTCAATTGCGTTTTAACTGCTCATCTTTATCAAATTACATTGAATACATTCTGACGTGAAGCTTAAAATAACGTTGTAATTTATTTTTATACCCCCACACTCACTGTGGCAGAGTATACTAACTTTGTCACAACGTTTGTAACGCCCATAAGGAGGCGTGTCTGGTATGGAAAAGTATATATATTCTTGATCAGTATCACCTCCTGAGTCGATTTAGCGATGTCCGTCTGTCTGTCCGTCCGTCTGTCCGTCTGTCCGTCCGCACGATAGCGGTCGCAGTTTTTGAGATATCGACTTGAAACTTTTTTTACATGTTTTTCTCGTGAATACTGAGATTAAGTTCGAGAATCAGCCAAATCGGACAAAAACTGGGCGTGGCTCCCATACACCGAAAAAAAAGGTAAAAATTTTTCAAGTCTTTTTTATTGTTGTATTCCATTGGAAATGTTTAAAAACGTATTTTTGACATGGTCCGAGGTTCCGAAGCCACATATATAAGGGTCTAAATGGGGTCCTGAGACCAATTTTTTTTTTTTCGGATTTGATTGGAAATTTTTAGAAATGGATTTTGGACATGTTTGGGCTCCAAAACCACCTATAATTGGCTCAAAATAGGGTCTTGAAACCACATTTTTTTATGTTCGAGGTACTTCTTTCTACTGTGTGGGGGTATTTCAACTTCGGTATAGCCGAAGATAGTCCACTCTCTAGTTTTTTGGTAAATTTAATGAAAATGTTGCATAATACAAGTTGTAGGTTAATTTTGCTTTCACTTGCATGACAACTGATCCCGGGATCCCCGTCAAAAAAATATCCCGGGATTGCCAAAACCCTCCGGGATGAATTCCCTACTACACATAGACGCTTGTCTAATGTTAGAGCTAGCTCATACTGCTAATGGCTTAGCGAGTTGCAAAAACTCAGTAAGAAAAAGAAACAGCAAGAAAATAAAAATATGTAAAATAAAATAAAAAAAACAAATAAAAAAAAAAAAATTTTTTGTTTTTGTAATAATTGCAAAAATAAAAATTTGTGTGGATTGCTAAACAATTTTTGTTGGTAAACTAACAATTTTTGATCGTTTATATATACTTCCTTTGTTGGTTGGATCGTTTTTAACCAACCTTTTCGGTTAGATTTACCAACTTTTATTTTTCTGTGTACCCAATACCCATACCTCATGAGGTGTAGGGTATAAAAAAGCGTTTTACTGTTTTACTGAGGTCTGTCCGTATGTCCGTCCTATAATTTTGTAAACACGATTGCAGGAGCTAGAAGAAAGCTAGCGTCGGTCCGTCCGCACGATAGCGGTCGCAGTTTTGGAGATATCGACTTGAAACTTTGGGTGCATGTTTTTCTCGTGAATACTGAGATGAAGAATCAGCCAAATCGGACAAAAACTGGGCGTGGCCCCGAAAAAAAGGTCAACATTTTTCAAGTCTTTTTTATTGCTGCATTCGATTGGAAATGTTTAGAAACGTATTTTTGACATGGTCCGAGGTTCCGAAACCACATATGTAAGGGTCAAAATGGGGTCTTAAGACCAATTTTTTTTTGGTCGATTTGATTGGAAATTTTTAGAAATGGATTTTGGACATGGTCCGGGGTCCAAAACTATTTATAGGTGGCTCAAAATGGGGTCTTGAGACCACATCATTTTATGTTCGAGGTACTTCTTCCTACTGTGTGGGGGCATAGCCGAATATAGTCCACTCTCTAGTTTTTTTTTATTTGAAAACAAAGTTTGGTAATTTTTACCGAAAAAATTAATGGCTCTAAACTAAATCGTTCATATATTCAAAACAAAAGGTATTAGCACTAAACGATGACGTATACAGTTTTCAAAAGATTCGTTTTGTTTGGATAAATTATTGGGTTTTGCGTGTTCGACCATTTTGAACTTCTTGATATTACATTTCTCAAAAACAAAATGTTCAAATTTGGTGGGGTGGAGTTATATAATTAAATTTCTATTATTTGACTATTTGTCTAAAAGTAGCGTAACGAAAATGTCTTGTATGACTTATAATAATCTAGAGAGTGAACTATCTAACTAACATTTTGAGGCATTTATAAGTTATTTTGGAGCCAAAACCTAAATCCAAAAACTCGTCTAAAGATTTGGTCCCAAAACCCAATTTTGACCCATTATATATATCCATTTCTTGACATTTCCAATCTAATAGAACAATAAAAAATTTTGAAAAATCATCACTTTTTTTGTTGTATATGTTTGTCCGATTTGGCTGAACTTTCAAAAATTAATTTAGTATAAAACCCACCCACTGGAAATTCCTGGAGCTTAAATTAATTTAATGTAAGCCCAAGACTTTGAAACGAGATAATTTACATTTCGTACACAAATTTGTCGGGCAACATAATTTCTACTGCGAATATATATAATATTCATTACTTAGAACTAACGCGCTTCCACAAAACGCAATATTTTAATATTTCATTAAGTTTACAATTATATTGTAATATTGAAATTAATGTTTTCCCAGGAAAAAAAGAGTTAAAAAACATTCTGCACAATTTTTAAAATCGTAAAATCACAATATTTGTTAATAATTAATTATAACATAGTCATAATTTGATTTTAAAAATTGTTTTCGAAATATCAAAAATGTAAAATGTAAACAAATTCGACGCCATCTTCTAGTGCTGCGAAAATTCGATTTTTTGTATTCGATACAACCGGATACTTTCTTGTGAATACTTAATACTTTTACGATAATTTTCATGCAGTTTTGATTTGAAGTAAAATCTCTGAGTAAAGTAAATTCACGTAGCAATTGCTCTAAGACGTTTTTATTATTACGACCCAACAATTTTCATACAAACTTCCCTAAAATACCAATAATAGTATCGCATACTAATGGAACCAAGTACTTCATGAGTCAAGTGTCGAATATAAATTATTCATATATTATGCAGCACTTGTTGCTTTGAGAGCGTAAACGAGACAGCCATATATATTAATTTTTCTCTCTTGTATTAAATGTCATGCTGTTTCAGAATTATGAAATATTTGCGGCATGGTTGCATTTCTGCATCGAGCGATGACATTGCGAATCATATGCCGAAATACGACCATGCTGGTAAATCATTTAACAATTTTTTGACGATTAGATTAACCACAACAATTGTAGTTGTTGTTTGTGTTTTCCATATAAAATAAAAAATTGTTTTTTTACAACGTTTTTTGGTTAGATTAACCTATCTTTTTTTTTTCTGTGTACATATTTTCGTACAATAAAAGACCTACTGGCGATTTTAATGACAATGGCAGTAACGACTTGCAGTGTGTAAAGATCCTTTTCAACATTGAAAACATTACCAAGAAGTGTCATGAGGGATGACAGACTGAGTGCATTGGCCATGATCTCAATTCACTGGGATGTTACGGTTGATCCTCTAACGGTTATAAGTATAATGGGTGGGGTCAAAACTCGAAAAAAATATAGGGAAAGCTGGGGTAGCTGTGATATTGGGGCGCATTTAACTTTGTGGTTTTTGGTGTGTTCTCCCCAAAGCCATGGCGCAATGCAACATTGGCGCATTTTATAAAGTCACAATTAGTTGGTACTAAACTTTACTATTAACATAGTAGCTGTCAATTCAGTGAATTACCTGTCAACTACTTAGAGTTCTTAAGTTAATTTGAAACTTAATTGTACTATGAATATGAGCCCATATAAATATGTTGCTCTTTAAAAATAAATCTCAGCAACATGAAAAGTAGCTTTGTTCAGTAAAATTGTGTATTGGTCACAAGAAGTTCAGTGGAAAATTTCGAGTATCTAAATATCTAAACGATTTGCCTTAAAACACGATCGAGTCTCGACTGCCTTACATTAATAGGTTTGCAACTTGCTCTTTATAGCACACACAACTTCGAACATTCCCATCAAACTTTTGAGGAATACATAGAGCTGGCTTTGATTTTAAGTGCAGCCGACACCAAACCCGTTTACAAAAAGCGAATAAACAACAGCATTTTGGCCAAACTCCCAGTTGGAGCGTAATACAAAAAGAAGAAAAAGGAGAAGAGATAAACCGGTCTTTAAGTACGACTGCAGTAGTTTAAAATTTTCCCATAATACAAATAGCGAACGAATCGACATATTTCTCTCGACATGTATCTCTTGCTTCCGTGCTCTCAGCAGCTTCGCTAACAAAGCCAGCGTCAGCCAATCGTTATGGTCGATTGGTTGCCAGTACCATTTCGACCCTTCAAACCGACTAGTAAGCGCGCGGATTGTTTGTGCTGATCGCAGATACTAGTGCTAGACAGTGTAGTTGTAGATCACTAAAAACAAAAAGAATAACAAAAAGAAAAAGGCAATTACAGCCAGCCTGAAGTAGAATCAGAAAATACCAACTGGATTGGAAGTGCCTTGAGATCTGAGTAGGAACAAGCGAAATTTGTGTGTTGTTTCTGGAGATTTCGTCTCTGCTTTGTGCTCTATCTTGGCATTTTTGTGGATATGCGCGTTCACGTTCGGCAAAAAGTACAAAAGTGCTATAAATGAGATAATTACGGCCCTTGTTTGTCGGGGTTAATGAAATTGCCGAGGATGAGTATCCACTTCATGCTAGATGTGTTCGTAATTTAGCAGTAAGAAATTCGAATGAAGGCCAAAAAACCAACGTGAACGTGTACAGCAAATGTATTGAATTTCGTTCGAAAAAATTCTTTTTAATTATGAAATTCGATCAGTTTTTTGTGGGACTTGAATATTGGTGCCATTAATATGATCAAATGAGCGTTTAATCCCAAGCAGTGATCAAAGTGAATACAAAAAAAAATCCCATGTCACAAAAAAAACACCCGACTTATAAATAAAGAGTAAAAAATAATACATATAAAAATATATATAATATTTCCTAGTATTAAAGCACGGAAAATGAAAATCATTGTTGTGTTTTCTTCGGGCCTATTCAAGCCGCTCGGACCGCCAACAAACGCAAGGTCGTCCCACTGAAGTGCTCTGAACCGACCGAACCCGACTCACTCAACTCTTAGCTCATGCTTAATGAGCTACTTGAGTCGCTATTGCATGATTAAATATTATCTTTTATCTTAAATAGAAGCGAGCAAATATTGATCGGTTTTTAATACTTACTGCAGAGATCTAAGTGTGAATACTTGTGAGCATGCTCCGGAATAATATAAATGGAAATTGTATGTGAACTTAACCGAAAAATAACAGAATAAAAAAAAAATAATTCAATTAAATACAAACAAAATATCTGTGCAATCGTAAACTTTGCATCCTGTTGTATAAAAAAAAACAACAACGATAAGAGTCACGTTATTTCATTCAATATTAGATACTGTGCAAATATCGCTCGGCAGTGTTTTAATAAGTGAAGCGACTGCCCTCGCCGCAGAGCCAAGGCACAACTCAACATGACGGATACTTGATACCGGTATATCAGCAAGTGCGACTTCTTCTGTTTGATTATCGCTTAAGTAAACACATGGAAAGAACAACAGACCTCAAAGTCAGTTTCATCTTGGATTATATTTATTTGAATTAGACTCAGCCAGCAATAGATACTTTTTGAAGGTAGGTAATACAAATACACATCTGTAGAATTTTCGTTATGTGATACATATTTGTAACTAATATCCAAAATACATACCTCGAAAACTGAATTTAAATATTTTTAGTGCTACAGTATTTAAGTATGTGACAACAAACAAACAAACAATTAGAAATCTATAGATTTATATGCAAATTTGCTACGCGGATACAGTTTCACATTTCTGAGGTTTTTCGCACAACTATGTAAGTCGAATACATTTGGTTGCTGTACAACAATAGTACATACAATAAATATATCAGTGGTCAGCGTTACCTAGCCTGCCTGCTCATCATAGGTTTGATTTTGTTTTTGTTACGATAAAAAAAAGTTTTGAAAATTCGGTAGGATCCACGCTTATCACCCATACAAATATCGCCCACTTTCTTGCTAAGTACATACAAGGTAATCGCGATAAATCTCTACCGTGTACTTGTTTTATTTAGTTGGATAGCATGAAATGGAAATGGACCGGAATACGGCACACCATCGAAACGCAGAAGACGCCAGTGAGTCAATATAATGTAATGTACATCAATATGATGTACGGATACATAATATTAAACACTTGTATGTCGTATTAACATTTCAGAGTTCAATATGATGTTTCCTTACATCCTATCGACGTATGACTTTTTTCTGTGAATGGTAGAAACCAAAAAAGGACAGCAATTATGGAAAACAATCGAAGACCAGAGAGTGAACTGTCTGCTCTCAGTTTGTACCCCAAGTTTCAAGTCCATATCTCCAAAAACTGCAACCGCTATCGAGCGGACAGACAGAAATTGCTAAATCGACCCAGGGGGTGATGCTGATCAAGAATATATATACTTTTCCGTTACAAACGTTGTGTCAAAGTTAATATGCCCTGACACAGAAGTGTGTGGGGGTTTTATTAATGGTATATCGATGAAGATTCACGCAAGATATAATGATTATTGCGCGATAGTTACTAGTTTTTTTCGAACACTTTGAGTTTGAAATGCTGTTTGTAAAAATTAATATTTATTTGAAAGGGTGAATGATGAAGACTGTATCAAAATGAAGTGTGTAAAATAAAATTTCGAGAAAATCAGTTTTAAAATTATGTTTTTTTCCCATATAAAACTAGTGTACATTTCTGCTCTATTGATTCTGATTATTCAATTTGGTAGGAATTTCGGGAACGTCTTCATTTTTGCCAAACAAAAATCCATTTTAAAATTTTTGCTACATACCGCCTTCACCCAATTGCTCTTCATTTGATTTGTGCTTGCTGAAGAGCAGGAATGTGATTAAAACATTTTTTTAATCGATTTTTCTCTACAACGTTTAAATACACATAAGACCTTGTTCGCATCCGCTTTGTTAAAGCTCTTTGAAAATGAAAACACAAAATGTGTTGGTAAAAATTCGATTTTCGAGTTATTTGCTTTTATTTCAGATTTGCTAATATCATGCATAACATTATAAAAAATATATACGATGGACCGCATTCAAATTTACAGCAACAATGACGGCCTTAATGACAGATAGACTCCGAGCATTTTTAAATTATAGCCGCAAAACACGCCAATCGACGATTTGTGACCATATATGACTTTCGTATTGGTAATGTCTGTAAATGCAGTAAAAAAAACTGCGTGATAAGCAGCTGCTTGCAATTAAAATGCATTCTCGTATTGCTTTCAAGTCAAAAATTAAAAAAAAAAAACCCGTGGAGCGATGGAAATATTTCGACAATTTTGTGTGTGCTTTATTTTTAACCACTTCGTTATGCAAGTTTCTACGAGCAGCTTTCGGTATCTTTGACAAGTTTAATGAAACATGAAAACGGCCTTGGCTGACCCACTTACGCTGCAGCACCGACGTGTCGATACAGCAGCTACATGCCAGTTGTGGATATTGACTATTTTTGGATACATAGTACCTTTCAGCGATGAAAAATTGTACCTTTTCATACGTAATTGTACCTAATTCTTTCAAAGTTTTTTTCAAACCCCACGCACTACTATGGCAGGATATATTCACTTTGACACAACGTTTGTAACGCACGTTAAAACTAATATAATTTATATAGCTTTCACTAATTTAGATAATTTTCCATAATACAATTTTTTAATTTCGAATTTTTTGTTGCCGACCTCCCATATTGTTGTCGTTCTAACAAAATAAGTACACCATCATTCTAGTCTATAGTAATCCTACAATCTGTGAGAATAGCCTAAGTCACAATCTACAAATTTTTAAAATTTTTACTCAAATAAAAATCATTTTTTGGCGATTTATTAAAAACTGGCTCCCCAAAAACATGCCAATCCGTCCACTTTTAGCCGAATGATTTGCAATTTCTTCAAAAAAAACAAAATGTTTGTCTATCAGAATTAACGAAGTCCTTTTATCCCGATTTCTTCGTCCCAGAGCCTCGTTTTCCAAAATACTTTTTGTGTGTTATCAAAAAATGGTTACTTTATGCATTGAGCCCCCCAACATTCAAATTCGACTAGTTTAGTTTGAATTGTTTCTCATTTTTATAACGAAGTCTTTGTCAATCAGAACTACCTAAGTCCATTTGACCCATTTTCTTCGTCCCAGGGCATCAATTTCCCAAATTTTCTGTGGATTATAGCTTAAGGGTTCTTGTATACATTGAGCCCAGAATTTTTTAAGTGCTTTCCAAAAAAATACAGCATTTATCGAACTAACCAAATTTGGTTTTTGTTTTTAAATTTAACTGGAACCGATAACTAGTTAATTTTCAACAGAAACAGTTCAAGAATGATGCACTCAAATTTAGACAAATAAACTAAGTTTTCTACAAACGAGGCTGTATTTGAAAGAAACTTTTTTTGCATTTGTGAGAATTTAAAAACATTTCCATCAAATTACTTTCGTTTGCTGTCGACGAGTTCATTCACGACAAATACACTCGTATTTTCTCTAAAAATATTCAACATTTCCAGCAATTACGCCTCAAAGATATTAATTCGGTTCTCGTATAAGAATAATGATTACACGAGCTCTGAACAAAAATACCAAAATTACAACTCTTTTTCTCATCCAGGTGCGTAGTTCTTGGGGTTCGGTGCATCAAAATTCATGATTTCATGAGCCATTGTCAGACTAATATACATGCACAAGCAAAACTGGTTATCCATATGAAATATTAATATTTGTTTTTGAAAGTAAAGTGATCACTGACCACAGCTATTTTGTGGTTTTAATTTTCTTTATTTTCATATCTGCTACTGCTACCTTTTTTGTGAATGGAACAGTATCTACGAAAGGTGCCTTTTAATTTTGTCAAAATACGACTGATTTGTTATATATTTCTACGTTACAATTCTGGACAAATAGGCTGGGTGAAATCCAACCAATGGCTGGTCTGCCTTCATCACACATTCCAAAATTTTACAGAATCCGTATAGAGATGGACATAATTAAATTTGCGATGCATATTTCCAACAGTTGAACAATTTCATTGAATTATACAATGTTTGAAGATACCGGCCAAAGGCAACACATGTAAATTTCCAATCAAGCATGGAGCGAATTCGAGCACACACTCCATCTTTTATCTTGGGCAAAGACAAAGCTTTGCTGATGAGCGACAGAAGAATATTAATTTAAAATCCGATAAACCTTTTCAGATTTCGAGCAACAAAAATTAAGCCCGCATTGTGTGAACGTTAAATGAATGTGTAGTTTTTGTCCATGTGCATACCAATACAGAGAAAAAGTCTACAACGGCTCTAGTTTGTGTTGTGCTTAGCCTTTCGTTTTTAGTTATTCTTTCGCTACATCGTAGCTTAGCTCAGAGTTGAATATTGCCCAAGCCAAAGTCGTAAAAGTGTCATTCAACTTGGATTTCAACAGCGGCATAAAGCATCTACAATTATTCATACTTAACGCCTACAAAACGCGACTGTGACAGAACAATTTATGTTTTAGAAGACTTGAAAATTAAAGTATAGCGTTATTAACAAAACTCATTACTATGGACGGACAGAGTGCGGTGGATGCCTTGTGTACAGCACAAACGTACACCATCCGCCTCACGTTGTGGCTCAAGTTGATCATCATTAACTTTGGTTAGGGCTTTTGTGTTGAATTGTTTGTCGTGCAATATCTATGTAGCGTACGAAACCCACACAATGTTAAAATGCTGAGGCGGCTCAGTAGAAAATAAGCTTTTACACTGCAAACAATTCCGTTAAACAGTGTATTTTTGTATCAAAACAGTGGGTTTGTTTCTTAAGTCTTTCGTTTAGCAGTTTACTCGTATTGTACCATGGTTCAGAAAACCAGCAAGCACTTCTCTTTGAACTCAAATGCGCTATGAAAAAACCAGTTGTGCTTGTACGTGTACATTAGACTGACAATGGCTCTTTGAAATCATGAATTTTGATGCACCCAACCCTAGAACTACGCAGCTGGATGAGAAAAAGAGTTGAAATTTTGGTATTTTTGTCCAGTATTCGTACAAAAAATTGTATTAATTTAAAATACATTTAAATACGTTTGTTGGACTTAAAACACAATCTTTTATGTCCACTGGAGAGCATTTCCCATACTCGGATCATGCTGAAATTTGTACAGATGGATTTTCTCATTCAGTTGCGTAGATCTAGGGGCTCGAGTTACAAAAAAATCTGTTTTTTTCATACGAATCCATGGTCAGTCTAGTGTACATACAAGCAAAACGGGTTCTGTTCATAGCGCTTATTAGTGCCAAGAGAAGTGCTTCGGGCTTTTTCAATTTCTTACATTAGTCCTTTCAATATTGGTAGAAGTTGGCACGTATTTATATTTGCAGTGTAGTCAAACCTTGGAGCAAACGTCTGCATTGTCTGTTCATTTACAATTCTCTTCGACGAACTGTCGACGTCCAACATAATTCGCCGCCTCATTGCCGGCCATGTTGCGGCGACGTGGATCTGCAGCAAACAACACGAACAGCATCTGTTATTTGCTGCTGCAATGCGTTGTTGTCATCGTTTGTTATATGCTGCTGTCGTCTGTGTCTATCCCACGCACATTTTTATTGCTTCAGTTTTACTTTGAGCATTTTATTTTACATTATTATTATGGGTGCACATTCGTCACACACACACCTTCAATGCATGTACAATCGGTGAACATCAACAAAACAAAAACTTAACCGAAAGACCTAAGCTATTTTCCCCGCAGCAATTTTTGAAAGGAATTCTGTACTTATAAATTGTTCTCATAATTAGAGGAGATGCAGAGAAAAATTCAACTCATTCTCCAAAACTCATTTTTGCCATTAATAAAGTTAATTTTATTAATAACAGTCCCAGCACGGCTCTGTAATTATGACAATTTCTAAAGTCCCAACTTAAAAATTGATTGGTTATGAAACCTTTTGATAATACTTACAGAAAATAATAATTTTGTATTGACTGTAAGTAAATATATATTTGATGAATTGAAAATGTTAGTTCTATCGAAATCTATTTATATAATGAAGATTTTAGATTGTTTTAAACAAATTGTTTTCCAAATGCAAATGACAGCACTATTTTATTTTAATATCTAAATTGTTTGTTTGGTTTTGTATTCATTAATCAAGTTGACATTTGAACTTCTTTATTATCTAGCCAAGTGTGAGAATTTTGGTTGTTGTCGCATTTGAAAAGAAGTGGAAACAAAAAAACAGACTCCGAAAATTTCAATCATTAACCCGCTGAACCTAGAGCGTTTGATTATCAGCGAATCAACAAAACATTTATTTCTATTTGACCAAATTACTGGTTTTGTGGCTTCGGCTCTGAATTGTATCAATCTATCTTAACTCGATCAATGCGACGTTCTAACCAAAAATTATATACTTCATACATACACACAAATACATATATAGTTTGATCTTTTCGAAATGTACAAAATTAGTCAATTTGCCAAGTACTGGATCTATTTCAGCCTTTATAGACAAGCGTTTTCAGATTTTGTGTGATTCAATTTTCACATAAGAACTAAATAAATTCGTAAAAAAAAGTTAAGTAAAACTATGGCCTTTTTTTTTAAGTCGCAATGACAAACTTACGAGTGTATAATTTGCCTTGAAATACCGTACAGAGCCGACACTAAACTGTAGAGCCCCTGCACAGAAACGATTTCGAGTCTGCGAATTGAAGTTGAAGTTTTAGGTACATAAAAAGTTATTACAAATTGGTTTAAACAAAAAGAGTAAGAATATACAAAATACAAAAACATGATGGGGTTTGGGGGTTTAAATTTTGATCTAAGAACAAAGCGTGAACATGCTGATGATGTATTCATACAAATTTTTACGTAAGTGGAACGAATATGCAAAACTCACTCTATTCCTTTAACTATAACAAAACGAAAGGCTATTTCCACAAATATCGAAGATTATTGTCGGATAAATATATTCATTCCTTTTCTTGATGTTGCGACTCAAAACTTGAATCATTGTTTCATAAACCACAACAAACTGCTGTCGTCTTAGGATGTACTTCTTTCGGCTACACCTAACGACGAATGCGCGGAATTTCTCCTAACTACGCTACTATCTTTCGCTGCCGAGAGAATTTGATTGTGGGACTAGCAGAAATTACCTGAGGAAGTCCTAGACGAAATGGCCAGAAATAAAAGTCTACGCCTTAATTTGGTTTTATAAGACTGCATATTCCTTTTTTCGTAAAATCGAGTCATATTTTAGTCAAAAATGTATTTTTACTGTGATAAATGTTATTGAAACAATACTTTTTGTTTATGTTATTTTAAATAAAATACCCCTGAAGAATTTCCCCAGAATTTTGAGAATTTTTTTATAATTTAGGTTTTTGGTAAATTTGTATGATACACATTTGACATTTTTCGCCCAAAATCTAGCATAAATACTTGTTAAAGTAATATTTATTATTTATTACTGGGTTTTATGAACATACTATGAGACACCAGCCATAATCTGGGCTACAAAATGGCCGGGATTAGACAATGGGGCGTGGCACCGCCCATACAAGTCAATATTTGAAAATGCTGTAATAGCGCTCCCACACAATGTTTTCCAACGAAATTTGGTAAAGGGCTTCATGGTTTCAACTCTAAGCTAAATGCAACACATCGGCGTAATTGGACAAAGGGGCGTGGCACCGCCCATACAATTCAATACCTCAAAATGCCATTATTGGGCTCCCATTGAATATTCTTCAACGGGAAATGGTTCTATGCATTCAATGCAACATATTGGAATTGGACAGCGGGCGTGGCACTTCCCATACAATTCAATATTTTAAAAAATGTTACACTTGGGCTCCTAATGAACATTTTTCAACGGGAAATGATTTTATGCCAGTGTCCGGCCAGTGGCCGGCCAGTGACCGGAATTTGGAACAATTTTTCACAAAATATAAAAGAATAATCCGAGTTAAATGCAAGTTTTTTGTCAAAAAATTCGATTTGGCTTAAACTTAAATATGGCTCACTGAAAAAAAAAGTGTACTCCAGTTAAGGAAAAATGCCTTAAGCCAAAGAAAAAAGGGAATGAAACAGCACTAAAGTCATGTTAGCTTTGAAATTAGGGAACACTTTTATTTAAGATGAGTTAATGTTTTGACTTTAAATGTAATACCTATTTCTTTCATAACAGGAATATTTCTTTGAAATTAGTAAAAATTTCTTTAATTATGATTTTGTATAGTCGGGTTCAAGCTCAAGTGCAGCTTAAATCAAATTAAGACTGTGATTTGTATACAACAACAAAGTATATATAGTTATTTTAAGCAATAGTATTCTACCTGGAAAGCTCACTGATGAGTTCCTTAGTGACTACCTGCTGGCACTAAAATTGGTTGTTGTATAAAAATCACAGTCTTAATTTGATTAAAGCTGCACTTGAGCTTGAACCCGACTATACAAAATCATTATGAACAAAAATGAGCTCGTTAAATATAAAAAATTTCTTAATTCTAAGAAGTTTTTTCAAAAATTTCAAAAAAAATTGTGTTTATAGTATTTGTTGATTTTTTTTTATTATGTTTTTCGATTTTATATGTTTTAAATTCAAAGCTTAACAAAATTAGCTTTAATTAAATTTACAATTTGTAGTGATAACAAATGTGTACTTACGATGTCACTTCGGTGGGACCTGCGACCTTAGATAAGATGGCGAGACCGCTCAGCAGACTGTGCTATAGACACTATATTTCCACTGGCGTCTAATTTTCACTACGTTTCACACCAGCGGCGGCCGTGGTGCAGTGATTAGAACCTTTGCTTCACGATCAAAATGTATCAGGTTCGACTCTCGCCTGGGGCAAGCAGAAATTTATATTAATGCCAAATATTTTCAATTCTATTTCTAGAATTTTCTAAAAACTACTTTAGACTTATACTAAAAAGATTTTATTTTCCATATACTAAAAACGCATTTCTTTAAATAAAGTTAAAATTACTCACAATTAGTAATATAGACATATAAGACATTCCCACACGGGGTAATCAGAAATTTATATTTATGCGTAATATTTGTTTTTTATTATTTAAATCAATTCTATTTTTAGCAATTTTTTTTTTTGAAATACACACTTTTTAAAAAAAAGCTCAATCTTACTTTCAATTTATAAAAATATCTTTCTTAAAAACAAAGAATTTTACTAAAAGTAAGCATAATTTTCTTTGAATTTAAAAAAGGAAAATGTTTCTTAAAATTGAGGAATAAATACTAGAATTGAGGACAAATACTAAAATTTACTCACAATTAATAAAATCAGCTGTCTTTGAAAAAAGAAAAATAATTCCTTAAATTGAAGAAATAATTTGCCACAGCACTAGCAACATAGTAAATGGAACATATTGAAAACATAATTCTTAAACTAAAAAACTAAAATATAAACACATAAGTCAATTAAATTTATATAAAAAACCGTTTTAATAATATTGCACATACAGAGGCCATACGTCTCAGATAGTCACTTTATACTCCCGCCAGCAAGAGAGTGATTACATACAACATTTGGACTCTACAACGTATGTGTAACACTATTTTACATTAATTATCATAACATAAATGAGTCATAAGTTTATTTTTAAATTGCGTTGCATTGCTAATTGCCTGTAAGTCAAAAAGAAGCAAATTCCAAAGACGTATACTGTTAACGAACTGTATGCTATTTCTAAATGCTATTTCCATTTAATTTTGAATGCAAGTAGCTTTAGTATTCCTTTGTTCACACCACCCAATATACCATTTCACCGAAAGGGTGAGCTTTTGACACTATGTGTCGGTTATGCAAATTGAGCAGCTACAAATTTATTTGCTATTTTATTAGCACAAACAACGACGCGCCGCCGAAAGTGAAATTACCATCGAATCATTGGCGAGAAAATTTAAATTCAAATTTAAATTCAACGAAAGTTTTACGATCGCGTTTAATCGCCATCTGATTGTTATTATAGCGACAGTAGATTAATATTGTTGCGATGCGAAACCGCTTCTAATGGGTTTGTTCAGTTCGAAGCTTAATGAGCGCAGTTCCCATCAGTTGTGGGAAATTTTTTATTTTTTGGCCTTTACCTTTTTTGGTAAAGTTTTGGATTTAACGGAAAATAATAATAGATCCGCTGGGAATCAGATGGTGCGACATACTAAGCACAGATTGATATTTTTCGTATTTCTATTAATCTCGTCATAGTTGCATTGCCAATTCGATACTTGCTGCGTTTCCAAATTCACATTTCGACTAGGAGCTGTTGTTGTATTTGTGATGAATTAAAAAGCTTTAAATTGTTTGAAGCATTTAATTCATTTCAAATGCTCAGTTATCGTCACAAAATGTCTGAAAGAAGCAAGCTCAAATTAAAATCTGACCATATTGAGAAGATTCCAACCTCCAAATCTTTTTCAAAACTTGATTTCTTAACAATGCGCAGGATTTGAAGTTAACTTACAATTATATATCGTTATATATCGACTTTTTTAGAAGTCACATAGCTGTTGGATAACCCGCAAAGTCCGACAATCAACCAATGATACTTCTGATATTGATGCCAGATTTGCAGATTGCGCTTCAAAGTAAAGCGTCACATCGGCAACCGCAAGAACGGTTATGCTTACAGAAAACAGTAAATGCGAATGCGCAATCAATATAAACAAAGCAGAACCAACATAAACTTCATTAGCAACAACAATAAATGTTGCCAAATTAAGGCGCATACTCATAAAACCAGAGTCATTGCAGGAGGTCAACATAGTCGATCGATAATTCAGGGCCACGTCAATATTTGCGGCAACTCGAATTTGGTTAATTAAACGAGAAAGAGGCGGCGAAGCAAACATGGTCTCAACACGACCATCATTACTCAAAGACAAGCCCGAGCAGAAACATAAATTAAGCTTATTAAGGCACTTAATGCCGGCATCTTTTGTCGAAGCTAGTCGCTATCAGAGCTACAGTCTGATTGTTCTTGTTGAAAATTCTATAATAGTTTCATTTTTCAATATTATACCAGGGCATATTTTTGTGGGTTTTAGCACCCAAAATGGGTAGTTCTAAATTTAAATTGGCAGTTGTAAAACCAAATATCGGTAGTGGAATTTTAAATTGAACAAACTGAACAAACTACAAAAACCAACTGTTTCCGAGCTGTTATAATCTCTGTTATAAAAAGAGAAACTTGGAAATTAAAATTATTGAAACATGGAACCTAATAAAAGTAAAAGTAGATAAAACAACAAGCTCGGTACAAAAAAAAGCTTTAAATTGCCATCAATATTTTCAAAAGTTACAATAACCCATTCCCTGCCATATAGACACAACTATCATATTGTTTGTAAATCATGATTTCAGTATTTTATATGAATTTCAGCACTTGGAAAAGGTTGAAAAAGGTTAAAATACAATAAAAAGTAAAGATGTGAATTCTCTCTTCTGGCAGCATGTAGATAAATGTCTGATGATCCTAGTGGCATTATAACTCCAACAACTCGAATTTTAAGTTGTGTCTTTATTGCAGGGAATGAGCGATATGCAAATAAAAAGTAATTATATTAAAACGTAGTAGTTTCTTATTTGATTTAATTTTTTTTATTTGGTTAGTTGTAAAAAATCCTTAAAATATGTCCTGCCATATACAATCAGCGTTGCCAGATGGATGACGTCGCCGATTTGGCTACATTATTTTGTTGTGTTCTTTGTCCGTCAAGAAAATTCTAAAAAATCAGTCCCAAAAGTATATTTTTTTTTACAACTTTTTTATTTCAGCTCAACTTAATAAGATGCAGCTGGAAACCATGTTGAGTGATGTATTGCCCTGCCTCCATTGATTTAGGAATAGTGGAGTTCTGATAAATTCATAAATATTGGTTTCATTTAGAAAAATAACTAAACAAATAACTATTTAAATTACACCGTCTGACAAAGTTACACAATCATGCTAGGACCATATTTCAAAAACTGCAGAAAATAAACTATACACTGAGAAAAAAAAACCCTGCTCAGTTCTAAAATAGAACGTGAAACTGTGTCAATATTTGAATGTTGATTTTGTATATACGATTGTACTTTTTTTCAGGTATAATCCCAATTCTACAGAATGAATTGTATGAAATTGTATAAGAACCCAGCAAACAATATTATGAGAGTCCAAAAAGAATATAATTTTGGAAGTTTTTTTGAGCGTTCAAAATTTACACAAATTTTTGAATTTCAAAATGTGCTTTGTACTTATCGGCATGAATGATAGAGGCGCCGTAGCTCAGAGGGTTAAGGATTGAGTTACGAAACAGGAGTTCAAACTCAGAAAAAGGTAAAAAGTTTTTCTTTAATATTTGAAATAATTATAATTTGATTGATATTTAAAAGAGAATCACATGGCCATACCTGACAGTTGTCCATTGCAGATATCAAAAAAATTAGATTTGGTCATATTTGGGAAACAGGTTAGACTCTTTTAAGAACCATATTTCCGCCTTATATTTTACACATTTTTCACATTTAAGACACATTTTAGAATCAGATTTCGGACTCCAATTACAGTCATATCACATTTCATCATGTCCCATGGAGACTCTTGTGAGCGAAATGAGAGCCTTAAAAGCAAAGCTGGGCATAGTTAATCGAGAATTTAACTTAGTTAATCCGGAAATAGTTAATCAATAGTTAATTTAACTTCGTTAAAAGTTAAATTAAATAGTTAAATTCTCTATAGAAAAATTTTTTTTTCCAAAAAACGCACAAAAAGCATTTTAAGTACAATTGAATGCCTGCACTCACAGACCCTTTTTTCGATCGATTTCAGCCCTCTACACTGAAAAAAAGACAGCTTTAAAACCAAGTAAATTTGGTGCTTGATTACAGGACAAATTTTTTCCTTAATTTAAGGAATTTTTCCTAATTTTAAGGAATTATTCTTGAATTTAAGTAAAAGTACCTTAAAACGGAAATCACCGCCTCTTTAAAACAAATTTACATTTTTCTTTATTTTAAAGACAGCTAATTCGGGACAGAAATTCGTTTTTAATATATGGAAAAAATATTTTTTTTAGTATACGTGTCCTCAATTCTAGTATTTATTCCTCAATTTTTATAAATATTTTCCTATTTTAAATTCAAAGAAAATGGTACTTACTTTTAGTAAAAATCTTTGTTTTTAAGAAAGATATTTTTATAAATTGAAAGTAAGATTCAGGTTTTTTTTAAAAAGTGAGTATTTCAAAATAGAATTGCTAAAAATAGAATTGATTTAAATAATAAAAAACAAATATTTCGCATAAATATAAATTTTTGAATACCCGTGCGGGAGTTGAACCCGATACCTTTTGATAGTGAAGCGGAGGTCTTAACCACTGCACCACAGCAGCTGCTGATTTTACTAATTTTAGTAAATTTTTACTTTGTTTAAAGAAGTTTGTTTTTAATACAAGGAAAAAAAATTGTTTTGTATACATCTAATGTAGTTTTCCAAAATTTTTTGAAATTTCTAGAAATAGAATTGATATAAATAAAAAAAAAATATTTGGCATGAATATAAATTTCTGCTTGTCCCAGGCGAGAGTCGAACCTGATACCATTTGATCGGGAAGCAAAGGTCCTAGCCACTGCACCACGTCCGCCGCTGGTGTGAAACGTAGTGAAAATTAGACAACAGCGCAATTATGCTGTCTATTGCACAGTCTGTTGATTGGTCTTGTCATAACGCCAAAGGTCGCAGGTTCGAATCCCACCGAAGTGAGTAAGTACATATTTGTTATCACTATAAATTGTAAATTTAATTTAAGTTAATAAAATGAAATATGATTTTAAAAAATATAAAATAAAAAGAAAATATAAAAAAATGAACAAATACAATAAAAAAAAAAATTTTTTGAGAAATTTTTGTCTTAAAAACGAAGAAAAACTTCTTAGAATTAAGAACTTTTTACTAAATTCAAAGAAATATTCCTGTTATGAAAGAAATAAGTATTAAATTTAAAGTCAAAATATATACTCATCTTAAGTAAAAGTGTTCCCTAATTTCAAAGCTATCATAACTTTAGTGCTGTTTCATTCCCCTTTTTTCTTTGGATTAAGGCATTTTTCCTTCACTGGAGTACACTTTTTTTTCAGTGTATATGCAAATTTAATTTAAAAAATAAAAACTTTGTAAAAATTTTACAAAACGAAGAACAAACCAGTATTTAAAAATGCATGCCGTTGTAGTTTTCGTATTTTTATAACCCTTATATTAACTTGCTTTGGGCGGACTATATATATGCGGACTATTTATAGGCGACTATAAAACCTGCAATGATATTCGGAGGAAAGTACCCAAAAACCCTTAATTTTAAATCGAAATTGCTGAAATTAATTTAAAGAAAATTTATTTTCTGCTTTTTAGTCGGTTAAAGGGTTATATTTTAAAAAACTTGTTTTTTACTCTGTTTTTATTCTCTTGTTGTACTTAAAAATATTACCACAGTATTTAGCTTACTTCAAAGTTTAAGCCTAGCGAGAACTTGCGTCCAGCAGCATTTAATGTTTTTCGTTATTTCGAAACGTGCTCCACTTATTGTTCAGCTTAGCAAAAATATTTAGAATGGAACCGACCTACACTGGCGATCATTGTTATTCGAGACCAAAACGTTTTCTTCATTAATGGTTCTGAATGACATTTCAGAGCCAGTGAGAATGGAGGAATGGCAATGAATAAAGAAAGCTATTGACACAAATGGTACTTGTCATTAAACAAATCATTGGATACACAAAAAAATTGTGGAATTTTTACTGTCAAATATACAGTTGCAATTAAGCGGTTATAAAAATGTTGTTACGGTTGAACAGTTATTTATTTTATTCTACCCGACATGAATGTGAATATTGACATTTAATTACTTTTTTGTATACGCAAAGTAGAATGTAAAATGAAACGTCTTTACTTAAAACTATAAAGGAACTTAAATATGTTAAAACATTTTAAGTACACAGAAAAAAATTATCGGTAAAGTTAACCGAAAAAAGTGTTTAGCGTACAGAATTTTAAAATGTATGAAAATCGTAATATTTTTAAGTAAATAGACTTAACCAAAAAAATGTTAAAAAAAAATAGTTCAAAAAACCCAAAATAATTGTTGTTTTTTTGAAATTGTAGGTTTTTTACCGCAATTGTTGGTTAAATTTGAATTTTTCACCAACTTGTACCATTCGTGCATCTTCAGTTGACTCGTTGTGATTCAAAGAAAGAAGCATTCTCTATCGTGTTATGGATGTTTTGCCTTATAGAGGCAAAAATCTCTGTTTGGCTTGAGCTGAGCCAAACAGAGATTTTAGCTTGTTATACTGCATTTTTCGAAATTTTTAAAATTTTGGAAACTAAGAGCTTGTGTTAGTAATGCGCTCAAGCCAATGCTGAGCATCGAGAATTTAACTTCGTTAATCGGTTAATAGTTAATCAATAATTTATCTTCGTTAAATTAAAAAGTTAACAAAAAATTTTTTGTACAAAAAACACTTTAAAAAATTATTTTAACTATATGCAGTTAAATGCCTGCACTCAGATTTCCACATTTTAAAATCGCCCAAAATCACCCGGATTCGCCAAATTCAAAAAAAAAATTTAATAAAAAAAAGAGTTTTAGGTATATTTATATTATGGATTCAATATTGTAAAATTCAATAAGTTCTTATTTTCATTTTAAAAAATTATATTTCCTCAAACAAAAAAGAATAAGAACATTTTTTAGTTCGATTTAATCTATTAATTTTTTGATTTAATGAGGAAAAGTTTTAGAAAAGCAAATTTCGCCAACAAAAATTATAAAAATGTTAGGTAAAAATGAAATCGCCAAATAGAAATAAATATCGCCAAAAAGTCGCCATGTCGCCCAGGCCTAAAATTCGTCGCCCGATCAATTGCGAAGTCGCCAAAAGTCGATAAATCGCCACATCTGACAACACTGCCTGCACTCTCAGACTCTTTTTCTTATCGGTTTCTCTATATGCCAAATTTTCCTTAAAATAAATGCCAAATATTTTTATCGAAGCGAAATTAGGTGTATGAAACAATTTTTTGGTATTCATATAAAACCATACAAATTTTATTAGAATATAAAATAATAATAATGAAACGAATGAAGTTTGGTTAAGGACAAATATCACTGGCCATTCTAAACACAATTTCAATCACTTTTTCAAACATTTGTGACTTCACATACACAGAAAAAAAAATTTACATCAATATGATGTATATGGGTGTTACTTGCCCCAACCACCATCATACATCAATATGATGTACAGATACATCAATTCGATGAACGGATACATCATATTGAACACTGAAGTGTGAAAATGAAATGCAACCACCATCATACATCATATGAACACCGAAGTATCAATATGACGTATCCGTACATCATATTGATGTATATGGTGGTTGGGGCAAGTAACACCCATATACATCATATTGATGTACAGTTTTTTTTCTGTGCATCCCCACAGAAAGTAGTCTAGCGGCGTTAAATCGCACGATCTTGGAGGCCAATTCACGGGTCCGGAACGTGAAATTATGCGGTTACCAAACGTTTCCTTCAGTAAATCAATATGGCACGAGCTGTGTGACATGTTGCGCCGTCAATTTGGAAGCGTTGCTCAGGCGTCAGTATATTCATGTTGAAATGCCAAACCAAACTAAACACAAATCACTTGACAGCTAACAAAATGGCCGCCTGTTAAAACAGTGGTGCCAACTTAAAGTTCTATACCTCTAAAAAAACATACTTTAGAATTTCCAGTGGCTAGAACGAGGGTAATTTTTTTTTAACATACTAACCGTTTGTGTCGACATTGTATAGGGATTTTGTTGTTTTAGGGTCTTTGATTTGAGTCAAGGAAATCCCATAAACATATGTGTTATTAATATGCACGTTTTCATACTAAACATAAACCAAAAAGGTTCAACTTTGACCTTAAAAAAACTCAAGTAGTTTTTGTATTATTTTGGCAACTTTGCACTCAAATTAAAGCAAAAATACCCAAAAAGAAAACTTTATTCATTTAGAAGTGATAATTTCAGCCAGGAGAAATGCCAAGATAAGCCACAGGAATATATAAATCTGTATTTTATTCAAAAGTTTATGGAAAAATGCATATTTTATAATTTCATTAAAATTTTTTTTCCACTATTGGCCTCATCTCCGATAAATATGTGTAAATGAATTCTATGTCTCCATACAAAACATTGAGACAAAAATTGCTTAAGTTTGACCTTAAAAATCTTGTTCAATTTTGACAAGCAATCAATATTAATTTGCAATCAAATTAGTAGTGTTCACGGTTAAGTTGCAAATTGTTCAGTACATTTGTGAAAAATACACATTTAACCAACCATTGCTGTAAAATAACATCCAATTACAACAGCTTTTTCGATTATTTGAACCATTTTATGTCGCATTTTAAAGATTTAAAAACAAAATGTTTCCGGATAATCCTACCTACAAACAACAGTTTATAAATTCAGGTTTTTCATACATTTTGAAAAGTTTTACGTTTACAAATTTTTATAACCCTTATATTAACTTGCTTTGGGCGGACTATATATATATATATATATATATATATATATATCCTCAAATCTGCGGCAAGCTTTTTCATACACTTCCAATTTGGAACACTGATAGAACTCCGGTGACAATGCATTCTATTATATTTTGGGGTTCATCAGAGGCGTAGGGGCCGTGGGGGGACTCAAACCTTTTTTTTTTAAACATGGCATAACTTCCAATTCCTTCAAGCTACATTGGTAGGTGAGTTCTTATTGACAAAATGAAATTTTGTACCCTTTGGAAAGGGGGATGTGGGGGTAAAGGGGAGCGGGATGGAGCCAATTTAAAGTTCTAACTCTCGTATTTTGTTAGCTACAAGGCTGAAATTTTTTCCTTATGTTCGCATTTGGGAAATAGAGTGAAAAAGGGGGAAAAAAAAGGGAAAAAGGGGGGGAGAAAAAAATTTTTTTTTTAAAAAAAAGAGGAAAATAAAAAAAGAGTAAAAAACAAGTTTTTTAAAATATAACCCTTTAACCGACTAAAAAGCTGAAAATAAATTTCCTTGAAATTAATTTCAGCAATTTTGATTTAAAATTAAGGGTTTTTGGCGACTTCAAAATCTGCAATGATATTAGGAATAAAGTAGCCAAAAACCATTAATTTTAAATCAAAATTGCTGAAATTAATTTCAAGGAAATTTATTTTCAGCTTTTTAGTCGGTTAAAGGGTTATATTTTAAAAAACTTGTTTTTTACTCTTTTTTTATTTTGGTTCATTTTACCGACGTTTGTTTTTTCCGTGTATAACAACAAAACGTTATTCTTTAAATTGTGCGTGCTAGTGGCTGCGTGTGTTGACGCTATAAATGAAATTCCTTATGCCACTGGGCATGCCAAAACCACAAAAACGCAAAATTGTTGTCACGGGTGGAGTGGAGTGCAGCAGCAGCAGCACCAGTCCGAACGCGCAAAGGTGTGGGCGTTTGTACTTTTGCACAACAGCATAAAATGCAACCAACAGCCTGCAACCTAAATTACTGCAATCGAGACTTAATACTTTCGCTGTTTGTCGCAAATATCTCGGGGCGCGCCCAAACAAATCTGACTGGATGCAATACATTGCAGTGTCTTCCAGCACTGGCCGCTGCTCTATGGTGGGTTTTGTTGGTTGCATCATTGTACAGTATATGCATATAGTTGGAAAATTGTTAAATCGAGTTCAATTTCATCTGCAGCACGACAACTCCTCCATTAAAAAGATCTCAAGAAGGAGTAGCCTCCCGTGCACCCTTTTTGTGCAAGTAACTATGGTACCCATAGCGCACATTCTGCTGTTCAACTCTATCTCCGCCATTTTGTGTTCGTCCAACAATTGTGGCTGTACACAGCCACACAAATATCGCAACACACGAAAAATGCAACAGTCGCTGTAAGCAACAATTTTTTAAGCGAACAACGCCCAAAATCTTGTTCAACTCCAAAGTGGGTTCACGATTTCGATCTGTTTCGCTAAAGCGTTAGCTGTTAGCTATTTGCTATTTGCTGCTTGTTGGTATTGTTCTCTGTGACTTAAGGAAAATTACTTGTTTAGTTCAGTCTGGTTTTGGTTGTTGGTTTTTTTCAGATAAAAACCATTCCTCTGTCCAAGTGCCAAAAGTATTTTATAAGACAGAATCTTTTCGACGAAATATACTATGGACATTTTAAATTTAATCAATACGTAATTTGCATATGGAAATTGGAACATTTTGCGTTCAAATCTCTTACCCCCAGATTGTGCACTATGTATGTTATAAATTTATAGCTTCTTTTGTAACTGCTTGAGTTGGCTAGTAATCGTCCGACTCGAGCAGTTGCAGGGGATAAAATTAGTTTTTAACATTTTGGAGTCGGTGGTATAAAAACCCATTCCAGCGACTTATATACACTGAGCGAGCAAACGCATAGTAGAATTAAATATTTTTTATTTAAATGTGATTTGAATATTTTGATATATAGTGAAATCGGTTTTTATTTAAATCAAATATGCGAGTATTTAAAATTGTATTAAGTATGGAAATATATATTTTTTTTTATTTATTTAAATTGCAAACAAAATTTTTTTTCTTTTTTATTTTAAACTTAATTTAATTTTTTTGTTTGCCAATTTCCTTACAAACATTTGTAACAACTTTTCCACAAATTCAGTTTGGCCGGAATTCGAACCTACAACCTATGGAGTTTGGAGTGCCCTCTAACCGACTCGACTATTTCCGGCATTTTTCACAAACGCCTAAATGTTTGTATATTGCTCAGCAAGTCTTATAAATTTAAGTTTTGAAATCTAAAAATAGGAATTTCAAAAAAATCAGCAAGCGTGGATTTTTTTCCTCTAAAAATGTAAACTCATGTTTTCGAATCTAAAAATAGAGACTCTCAAAAAAACTTTGTTTATTTTCTGAAAAATTGTGCCTCTGATGGATCGTTGTGAATTTCTTATTTATTTTAAAAATAAAAAAACTTCATTGCCGCCAGCTAGTCTTGAACCTACGACCTCTGTAAATTGGAAATAAGAAATTCACACCGATCTATCACAGGCACAATTTTTCTGTCTTTAAACTGAAATATATAGTATCGATACCTTAAAGCACAAACATCCTATGTCCGTTTTCATGAAAATCGAGTTTTTGGCATTTTTGGATTCCTGAGAAGAAGCTGCATCAGACAGGCTATAGTGGGAATCGTTATGAAATAAATTGAAAAATAAGGAAATACAAATTTCCATACAAAACATACCAACTTGACAACTTGTTTTTCATTTTCTAGAGTTTTGAATAAATGGACATAGGATGGTTGTGCGTTAAAGTATCGGTATATAAAGCAGAAAATAAACAACTTCTTTTTTTAGTTTCTACTTTTAGATTCGAAAACTTCAATTTACAAAAACCAAAGCTTGGTGAGCAATATACAATGGAAATTTCTATTTTTAGATTTTAAAACTTCAATTTATAAGACTTTTAGGAAAAAAATCGAATGTTTGCTGAGCAATATGCAAACGTTTAGACGCTTGTCAAAAATGCCGGAAATAGACGAGTCGGTGATGTCGGTTCAAATTTTAAAGAAATTGGCAATTAAAAAAATTTAATAAAGAAACTAATTTTTTTTTAAATGAATTTCTGAAGTAGTGTGATTTTTTGAGAGCGTATTTATACGCAAAATCATATGCAAGAATAATGCAGAAATATGCAAAAAAATATTGGAAAAACATGGGCAATATCCTTCCCATCTCTCGTAATATCGAAAATAATTGGGTGCTTCATGTTAGGGATGTTGGTTAGACATTATTCGAATACGAGTTGAGGCCAATAGTTGATTCTCGCATATGCAAATAATAGGCAAGAACTATGCAAAAATATGCAAATATGCAAAACATATTGTAATCGTAATATTTAGAAAAAATCATTTTTGTCTAGTTCCGAAGTCAATTCGACGTTCCAGTAAACTATGCATTTGCATATAAATCCGCTCTCTAGTGACTTTAAAAAGAATTCAAACGAATGGATCTATAAAAGGTGTCATATACTTACTTTCCGAATATATAACAAATTTGTTTGAGTGTAATCAAAAAATAAATTTGTCAGATGTGCACGGTTTTTATGGAACTCGATTTTTGTGGTTGTTACATTTGGATTCCTGAGAACCAACTGCATCGAACAGGCGTTTTGTTCGTAATGAAAGTAATTGAAAAGTTACTTTTCATTTTAAAAAGTAAGTACAGTTTTTAAAATAATGTACATCGCATGATTGTGCTTTAAGGTGTCGATATGAAGTTTCTTGAAACAAAATGACGCGATAACTTCGTTAACTGAACTGAATTCCATTCAAGGGGTCGATTACGACTTTTTTGTGGTTTAGTGTGTTAAGGAGACTTTTACAAATTGCTCAAATGTTGCTGATACAATTGTTGTGCAACACACCACGCAATCCACTGCTTTCATTTCGATTTGTTCAGTTACCCCAAACATGGCGTCCCGCATATGCACACATAGAAACTCGCACACAGTTCCAGCTGCGGGGGTGGAAAGAGGCAAATGCGGTTGGTCTGACATAACTGGTCATTGCCTCCGCTCGTTGCAGGCGCAACAGCTATGGCGTTTTAGCATTTCAGCTAAGGATTCAACAGTTGCAGCTGCTGGATGGAAACTGGAAATCCAACTACGACATTTGAGATCGCACCAAACCGGATTTACGATGGCGATACATGTTGGAATTACTAGCTTCACGGACGTACAAATGCGCCAACGAGCGTGTATTTAACTATACTTGGCGGTACTTAAGGTAATTGCAGAGTGCGCGCATGCGCAGTAGCCGTCGCTGCATCTGTGACGAAAGAGAAGTGAGGCAGCAACTGCATCTGTCACTGTTACCTTTGCTGCTGATGTCGCTGTTGTTACTTAACAGGCATTAAAAGCACATCGCCATAAATATGGCAAGAGGCAACAGAAGTCATACTTAATAATTTAAAGGCAAGCGCGTCAGGAGACAGAAAAGTCTGCTTTATGTGTGATTCAATTAATTAACCCATATTCGAGCAAACAAAGTGAGCTGAAGGGAGGAACATTCGTTTCTGTTATAGTAGTACATTCAAGTTTACATCGACGAGAAAATGCTCCGGTTCATTACGCTTATTTGCTCACATGCCAACAACAACTCCAAGATTTGCTCGCAGATGTAAACTCGCTCTTAAGTAGCGACCTGTAGTTGATATAACAAAAGTTTAAATCATATACTTACATTAACTCCTCCTTCAATATAAGTTTAATTAAAATAGAAGATATTCAGTCCATCTGACAGTTAGCTATCCACTGACACAGGAAAAATATCTGAATTCATGAAAATAAAATTTAAAAAAGTTCGCAGGGATTGGTCAAAATAAAATGAAGCAGTTAAAAGTCGAATTTTTTACGGGCTCAGGGAAATTTTTCCCGAGAAACAACAAGCACAAAGCTCGGCTTGCTCTGGCAAACATGTGGAACATCGCCACATGTCCATCGTGAGCGCTCTTAATGCAGATCGTTTAATTCTAGCACCTCTATGAGCAATAATAATTCTAACACAAAGAAGAATTCTGAAGATTCACTAAAGATGGGACTGGTAAACTGCATTTAACTGGACATTCATTGCTGTAATATTACAGCATTAAGAAACTTTAGCAAAAATCAAAAACCTTCTGTAATTATGTACTTTACTATAAAAAGAAACTTAAACCACGATGCGTCAAAAAAATTAGAAAGTGAACTATTTTCGCCATTGCGAATCCACCAAACGATGCTGATCAAGATATGTATACTTTTTCATACCGGCCACGCCTCCTTATAGGCGTTACAAATGTTTTGTCAAAAAGTTAATATACCCTGCCAAAGTTGTTTTTATTTTATTTATCTTCAAAATTCACGAGGGCTCACTATGGAGTTCATGGGAAAGTTCACGGGAGCGTACTTCCAATGCGGTAAGTACATGTCCGAGCAACATCGGGTTTTTAAGCTAGTAGTTTCTATTACACCTACTCAATGGGTTAGGACGTGTATGAAGTTATTCCGATATCGATTTTATAATGATTTAAATAAAATTATTTCTTATTGCTGCTGCTGTGAATACGTATGTCTGTCCGGCGCTGTTCGGACGAATGGGGAGAATTTCGTTTTATTGAAACTAACAAATTTTAATTGAAATGTAAATTAAATAACCTCATTGACAGTCTTGGCGAATTTAACGAAAAATTCGAAAGTCAACCATGGTTGAGCGCCGCCGCAGTGGTCTGTATATAAAAGGTTAAGCCAAACGGTGCTCGTGCTGTCGCATTGCATCCAACAGCAAAATGTATCACAAAGCGAGCCGATTTAATTTGCTTTTTGTTTAATTTTCCAAAAGCAAAACTCTGAAAAGTTTTGGGTGCATTGACAGCTGAGCTCGTGGCCAACTTCCATCGTCGAATGTTGCAGCATTTCGATGGCAAAGCAACAATTTCAACTTTAGTTTGGAAAACATAAAAATTTAACGCGTACAAAACAATCTCCATTTCCACATGTACACAGCAGAAAGAGTTATGAAACCGCAATGCGGTCTGTGGGCTAGCGGTGCTATGTTTTTTGGGGTGGGGGAACAGTCGAGAGTGCAAGTTTTTACTACAGTGGCCCTGTGGGCCCATGTAAGACATAAGCGACTTTTGGCTTTTGCGAAACTCTATTTCGACTAAGTTTTTTGAGATACGTATGTATTTGGAAATATATTTTTGTTTTTCTTTGTAGCTGCCGTGTAATTTTTGACATTTAAGCATTATTACGCTCATTTAACTACAACATTGCATTCATTTTTTAATTATGCATTATTATTAATGCTGCGAATCATTTTACGGCCACATGCTGCGCTTATTGCTGTCATCAATGCAATCGCCATCTATGTATGTATACCAGAATACTAATTCGAAACTATAATTCATTTCAATGCACATAGGAGTAAACTGTAAAGATTCATTAGTGTTAGGAAATGACCTCAAAGTAAAAATCACAAGATTTTGTAGTTACGCAATAGATACACTAGTTAATTGTAGAAAAGGCAAATGTAACCATTAGGTGCTCAATCTGAAATGCTTTAGTCAATTTGTTGTTGGATAAAGCCACTGTTAATATTCATAAGATTTTCGTAAAACTGACCGCCCTACTTCAGGGCTGTTGCGGTGAAAGTTCGCAATTAATACCAACCGCTGTGATCGGCTTAGAAAGTATTTGTATCTCTCTTAATGACTAGCTACCACTCTATTACGAGCGCTGTCAAATTATGCAATCCGCCGCAATTGCTTTTTAATTGATTTGCTAGTCTCGCATTTAATCTTTTTAATGGGAAAAATTCATTATTTCAATACTGGAACATATACAATTGGATTTGAAAAAAAAGCATTACTTTATCGCTGACTTTTAGCGATTGTTATTTAATGTAACGAAACTTATTTACATCGCCATTTAAGGAATGGTTTGGTTTTTTTTAAGGAAAAGCCTCATTGCATGCATTATTCGAGTATGTTCGGAAAATCGTACGATTTTGCACAAAAATTAAAAAAATATGTTCGAAAGAAGTGATTGGATATTAAAAGGTTCAGGATTTTCGTTACCAAGCACTAATTCGGTTCATCGAACTAATTAGTCTCTAAAGCTCTTTTATTGCATTAAACAGTGAATTAAATAATAAATCCTTTTAAGCGCGTTGCCTTTTATGTAACATTGCAGCTGTGTATGCTAAATCCAATATATTGCATCCCAGCACTAATAATATTATTATAATTCACTACAACTCAACTGCGCTGTTAATTATATATACTCGTACAACATTCGATTAGCATTTCTAGAAGATTTCACGCAAGTGGCGCCATTTTTCCTACATTTTTCTTGGCGATATAGTTAATTCTATTATCAAATCAGGTTTTATGTCAAGCGAAAACAATTGTCGCCTGTTGCAATCATATTTTTTATTCCAACAAATTACGTCTGAACTAAATGACCTTCTAGTTTACATTGATTCAAATTGGTACCCACAACGCCGTGAAACAATTTTTAATTTTTACACTCTGGCAGGGTATAATAACTTTAACACAACGCCCATAAGGAGGCATGTCCGGTATGGAAAAATATATATATTCTTCATCAACATCGAAAGCTGATGATGAACTGATGACGTCTGTCCGTCCGTCCTAGGGTGGCCAGAAAGACATAAAATTAAAAAGAAAACAACTTAGTCTAATATAGAGATCAATTAGATTCAATTTTCAGTTCACATATATATAGGGTCGAAGGGGCCTCATTCACCAAAACAAACAAACACGTTTTGCCCTGATCACGATTAGGGTAGAAAGGTCGTGTACTTAGGGAAGAAACTTTATCGATATATGCACAAACTACCCATACTGTCAATTTCAAAGAGTTTTTAGTTTTAAAAAATGTGGGGGTGGCCCAATATATGTATGTATTCACTTTTTATCGTTTAATTGAAGTGACGGCCACCTACATTTTGTATTGTAACATACATTTTCCAGGTTATAGAAACTGCTGTTGCACAGTGTAATTGTGCGGAGAATTCGATATACTGAAGATCAAAATGTATGACTAATTACACCACATAATCGGGACTAATAGATTCTGTTAGAAGGGCTTAAAAAAAGTACCCGTGATGAGTTTGCATCCTATCGTAAAATCTTTGCATGTTTTTTTAAAGGTATGTTGTTCCTCTATCAAATGCATATTTAACATTTCGATTCCAATAATTTCCCAAGAATTATTATGTGGAAATTATGGGAAAATGAAAAATGCAAATATGCGATTTAAACGGTTTTAAGAATTGATCCAGAAAAACTAGAAGACACGGGTACTCTTTTTTAACCCCCTCTAACAGAGTTTATTAGTCATCTGCTTGTGCATTACCAAAAGTGGATTTTTGTCGAACGGTGTTATAGTCGAATTCTATGTAAGTACGCTTTTTGAAACTTACATCAAACGTTTTCTGCAAGCAATATCTTTTTTCCCTAGAAAAACTTTCGGCGCGTTATAGTTTAGCAAATTTTTGACACATTTTTGCAACATCTTTTGAGGTCCTTAAGGAAAAAGCAAAATCAGTACAAAACTCAAAAATCACAACATTTGCATACTGATTTGGAATTTGGGGAAAATCTGTATTTTGAAAAAAAATCAGTAGATGTACTGATAAAATCAGTACGTCTGGCCACCTTAGTCCATCCGTACGTTAGCGGTCGCAGGTTTTGAGATATCGACTTCGGGCACACGTTTTCCCCTCTAAAGTGAGAGCAAGTTCGAGGATCAGCTAAATCGCACAAAAACTAAGGTGGGATTTGATTGGAAATTTTTAGAAACAGATTTTGGATGAAGTCCGAGGGTCTAAAACCACTTATAAATGTCAAAATGGGGTCTTGAGACCAACTGTTTTGTGGTCGAGGTATTTCTAAATGGATCATATTGTGTGGGGGTATTTCAGCTTCGGCATAAAAGAAGATATTTTACTCTTGTATACACTTATGTGTCACCTTTCAGAAGATTTTCATGTATACATATTTGTGTTCCACTGTGTAATATCACAAGCAAGCTTAAGGCGAAAAATTCTTAGAAGGTTTCACCCACCTTTAATACCTACTGGGATCCGTCTGGCTTCTACACACAGAACCCGTTGTAGAAATAACTCCGGTCGTACAACTTCAAAATTAAATTGTCCCGCTCAGAGTGAGGTTGTTCGTACTTGTTTTTAAAATGTTAAACTTTACCAAACTATCATGATAGTTTCTGCATAATTTGAGGTTATTTAGGTTTCACCCAGACAAAAACCACCTTTGTCTGGGTGTAGCTCCTTCAATCCTGCTTAACAATAAAAAGGACGGCCAGGGCAAAATCCGTTCAGGAGGTGATGCTGATCAAGAATAAATATTATTATCCATACCGGCAACGCCTTCTTATTGTCCTTACAAAGCTCCGACCTAAGTGAATATCGATAGTGCAATCATTCTATATCCATTGTCTCATGTTTTGTGTGGAAATGGTGTTTTATTTCTCATTTTTCAATGAGAAATGCGGGATGTCCCGCATCCCGCGGAGGGTCTCTGCGGACCCACATTGAAATGATAACGCTCATGTAAATTTTGGTTGTCATCACTCAGTTTACAAGCTATTACTAAAAGAAAATAAATTCATAATTACCGTGGGTCGTCCAGCACACACTTTGACTAATTCGGTCAGATTAGCCTTAGATAAATGAGACTTTGCTTTAGAACATTTAGCATTTAAGGTTTGTAATCATTTCGCATGCAGTGCTAAAAGTTGAAATGAGTTAATGAACGTTTTGGAATATATTGATATAGAATACAAACAAGTTTTAAGACATGTAGTAACAAGATGGTTTTCATTGTATCATCAGCTTTCAAGTTTTTCACTTCATATATCGAAGGCACAAACCAAAAATTATTTCCCGTTTTGAAAATGTAGAAATTATTGAAACTCAAATGTCAAATGCCTATTTTAACAATCAGACCACCTTCTTCCATTTACAATATTTAAAAAAATTGACATAACGACTTTCGAATCTTCGACTACGTTGTGAATACTTAAATTTGGGAAGAATTCAGGGCAAGAGATAACATCTTCCATTTTGTAATAAAATCCATTTTGAAATTTATGTTACATACCGCTATGTTCGCATGTATACAAGATTTTAAATGGTTTGAGGAATAAAATAAAGCAAAGAATGTCAGATGAATTTATGGGATTCCATTGCCTAAAATCATTGAGACATCTTTCGGAAGAAGCTCAGACACAAATTTAAAACAATGCATTTAATTTTTATGATAATTGAAGTGGCTAAAATAAAATGTATTGCAAACACGCTAAAAACCCAAAATTTTTGCATGTTTTCGTTATCAACTGAGTTAAAATATTTTGAAGTTGTTGATATATTTGGCGACTTGAAAGTTGGACACATGCAAGAGGCGTGCGAATGTTGGCCAAACGACAGATTGTGACCAAAATTAACAATATATATGATTTCATTGTCGATTGAACCTTATATTCACTTTGTGAAATTGATGGTAATGGTCAAGAGTCCCATTGTCCATTTGAGTTTGTTCATGAAAAACTAATTTAATTACGATAAATGCAAATTGTATAACATTAGACATTGGGAAAAACTTCGTATTAAAAAATTGTCCCGCATTTTTGGGTCATTTCCCGCAATTTTATAGGAGCTGTGCCGCAAACCAATGTTTTGGAGTTGGGAACCCTACTCCAGCTTCTTTTCAGGACTCCAAAAATGCATAAAAATCGATTTTACATACTATGATTGTGCTTTAAGGTATCGATATACCCTTACATCATAAGGTACAAAACGGAAAATTTACATTTTCTTTTCAATATAGATATGATTTCAATATAGATATGCACCTACAAATGTGCTACATCATAATACTTACCGTGATTTGTTGAGAATAAATTTTAAAATTTGCATCAGCGACCGCAGCATTTTTGTTTTACTTTGGTCGGATGTTTGTAGCGTCAAGAAGCAGGCATCAGCTTTCTCCGTCTGTTCGACCACATGTCCGTCCTCTTCATTGGTAAACACGGTTGTAGAAGCTAGAAAAAATTTATCTTTTTTAGGTCCTAGAAGGAGTTGATATTGCAAATGGGAGGAGTCGGTCAATTACGACGCCAACCTTCCTTACAAGTGAAAATGTAACTACAATATCGCTGAAATAATATCAAACTTGATATAAGAGCGGTTATTGGGGTATGAGTATATATTTTATTGAATATTAGTGATACAGTAAAAGGGTTTGTCAAAATTCGGGACCTATCATACTTTTTTTCACGGTTTTAGTCTTAAAAAGATGCTGTTTGTCAATTTTGCAGTGTTTTAAATCTTGCTTTTTGTATGAACCACTCTACTTTTTTGAGTTTGAAAAATTGAATATGCTGGTAACTTTGAAAAAACCTTATAGTGTAACACTAATTAAGACTAGTAGAATCCGAAAATACAAAAAAAAACTCAAACATTTTTTTGTCGCAAATTAAAAACAATATTAAAAACATTGCATAAAATAAAAATGCATTTGAGATGGCTTAACTTGGTATTTCGGGCAAAGTAAGGTTGGAATGTGATTTCTTAGAATCAAGAAGAAAGGACATTCAAACAAACTTTTTCCAACATTTATCGAAGGTAACAGCGGAAAACGGAGAAAAAGATCAGGAAACAAATCAATGTTTGATTCATTTAGTTGCCTACCAATGACAACTATTTTTGAGTATTTTTATTTGGTTGGCAATTAAATGAACTTAAAATAGGTTTTTTCCCATATTTATACCCTGCACACTAGTGTCCAAGGGTATATTGTTTTTGTCACACCGTTTGTAACGCCCATAAGGAGGTGTGTCCGGTTTGGAAAAGTATATATATTCTTGATCAGCATCACCTCCTGAGTCCATTAGTCCATGTCCGTCTGTCCGTCTGTCTGTCATTTCGCACCATAACTGTCGTAGCTTTTGAGCTATCGACTCCAAATTTTGGGATTCCTCTTGTTTTGGCGAATGATTGGACGGTATTGAAAATGAGCCACTCCTACCTCCCATACAAAATGGCCGCCAATTTTATATTATTTTCGTTTATCTTGAGAAATATTTAACCGATCGCCTCCAAATCTTGGGATTCCTCTTATTTTGGCGAATGATTGGACGGCATTGAAAATGGGCAACATCGAATAAGAGTCACGCCTACCTCCCATACAAAATGGTAGCCAATTTTATATTATTTTCGTTTATCTTGAGAAATATTGAACCGATTTGGATGTGGTTTTTTGCATTGGGTTGGAAATGAGGTCGGGAACGAAATGGGAATGAAACCGGAACGAAATGGAATTGGACCGGAACAAAATGGAATGGAAACAACATTTTTAAATGGATCAGAAAACTAAAATTATCGAGAAATATTGGAAAATTATCGATAAATTATCGAAAAATTATCGATAAATTATCGAAAAATTATCGATAAATTATCGAAAATTATCGATAAATTATCGAAAATTATCGATAAAAATCGAAAAATTATCGATAAAAAACCGATAATAAATAGATAAATATCGAAAAATTATCGATAAAATATCGAAAAATTATGAATAAAATATCGAAAAACTATCAATAAAATACCGATTTTCGATAAAATTACTAACAGAATGTATCCTACTCGCATGTGCAGGGTATTATAGCTTCGGTCAGACCGAAGATAATTCTCTTACTAGTTTTAATTTACCTCCAACTGTTGTTGCTGCTAAAATAAATAAATAATTTTAGTAAAATCTGAAAAAAAAAATTTTTATGGTTTACCTTACGACTTTTGAGAAAGTTTTGATACCGTTGTATTAGTTTTAATGCGTTCTATTAGAATCAATCGAAAAAACCAGCCAAACAAACATTTTTCCAAAATTGGTCGCATAGTGTTATTTTCTGTACAAATTTTGACAGTTCATTTACGCTTGCTTAAAAATGTTCAGTTATACGAAGACCAATATTTAAGAATTTGTTAATATACACAGCGTTCATATCATTGTACTCTCTTTGAAATCGCAAAAAGGTGTTGCAAGACGAAAGACGAACGTCCAATAGAAATGCTGAAGCAACTGGAATTAAAACCAACAGCGTATTCTGACGTAACAAATATATTTACAATTGTTGTAACTTTGCAAATTATCAAATGAGCATCAAATGAGCGTTTTTTCTGTATTAAAGAGAATAAAAACTTATTTATGTCATTTAATGATAATGACAACAGAGTCTGAATTAATGAATTCAATAAAATTATAAGATGGTGTGAATGATTTGGCAAAACTTAAATCTGAAAATTTGCGATTGTGCATTTCGGTATCGAAATGATCGCTATTTTGTGTAGAATGTTTCAGAAAAATATTGATCATTTTATTAGATTTATTAGATGATTTCTTCAAATTGGTTCCAAACTTATTGAGCAGAGTACGACAGCGTTGAATATTCCACTTTCGCTTTTGGAAGTCGGCTTCAGTTGTTCTTTTATATTTCCATATTTACACCGAGAGAAAAAAACTGTTAAAAGTCGGATGGTCAACAGTCGTAAAACTGTTGAATTGTCGGGTCGTTTTTAATGGTGAAACTGTTATTTTTTTCTCTCGGCGCATACAACTATTTGTACAAGTCCATAACTATCTCAGTTGCTTTAATGATGAACCATCAATACAATACAAACTGTCACCGGATGTCTTGACAGCTAAAGTTTTCGTAGTTGGTGTTGCAATATTTTTTTTATTAAATTTCGGACGTGCCTTTACTGCAATATCAATATTTTGAATTGATATGTTTGACAAATGAAAACTTTTGGAGTAATTCAGGGGCTTTGACTGTGGCTTAAGGGTAAATCGGGGTTGCTGATCACGAATCCGGAGTCAGTTTTGCTCCGCTACATCTAGATTTCTTGGAATCAACATCACTGACCTCAAAAATGCCAAATATTAAAATCGGCAAATACAGATCGGTTTTTTTACAACAATAATTTATAAATTTTTAGACAAAAAAAAATTTGTTTCAATTTTGTGTTTAATTGAAAACTTTTTTGAAAACTTTATCTTTAAATGCAGATTTTGATAAATCCCCACAGAAAAAAGCTACGCTATGATAATGCAGTTTACCTCGTTTAAAATATGAAGTTGTTTTTCAAAATGAAAATGTTTCAAACAACCAAACTTTGTGTTTAAATTTAAATTTGAAGAAAAAATTGGAAAAATTTTGGAAATTTTTGGTAAAAAATCTGCATTTGCAAAAAATATAGCCAGTAAATTTTTAGAATTAAAAAAAAAAAAATAAACGGAATTTAAAAATACGAAAAAATGGATAGTAACATTATATGCATTAATTTATTTTTCAACTTTCATAACAAACCAAAAGAAAATAATATTTAAAATCAAATGGCATTCGATTCTTTCAACAGCTTATACGCGCTCTCACGTACCTACTCGTGGCTACGCAGTCTTCCTTGAGTGCTTGATTTAATAATAATTTAGATTTCCTTCTTTTCTTATTTTATTTCAGAAATGGCTTCCAGCAATAGAAACCGCAACAATCGCCACAACCAGCACCGCACCATCGCAGCCGCTTCCACCAACTTAAATGCCGTCGTCTCTTCAACACTGCAACCATATTCCTCCATACTAAGCACAACGACTGCATATCGAGTATTGACAATCAGTGTGCTAATTGGCATTCTGTGTCCGTCGCACGTTCACTGCGTCGATCCCAAATTTGATCCATCGACGCGCATGCGACTCGTCTTGGTGCCAGCCGATGCACAGGTTGGATCGGTAATTTACCGATTGCGTGCCACCGATGAGGAATTCGACTACCCACTGATCTTTGAGTTTGTGGGTGACGCATCATCGTCCACGGTCAAGATAGAGTCACTCCCATGCACCAAGTATAATTCAGTTTGCCAAGCCAATGTTGTTTTGCAGCGACGTCTAGAGCCCGGACGCTATTATGACTTCCAGGTTTCGGTGAA
Source organism: Heteromyza rotundicornis (assembly GCA_951394025.1). Lineage (NCBI taxonomy): Eukaryota > Metazoa > Arthropoda > Insecta > Diptera > Heleomyzidae > Heteromyza > Heteromyza rotundicornis. The sequence continues at coordinate 44,522,809 of OX596012.1, forward strand.
GGACACAAAAGGCGGGATGGCCACTCAATTGTGTTCGATAACAGCAACCAATTTTACAACACCTCATGACCTCATATTTCCACACAAGCCGGGCATCATTATGATACCAGAGGTGAGTCTAGTTCTATATTATAGGAACTAAGTAATTGTTGTATTGAGTTATCATCGCAGAGTTAATCCACGCACATAATTCATTACTATTTGCAATTGTAAACATGTTCAGAATGTTTACGAAAAATACCACACCTCATTGCTGCACCTGTGCGGAACACTCCTGACAAATTCTCATCACTGCAATAATTTCTGCGAAATAGTGAACCACTCTAAACTGCACCAACATTTTAATGGTGGACTCTATACCACGCGTTCACGGGTTTCAATGGTTTCAATGGTGGACTCTATAGTTCAGAACGCTTTCTGAGTACGTTGAAAATACCATGGTTGACGTAACGGTGCGTTATACAAGAATAGTATGGTATGGAGTTTCTGCCTAACAGAGATAGTGGAAAACCAATTTAATTTAAATATTTCTCACCATTATATTTTATCATTCAGCAGTGTTGATTTTATAATACATTGGTAATTTCCAAAGCGTTAAAAAAATAAGTTTAAACTTAATTAACGAATGTGTATTAGTTACACTCCAGTACTAAGCATAAAGTACTCATTAGAGAACTGCATGAGCTAATATTTTTCTATATTGTGATATTCCCGCAATTAGCGCAAGCTAAGCGATAAGTATTGAGAATGATTTCAATGAAAAGAGCAAATCAGCGTATGGTTCTTTCACATAATCAAGTGTCAAATTTGTGAGTCGTGCAATATCGCATCTCCGCTATGCGATGGTATATTAGAATCTGTATTACCAAATTCACACCGATATAAGCACACGTCTAACACCGCAATATCGTTTATGTTGCTGCAAAGTTGCAGGGTACATGTATTTCTCTTCAAAACTGAAATCAAGTTCGAGAATCAGTCAAATCGGATAGAAACTGGGCAGGGCTCCCATATAACCAAAAAAAAAAAGGGTCAAAATTTTCCAAGTCTTTTTATACCCTACACCTCATGAGGTAAGGGTATATTCACTTTGGTCTGATGTTTGGAACACCAAGAAGGCCGGCATGGAAAACTATATATATTCTTGATCAGCATCATCGCTTGACTTGAGTTAGCCCCATACGTCTCTCCGTTCGTCTGTCCATCTGTCCGTCTTTGTAAACACAATTGAAGGAGCAAGAACAAATCTAGAGGGTCCAACCTTTGGATTTATCCTTTGTTTGCCGTTGAAGGAGTTGGTATTGAAAATGGGCGGAATCGGTCGACTGCCACGCCTAACTCCCATGTAAGTGAAAATCGTGTTTTCACTTTTATTCCGCTTAAATAGTTCCAAACTTGGTATCTAGGGGTTTTTGGGGTCGCTGATTTCAAGATTGATGTCGAAATTTCAAAATTCAAAATGGCGGCCGAAATTTTAAACATGCATCAAAATAAGGTGCGTTTCATATTTATAAAATCAGTTTAAATTTTGAAATACTACGAATACAATGGATAATTTCTTTTAAAATGTTCATAAAAAATTACCTGCACTAAAAGTACTCTCTAAATATGCTGTAGTTGTTGTTGCAGTTTATTAAAATCGTCGAAGTTTATTAAAATCGTCGGCGGCGGCTAGCCGACCGGCTCAGCCGCATCGGCTCACACCTCTGGTATGAGGGGAAAAAACACAAATTTTAAGTTTAGATCAAGAATTAATTAAGAAACATTTTCTTAAAAATTAAAAAAAAAATAACTAAAAAAACTTTTTAAAATAATAAAATACAAGAAAAAAACCAAAATTATTTTTTTACGAAAATGTTTTTTAATTAATTTTAGGAAGGTTTTCGAAAAAAATGGTTAGTTATGGTTTTTTTCTCGTATTTTTCTTGATCTAAAACGAACTTAAAATTTGTGTGTGTTTTCCCCCCCACACAAGTGTTAGCTTGTTTTGGCCAACTTTAGAGCCTTTTGCTGGCCGGATCGTGTTGAAATTTCAAACCTAACAGTTTTGGGTGTATTAGCGTTATTTAAGCCACTTTCGAAATCGATCGGGCAAATTTTTTTGGTCAGCTCTAGTATATATAGGTCCAACTGCAACTTTTTTGCCCGACTGAAACTTACTCACTTGGTTATTGTATTCGATTGGAAATGTTTAGAAATTGATTTTTGACGAGGTCCGAGCTTCCAAAACCACATATAAATGGGTTAAAACTGCAACTTTTTTTGTGTGTACACGCTATGCCATTGAGCTGCTTTCGTTTAGGACGATAAAAACAAAGCTTATATCGAATTCGATTTAACCAATGTAAACGTTTATTAGAAATTAGTTTTTAATTTACAGCAATTTACTTTTATTGGATACTTACTTAAATTGTTGCAAATATATTTATTATTTGCTGCAAAACGACTCAATTTGGCGCAACATTTGATTTTCGTTTAGGTTTGTATTTAAAAGTAATATATTTGAGGCAAACTTGCTCCAAACATAATAATTCTTTAAGTGTTTGAATATTTGAAAAAATTTTGGGAACGCCATTGTGTTTAGCATCCAAAAATCTATAAAAACTTTGATTTATGGAGCAAAATCTTGTTAAGTTGTTAGCATAGGTAGTAATTAGGGCGCAGTTTTAAACTAAGGTCACACGATTGCCGCAATGCGCCAAAATTGTACGCAATTTAAAAAACTCAATTGCTCTGATTGGGTTTTTGTTATCAACTAAAGAACAGAACGTTACTTAATCATATCATTGCGATAATATTGGGACCTTAGCTTGAGTAGCATTCCAAATACCAAAAATTATAGTGCTGCGTTAACAGAAATTTTTTACTGCTATAAACTAAAAAATTTGTTTTGCTATTCCTCTTGCAGGATGCTAAGCGCGGCACCGAACTGGACTATATAATTGCGCGTAAAAATCCTATTTTCCAGAAACCAGTTTACCTCGAATTATGGGTAAGTTTTATATTTCCATATTGATTAGATTCTATAGAACCTTAATTGGACCTGTTTTATTTTTCAGGGTTCGCCCCTGTTTGCCATAAGACAAAAAATTGTTTCGCCCGAAACGACTGAAGGAACGGTTTTTCTTCTTGGACCATTAGACTTTGAAAAACAAGCCATGTATCATTTAACCATATTGGCCAATGTGAGTATTTATGACTCAAATAAGAAAATTTAAATACAAAGTGTTTGCATAAAAAAGCATTGACTTGGAAGACTCTTCTTCGTTTGAAATGTCCATTCTAACAATCTAATTTGTTTGTGTAGAAGTGCATGTCCTCTGCATTGGCATTTGCCAGAAAACCGGACTTGATGACTGAAAATTATAATTATTAATAAGTTTTGAATTTGTCTATTTCTTAAAAAAGACGACGATACAACACAACGCGACGATACAACACAAATATGTTGTTAATCCAGAGAGTATATAAATCGATCTCAAAACAATCGATTTTTTTTATGAAGACCTAACAAAATTATTTTGTCAATTTTACCTTAAATATTTTGTTGTGTGTACAATGAGTTGGTATTGCAAATGGCCGGAATCAGCCAAAAAATAATTGATACCCTTTTTCAGTACCGGCTAAATTTGAAGAGTTTCCGGAAAGAATAGGGCGCTGTAGTAAGTGTGAACGTATAAAATACAATTTTATTTCAGAACAAGTTCAGCCTATTACACCAAGATTCCATATATTAACAAGTTACAATATTGCCATTTCGCTAACAGGCAATCAGAAAATTTTTGCCGTCGCATAGTGTAGCATTTCCATAGTCTCTTACTATGGAAAAAAGGAAAAAAATATCAAAAGTTGTTGAATCTTTTCGAAATTAGGTATGAGTAATACTTTGACTAAATCAAACTTATATCCAAAATTTTGCAAGATTGGCCCTCCCTACTATTCCTTCCCATATAAAAAAAATATAAAAAATTAAAATTTTCAAATTATTGATATCACTGTGCAACAGAAGTTATAGTATTGTATGTGAGAGTAAACCCCTAGCTGGGTTTTGCTCCACCTCATTACAATTTTTTTTAGATGTAACAATGTTTTTTTACAGCTTTTCATTAGTAAAAACTGTTTAGCGGTTGAACTGATTTACATAATCCCGTAATCTTTTTTTTTAACGTTTGAATTTTTTTATAAAAATAAGAAATTACCTTTCTAACAAAAAACAAGTGAGTAAGTTTCAGTCGGGCAAGCCGACTTATATATACCCTACACCTTGGGCCATATTGTATCCGCCATCTTGAATTTTGAAAATGCGACATCAAATTCGAAATCAGCGACCCCAAAAACCCCCATATACAAAATTTCATACTGTTTTTCTGCCGTAATATTGGTTCCGCCATCTTGAATTTTTAAATTCCGACATCAAATTCGAAATCAGCGACTACGAAAACCCCATTATACAAAATTTAATACTGTTTTGATGAAATCTTAAAATTTCGGTAAAAACACGATTTTCACCTATATGGGAGGTAGGCGTGGCAGTCGACCGATTTAGCCCATTTGCAATACCAACTCCTTCTAGGGACTAAAAAGGATAAATCCAAAATTTGGGATCACTAGCTTTCTTCTAGCTCCTGCAATCGTGTTTACAAGAAAAGAGGACGGATAGACGGACAGACAGGGTAATAGGCGTAGCAGTCGACCGATTTCGCCCATTTTCAATACCAACTCCTTCTAGGGCCTTAGAAGGATAAATACAAAATTTGGGATCCCTAGCTTTTTTCTACACAGAAAAAAAAAAGGTCGGTAAAATTAACCGAAAAAAGTGGTTGACGTACAGCATTTCAAAATGTATTAAAATTGTAAATTTTTTTACCGAGATCGTCGGTAGATTTAACCACAAAAAATGGTAAAAAAAATAGTTGAAATAACCGAAAAAAATTGTTGTTGTACAGAAATTTTTGGTTCTTTTACAGCAATAGTTGGTTAAATTTGAATTTTCACCAACTTGTGCAATTTACCATTCGCGCATCTTCAGTTGAATCGTTGGGATTCAAAGAAAGAAGAATTCCCAATCGTGTTATGAATGTTGTGCCTCATAGGGGCAGCTTGAGCAGAGCCAAACAGTTTTTTGCTTGTAATACTACTTTTGGAAAATAAGTGCTTGTGTCAGTTATGCGCTCAAGCTAATATTTATTTTTTTAAGCATGCAATCTTGCATTTTCGAAATATATTTTTGTGTTTAATATGTTTTTTTTTGGTAAACCCCAAGGTTTGCTTTCAAATGAAGAAAAAAATTAATTCATCGAAAAAAGTTTTCTTATTAAAAAAATATGTATCGAAACAAATTTTTGTTGTATGTTTACAATTAAAAATTGTAAGCCAACAAATTTAAATGGTTTTCTTACTAAAAAAATATGTATCGAAACAAATTTTTGCTGTATGTTTACAATTAAAAATTGTAAACCAACAAATCATTAAAGTAAATCAACCACTTCTCGTCGGTTAGATTAACCGACGAAGAAGGGTTGGAGCGTTTTTAACCGTCTTTTTCGGTTAAATCTACCGTATTTTTTTTTTGTGTGTAGCTCCTGCAATCGTGTTTACAAGAAAAGAGAACGGACAGACGGACATTGCTAAATCAACTCAGGAGGTGACGCTTATCAAGAATATATATACTTTTCCATACCGGACACTTCAACTTCTTGGTGTTACAAACATCAGACCAAAGTGAATATACCCATACCTCATGAGGTGTAGGGTATAAAAAGATTATGGGACTCACCGTCGTGTTTTTGTCCGGTTATTGGAGATGTCCGCTTATGGAGGGTGGGGGGTGTATTTAAAAAAAAATGGTTTGAATTGCATCCAAGTGATCATAAATTGTCTTTTATTTAATATTTTGTACGAATGTATGAATATGTACATATTTGATAAAGAATATTACGTATACAAACATACATACTACTAGGATTCATGTAATGATAACAATTTCTGCACAGCGTATTGCATATTTTTATATACGGCATTACATGAAGAAACTATACGATGGTGTTTTAATATGACGAATAAATAAATTAAATTGAACGCAATAGTAAAAAATTTCAAACTTAACTCGTCCACTTTTTACTCAATTTTTTATTTTTATATATATATATATATATATATATACAGGGTGTAACAGTGGAGATTGGCCAAAAGGTAGGTATCGATTCGGGACCCAAAAATATGAAGAAAATGTTATGTGCACTTATGGCGAATTCGCCACCCACTTCATTTTAAAAATCAGACAACTTTTTTAATGATACAAATTTTTGTTTTCAGGTTTTTGTGAATAACTTCTCAACCATATAAGATATAAGATTTTTCTTAGGCAAATTGGAAAGGTAATAAAATTCCTTTTTTACTGTGTTTAGTTCTAATTTACATTCGTTTTTTTGACACAACAGTTGTGTTTCAAAGTGGAATCTTCTCTATTTTATGACCTAAAGTTTGACTTAATAATTTTTGTTCTCCTAATTTCACCAGATTAACATTAGCTTATTTTGAAATAGAATTATTGCATGTGAAATTTTCTTTTTTTTGATACCATGGTTTGTTATAGTATGATACTTAAAGAATTGCTAATAAAAGAAAATATTTTGTTAATTATCAAAAAAATTCGATATTAGAGAAAAAAATTTGAAAATTGAAAATGTAATTTACTTTAAATTACGGAAAGAAAGAATTTTATTTGAAATATAAAAAAATCTCTTAAATTCAAATTGAAAAAAAATTGTTTATGATTTATGTGTGCTTGTGTAATTGATGACATCAAACTTTCTGAATTTTGTCTACGGGACAAATCACTGTGTTACGCGTCGTGAATAACCATTTAGCAGCAATTGAAATAGTTTCAAATTTCTTTGCTGGTGGTGCTAAATTTTTGTTTTGTCGCAAAATTATCGAAGGCGGTATCGTACTTGTACACTAAGGCATTCAATCCCGAAGTGTTTTTGAAAATCCCGGGATTTCGGGATTTGAAATAACAATCCAATTAAATAAAATAATTAATATAAAATTAAAGAATAAACTGCAACAATATTTAAAGTTTAGTTTCATTTTTATTCAACAAAGAAATAATATTTAATAAATATTACATTAAACAAAACAAAATAATATTTGAAAAAAATAAAGTTAAACAAAATGTTATTGGCCCATATTCATAGTCAAATTAAGGTCCACCTTCACTTTAGTACTCTTCTAAGTTGACAGATAATACACTGAATTGACAGCTACTAAGCTGCTACTAAGGTTTACTAAATTTGACTATGAATATACACCATTCATTTTAAATTACACCGGTCAAAAAAAGCACCAAAAACATAATTTCGACAAAATTCTTTGAAAAGGGCCTGAGCTATAATATGGGGGCGTCAGACGTTGGTGTGCCATGAAAATTCATAGTCAACGCTCTGCACATACACCACCCAGCACCAAATCCAAAATTTCAGCGAAATCCCTTGAATAGGACCCGAGTTATAGAGCCGCAAATTTTCAGATGCAGCCCATTTATCACCCAAAAAAATTTCAGCGAAATCGGTTATACTCTGCATGAATTATAGCATTTTAGAATAATATTTGCCACGCCCACATCGAACACCCAAAGTTTATGTAATGGCATATAGCCTATGTCGAGGCCAATGAAATTACTTACATTTTGACATGAGTTTCATTAAAATCGGTGAAGTTTTTCTTGATTTATAATGGAACAACCCCACATACATACATACATACTCATGGAGAATTTTATATAAGTAAAGATTTTGCCCCGCTGAATCTGAATATAATCATAAAATTCTGCCAGATCCATTTCATGCTAAACACGAAAAACTTACTTTCAGTAGTTTTAGTATTATAGCGGGAACGGATACACCAATGTTAAAAGTTGTTCAAAACTTTTGAAATTTTATTCATATCGATAAATTGGTAACCGTTATTGAGAAAAAATGTTGTTAATTTTTTGTGTGTGTAGCATTAAATCTACAAAATTGTGTTTTTTGTGTTTACCAAGTAAATGCAGTGGAAAAACGTCGAAACAATTCATAACAATGCTTAAAAAAAAATTTTGTTTAATCCCGGGATTTCGACTCCGGGATTGAGAAAACGTCCGGGATCCCGGGATTTGTACACTGTACACAGAAAAAAAAAATCGGTAAAATTAACCCAAAAAAAGTTGTTAACGTACAACTTTTCAAAATGTACGAAAACCTGAATTTGGTGGTTGGATTAACCGAAAAAAATTGTTAAAATACATCTTCAAAATTCGACATAAAATGGTTCAAAGAATCGAAAATTTTGTTGCTAATGTAAGTTCTTTTATCACAATTTTTGGTTCAATGTTAATTTTTCACAAATTTACTGACAAATTTACAATTTAACCTCGAAAAAATTTATGCAATAAATTTACCATCTCTCATCGGTTGAACGTACAACATTGGAGTGTTTTTAACCATTCTTTTCAGTTAAATCTACCGACATTTTTTTTGTGTGCACAGTATTTTAGCTTCAGTCTGACTGAAAATTCTCTTACTAGTTTTTTAACTTCGTTTTACTTCGATTAAGATGTTCACAAACCACAATATGCAGCTTCTTCTCAGGAATCCAAAATATTGTTCAAAAATATGTAGCATATTTAAACTACGGCGCCAAATTAAATACAATTTTCTTCGTTGCGACTTATAAAAAGGAAAATAAAGACTTAAAGATTTCGATAAACATTTTATATTAAAAACCGACCGAAATTCGGTCTCTGTTTCGATTTTTCGGCTTTTCGGACAAAAAAAGTTATTTCATCGTTTTCTGCCGAAATTTCGATATTTCTGCCAAAAATTTCGGCTTGATACGAAAAATGTAACAAATAAATATACTTTTAATACTTTTACAAGCAAAATGCATTTTAAAAAAATAAAAAAAAGTTTTTTTATATGTTTTATTGGAAAACTGATAGTTTTAGCGTAAATAAATAAACATAAACATTAATTTCAATTAATTAAATGAATTTTTTTTTTATTTTTAGTATTTGAGTTTTTGTTTAGGAAAGACACAATTCAATTCAAAATATGCTTAAGTAAGGTTTCTGAAATTACTTTTGTATCAGTTTTCAGTTTTACTTAAATATTTTTTTTAAGTAATTAATTTTTGTGCGTTTGCTAAGACTGAAAATACCAATTTTCTTCTGAAATAAATATAAATTTATTTTTTCTTAAAGATTTTTTTTAATAAATTAAAAATTTTTAAGTTTTGAGTTTTAAATTTTTTTCATTTCGGGTTTGTCCAAATGTTGTCAAAAACTATTTTTCTGCTTAGACGATTTTTTTTATTTTTTATGAGCGATAAAAAGTTGTATTTTTCTTGTATTAAACTTTTTTTATGGACTAATTTATTTAAAATGGACCGGGATCCGTATCCCGGGATCCGGGGATCGAAAGCCCTAGTGCGCACAGATCAATTTTGTCAGTCGCTACTATTTCTTGATCAGAGCAATTTTGCGCCGACAATAAACATACAACTAATGGTTTAAGTAGTGACAACTTACTTATTAGTAGTCGCAACTAACTATCAACCGAGGACAGAGACGCATATATCAAATTGATTTGCATGAAATGTGTGTTCTCTTTCTGTTGCACTAAAAGCGGGATCTCTCAATTACTTTTGATCTAGCGCCATTTTGATAGTAACAGTGATGTAATGTAGGAATCAAAAGACCACAGTGTTGAAAATACACTTTTAATTTTACATTTGTCTTATTATTTATTCTTCCCTTTAATCAAAATTAATTTTTTATAATCAAAATTCACAACATTAAACACTTGACGAGCCATTACAAAGACAGCAAACTACTTCTGAAACATTGTTGAAAGCTTAGGAATGCCCTGTTTTCTTGACTTCTTACAATATGCAAATCACATATAAAGGGTGTCCTTTTCAGTACAAATAATGATGAAGGTGATTCCTTGGGTCGATACAAGAACAAAATTATATGGGGTGGGGGAGTCCAACTGATCCCAGTTAGGATCTACAGAGGAAAGTATGGCAAAAAATTACATTCAGAGGTGTCATCAAGTTTTAAGCTATAACTATTGAACTAGTGCAGCTAAGAGGCTGTCCTTAAGAGTGTTAGAAAGTTTATTGAATAACATATAAAAAGTTCTAGGATGTAAAAAATCGAATCAGCAGAAACAGTGTTAATTGATCATCAAACACAAAAAACGAAAATTTTTCACAATTTTTTCATTAAACCACTTTTTTTCGCAAAAACGTGAAATTTTATATTTTTTTAAATAATTAAGTTTTTTCTTTGCAAAATTTTCTACAAAATACTTTTTAATAATTTTTACATTCCAAACAATAATTCTGTTTTTAAAGCTTAACTATGACCAAACTATGATGAATTGTAAACAGCAAGAGGTGTTTTATGCTTCTAAATATTGTGGGGAACAATATTTATTTCATCAAGTTCCGAAAAACCACATATTCCAACATACAAAATTTTATGTGAACGCAATAAAATAATAAAATATTGCGTTTTATGTAAGCGCATTAATTTGAAGTATCTAATGTCATATCTATTTGCATTAAAAACTATTTTGTCCATCAAATTTGTATACGAATTAGAGCCCAACCGATAAGCATTTTTAGGCCGACACCGAAGCCAAAGCCGATACTTAATTAAAAAACCATTAAAAACGTTTTGTTCGTGTATTTTCATTTAAATTCGAGTGAATAAATACACATTCAGTTTTAAGGACCGAAGTTTTTACTTAACAAATAATAAAAGTAACCAAAAGAATTCACAAACTAATTTGGGCCTAATAGGTCAATCTAACACTCAGATTACCCTATATATCCTGTATAACAAAAATTGTTAAAAATTTTGAATAAAGCATAAAATTATGGGAATTTAGTAGAAATGGTAGAGAATTCTTCAAAGCAGGGCATATTTTATTGGGTTTTAGCACCCAAAATGGGTAGTTCTAACTTTAAATTGGCCGTTGTAAAACCAAATATTGGTAGTGAAATTTTAAATTGAAGCCATTTAGCGGAACCATTCAAATTTCTAACTAACATTAAATTTTTAAAAAGTATATGTAGTTGCAAAACTGCACGTGAAATGGAACATTGTGCTTATTCAGCACTGCTGAATCAACTGCTGTTTCCGGGCTAATATATGTTATAAAAAGAGAAACTTAGAAATTAAAATTAATGAAACATAGAACCTAATAAAATTAAAAATGGATAAAATAACAAACTTTGTCTAAAAAAAAAGCTTTAAATTGCAATAATTCAAATAATTTAAAAAGTTACAATAACTACATATCGCTAGAATATAGACACAACTCAAGATATCATATTGTTTGTAAATCATGATTCTGAAATATGAATTTCAGCACTTGAAAAAGGTTAAAAAAGGTTAAAATACATCAAAAAGTAAAGATATGAATTCTCTCTTTTGGCAGCATGTAGAATAAGTAGTTGTAAAAAATCCTTAAAATATGCCCTGCTTCAAAGAATAAATCCCGCTAAGTAGCTGATTTTTAAGGATTCCCCAACTGCTAGGTGACGGACAAAGGATGCTCTAGTTGATGGTTAATACCACCTGTGAAGCTTTTAACATTAAATGTAAAATTTTAGAAAAATCGGTTCCGGATTTCAGCACCAGAACTTTTCATCAAATGGACATTGGGAATTCCGAAAATGCATCCAAAGGAAAAACACATTATATGACTCTAATGTGTTTTTTTCAAAGCAGGGAAGACTTTGCAATTATTTTATTTATTTACATTTAGCTAACTTTTTATTTTCTCAAATTCGAGACCGGGGTTCGAACCCGGTTTAAGCCTAAAACTATACTTGGATTTTTTGAAATATACTATGATTTTTTAAAATAGAAAAGAAAACGGTATTAACGAAAGAACAAGACAATTGAAATTGAAAACATTTGTTTTAAAATGGAAAACATAAATGTACTGCAGAAAAAAGTATGTTATAAAATGGCAATTTAAAAAAAAAATTTTTTTTTTAAATTTGGCGACTTCAATGCAGATTTTGAAGTCGCCAAAAACCCTTAAATTTAAATCGAAATTGCTGAAATTAGTTTAAAGGAAATTTATTTTCTGCTTTTTAGTCGGTTAGAGGGTTATATTTTAAAAAACTTGTTTTATTTTATTATTTTCCTCTTTTTTTAAACAAAAAAATATTTTCTCCCCACTTTATCCTCTTTTTTCCCCCTTTATTACTCTTTTTCCCGAATGCGAACCTAAGTAAAAAAATTTCAGCCTTGTAGCTTACAAAATACGAAAGTTAGAACTTTAAATTGACTCCATCCCGCCCCCACACCCCCCTTTCCAAAGGGTACAACATTTTGAGTCCCCCCACGGCCCCCTACGCCTCTGATGGACCCCAATTTAATATGTCACCGGAGTTCTATCAGTGTTCCAAATTTCAGCTCTCTAGCTCATGAGGAAGTGTATGAAAAAGCTCGTCGCAGATTTGAGGATATATATATATATATATATATATATAGTCCACCCAAAGCAAGTTAATATAAGGGTTATAAAAAACACAAGAATCAGAAAAAATGCAATAATCACAAGAAAACAGAAATATTTTTTCTTCGAGTTAAACTTATATTCTGAACCAATTTACAAGATTTGTATCCTAGCCCTTTTTAAATTTTAAAATATCTTCTCTGAAGTACTCGAGGGCGAATCTCTCGCTTATCTATATTGACAGATAAGTACTCTAATGTTCCTAGATTTTTTTTTGATGCTTTTCTGTGAACGCAAACACATGTATGAAAAAGGTGTTTTACATGCAAATTATGTTTAAGGTACATGTTGCAGAGATTTTTTTAACATGCAGTCGTGTAGATTACCCTGCCGCGCTCAATTCTGCAGCAATTATTTTCCTATAAGTATTACTTGGCGCATGTTGGCCTTGTTCGATGCAAGTAGAGATTAATGTAAAAACATTCTTTTACAAATTTATTACTTCGTAAATTTGCCAAAGGGCCCGTCTTTATGAATCAAAGATACATTTTAATGTGAGTTTTTATCATAAAATTATTTGATACAAATTAAAGACAAAAATAAATTAAGTAAGAATTTTTTTTCAAACATTAATGATACCGGTTTCTTTTCTTAAGTACGAAATTTGGCGTCAGTCGGTGTTCACTACTGACGTCAGTGCACGCTCTTGTCATGATCTTCATTTCAATCACTCTTTCATTTATGTACCCCAATATAGCAAAAATATATAAAAACAACACCAATATAACCAAGCGTTCAATTAAATGTGCTGCCCCACCTGCAACAACCGAAAATTTTTACTCAATTCAAGCATTCCCAAGATGAAGTGTTCTATGAAATGAAATTTTTTTTCGAGAATGGCATTTGGTTTGTTTAAATAAATTTAAATTAAAATAAATGTACAGTTGCACAATTAGTAAATACTGGAGACCGACCGAAATCGTTTTTTTTTTAATTTCGGCCAAAACTGAAATCGCCGAAATTTTTTGTACCATGCTACATGTTTCAAGACAATTAATAACTATGTATTATAAACTATCTTTGACAGTGCCGAAGCTAAAATACAATATAGCCCAATAGGGACGTAACCAGGGGGGGGGGGTTTGGGGTGTTCGAACCACCCCCGAAATCTATGAAGAAATAGAAAAATGTATGGAATTGTGATGAAATTCAACAGAATTTAAGAGAAACTTCCGTATACTCCTTGATATTCTATTTTTGTGTACCAAAAACTGTACGATACATTCTGAGACCATATGTTGGTAATTTTATCGAAAATCTGTATTTTATTGATAGTTTTTCGATATTTTATTCATAATTTTTCGATATTTTATCGATAATTTTTCGATAATTTATCGATAAATTTTTGATTTTTTTCTATTTTTTATCGATAATTTTTCGATTTTTTATCGACAATTTTTTGAAAATTTTTCGATAATTTTTCGATTTTATATCGATAGTTTTTCGATTTTTTATTGTTAATTTTTCGATAATTTATCGAAAATTTTTCGATTTTTACCGATAATTTATAGATAATTAATCGATAATTTATCGATTTTTTATCTATATTTTATCTATAATTTTCCAATATTTATCGATAATTTTAGTTTCCTGATTCATTTAAAAATTTTGTTCCAATTCCATTTCCATTTCGTTCCGGTTTCATTCCCATTTCGTTCTCGACCTCATTTCCAACCGATTGCAAAAAACCGCATCCAAATCGGTTAAGTATTTCTCAAGATAAACGAAAATAATATAAAATTGGCGGCCATTTTGTATGGAAGGTAGGCGCTGCTCTTATCCGATGTTGCCCATTTTCAATACCGTCCAATCATTCGCCAAAATAAGAGGAATCTCAAAATTTGGGGGTGATCGGTTAAGTATTTCTCAAGATAAACGAGAATAATATAAAATTGGCGGCCATTTTGTATGGGAGGTAGGCGTGACTCTTATCCGATGTTGCCCATTTTCAATACCGTCCAATCATTCCAATAAGAGGAATCCCAAAATTTGGGGTCGATAGCTCAAAAGCTACGACAGTTATCGTGTGAAATGACAGACAGACGGACAGACGGACATGGACTAATGGACTCAGGGGGTGATGCTGATCAAGAATATATATACTTTTCCATACCGGACACACCTCCTTATGGGCGTTACAAACGGTGTGACAAAAACAATATACCCTTGGACTAGTGTGCAGGGTATAAATATTGTCTAGGACCACATTTTTACCCAAGTATAGGTGGCTTGGATTAAAGATCGGACTAGTCCCGCGGATGTTGCACCACTTTCTTACCTTTTTTCAATATTGCGTACAGTGAAAAGTTACTAAGCCCCATATAAGTCGAATTACGCACTTTCTCACGCCCGCGTCCAATTTCTCGACCATTTTTTGATGACAGTTAGTGGTGGCTTTTATCTATCCTTTAAGCCCAAAATCATAAAAATCGGACAATTCTTGCTATTTTTTGCAAAAAGTCCCTTATAAATTAGTTAATGCACTTTATCTCAGTCGCATGTAATTTATTGCTGATTTTTTGATGAGAGACTATAGTTTGACTGCCTTCTATCGAATTGTCGAGATCTGAGCATTTTTCGATAACAGAAGTGACATATTGTGGACTTAGTCACTTTTCACTGAACAGAATTCGAAGATATTTGTAGTTACGTACTTTTCATTCTCTATATCTTCGGGTTTATAATACATATGGCTTGGCGGTTAAGACATAATGTAGATATCTTATCTAGCACCAACGTGGCATACTTATCTCGATTTCGCCCTAAATTGGACTTAGTAACTTTTCACTGAACGACGACGATATAGTCGGGGTCCAGAAACTGAATTCTCTTTATATCCGAGCCTCGGCTTCAAAAAAAATTTATAGAAAAACTTTTTTTTCAGTATATTTTTTTTATATTCCTTTTACAGAATAAGTTTTTTTAGTTTTGACCACAGCCATTATATTGATAAACTTTAGAGGACCCACCCTAACATCCTAGTGAATTGAGATCATGACTAATGCAGTCAGTCTGTCGTGGTCTGACACTTCTTGGCAATGTTTTTACCCTTTTCAATGTTGAAAAAACTGCAAGTCGTTACTAGCATTATCATTAAAATCGCGAGTAGGATGTTGTATTGTAATAAAATATATACAGTCACAACACTGCAGCACTTTCAAGACTTCAGTGGAAGCATCAATTATCATTCGATACACAATATATTCGCACAAAATTTTATTTGATCTCTATGCTCCAAGCCCGTGCGCAAGGGGTGGTTTGGGGGTTTCAAATACCCCCAGAGTATAAAATTCAGTACAAAGTTATTCTAACAATACTCAAATTTAATCATTTTTACAATTTATTATGGCATTGAAATTTTCTTTTCATAGAAAATTTATTTTTTATGATGCTGCGAAAAACTGTTACAAAAATTATAAAAACCACAGCCATCCTATAACAAAACACCCAAAATAAGTAGCTGAAAATCGTATAAAAAAGAACCTATTTTTGATTATGTAATGGAATTTATATTATTTGACCATTTGTCCAAAAGTTGCACGATAACTTAAATTCATGAGTAAAAAAAAGCATCACACAACTTTTCAATTAATAACGTCAATGATTTCATCTAGAAAATCTGACAAATAGCGGTTGTTTATTCTGAGCTTCGGATGTTATAAACAAATTTAATTTTGTATAAAACCCTCCATAAGAGAAATTCCTGCCCAGTCGACCAGTTTTTTCTTCATAGAAACCGAAACCAAAATGGCCGAAATTATTTTTTTAAAATTTTGGCCGAAACTGAAAAAAAAACAACAAAAAATTTTATAAAGTAGTACAGAATTAACCGTTTCAGTAGGCTGAAATCGTTCATTTTAAATTCAGATCACGAATTAGATGAATTTAGAAGCAAACTATCTGGAATTTAACATTTCAGATTAGAAACTATCAATACATATATATGGGAGGGATTGTGAGCAAGAGACTATGGAATTCAATGGATCCCGGGATCCCAGGATCCCGGACCATTTTTGGTCCCGAATATACAGGGAATCTCTCTAGAAAATCCCGGGATTTTTCGGGATTGGAAAACCAAAACACGACTATTGAATGTATTATCTGAAAATAAAAATTTGTACATAAATATGAAATTGTAAAAATTTAAAACTGTAAAAAAGAAAAAAATTAAATTTTAAGTTAAAATTACAAAATAAAAAATTTTAAATCTGTAATAAAAAGGAAAAAACTGGTAAAAATTTAAAAAAAGTAATAAAAGAAAATCTAAAAAAATAAAAATATGGAAAAATGGAAAATTGTAAAAAAACAAATATAAAAACCATTCTCAACAAAATATATTTATATACCCTGCTATGCACTTCTCTCTTTGACTACATTGATTTTAATACTCGAATGCCAAAACAGAAATCTTTGCTTTTCAATGTATGTACTTCATACATGAATTTAAGCAAATATTCAGTTTTTATATTTTTGTATAACAAGTACACAACTTTTTACAATATTTAATGACCGAATTCTAAGAGCGATCAGCAGATACTAAATGAAAATCACGAACGGCCAACAAAATGAACGTAGTTATATAATTGGAATTCGTTTTTAAAACCGAAAAAAACAGAAACAGACAGAAACAGTTGAGCTCGGGTCGAACTGCCACCGTTTGCAGACTATTGTGCATGACTCTGTACACTCAAAGAATTATTATTTTTGGAGAACGTTTGCTTCAAATATACTACTTTTGAATACAAACTTAAGCGAAAAAACAAACAAAAACATTTGCTCCAAATTAAGTCGTTTTGCCGCAAATAATAAATAAATAAACAACAATTCAAAAACGTTTCCAATAAAAGTATTGCATTTAACTTTTATTGGAAACGTTTTTAAATTGCTGCAAATTAAAAACTAATTTCTAATAAACGTTTAAACGAATTCGATATAAGCTTTGTTTTTATCGACCAGAACGAAAGTAGCTCAGTGGCACAGCGTGTATGTGCGTAACTTATACGACCTTACGTCCCGCGTTCGAATACTGGCTGAGCTGAACATTTTTTTTTTCGTTACTTAAACGTTGGTCGCAAACGAAACAACAAACGAAGTGTGTTTGTCTAATTTTTCGTTTCTTACGAACGAAAAAATTCTTTGAGTGTACAAGTCCTGTTTTCACCGGTCCCAGAACCGGTCTTTTTTAGGTAATTGACTCCAAATTTCCCGTAGGCTAGTTTTGTGTATTTTCCTGCATACTGATCCAAAAATCACCAAAGTATATTCTAAGAATTAAAGCAAACATTTTTAATTTCGTACCGTTTTGGTTAGAAATATTGGAAAAAATGTAGAAGATCTTAAAAATATATCGAATAAGACCCAAATATCAATCGTCATCGCTATGAGTGGCGTCGTTTGGTTCATATTAACAGCATAATTTTGTCGAAAATTTTAAACTTACTACGATTTTTTCAGAACAAAAAAGAGCGGCGACACGATTCATTGCATGAAAGTGTTATTTTTTTGCCTTTCAAAAACGCATTGTGATGTAAGCAATACTCAAAAAGACGACCGACGAGTAGGGTTGACAATAGTGAAATGGTTTATTAATCATGTGTCAGAGAGTAACAGACTGAAATATTTAAACGCTACTTAGCATAAACTAACAGACATAACACGCATTTTAAGTGCGAAAATGAGCAAGTTATATGTCAGTTAAAGTATGTTTTCTCAGTTGGTAATGAAAGCAGTACTGTTTCAATTTTATTCTTTAAATGCCGGTATGCAGATACAAAAAATTCCGCTCCCATAAGCTAACCTATGTAAAAAAAACGAAGCGAAAAACAAACAAAATTTCCATTCTTGCTAGAATATGCAGAAAAGCGAAAAGAGTTGCTTTTATGTTAGAATGACCTTTATGTTGCTTTGAAAACAATTTCTATCAGCTGCACTTTCACTCACAACATTTTTTTTACATTTTCATTCAATTGTATTTACAAAATTCTAAAACTAAATTCGCGAAAAATATGTTGGTCTACACAAAACGGGAAATATGTTAGTTCTTTAAAACGGAATTCCGCAGCATCTGCATATCGGGCTTAAAGCTTCCTAACAAGTGATTGCAAAATAATTGTGCAAAAGGCTCTTTTACCATTTTTTTATTGATTTCTTGAAATTTCTAAATTTTGGCCAACAACAAAATCTTGCCAAAAACGATTTTTTATTTTTCGGCCGAATTTCGTCTTCGCCACTTCGAGCGTTGCGTTGGTTGTATGGCATGTAGCGCTGTCTGGCCACAGAAAGTCGGTTAACATGTTTCTGTACCGAGGATTATAATCAACAATTATTGATTATTCCTAATTTCCAAACAGCCAATCTTTGTGGATGCATTGATGCTTGATCGAATAATTGTGGATTGTGGTCGCTCCAATAAAGGAAATTTTGCTTCTTCACATAGCCGCTAAGACAAAAATTGGCCTCGTCCGAATGTTATGAATCAAAAGTTGGGTATCACTCATGATACCATGTCTGCTTAATTTGTAACAGGCAAACGATGATAGCGTAATGATATGTCAGAATTTTCTTTTGTCAGAATTTCACTTTCGTTTGGCACAGCTGAAATGAGCATTATAACGCTATGCAACAATTTTGCATGGTCTGTGGCGGGAAAATGCCTTCACCCAACTGTGGCGAAGAAATATCGAAGCATTTTCATTCGAGGCTGGTCTATTGGTCATAGATCAAAAACATGGGAACATTTAAAAAATATGTATTTCTCCAATAGGTTTTTTTGAAGAGAGGGGTATGACAACCTCAAAACCAAATTAAAGGTAATTCAACGTACCTTTAATTTGATATCAAACTTTGATGGGGGGCTGAGACCTCCAGGGGGATTGCGGTCTTGAATTTTTTGAGAATCGGTATATATCCTTTGAAGGATTTACTATACTAACCTAATACTTTCACCTAGTGAAGGAATTTTCCCGCCCCCAAAATGATGTTCCACTGTGTACGCCTATTGGCGTACACATAAAGAGATAATGAACTTTGAAAACTCATCTCAACACGAATTAATTATTCAACACGAATCACGGTTGCACCGCGTTTGTTTGTAGCCATTATAGCTTCCGTTTAACGGTGCTCCAATCTTAATAACTTTTCCAGTGGATAATTAAAAGTGGGTTCTCTAGTTGCAATATTATTGCTCTGCTGCTAACAAACTTTGAACGACTACAAAACTCGTCGTATAATTGCGAAATCTTCTAAATTTGCAAATAGCCAAAGAAATGAAAAACTCTCCATTTCTCTATTTCAATCTTCTTCGTTTGCGCATTTCGCTGCGGATTATTACAGTTGCAGAAATTTACTTTCATAGCTTAATGGTGCCTCCTCTCAAGCCTTTTAGTCTCTTAATTTTTTTTCGCATCACTGAGATTCATTACCGCATTTATTGTCTTTCATTTGCAGGATGCCTACGCCGAGCCCGGACAAGATAGCCGCAACATTGCCGGCATGGAGATTGTTGTCATTGTGCAGGACGTGCAAGATCAGCCACCGGTATTTACGTTGGCTCCACCTGTTACGAAATTGCCACCTGGCATACTTCCTGGTGACAAGGTGAGTTTTTTCTTTCTGCTTGAAACTAGACGAGCAGTGTCTCAAAATTGAGTTGATGTGATTTTCAGATTAACTGAAGCAGTTGCCGCCGAGGATCGATTTTTTTTTGTAACCCGTTAGGAATGCAAACGTTTTAATTATGTGCCTTCAGCGTTATTGGCTCTTAGCAGTCTGTTAGGAGGCAGTGCGCTTTAATAGGTTATCGTGTATTATAGCATTTATTAGGGTTCTATATCAGTAATCATCATAATTATTCCCAAGTATAATACCGCAGCGATATATACATTGCTTATGTGACGATGTAGCACACTGTTTTGAAAAATGAGTCATGACTGAAATCGCACTGAACAGGGGAAAAAAAATTTGGGAGTTCGCAAAGGTCTCATATTGGTCATAAAGACATATTGTTGTAAAAATATACAATAATCATAAAAAATACTTATTATGTTGTTGCTTTTTTCCATACAAAAAATTTTACGACCAACCTAAGTATGCAAAAATGTAAATTCTTTCCTTTTTTTCTGCGATCAGCTTTAATTTTCCTTGCTTTTTTTTGGCGATCAGCAATATTTTCTCATATTTTTTTCAAATGTGATTATACGCAATAGGACTTTATGTGACCTTTGCGAACTCCCTTATAGTATGTTTGAAAATAACATAATTGGCAGTCAACTAAATAAGGGAGTTCACAAAGGTATCATAAATTCCTATAATCATATTTGAAAAAATATGACTTTTGTGAACACCCTGTCATATTTCAATGTGTTATTTCTACATTAGTCATAATCCCCTGTCCGTCCTCTTTTCTTGTAAAGACGATTGCAGGAGCTAGAAGAAAGTTAGAGGGCCCAAATTTTGCCCTCAAAGTCGGCTTTGACCGACTGAAACTTACTCACTTGTTATACCCTATACCTCATGAGGTATGGGTATATTCACTTTGGTCTGATGTTTGAAACACCAAGAAGGAGACGTGGTCGGTATAGAAAACTATATAAATCGTGTTTTCACTTATATTCCGATTAAATAGTTCAAAGCTTGGTTTCTAGGGGTTTTTGGGGTCGCTGATTCCGAATTTGTTGACGAAATTGCTAAATTCAAAATGGCGGATCCAATTTTGGTATTATTACTTTTTTTAAGGGTTCAAAATTCATATTGTCAAATGCAAAAACGGCATTTCAACGGTTTTAAGAATTGATCCAGGAAAACTGGGAACAGATTCTATTAGTCATTATCATGTGCGTTACCAAAAGTGGATTTTTGTCGAACGGTGTAATAAATTAACGCTATTAATGTTGATCGGATTTTGGCGTATCTCAGACCTTTGTTTTTGTCCTCCAATTACTCCGACACGCTCAAGGCCCTCTAGCTGCAGAAGTTCAGTAGTAAGGCAGCAAACAGAGTTGTCACTTTTTTCCCATTTCTTTCGCACGCTTGACTTATTGGATATTAAGAATGGAATCCCGAAGTGTTTTTGAGAATTCCGGGATTTCGGGTTTTGGAATTGGGTAGGGATTTTCGGAATTGTACAATTAAATTAATATAAAATTAAAGAAAAAACTGTTTCAACAATATTTTAGGTATAATTTCATTTTAATTCAACAAAGAAATAATATTCAATAAATATTACATTAAACAAAACAAATAATATTTAAAATAAGTAAAGTCAAACAAAAAGTTATAACTTTAAATTACATTGATCGAACAAGTTTGAAATTTTAATAAAATGTTATCATGATATCTTTGTAGATTCTTCAAGTACACGCTGAAGATGGCGATAAAGGCAATCCTCGTGAGGTCAGATATGGCCTTGTCTCGGAGGGGAATCCATTTACATCGTTCTTTGATATAAACGACACGAGTGGTAAGTTAAAATGAAATAGTTAAAATGAAATAGAAATATACGAATTCGATGTGACATGTGTTATATGGTATATGAGGTAGGGATTGAACAAAGGGGCGTGGCACCTCCCATACAGCACAAAATATAACTACAAGGTAGTTTAGAAACTATTGAATTTAATTCGAATTGGATGTTGAATATATGAAGACGGATGGGAATGGGCGGGTAGTTTTCTGTATATTTCGTCCCATAACAAAATATACAGGAAACATTAACAAAAAAAAAATTCAGGTTTTTATGGAAAAATTCGGAAAATTTAACCAAATTCAGGAATTTTCAGGTAATCCCGGGATTTTAGGCCTTACAATCCCGGAACTGTCGGGACAAGAAAAAGTCCGGGATCCCGGGATTGCAACCCCTACTCTCGTTACAGGGAAAATACACAATATATAGTGCTTCTAAGCAACGGCTAAGTTGCAAGCAGCGACGACAATTCCTCGTATTTCATAAATAACACAACTCAACAAAATTTGACTCCGAAAAAGCTGCCAGAGTTTTTCTCCATCAGCTCTAGTTTTTGAGTTGTAGGCGAAAACGTGTAAAACTGACCATTGAGTAGATTTAATACCATAACTTTTGGACAGATGAATACATTTTAAACATTTTAAATGGGTGTATTACAAAATTCGAGAGATTTTCAACATTTACTGAATTTGTACTATTTTATCTCATAAACTAAAAGAGATAAACAACATAATGTTCCACAATATTGTCAAGCTCGATTTGCAGATTTTTTTTTTAAACGGTTCAGCTCACGCATGACAATTCCCAGAACCGATATATTTGGCTCATAAAATAATGCAAAGCTAATTTTTAGGAGGTGACCTCAACCGCATTTTTTCGTGAGACGGACAATTTACTAGAGCCCGACCGATTAATCGGCTTCGGCATCGGCTTCGGCCATTATCGGCCGAAAATGCACAATCGGCTTTGGCATCGGTTTTTCCAAAAAATGGCCGAAGTTTTGGCCGAAGCTTTTTAAATTTTTTTTCTTATTTTTGCGACACCGAAAACCAAAACTATTTTTTTACGATACGATTTTCTAGCCCACATCACATCTAAACGGTCTTACTTATTTTCTTGAGACTTGAATGTAAAATTGTGTAATTGATGGAATTTCCAATGGGACATAAGAGGTCCACAAAACAAAAAATATGATTAAGATTTAGCTTAGTAATCATCGAATATTGAGTGAATCTCTCCTCAAATTGCGTGGCACGGAGTTACAGCTGCCAAAAGTACATCCTTGGACATTTTCTAGGTGGATTACTGAATTTTAAATATAGATTTAGAAGCTTAATATTCGCCCTGATGTCTATGTTAAAAGGAGTAAACTGTATGAGGCTCACGGAAGGATTCTACCTTTTAGAAATGTAGCCCAAATTGCTGCGCCAACATATATGAAAAGTAGTTCTGGTGCTCAAATCTTGGACCGATTTTGGTAAAATTTTACATTTAAAGTTCAAAGCGTCACAGGTGGTATTTACCATCAACTAGAACATCCTTTGCCCATCACCTGACGGATTTGGGGAGTCCTTAAAAAACAGCTACTTAGATGGATTTATTCTTTGAAGAATTCTATAACATTTCTACTAAATTCCCATTATTATGCTTCACTCCAAATTTTTAAAAATTATTTTTAAAAAATCTCTTGTTAGTCTTGACCTAGGAGGCCTAAATTTTGTTTGTGAATTCTTTTGGTTACTTTTATTATTTGTTTAAATACAATTTTAGTTCCTTAAAAAACTAAATGTGTATTTTTACACTCGAATTTGAATGAAAATACACGAAAAAACAAGTTTTTAATGGTTTTTTATTTAAGTATCGGCATCGGCTTCGGCCTGAAAATTCTTATCGGTCTACAATTTACCGACGTTTTTTGTGTGTAGATACTAAATTTCAACATCTTATCGAAATTCTATCTTGCATACATAAACATTTTGTTGACATAATTTTGCAGCTCGTTTCCATCTTCTTTGATTGACATTAAAATCAAGGCAATTGACAATGAAACGATAATAAGTGGAAAGGAAACGGTGTGAAATTCCAAACTACATAATTTGTGGCTATAATATGTTTCCCACGTACGATTTGAACAGCAGATGTGTTTTGATTATTAAATCTAAACATGAAATTGGAGCACTCGCTGTACTGAGTGAGATCCCAGACTTCTTCTCTATTACTGGTTATAAAGGCAGGGTTATTTTCAGTATTGAGAATTTCAAGTTCATTCTTATTCATCCATGAGTTTCTGTGATGCCAGGAAGTCCAAGTCAGTGGTATAATGAGATGGGCAGGTACATTTTTATTTCAAAAAAAATCCTCTCTCTATTTTAGTTTCCTCTTTGTTTTTTGTAATTAGTCTGTAAGATCTTTTGTTCATATCTTATCTAAACAAATAAAAATTGAGTACAGCTCGATCTATGTTACACCAGCCACCGTGGGTACTTCCACAATCAACGCGAACTGGTGCTTCTGGAATTAGAAGAGTATTAATACAATTTCCTACCAAAATACATGCTCTAGGCCTACCTATATTATAGAGAATTGGAGGTCTCTTATCTGGGTTTTCTAGACGTACAGCTCCAGGATATGAGCAACAACAAGGTAATCCCGGTTGAAGTTTTGTATTAAGACAGCCTAGTAGCCCTAGGATGTTGTATAGTAAGTTCACCTGGATGCACCAGAAACCTATGTCTTAGTTGTTGGGCCGTCCAGGCCTGTTCTTGTCCCTCTTGTCCCTCTTGTCCTTCTTTGGTCCTTTTTCATAAAGGAACAAACTGCTGGGATGCACTTGTTCAATTTCGAAAAATTGAAAAATAAGAACCACATACATACTACAAATACTTTCCAGAAAGGTATAGATGACTTAAGTCGTGATTCAGAGTTCTTCGTTGAATTTTCGATCCAATTAGGCGCTGAACTCCAAAATATTGAGTCAAAAAAGTCCTTAACTTCGCTAATCCAGAGAAACACCACCCCGTTGGGGTGTTGCAATTGCCAGAAGCGCTACTACATCTAAAACCGGTTCTGATATGTTGCAGTCACCTTGAGTGCTCGCAAAACATCTTCAGCGATCGCTCAAACGCAAACAATGAATTAAAGCCACAAAAGAGACTTCAAAATATTTTTGTTTTGCTAAGATTGTATAATGAAAACCTTTTTTCTTACAAAAATTATTATCATAATGAAGCAGAAGATGAAGGTAATGATGAGTACCAACATATTGTTAAAATGTTGGCGCGGGAGTAAAGGTTTCACAAATCGCTCTCCAACAAAAAAAATTAGAAAACGTATAAGGTAAAAGAAACAAAAACACAAACACAATCCCAATCCTAACAACAACAATACACAAAAATAGCTACAAATATAATGGAAGTACGTGCTTCAAAGAAAGAAACGAGCGCCGAGAACGCACGACCCGCGCTGTTGTATGTCTGTGGCAGTGCGGTATCTGCTGAAATTGCAGCAATAACCGACGACTTGTTGTAAAATATTCTAAAGTGGTTAAATTCCTAGCAAAGTGCTCTATGCCAGATAGTTACTTCCTTGTTGGCGATGTTATTGCTGAACGTGGTTCGTTCGCGGTGTGGTTAGCTTGAGTTTGGCTGGATTGGATTGCATTGCATTGGGTTGGGTTAGCGTTGGCTTGGTTGTTGCAGTTTTCTTCGGCTTATTAACAAAAGAACTTTGGGATGTACTTAAGGCGAGCCATATCTTTTTTTCATTTTGAAGTTGAACTTGTCTCGACTGTCTTGTACTGAAAAAACCTGAATAATAGAAAAATGAGCATCAAAAATACTTAAATATGCCACGAAATCGACATCGTGGTGCGTAACAATGATTTTTCAAAATATAATTTTCTCAATCTTCACACAATTTTAGACTTGTACTTATGAAAATTTATTGCGAATTCGCGATTTTCAAATTTTTTAATTTACTTCCCCCATTTCCTAGATGCGTCACGACTTGGTTGCGTTATGTCCGTGAGCCAAAATGCAATGCAATGAAAACTCATATAAAAACTGCGCGGCAATAGAACGACCAAAGCTGGGCAGTAACTAGTTTATTAACGAAGTAAAATTTTTGGTTAACTTGTAACGTTTCAGTTCATGTCGAAAGCCATTTTAAAGAACATTCTTTTTTACTATTGAATGTAATATAAAAAAATTTAAAAATGTTCAAATGTTGCTTTTTTGAAAGGCAACATGCATCTATTGAGTAAAATTGAGGAGGAGAAATCTAACTGAATATTTCACAGAACATGTCCATTTTACTTGTCATTTAATTTCAATATTATTTAACTAAATAATAAAATATTTATTCACAACCGAACTTCATTATTTTCGTTATTATTTTTTAAATATATGATTAGGTATAAATAAAAAATTACGTACACGAAATTTCGCTTTCGATACACATTTTTAGCATTTGTTTTAAGGCCTGCTCACAGACTCGTTTTCCGAGCATTTTCAGAGTTCGATATATAAAATTTAATACAAATTAAATACAAATTTAAATATTGAGAGCTTAAAACGCTCGGAAATCGAATCTGTGGCCTTAGATTAGTTATAGTTATTATGTTTTCGGATTAACGAAGTTAAGTTCTCGATTAACTATGCCCAGCTTTGAGAACGACGCATAACTCAGATTGAAATTATGGTAAAAACGCTGGAAAAGCTAACGAAGCTGCTGCCTTCAACTAGCCTCTTTCGCCTCAATTACGTGCACCGCGCCTGCGAAAGCGAAGACTTCTTTCTGATCAATGGCATGCTACCCTACGATATATTCAAATATGCTAAATATAGCATTTGTTAAACTTGAATTACTACAGAAATTTGACTTTCCTGCACTGAGGAAAAAATAGCGAAATCGAAAGAAAATGTATTATATGAGCGTATTTAAAATTTTATTAAAAACTGATTTCCATATTATTGCACATTTTTTTTACGACTTGCTTAGACTGATTTGTAATAACTTTTGAAAACGCTTTGTGTACACCCAGAAAAAAAACCACCTCAAATCAAGCGTGATAGTTTGGTAAAGTTGAAATATTTTAAAACATGCACGAACAACCTCACTTTGAACTGGACAAATTTAATTTTGAAGTGGCTTTCTGCTTACTTCAAAAATTCAATGCAACACCATTTTTATTTCAAAATTTAATATTTTTATTTTGAGGTGGTTCAATCTTAATTGGAGACTGTTCATTCTTATTGGTAACGTTCTTGATAGTCTGGTAAAGGAGAATGTACTTAAAACAAGTACGAACAACCTCACTTTGAACTGCAAAATTTCATTTCAAAATGGAGCGAACTTATTTTGCAGTTGTTGAGTTCAATTTGAGGTCGTGCATTTTTATTTCAAAATTGTACAATTTCAATTTGGAAGTGGTGCAGTTTCAATTTGAGATTGTCAATTTTATTTCCAAGTTGACGACTTTAGTTTGACGTATTTCAACTTAATTTTACCGTTATTTTAATGAAATTGCTTTAACGTAGATCGGAGTTATTTCTACAATGGTTTTTTTTGTTTGTATACTAGGCTGGTAAGAAACAACTTTTGTTCGCTGATCGTTCGCTGTGTATTTGCGTTTTAGAATTAGAAAAATACGATTAAAAAAGCATAGTTATCCATTTTACGGTAGTCGGTCTTCAAGGACCAATAAACAAAACATTTTTTTTTACTGCTTATACAAAAAAAAATTTAAAAAAAAACCATAAGAATGTGAAAAATACAAGAAAAAGTCCAATTGTTGGGCAATGAAATTTCCTACTTTACTCGAAAAAATGCTTCTCGCATTACCCCAATTTCACTTTGGCGTCTTTTCAGCAATGTTAAATTATGTGCGAAGCCCTTTACGATCGCGTAAGATAAATGACAGAAGATTACTCTCAACCAGGAATGGGTTTTTCGATACAATTGTACTTTTTCAATACAATTTAATTTATTTTTGTGGTTTTGGAACCTCGGACTATGTCAAAATCCGTTTCTAAAGGTTTCCAACCCGATTCAGAAATCAAAAAAATTTCGCTTTTTTGTCGTTTTGTATGGGAGCCCCGCCTACTTTTTGTCCGATTGGGCTAATTTTCGAACTTGATCTGAGCTTGGAGGAGAAAAACATGTACCCAAAGTTTCAAGACGATATCTCCAAACTTGACCTCTACCGTGATGACAGACAGATATACATGGCTAAATCGACTCAGGATGCTGATCAAGAATATATATACTTTTCCATACCGGACACGCTGTGTCAAAGTGAGTATACCCTGCCACAGTGTGTGTGGGGGTATAAAATAGGGTAACACCGGCAAAAATTGGTTTTTCTCTATAGTGAGAAAACAAAAACTTTAAAATCACTTTAATCCCAGTACAATGTTTAATTTCAAAGTTTACACTTTGAATTGTTTTTTATTAAAGTAAACACTTTTAGATTTAAAGTAAAACTTTGAATTTTAAAGTAAATAGTGTCTATTTTTAGAATTTCCTTTTTTAGTTTATTTTCATTTAATTTCCATTTCTTCTTTTTATTTTTTTTAAATGATATAATTGATATTTCTTTGTTTTATTTGCTAATGGTTATTTTATATTATACATATTTACGAAATAAAGAGTTCATATAAATTTTTGTTTACTCACTTGGTCTGGCGAGATTTGAACCAAGGACATTTGGGTTATGATGACTCTTTTTGCGAAAGCCTCTTAGCACGTTTGACTACTGCGGGCAATATTGTACAGTGTTTTAACTTCATATAAGTACTATATGATATGTAATTTTTGTGTGTATATGAATTTTTCATAAAATATTTTTGGAAAGGAATTTAAGCATTTAGGTAAATTTTTTTTTGTAAATAATTTACAAAAATGGTTTGAAAAACTTCAAACTAATCACTTAATAGCCTTTGTTTTTTTTTGTATAGATTAAATTAACAAAAATATTTTTTCGAAAATAGGTATTTACTTCAAATGTAAATTTGAAAAATCGAAATTAAGTTGATTGTTGACCTCTTGGTTATATGATTATATTCATTATTGGGCTCTATAAAAAACATATAATACAAAAAAATTAAAAAAAAAATCATTAAAAAATATAATATAATACAAAAAATTAAAAAAAAAATCATTAAAAAAAAAACGTAAAAACATTCGGCTCCTGCGGGATTTGAACCCACGCTCCTAAAAACATAGACTATTTTTAAAAGAGTTAAAATTTCAATGTGAACACTTTAAATAAAATAATATAAGCTTTGAATTTGAACGGAAACACTTTATAGGTAAAAGGTAAAAAAAAAATTGCAATTTAAAATTAAATACATTCACTTTACTTATTCTTTTAAAAGTGATAACAATAAAATTTAACTTTCTTACTTTTAAATATAAAGTGTCTAGTTTAAAATAAAGTAAACACTTTTAAACTAAGGAAGTTTACTTTAACATCAAACGTGTTTACTTTAAACTTATAGTACAAACTTTAAATGCTTAATAGAAACACTTTTAAAAAAAAATGTATTTTGTTTTGTGTATAAACCTTACGGGAGAGACACTTTAAATTATTTTTGAAAGTGTTCACATTTTATTTAAAAGCGCACTTTTTTCTCAGTGTAGGTTTATATAGACCAGATCGATGGCATACTTATCTCGTTTTTTAAAAAAATGAACAATCACTAAGTCCTGTTAGAACGACGACGATATATTCTTGATCAGCATCGAAAACTAAACCGATTTTGTAATGTCCGTCTGTCCGAAGTGGGAGTGGGGTCAAAATTCTAAAAAAAGCTAATGGTACACAAAAATAAATTTCAAAAATGCAATGATAACATGTTTAGAAGAAATAAACAAGAGCTTGAGGCTCAAGCTCATATTTCCCAAAAAACTTTTTTTCGGAAAATGCAACAAGCTAAAATCTCTGTTTGGCTCAGCTCAAGCTGCCTCTATAAGGCAAAACATCCATAACACGACAGAGAATTCTTCTTTATTTGAATCACAACGATCCAACGGGAGATGCGCGAATGGTAAATTGCACAAGTTGCACAGTGTTTCGTTTAATAGAAGCTAGTTGGACAAAATAGTTTTATGACATTAAATGGTTGTTTTCTACTTTTTAATCATAAATAAGCATCGTTATTATAATTTTTTATTGGACAAGTAGGCGTGGAACCGCCCACTCATTCATAGTAATATTCAAATGCCGTAGTTTTTGAGCTATCGACTCCATATTTCGGAAATCCTCTTGGAATCTTTTTGATTTTATTTGGATGGTATTGAAAATGGACAATATCGGACAAAAATCACGCCTACCTCCCATACAAAATGGCCGCCAAAAATTCTTTTTATTCGTTTATCTTTAGCAATTTTGAACCGATTTGGACCCGGTTTTTTGTATTTGGTTATAAATTATGTCTAGAATGAAATGGGAATGAAACGGAACCAAATGGAAATAGACCGATATGAAATGAAATTTTCGGTAATTTTTAAATTTTTTCCCCCAATATTCCATTTTTATTTCGTTCCTGTTTCACTTCCACTTCATTTCCGATCCATTTCAACATTTTGTTCCAATTCCACTTCGTCCCGGTCCATTTCCATTTCCATTTCGTTCCGTTCTATTCGCATCTGTCTGGAAAGAACGTAATTTCTGACCAAATTCAAAAAACCCGGTTCAAATCGGTTTAGTTTTGCTCAAGATATATTCAAATAAAGAAATCTGGGTTTTCACTTTGTATGGGAGGTGGTTGTGGTTATTATCCGATGTTGCCCATTTTAAATAGACGCAAAAATAATACAAATGCCAAAATTTGGAGTCGATAGCTCGAAAATTACGGCAGTTATCGTTAAAAACTCATATAGACGGACGGACGCTGTAACTCAAATATTACACCCTTTTGACACTTGCCGCCATGCTTCCAGGGTTACCAAATAAAAAAAATAACACGTTTCATTCCAATTGGACAATTTCTGAAGTATTGCACCCAAACATTTATGCTATTCCCAGTTTTAGTTTTGTCCAGCTAGATCTCTCATTCGAAACACTGTGAGTTGGTGAAAAATTCAAATTTAACCAACAATCGCGGTAAAAAAATCTACAATTTCTGTTAAACAGTAATATTTTCGGTTTTTTTAAATATTTTACCCGTAAATTTTACGTCAAAAAATTTTACGCGCCCTCAATGGTTTTTTTTATTTGACAGATGTGTTCATTGGTGGGATGACATAATGTCAATGGTATTAATGTCAAATAACACTATGTCCGTTTGATTTAGACATAATGTAAATTGACATTATGTCCGAACATATGTTAACTGACATTGTGTGTTTTTGACAATTGATTCCAAATTAAAAAAAATTTAAAAAAATTTAAAAACAACATAATATTTTAGTATTTTGAAATTTTTTTATTCAAATGAAGTGGTGAATGGATGGTGAAGGTGGTATGTAATATAGAAATTATTTCGAGAAAATCAATTTCTATGTTTTTCATTTTGCTTTTTTCAATACAAAATTGGTGTAATGTCTTCTTTGTCGCTTCTGAATCTTCGAAACTTTCATCAATAATGTCGGTTAACATTATGTCTACTTAACCCTATCTGCAATGTTGCTGAACATCCTAATCCGCCAAATTCAGTACTTAGTGGTCATAAATAACCCAGAATAATCCTAAAAAATTATTAAAATTTCTAAAACACAAATTTTTTATTAGAAAAATAAAATAGTTTCTATTTGGGGCATGTGGGTTTATACAAAATCGGACAAACATTAACAACAAAAAGAGTGATGATTTTTCAAATTTTTGTATTGCTCTATTCGATTGGAAATGTCAAGAAATGTATACATATAATGGGTCAAGATTGGGTTTTGGACCAAATCTTTTTTTGTTGGATTGATTGGAAATTTTTAGAAACGGATTTTGGATTTAGGTTTTGGCTCCAAAATAACCTATAAATAGCTCAACATGGTATTTAGATAGTTCACTCTCTAGATTATTATAAGTCATTGAAGTCATGCAAAACATTTTCGATACGCTACTTTTAGACATATAGTCAAATAATAGAAATTTAATTATGTAACACCACCCCACCAAATTTGAACATTTTGTTTTTGAGAAATGCAGGATCAAGAAGTTAAAAATGGTGGAATACGCAAAACCCAATAATTTATCAAAACAAAACGAATCTTTTGAAAGCTGTATACGTCATCGTTTAGTGCTAATACTTTTTGTTTTGAATATATGAACGATTGAGTTTAGAGCCATTAATTTTTTCGGTAAAAATTACCAAACTTTGTATTCAAATAAAAAAAAAACTAGTTCAATTCAACACAAATATAATACATAATACATCATAATACTCAGTAACTAAGAATATTTATTCTGGGACTAATTTGATCAAAAACAAAAAAAAAACATTAAAAAATCACCAAATAAACGGACTTGCGTTGTATTGAAATTGCTTTTAAAATATTTCATAATGTTTATTTGTCCATAACAAAAAAACTTTCGCAAAAAATTTTATTTTTAGAGAATTTTCCAAAATATTCCATATATATTACGAACAAAACCTTGCTTCGCGACATCAGAAAAATTTAATTTTCTGGCAGAAGAAAATATCAATTCCATAAAACCTTGTAAAATCGATTAAATTTGAGTATCGTTTCAATAATTTTGTACTGAAAAATTAACCTCTGGGGGGGAAATCCACAAAACCCCCAATTGCGCACGGGACCGGCTCCCATACAAAACGACAAAAAAAGCGAAATTTTTGTTATTGCTGTATTCGATTGGAAATTCTTAAACGGATTTTTTGGCCTTGAGACCAAATATTTGTTTCTTGGATTTTGAATATGTTCCACATATAAATGGCGTTCTGAGACCAAATATGCTCAAGCTTCTCAATGGGCCATATTGTGTAGGGGTATTTCAGCTTCGGTATATCCGAAAATAGTTCACTCTCTAGCTTTTTGGTTCATACAATCCTTAGACTTGTATGACATGCTGCAAGGATGTAAGTTATGAAACAGATTAGAACTGACAAACATACTTTGAATATTAAGCGACACGTTAATGAAAATACATAGCAGATGAAACCAGTCGAAATGAATTGCCGAACTATAATTTAAATTGACTATACACAACCTTTACACAACCTTTTTATAATTTTGCATAACTTTTCCAAAATGTAAAATATATCGAAAGATGTTTCGGTCTAATGATTTCTCGACCGATATATCTTTCGATATATTTTACATTTTGGAAAAGTTATGCAAAATTATAAAAAGGTTGTGTAAAGGTTGTGTATCGTCAATTTAAATACAAATTCCCATTGTGACAAAATAAATTATTAATTGTTATTTATTAATTTAGTAAAAAAATAATAATTTGAAACTGTCAGAGCCCTTTCATACATATCATTCAATTTACCATGCCAGCCCAGAGCACGTAACATAAATCTCAAGTTATAACAAATTCTAATAAGTAAGTAGTGAAATATATGCA
This sequence comes from Heteromyza rotundicornis, assembly GCA_951394025.1. Lineage (NCBI taxonomy): Eukaryota > Metazoa > Arthropoda > Insecta > Diptera > Heleomyzidae > Heteromyza > Heteromyza rotundicornis. Next base: position 44,556,374 of record OX596012.1, read on the forward strand.
AGTACATTTTTCTTTTCCGCTGTCTTTCAGGCGAAATCTTTTTAATGCGACCTCTCGAGGATATCGCTGCAATCACGCATGTGGGCGATCCGGTCTTGCTCACAGTAATTGCTGAAGAGGTGAAGGTTGGTCGTGACGAACCGCCATCAATGGCTTCTACAGTGCAATTGGCATTCTTTCTGCCCGAGCGCACTAATTCACCGCCATACTTCGAGAATGATCAGTAAGTATGCATAGTCTCTTGCCTCCTTCTGCACAATGCCCATTAGCATAACATCCTCAACGATACGCTACTGAGACAAGATCAACATGCATTTATGCCAACTAACTTTTAACCCAGCAACATTCTCCTTACTTTACTTCCTGCAGTTACGTTTCGCGAGTCGATGAAAACGCGCCTCAAGGTACAGCACTGACGTTCGTCGATCCGTATGTGCCGCGTGTCTACGACGATGACACTGGTAAGAATGGCGTCTTCTCGTTAACGTTACTTAACAATAACGGCACATTCGAGATTTCGCCTAATGTCGCTGAGCGAAGCGCATCGTTTTTAATACGCGTACGCGACAATGTGCTCCTGGACTATGAGGAACGACAGTCGGTGCAATTTCAAATATTAGCGCAGGAGTTGGGCCCGGCCACTAACCTTTCGGCCACTGTCAATGTAACTGTTTACATAAACGATGTAAATGATAATCCGCCAGTGTTCAGTCAGCCAGTGTACACTGTAGAGCTGCCTGAGAATATGACCGTCGGCACAAAGGTCATTCAAGTTCATGCTGACGATGTGGACACAGCTGACTTGGGTGGTCGCGTGCGCTACACAGCCATCTTGGGCTATTTGAATACTTCGTTAAATCTAGATGCCGAGACGGGCTTGATTACGGTGTCGACAAACAATCACGGTTTTGACCGAGAGGTCATGCCTGAATATCATTTGTATGTCGAAGCACGTGACAATGATGGAACTGGAAATCGTGCCCAAGTGCCGCTGGTCATTAAGTTGATCGACGTCAACGATGAAACGCCAATATTTGAAAAAGATCTATACGAGTTTATACTGGCGCCAGATCTGCAGAGTTTCACATCAACAGCGGTTATACACGCCGTAGATAAGGATGCGACGGCACCCAACAACGAAGTTCGCTATGAAATCATCAATGGCAACTACGAAAACAAGTTTGCCTTGGACAAGATCACAGGCGAGCTTACAGTACGTGAGAAGATTAATCTGCGCTCGAAAAAACAAATCAGTGCACGCAACCGCAGACAAGCTCAAAGTTCAACATCGGTCGCCCAAAGTGACAGCGATATGTTTATTTTGACGGCGAGAGCATATGACTTGGGTGTGCCAGTTCGTTCAAGCACCACCACAATACGCATTTATCCGCCAGAGAGCCGAACGCGGACAGTTACATTTGTAGTGCCTGGCCTCAATCCGGATAAGGCGAAAACAGAGGAGACTCTATCGGCGATCACCGGCGGCAAGGTAATAATCCACGAGATAAGACCGCTGCGGCCAGATGAGCCAGGGGCGAAAAATATAGGTGGTGGGAGTTCCGATATGAAAGATCGAAGCGTTGTAACGGCTACAGTGCTTTACGACAGTTCGTCTGTGGTTGACATATCGCAAATACAACAGCGTCTTTCCCAACATAACAGTTCGTATGCGATAATGACACGCGAATCGGCTGAAACAGATGTAAGTGTGGACACGTCTAATAAGAACTTCTGCTCTACTATATCGTATTGAAATAGAATTTGACCCCTTTGCAGACGCTGTATAAAGCCGAAAACAAGCTGCTGTTTTGGCTGTTAATTCTGTTGGCAACGCTGGTTGCATTAACAATTTTAATTTTGCTGCTGTGCTGTATCTGTTCGTGGTGCCCATTGTATGGAGCTGCAAGGTAAACCTAGTAACATAAGACTAAATTAATAACAGCATGAAAGTTTCGTTTGAATGATATTTTACTAAATAAATTCGATTAATCATTGCATAATAAAATTCCATAACGATCAATTACGCTGTACAACAGTCAACAGAAAAACTGTCTAGTTTCTTATCATTTCGAAGTGGCCGATCGCGAACAATGTAATTAGTTTTGTTCAGACCACCTACAGTTTTGTCCTTTTTATTCTAAGAAACGTTTCGTAGAAACCTTTCAGGGTATGAAAAGATAGACGTTTATGACATTTCGTCCCGAAAAAGCTAATTACATATTTGTGACCAGCTACTTGGAAAACATAAGACACAGTAGAATAACTAGACGTCTACTTTGAAAAGCCTAAACATGTTGTACGGTGTTATTAAAATGATATCTTTCATAGCCAAGCATATTGGATATTGACTAGTATCAAGTCGCAACTCTTTTTTTTCACAGAATGTCGCTACTTTATGTGTGGAAAATTTAAGCTACTGCTTCATCAGTTCAAACAACCATTCTATCTTTAATCCTTTCTTTTTCTCTTGTAGCAAAAGAATAGTTAATATCAGTAGAACTGAAGACGATGTTCATCTAGTTCATAGGGAAATGGCAAATGGAAAACAAACAAAATCTGTTCAGGTAGATTTTGAAGTTGGTTAAAATGTTGCTATTATTTTACAGTAGACTCATAGTTTGCGATTTTACACTCTTTCGGCCTCATCGAAATATGCTAGAAATGCACAATTTTAAGTTTTTCATTTTTTATTTCCTTATCCTTAGTGATAATTGATTAGAGTTTACTTGTTTGGTTCTGTGCTGTTTTAACAACTTACAAAAAAAAAACTAGATTTAACACATTCTTCTTCAGTTTATTTAAGAGCTTACTTAGGTAATGGAAAATAAAACGCTTCACGCAATAGCTCTGCTTGAAATTATGCTTTTCAATGATTTGTATTCTGCTTGAACTAACCGTTGTTAATACTCTTAGGTCGCCGAATGGATGGGACGACGCGAGGCCTGGTCTGCAGAGAAGCCGACAGATCCACGAACGAAGCCTACCCGTTGGGAGTTCCGTGACAGACGTGAACAATCTGACGAAAACTTAGGCGAACGCCCGTCTGGAATCGGGGACAACATAGATGACACCGATGAAAGACGACGCATTCGTTCCGCCGAAGAACAGCAAAGACGTGTTAGAATCAAGTAATTTTTGACATGCACATGTTAGTTCGATTATGAACGATAGTGTTTCTTTCACAGAAATACCCGCTCAGCCAAAGAAGATACTCATCTTAGTTTTCATAACTCTAGAACTAATTTAATTAATGATCGTGATGTTTACGTCGAGGATGTAACAGATGAACGAGAACTAGTTGATGAACCGGAACAGTTCCATCGCAGCAAACCCAACCGACGAATGGCTCAACATCGCAAGCACTATGATAATGAGGCACGCCATATTGACGACGACTCTATGCGACGTCACGAAATCGACCGTGGCAGCGACATTGACTTTAATACAGCTAGAAGCAGTCTTAAGAATAAACGCGAATTCTTTATTAAAGATGGGAACGTGGAAATTCTTCAACTGAAGACACGAGATGGCGCCACTGTTTTAGACGACGAAAATATATATGTGAATTTGCCATTTAAGTCGACCAACTTGTCCCATCCACAGTTGTTAATGGTTGACAACAGTGGCAAGGAAATTCTAATGAGACGCTTCATAGAAGAGCAACCCGATGGCAAGCAAATCATACGAGAGCATTATCAGATCGTGCCTGGTGCTACCTACATTCAATCCATGCCAAACGAAATACAACAAAATTCTACGCTAAAAGGTGATACATTTCCATTGGGCAAATCCGGACCAAACAGCATTGTGTATTCACAAACTGAGCCGGAAGTTAAAGTTATTCACACACAACCAGTTCAAGGGGCGATAAGTTTACAGACGGATGGCTTTCCCGACCAAATGCAACCTTCAACATCCAATCAGTCGTTAACACATGAGTTGGAAAACTCGCTGAAACAGCAAAACGCGCTTTTACGTCAAATTCTGCTGGAAAAGGAGAAACTGGAGACGCGATATACGCAGCAAGAGGTAGCATTGGAAACACAAAGTCTTCCCGGCCAATCCATGGCAATAGCGACACAGACTGAATGTGAGGCAGGAACCCAAACCGATGGCAACATTGACTTTGACCAACGTACGTCGGTAGACACTCAAGGCGTAACGTCGCGTCGCAAAGCGCGTAGCGAAAATGATGACTCCTTGTCCGAAGACGAGTACGAATATGTGCGGTTTAGTCCGCCGAATAGTCCGGAAGGAGTTTACTGGATCAAACGTAAACGCCAGAAAAAACGCATGAAATATCGCAGCGGCCGACAACCACGCAAGAGAATGGTGTTGGTCGAAGAAGTAAAACGCAAAATACGTACACCTATAAAAGAAGAAGATGATGAGTTTTATGATAATCGAAAACGTTCACCACCGAAGAAACCGTTGCGTAATCATGGTGAAACGAAAACAAGCATACTACGTCGCAAAAAGAATGAAGAGACTAAGCGCGCTATTGCATCGAAAAGACATTTAGATGCTCTGAACCGTGACGTTCTAATGGAAATTTCAGACTCATTGGACGAAAGAGTTAGTCCGGAGGAAGAGAGGCGACGAAAAATACGGGTGGAGCATGTGGAGTACTATGAACCATCAGGTGATGAAGATGATGAAGCGGACTATTCTATCGATTCCGATGCAGACGAAATAGTTATAAAAAGCAACTCTTACACACCTAGTCACGCTCAAAACGAACAATACAAAATTGAACCGAAAGATCAGCATCGGTTCGAAATACATGTTAGCGATGGAGTGGCTAGCGGTGGCGGTAGATCAAACAATGGCGTCTATTCAAGGTCTTCGTCAGAGCAGAGAGATGCACGACCGGAAGCAAAGCCAAGGCTGTCTCGTAGAGACAGTTCAAGAGGAAGTAACTCTTCCCAAGGTCATAATCGTGCACAAACCTCGTCTGAACCACCACAAAGGCGAGTATCTATAACAAAGCATCAAGCATCTGGTAGCAATACTACGAAAGTTTCAACAACTACGGAAATAAGAGACTCGAAGCATCTCGCAAAGAATCGAATTTACCAAAGTGAAACTGATTTGCTAGATCACGATGAGGTTGGTGATTCAAGTGGGCGTGGCGTTCCAAAATACATGGAGTGGTACTATGGCAAAAAGAAGACAACCCCAAGTGGACGAACATCCGCAGACTCATCTAAACCTCAAGCTCCTATAAAAAAGAAAATAGGCTCGGTCGCTGAAAAACGCATATCAAAAATCCGATTAAATACTAAACTTGACGACACACAACACGATGATGCCAAATTCCGGCCAGAACCTGCGCCACGTAAGTCTCCGCCAAAGGGTAGTCGAATGTTAAAAGAAGATATCGTTATGAATAAACAACATAAACCCAAAATTGAGACTGATACGAACCATCCACTGCTGCAGCACTCGGAACATCGGTTCGAGCGCGAAAACGCAACTGAAGTACCAGTTCCACCGACCAAACTCCCACATTACATGTATCCAGAGACGCCACCATATGCTACTTCCAAGGAACAGCCAAGTCAACGGCTAAAACCAAAACCGTCTCCAATTAAGGAGAACGAGGTAAAAGTTTCCAACTCAAAGATAAATGTCTACATCGAGAACCCAAACGCACATCCACAAACGGCACCCAGTAACAGCGCCACGCAGAAACAACTGAACGCATCCACACTGGAGGACGATCATGATTCCGGAATAGCAATGAATTCTTTACTGAACAGTATGGGACGCCGTAATCCTATTGCAGAAAAGAAAAGCGTGTTCGCGATAGCATACGACGATGTGAGCCGCGTAAAGAAAATTGCTTCTGGCGGCGAATCACCCCAATACTCATAGACCCTCCTAGCAAACACGTTAAATAAAGTAGAAAACTTAAAACTTTTGTAATTTGAAAAAAAAAATTTTGACAAACTCATGTGATATTCTTCAAGTTTCTAAATTGTTTTAATAATTACCCTCTTCGATGATGCTTGAAAGTTTAGCAGTTCTTTTAGGTGAGCAACTAGTTTTCGCGCACAAGTTCAGTGTAAATATCACTTATTTAAATAGCATACATTATATTATTAAACATATGTACTGTAAAACGTAAAGTTGAAACTTAAGTCAATTTTGTGTTATTCCTATTACGTACATGTACGTTTATATAGAAAACTAATTCCTTAAAGAAATCACAAAAACTAACTAAATTTCATAAATGCCGAATGCCAATAAAGTATTCGTATTTTATTTAAATAACGTTATTAGTTATACGCGTTCATTCCAATACCAAGCAACTTGTGTATTTTTGGTAATACAACTGCCATATTAATTAAACAACTATAACAGTAAATTGGTCCTTGGTATCAACAGAGTGTAAATATTATTACTATATAAATTTTAAAATTACAATTAAAATATTGCGTAATTTACATTGTACTTAACAATTTATATATTTAATAAAAAAAATATTTGAAAGTGCAACTTTAGAATTTTGTGTTATTTATTATTTTGGAGTTTACAGTCGGAGTCCTCAAAATCGAATTTTTCCAGTTAGTCGTAATTTGGCTATGCCGAAGTTGAAATACTCCCACATAATGTGATCCATTTAGAAGTACCTCTAAACATTTCCAATTGCACAACCATACTATATCCGTTTTTTTTCGAAATTGAGTTTTTGTCATTACTGGATTCCTGAGAAGCTGCATCGAATAGGCTTTTGTGGTTTGTGAAAACCTGACCGGAAGTAGTGTAAAAACAAGGAAATAAGTAAGTTATATGTCAACAGTTGGATTTATTGGGTGTGCACAAACGCGCAATGTCCAAATTTTGAGTTGTTTTCTTGGCTTATTTCATGAAAATATAAGAAAAGGATATTGTATTAGAATTTTGAAACATGAAAATTTCTTCCTTTTAATTTTCAAACGGTGAAATTTATCCCATATTGTATCGTCCCATATTTTTAGTATTATAGCACAATTAAAAATTTGGCGTCAAATTTGACGTAAACAAAAAAATTTGCGTGTAAAATTTGACTCGTAAATTTTACGTGTTGATCTAAAAAAAATATTACGCGGCCATCACTGATCCAGACGATGTAAACCTTACTGTTTATAAAATTAAAACACCAATTTGGTTGTAACGGGTAGGAGCAAAAACTAGCAGACCGATTTTTAAAATTTTTTTTTAAAACATCATATTTTTGCCAAGAAAGCGAATAGTAAACTTTTTTATTTTCGAAAGGTAAATATCTTATTGGTATTGGTTATATTTCAAAAGTTTATCCTATGCTTATCGATTTCCGTTCGATTGCATTGACATAGTTTGCAAAATATTATTGTATGCTGCTTTCCACTCTCTTCCTATTGAATAGATCGCTGAGAGGGCAAAGTTGGAAGTTTTTTATATGGAGTTTTTGTGCTCTCTCTCTTACCCATTTTGCGGGTAATTTCAAGCTATATAGGAGTAGGGGAATTTTTCCATTTCGCTTCCCTGTTATGAATCTTTGTATTTTTTTTCGTGGGCAACGCCACAGCTGAATGCTAGTTCATACATATAAATAGAATATAGAAGTAGTAAAATTTCCAATTTTTGCTCAAGAATGATAGAAAAGAAGAGGGTCATTTTGACCCGGAGACTCCGGGTTTGGAAGTCACTCTCCGGGTTTAACAGAATTTTCTCCGGGTTTCACAAGTTTTCATCTATTAAAATTTTAAATTATATAAATCAAATAACACTACCCTGCAAAATTTGAACATTTTGAGACTCCATAAACAAATCTTAACTTTTCTCAACAATAAAAACAACAACTGCCATGAGTCACCCAAACAAGTCCAAGGGCGCACTTGGTGGAAGCTACAATCCCACCTGGTATGATTAACACATGAAAAATGCGAGTGCTTTATTCTAAAAGTTTAAAATTGTTCCCTTAATTTTCCAGTAATCCGTGATTTTTCATGTAATTAATTACAAAAAATGTAATTATTACTTTTTAAAAGTAATGATTACTTTTTTTTCTCTCAATTACTTTCTTTCAATTACAAATGTAAAATTGGTCTCAAGACCCTATTTTGACCCTTATATATGTGATTTCGGACCATGTCAAAAATACGTTTCTAAACATTTCCAATCGAATGCAGCAATAGAAAAGACTTGAAAAATGTTAACCTTTTTTCGCTGTATGGGAGCCACGCCCAGTTTTTGTCCGATTTGGCTGATTCTCGAACTTGATCTCAGTATTCACGAGAAAAACATGTACCCAAAGTGAGTGTGGGGGTATAACTATACGAGAATATAGAAGTAGTCAACACTTCGAAATATGTCGGCCTGCGTTATTTTTAACTCTGTCTTTTTATACCCCCACACTCACTGTGGCAGGGTATACTCACTTTGTCACAACGTTTGTAACGCCCATAAGGAGGCGTGTCCGGTATGGAAAAGTATATATATTCTTGATCAGTATCACCTCCTGAGTCGATTTTGCGATGTCCGTCTGTCTGTCCGTCTGTCCGTCTGTCCGTCCGCACGATAGCGGTCGCAGTTTTGGAGATATCGACTTGAAACTTTTTTTACATGTTTTTCTCGTGAATACTGAGATAAAGTTCGAGAATCAGCCAAATCGGACAAAAACTGGGCGTGGCTCCCATACACCGAAAAAAAAGGTAAACATTTTTTATTGTTGTATTCGATTGGAAATGTTTAGAAACGTATTTTTGACATGGTCCGAGGTTCCGAAGCCACATATATAAGGGTCTAAATGGGGTCTTGAGACCAATTTTTTTTTTTTTGTGGATTTAATTGGAAATTTTTAGAAATGGATTTTGGACATGGTCCGGGCTCCAAAACCACCTATAACTGGCTCAAAATAGGGTCTTGAGACCACATTTTGTTATGTTCGAGGTACTTCTTCCTACTGTGTGGGGGTATTTCAGCTTCGGTATAGCCGAAGATAGTCCACTCTCTAGTTTTTTATCCATTTTCATTTCCAAATATGATTTAGAAAGAGGACCTTTACAATCACATATTACTTGATTTTCTACCATTAAATTTCACCAAGATCCAAAATTCCCCTAAATTTTGAGAATATTTCAAAAACTTGAATTTTTTGGTAAAAGTTGATAATTTTCATACAATTTTCAAAAAAATTCTTAAAATTCAGAAGATTTTTCGATCACAATACTTTTATTTGCAAAGTAGCTTCTTTTAAAACAGCGCAACTTTTGCAAGCCCTACGAAAAAAGTTCTGAAAGTATGTAATTTTTTAACCATGATTTTTAACCAGGATTAAGGTGTCCTTGTAGTTATTTTAAATGTATTGATTAGACCTTTATAATGGTACTAAGGTTTTTATTATAAATAATTTTAAAAGTGCAGATATATCACGTTTGTCGATCGGACATCAAATGAAGAAATATCAATTTAGGCGGTTTTTTGCGCATGAATAATGTACAAATTTATCTTTCAAATGAGGGGTGGACTTGTTGGATTTACCGGAAAAATATTGTTAAAATAAATCATCTAAATTCGACATAAAATAGTTCAAATAATCGAAAATGTTGTTTTTGTTGTAAGTTCTTTTATATACCACTCACTGTGGCAGGGTATACTAACTTTGACACAACGTTTGTAACGCCCGTAAGGAGGCGTGTCCGGTATGGAAAAGTATAGATATTCTTGATCAGCATCAGCGCCGGAGTCAATTTAGCCATGTCCGTCTGTCTGTCCGTACGTCCGTCTGCCCGTCCGCACGATAGCGGTCGCAGTTTTGGAGATATCGACTTGAAACTTTGGGTGCATGTTTTTCTCGTGAATACTGAGATCAAGTTCGAGAATCAGCCAAATCAAACAAAAACTGGGCGTGGCTCCCATACACCGAAAAAAAAGGTCAACATTTTTCATGTCTTTTTATACCCACTTTGGTCTGATGTTTGTAACACCAAGAAGGAGAAGTGTCCGGTATGGAAAAGTATATATATTCTTGATCAGCGTCACCTCCTGAGTTGATTTAGCCCTATCCGTCTGTCCGTTTGTCCGTCCTCTGTTCTTGTAAACACGATTGCAGGAGCTAGAAGAAAGCTAGGGATCCCAAATTTTGTATTTATCCTTCTTAGGCCCTAGAAGGAGTTGGTATTGAAAATAGACGGAATCGGTCGACTGCCACGCCTACCTCCCTGTCTGTTCGTCTGTCCATCCTATTTTCTTGTAAACACGATTGCAGGAGCTAGAAGAAAGCTAGGGATCCCAAATTTTGGATTTATCCTTTTTAGGCCCTAGAAGGAGTTGGTATTGCAAATGGGAGAAAATGGTAAAATTTCGGTATTTTTACCGAAATTTTAAGATTTCATCAACACAATATGAAATTTTGTATAGTGGGGTTTTCGGGGTCGCTGATTTCGAATTTGATGTCGGAATTTAAAAATTCAATATGGCCGAACCAATATGGCATCCGAAATTTTAAGATTTCATCAAAACAGTATGAAATTTTGTATAGTGGTGTTTTTGGGGTGATTTCGAATTTGATGTCGCATTTTCATAATTCAAGATGGCGGATACAATATGGCCCAGTAGGTGTAGGGTATATATAAGTCGGCCTGCCCGACTGAAACTTACTCACTTGTTTATTGCTGCATTCGATTGGAAATGTTTAGAAACGTATTTTTTACATGGTCCGAGGTTCCGAAACCACATATATAAGGGTCTAAATGGGGTCTTGAGACCAATTTTTTTTTTTCGGTGGATTTGATTGGAAATGTTTAGAAATGGATTTTGGACATGGTCCGGGCTCCAAAACCACCTATAATTGGCTCAAAATAGAGTCTTGAGACCACATTTTTATATGTTCGAGGTACTTCTTCCTACTGTGTGGGGGTATTTCAGCTTCGGTATAGCCGAAGATAGTCCACTCTCTAGTTTATTGCTGCATTCGATTGGAAATGTTTAGAAACGTATTTTTGACATGTTCTGAGGTTCCGAAACCTCATATATAAGGGTCAAAATGGGGTTTTGGATTTGATTGGAAATTTTTAGAAACGTATTTTGGACATGGTCCTGGCTCCAAAACTATTTATAGGTGGCTCAAAATGGGGTCTTGATACCACATAATTTTATGTTCGAGGTACTTCTTCCTACTGTGTGGGGGTATTTCAGCTTCGGTATAGCCGAAGATAGTTCACTCTCTAGTTTTTCTTCTTTTTAGTCGGTTAAAGGGATATATTTAAAAAAAACTGTTTATACTCTTTTTTATTTAAGATTAAAATGGACCTTAATTTTGTAGCATTTCATGAATGAATTTTTGTATGAGAAAATAAGATGAGAGTTCACAAAATCGGATTAAAAGCCTGTGCACAAATAGGCGCAAAGCATATTAATCAAAGTAGGAGTACGTTTCATATATTTTTGAGTACAGGGTCTGTCCTGTCAAAAAATGTAAACAAAACAGTGTAACCCTTATCCGGTCGTGTTGCACCACCTGTAAAAATTACACAAAATAATATTCTTATAAATAAAATTCTTGGAAACTCAGCTAAAAAAATTAATGCAAATCCTCCTATTCGACCCGGTTGAAGGCTGATTTACATTGTATGAATTGGTTGATACAGCGTATGAATTGTGACACATGAAAAAGAGATGGGAATATTTTGCATTGAAAAATATATTAGTATGACTGAAACAGAGTTGTCAAATTTTTGTAGGACGATTGATACCAAAATCTGTTAACCTCCTCTGTTAAGTGTATGAAATTATAGGAGGATATATGTTAAATACAACATGCTTGATCTTTCTGTATGAACCGTATCGTCTCCTATAAAAATGCCATAACAAATTTCTGAAGTGTCCATAGAAATGTCAACGTTTTTATTTTCAAATTTTGAAATTGTTTTGATAGCGAAATAGTTCTTCACGCCGTTGGCACAAGCGTCGCTCCGCCGCCAAATCCAAATTTTACCGAAGACAACCAAGTGTAATTGGATTATTTGGATATTGTTCCCGAAAATTATTGAAGAGCCACCAGCAAATGTGAATTTAAAAAAATGCATTCGATCATCCATCGTCCACAATGGCAATTAGCAAACGGCAACGGGTAAAAATGTACGTCCCCCCATTCAATTTGTAAAACGTTTTCCAAAGTTGAAAATAAATTTTTTTTATTTTTATCAACCTGTTTTCGTTTTTAAAATTTCCTATAAAAATCGGGGAACGGCCGCGGTGGCGACGAATACGATTTGCATTACTGACTTTGCTTGGGACTCGGGGAATCAATGAAAATGTTTCCAAACAACCCATACAATCTATTCCTGCTGGTGGAAGTCTTAAAACTGCTCCCGAGCTAGAAAATAACGCAATAATCATGAAAGATGTAAATATTTCCAAAAAAATATTTATTTTTCAATTTTGAACAGCTCATCTTTGTTTACAAAAAAAAGCAAATAAACTTTGACTATCTGCACTCTTCTTTGGGCATAGAGCGGATATTCTCTTTTATGGGAAGATTCATACGCTGTATCGACCAATTCATACAATGTAAATCAGCCTTGATTTTAGCGGACAGTTGATGAAATCGCTGTCCTGAAAATGGCAAACGCCCGAGGAGCTATCCAGGACGACCCCGCAGTTCGATATCCAAAGCTGGCGCTTTGCTTCACAACGAGGCGGTTGGAACATTTGCACACTTCCACCATTACCGTATACTGCACATCGCTTTATATTTAAACTAGCTGTTACATGCCCGGCATTGCACGGGTTGTATAAAATTTTAAAATAAATATATATAGGAATTTGCGCCAACTTCAATGGACGCTGCAGTTGATGGTCAATTACCCCCGTGACCCAAATTATGTCTAAGGATGCACTTGGTGGCAGCTGTAATCCCACCCGTTATGATTCACCTAAAATATGTCCAATTATGCACTTTGTTGCAGCTGTAATCCCACCCCGTATGATTCACCCAAAAAAAGTCCCAGGACGGACTTGGTGGCGGCTGCAATTCCACCCAGTATGATTCACCCACAAAAGGTCCAAGGACGCACTTGGTGGCATCTGTAATCCCACCTGGCATGATTCAACAAAATATGTCCAAGGACGCTCTTGGTGGCAGCAATAATCCCACCTGGCATGATTCACCCAGAAAATGACCAAAAACGCACTTGGTGGCAGTTGTAATCCCACCTGGCATGATTGACCCAGAAAATGTCCAAGGATGCACTTGGTGGGGCAGCTGTAATCCCACCCGGTATGACTCACCCAAAAAAACGTCCCAAGACGCACTTGGTTGCAGCTGTAATCCCACCCGGTATGATTCACCCCAAAAAAGTCCCAGGACGCATTTGGTGGCGGCTGTAATCCCACCCGGTATGATTCACCCCAAAAAAAGTCCAAGAACGCACTTGGTGGCATCTGTAATCTCACCTGGCATGATTCACCCAAAATATATCCAAGGACGCACTTGGTGGCGGCGGCAATTCCACCCAGTATGATTCACCCAACAAAAGTCCAAGGAAGCATTTGGTGGCATCTGTAATCCCACCTGGCATGATTCACCCAAAATATGTCCAATGACGCACTTGGTGGAGCTATAATCCCACCCGGCATGATTCACCCAGAAAATGTACAATAACGCACTTGGTAGCAGCTGTAATCCCACCCGGCATGACTCATCCAAAAAATGTCCAAGGAAGCACTTGGTGGCAGCTTTAATCCCACCCGGCATAGTTCATCCAAAAAATGTCCAAGGACGCGCTTGGTGGCTGCTGTAGTCCCACCCGGCATGTTTGATCCAAAATATGTCCAAGGACTCGCTTGGTGGCAGCTGTAATCCATCCAGTCATGATTCACCCAAAAAAAATGCCCAAGGACGGCCTTGGCGGCAGCTGTAATCCCACCCGTTATGATTCACTCATAAAATGTCCAAGGGCGCAGTTGGTGGCATGGACCACTTAATATTCGATAGTTACTATGTTACATTGTAATAATATTTTTTGTTGTATGGGAGGTGCCACGCCCCGTTGTCCAAATCCAACCTCTTATGTCCTATTGCAAATTCCATTACTAACACAATTTTACCTTCAAATTTCAATAAAATCAGTAAAGCCGTTTAACCGTGATATGGGGTAGAAAATTGTATGGGCATAGCCACGCTCCTTGTCCAATTATTCCCATATTCGACACATATCAGTGCAACTCCATTCCAAATTTCTATTTTCTAAATCCCGGAAAACCGGGATTTTCGTTTTCCTTTACTGTGGTTCGGTAAAACTGTTGTTCGGAAATACTCATGCACATTCTATATTCAGACATAAATTGCAAACCTTTAAATGCATCGTTTAATTTTTACAAAAAAAAAAATTTTATAAAAAATTTTTTTTTGGGCTTTATGACCATTTATAAAACGGCCTTATGGTGGGCATAAGTACAAGTAAAACAAGTCGTGTATGGATGTCTTTTTTTAAGCTCCGCCAAATTTAAATTAAAACAATCAATTTCTTGCTGCATTTGTAATTCGCGGACCGCGCAATAATTAATTAATATTTTTGTTGCTAATAGTTTACGCCGTGGCAAATTAAACTTGCAATTGAGTGCTGGCTTTTTTAAAAAACAATTAAAAACAAATAAATAAATAAACACTTTAACTTTGTCTGTTCACTCAAAACCGGTTCTGTGGTGCCTAATCCGACATTGTCTCTTCTCGCTTTCGTCGTTTCTCCTGAGCAGATGACACCTCCAGCATCAAGAGTAACGCGTCAACAGCATCAGATGAATTCTCTCCGCTCCGAGTCCCTAACACCTAAGCTTGCGAGTGGAAAGGGAACAACAACAACACCATTTGGTGCTCAACTAAAAGAGATGGAAGATAGGCTCCTTATACATACTAACAAATTGGCAGAGCGACTCTCGGGTGAAATATTGAGTGTGGAAAAAAGGCTTCTGAGCAAAATTGAAACTGAATTAAGCTACATTAAGAATTCTGTGAGCTTGACAATAAAATTATCTCGCTTGAGAGTCAACTTAGTGTACTGGCTGAGCGTTGTGTTGAGCTTGATGTAATCAAAGCTCAACTTAGAGAATATACGGAAAAAAACCACAATAAAACCACCGCTATCAGTGAACAATCGGTTGATATCTCGTCAGACGCTGTGATCTTTGGAGTGCCCCACTTAGATAAAGAGAATCTGAAAAGCATTTTTAATCTTGTCTGTCTCTCAATTGTCTTTTCGTATCCTCAAATAAGGGACATATTTCGTGTTAAAGCTAGGCAAGCCAACCGTAACTCTTTAATTGTCATTAAATTCTACACTCCGTACGATCGGAATCGTGTCTTAAAAGCTTTTGGCGATTATCGAAGGAGAACCAGATCTGCGGTGAATCTTAGAGCGGCTGGTATTCACTCTGATAACAATATCTATATCCACGAGAGTCTTACTTCTGAGAGTCGTAAAATTATGCAAGCTGCAATCGCATGTAAACGTCAAAAATCTTTGTTTAATGCGTTTACTCTTCGTGGTGCTGTGTACATCCGACTGCATAAACAATCTCAAGCTCTCTGTGTCGGCAGTGAAGATGAGTTACTTAGTATCATCAGCGGCGCTGCTCTTGCGGGTGACTCCGATTAAATTAATTTATCTTGATTTTGTTAAGGTTATTGGCCATTCCTTCTACTTATACTTCTACTTCTATTCCTATTTCTTTTCTATCCTATACTCTTCTATATCTGACTTATTCTTCTCTTCATTTCTTATCTCTTTAGTGTTTAAAGCTTATGGTTTACATGTTGGTCTAATTACTTATGCCTTCTCCAAATGATTTTATTAGCGCTAATGATAATCAAAAAGTGATGATTGAGGTTTTGTGTAAACAACATGCTGGTCTTAAAGTTGCCCACTTTAATGCCAGAAGTCTGAATGATTTTAAACTAGATTATGTGAAGTTTCTCTTTGAGGACTCCTCAGTTGATGTATTATGTGTATCTGGGACGTGGTTTAATGATGATGTTGATGATGCGTATTTCAATATAAAAAAAATTTTAAACTTTTTCGTTCTGATAGAATTGGCAGAAAGGGGGGGTGTGTTGCAATTTATTGTAAGAATAATATTAATGTAAAATTTCTATGTGAATCAACTGACTCTGATGTAGAGTTTCTGAATGTTGTTATATATGACAATACGACAAAAGTTTTTTTTATCGTGTGTGTACGATCCTAATAGAAATTTTAGTTTGGATCCATTTCTGTCTTCTCTGTCTAATTGTCTAATTGACTACGATCATTTTGTTATATTTGGTGATTTTAATATTAATCTTCTTTCAAAAGATTCCTCAGTCAGCAGTCTTTATGATAATTTGAATGAAGTTGGATTGTCAATTGTTAACTCTGTGATGCCTACACGATTTGCTTCCAATGCCTGTCCCAGTTTACTTGACTATTTTATTGTATCTGATAAGCATGCTGTTTTAATTTTTGACCAATTATCTTTTATTTCTGACCATGACCTAATTTTTTGTACTCTTAATATTTGTCTTAGTCCTGCTGCTACTGCCAACTGTTTTTCATATCGTGACTATAAATCAATAAATTTTGACTCCTTGACTAATGACTTGGCCCTCATTGACTGGACTTACTGCTGGTACCTTGACTCAGCTGATGAAAAGTTAAATTTTTTCTTAAATAATATGTGCAATATTTTTGACGTTCATGTGCCACTTCGTACAGCACGAGTTATCAATAACTCTTGTCCATGGTTCACTAGTTTGGTAAAGCAAGCTATAAAAATGCGTAATAAAACCTATACGAGATGGAAAAGGAATACTTCTGCTAAAAATTTGGAAGAACACAAGCTCGCGCGTAATGAAGCTACTTCTGCTGTCAGGTTGTCGAAAAAACAGTTCTATCAGTCGAAACTAAGTACAGCATTACCATCTAAGCAGTTGTGGAGAAATTTGAGAGAGATTTGTGTGCGCAGTAGGAGTTCGTCTGAGTGTAATATTGATCCTGATATATTAAATGATTACTTTATTGTTAATAATGTTGATGAATCACAATTTAATTTGGAAGGTGTAGTTTCTCCAAATATCAATAATAAGTTTGAATTTTCCGCTGTATGTGAACTCGATGTTGCGATATGTGTAATGAAAATTAAATCGAATGCTATTGGTGAAGATGGGGTAGCTACTAAGTTCATTAAGTTAATATTGCTCTATATACTGAATCCTCTTACACACATTATTAACCATTGTTTTACTAGCTCTTGCTACCCTAACATTTGGAAAGTGGCTACTATCGTTCCTGTAGCCAAAAAACCTTCGGCCTCTGTACCCAGTGATTTCCGTCCTATAAGTATTTTATCTTCCATCTCCAAAGTTTGTGAGTCCCTCATGGCGGAACAAATATCCAATTATGTTACTGCCAATAGTCTTTTGTCACCTCTCCAGTCTGGTTTCCGTCCTGGGCACAGTTGCTCTACTGCAGTAGTTAAAATATTGGATGATATTAGATTGTTTTATGATAAGGAATACTTGACTTTGATCTGCCTTTTAGACTCACTTAGAATCACTTTAGAATCACTCTCTGCTTTGTTTGAAATTAACACAATTTTTTGGTTTTTCAATAACTGTGGTTAACCTGATAAAAAGCTATCTTGAAGGTAGATCTCAACGAGTCAGAGTTGGTAGTTGTTATTCACAATATAAAACTATAAGCAGTGGAGTGCCTCAGGGGTCTGTACTTGGCCCGCTTTTATTTATTTTGTTTTTAAATGATATTTTCAAAGTTTGTAGATTTGTTACTATGCATGCCTATGCTGATGATCTTCAACTCTACTTGTCTCATCCTACTGGTCTTATTGAAGATTTGTGTGCCAGAGTAAATGAAGACTTAGAGTCTATTGGTATGTGGGCCATGTGCAATAAACTATTTTTAAATCCATCAAAATCATATGTCCTGCCTATAGCTAGAACTAATTATAATCTTCTTGACGTTCCTCCGATATTGCTTAATGGCACTAAGTTGTTGGTTACTGACAAAGTAACGAACCTTGGGTTTAAAATTAATTCCTCACTTACTTGTGTTGATCACATCAACTCTGTAGTGAGTAAAGTTTACTATACCTTGAGAAATCTTCGTATGATTTCAGCATTCATGCCTATTGAAACTCGACGCAAGTTAGTGGTTCAGTTAATAGTCCCAATAATATCCTACTCGGAAGTGGTATACAGTAACCTGGACTCGCTTGCTATACATAAGATAGAAGTTGCCTTTAACAACGCAACAAGGTATGTTTATGGGATTGGGAGGTATGATAATATATCATCTTTCAATACTCGTATTCTTGGTTGTAGTATTTCCGCATATCTTAAGTCTAGAAATTGCATATTTTTGCATAGGTTGATTCAGACAAGATCCCCTCTTTATCTGTATCATAAACTACAATTTAGTAAATCAACCCGTAGTTTGATTCTTATAACACCTAAATTTAATTACACTGCTTCTACGCGTTTGTTTTTCATTAGTGCTGTTCGTCTGTGGAATTCGTTACCTATTCACATTAGGGGCGTAACAAACATAGTAGACTTTAAGCTTTTAACACTCCAATACTTTTCTTAAAACAATTTAATTTTCTTTTCTCTTCAGACTATACTTTCTTCTCGCCTTTCTACTTTATCTACTATGTCTTTTTGACTATTTCTAAATATTTTTCATATCTGCAAATTTTACTTTTACTTATATTTTATTGTTTTTTTATAAAGTAGTATGTAAAGTAATATTGCATATCTGTTTGTTGAGTCCAAATGTTTCCTGTAATTGCTCTCCTGCTGGCCAGGGGTATAAAGTGGCTACTGGAAACGTGTGGATTCTGTGTGTGCAGTATTACTGTTAGTTTCCTAATTTAATTTATTTTCTATTCACTGTTAATTTTAAGTCATTTATTTATTCATCTATTTAATTAATTTAATTTTTCTTCCACTTTTTTCTGTTGATTATTTATTTTAACTGTTGCATTTAAAAGATAATCCTTATATGCTAATAATAAATTCATAATAATAATAATAATAATAAAATAATAAAGCCCAAATTTTATTTTGGGATTAATGACCATGGGATTTATGACCGGGCACAGATTTAAAATTATTAAAAGGTACTTTGTAGAAAAACTTCCAAGGAACAAAATTGCATCATTCATAAGAGAAAAACTGATATATAAGTATTAATATATATAAAAGAATGAAAGTTAAAAAATTCCCTTTTTTTCTTAAGATGGATAAAAAAATTACCTTTTTCCCTTTTAAGCATAATCCAACCAAGAAATCCCTCTAAAAGGGAAATTACCCTCAATTTGGCATCACTGGCTATTGGCAACTACCAAGTTTACCGTTAAGATCGCCATTTTGTCGTGACGTCAACAGATACTTCTTGTCACTCGAACAGCTGTTCTTTGTTTACGTTTTTCTGGCAGCCAACGTTGCCAGAAAGATCTGAATTGCTAGAGTGGATTATTTCGCTTAAGACTCAAAAACGAAAGTAGTGCAGTGTTGATAAGAGGATTTTGCTTTTGGCATCGAACAAATATCGAAAGAGTTGAGCATCTCTAATATCAGAAATATCAAAACAAGCAAAAGCTATGAAAATTCGAGTGACATGACATTTTCTATCAATTTAGTTAATTGTTTTACTTCTTACCAATAGCAAATCGTATACATAACTTAGTTACATAATTTAGTCCACTGGTGGCTTCAGGAGAGCAACTATATCTGCCGCACTCGATCGTTTGATTAATCGATTATTTGTTTTGATAATCGATTTGTTCACGATTGTGTTTTGCAAAATCGATTGTGCATCTTTTACCACATTTCCATTTCATTATAATAATTTATTATCAGGAATGTGGCATCTTTGTTTATGTCTTTTCTGAAAATAATTCGTTTATCGAATATTATGAATGTGGCATCTCTGTTGACTTATCTGGCAATAACCCGATTATCAAACTTCGAAACACAGAGTATACAGAGGGGACACTCTGCTTGAGCGAGAGGGAATATGAGTGAAGTGACAGCAAATTTGTTTACTGGTGTGCGTGAAAAAATGAAATTTCTTTATTGGTGTGCGTGAAAATTATGACTTTTATCCACCACCAGAGCTCAGCTGTTGATAGAAACTCAACACCAGAGCTCAGCTGTTTTACAAACTCCCCACCAGACTTTTTCTTTTGTTTTGATTCTGTTTTCGTGTTCACCACTAATTTCATATAATTTTCATATCGCGCCAAACAGCGAAAAATGCAAAACTGGGAGGTTTTAATAAATAAAAAGTTATAACTTCTACTAATATTTTATATTTTTATATAGTTTTCTTCATTGGCTATTTTTCAATTAGCTGAGAACAAAATACAGTACTCCATTGCAGAAGTGATTTGTAATTTGTGTAAAGAAAATCAATTTTACTACATAATTGAATTTGGCAATTTTACATTTGAAGACATCAAATTCTTTATAATGAGAGAATACGTCATGAAATGCCAATACTTGTTCCGCCATTACAAGACATATAAAAAGGGCCCGTAGGGTAGTTACAAAGTGAAGTTCTTGTGGTTCTTGCTTTGGTTGGGCAGCTGAAAAGGTGCGCCACGTCATGTGAGGCAAACCTACAGTTTCGTGAGATTTCTAACATATATTTGTTTTGAATTTTGCTGTTTAAAAATAATTACATTTCAAATTTTTTATAAATTGTAACTTAAAATTTTACAAACTTATTTAGAATTCTCAATTAAATATGCATGTCGATGCTAATACGCGTATACTCTGGGAGAATTCTTCAATGATGGTGATTTTCTAATTGCGCGGTTCTCCATAAATTGGCTTGTGCGACCAGAGTCCGCAGGCATGTCACGAAATTGACACTGATTCATCGTGGACAAGGGAAGGTAACCAATACGTCATCAGGGACGAGTCGTGGTACTTTGAGTATTATCTAAGAAAAATTATGTATTCACGATTGTCGCTGGAATTTAATAAAATTTAAATTAATAAAACATTGTATTGTTTATGTAGTTTTAGTTTACCTGCTTATGAACTTTATAGCTTTTGTATACCTTTGGCCTGATTGCTGCACAGCATAATGGTTTAAAATGGGACATACTCTGAGAACTTCCTCCTTCTGTCACCGCCAGAAAGTGCTAATTTCTCCAGCAGTGCCACCCTGGCTTTCAAATTAAGTGGCAATAGCACATAGCATTTGCCAAAACTGAAAGACATGCGGTTCCCTTTATTGTCCACCGCATTGTCAATGTCATCGTTGTTGCATTCTCCAAATCCATCAGCATTTCCATTCTGGCCAAATCCTCCAATGTAACATCCATTTTCTCATCATCATAATTTGCAGTCACCATTGCACCCTCAAAACCGAAACAATTCTCCAAATGATGAATGATGATTTAATTCTCAACCGCGCGAATATTTTTTATAATTTAATATAAAAAAATATATAATTTCAAAATTATTAAAGAAATTTATAGGAATTGTTTACATTTTTTACTTTTTCACCACATTTTTTACACTTTTTTATTCATATTCTCTCACTTCTTCGCATCAGGGATGATTTTTTCCGTACAGTTGTACTTTTTTACTTTTCTACTACTGAGACATGTTTGGTACAATTTTGTAACTTTCAAAATTTAATAATTAAATACCTAGCACAATGACCCATATTCTTATCCAAATTAAGTTCCAACTTAACTTAAGTACTGTACTGACAGCTACTAAGTTGGTACTAAGGTTTAGTAACAACTATCTTTGACTATAACAATGCGCCAATAAATTTTTCTGAATATATCTTATAATAATGAAAAAACCATCGTTTCTTTTCCAATATTTATAAACACCCCAAGAAATTTTATCAATTCTCCACGCAAAAAGAATATTTTTAGCTCAAAATGTAATTTAAAAAAACAAAGAAATCTTGTGTCCTTATAAAATCTTTAAGTTAACTTTCGCTTACGATAAAATTTCACCCTCTATATCTTTGCAGCCACTATAATTTCAGCTTTAATGTTTAGAATGAATACGTATTGCTTTATTTTAATAATTTAAAAAAATATATATTTCCCAAAAATATGCTTACGTTATGCGGTTCGCAATATTCAATAATAACTTCAATTATAAAAAAATTTTCAGTTTCAAACACAAAAAAGAAACAAAACTTTCAATTTTATAGGGATTTTGAAAACCCCCACGCCAATAAATCTTTTTCGTCTAAAATAAATAAAATTGGTTTGTAATTTATGAAAATATTTTTAAATTTTCTTTGAAATCGTATGAAGGGTAGTATAAAATTGTACTTAATAACATACAATTGTACCGAAATATTTTTATACCCAAATAGAACATTTGCTTAAAACAATTCTTATGAAAAACCGTATACAAATGTTGAATTTCAAAGAAAATGAACCATATTTTTATAAATTAAATTTTTTGTTTATTGTTTATTATAAGAATTGTTTTAAATAAATATAAAAGTTCTATTTTGGGTATAAAAATATTTCGGTACAATTGTATGTAATTTCGTACAATTATATACTACTTTTTATACGAAATCGAATCATCCCTGCGAAAAATCGAAATAATTCGTGGTGAACTCACTTATAGTGTGTGAAGCAAAGAACGAAAAATCAAAAAAAATGGTCAGCCATATTGGATTTCAGGGAATTTAAAGAGAGTGTCCCCTCTGTATACTCTGTGCTTCGAAAGAGGCACTTCGCTACGATAGATTTGAACAGCCAATGAAAGATGAGGATAAATTTGAACAGTCAATGAAATATGAGGATAAATTTATGTAAACAAAGAACATATGTTTTTGACATTTGATTGTAAATAACATCCCCGCATTTGAATGTTTTTGACATTTGATTGTAAATAACATCCCCGTATTTGAATTTTAAATATTAGGGCGATTTATTTATAGAGGCAACGGATTCAGTCGGAAAGGATTCAGTTGTGCAGATGAGCACTTTAAATCTTAGAAAATTCAATTTATTTATTTATAAGTTATTTTTATAACCTCTTTTAAAACCAAAAATAAATCTGAATGTTTCAATTTCTTCGAATTTTTTTATTTATAGAGAAAAGAATTACACATTTATTTCATTACAATTCATAAGTTATAAACATTTCAATTAAATTTTACGTTTGCCATGCTTTTTTCTAATCCCCGAAATACTAAATACTCTTTGAGTAAATTATCCAAAAAAGCAACCTGAGCCATTTCGACAAATTTAAATTTTTTTCAATACCGCCAAAGTATTTCATTGCCCTAAAATATCACTTTGATTTTTTGAGAGTGATAGAGAAGCGAAAGGAATAATAATGTTATTATTTGAAGAAAGAAATACATTTTATGTGGTTTTGAGTAAATGTAAAAACGTATTTATACATTTTTCATATAAAGAAACTATTTATTAAACGAAAATTTCGCTTCGATAACCGCTTCGACAGTGAAGTTATAACATGTTGCCACAGGTGAAGTGAGGGCAGGGCCGTAGCCAGGAATTAATTTCGGGGGGGGTCCAAATAAAATTTAAATAAAATACAAAAGTATGTAACTGAACCTTTATTTTTTTTTTCTGAATGTATTTTCCCAGTATTATTAGAAAAACGTAAACAAAGAACAGCTGTTCGTGTGACAAGAAGTATCTGCTGACGTCACGACAAAATGGCGATCCTAACGGTAAACGTCATGTCGTCATCTGTGTTTATATCTTTCTTGGGGATAACCAACACTAATTTCTTATGTATTTTACCAAATTTTAGATTGGTAATTCAAATCGACAAGATGTTTTCACTCTAACTCTCCGAATTTATAGAAATTTGGAAGGTAGATGAATAAAAAATGGAGCAACGAATGCAAGAATCTTTTTTGCTCAGAATCAAACATTTACAATCGCCGTGTATCCCTGAAATATATACATGGTTGATATTTCGAAAAAGGTAGATAAAAAATAACCAAAAAAAGACGAACACAATAAGCCTGTTTTATTCTGAACCATGATGCAATAAGAAGGTGATGTCAGTTGGAGAGCTGTTAAAAGCTGTGGCTTGTAGAAATGAGCACGGTTGTTTTTTCGGTACATTAAAATAATATTCCAAATAATGTATTTTTGTGTGTTTTTTTAAGTTTTATTGCAATTTGAAAATGCATAAAGTATGTAAAATGAATCCACAAAAAAAAAATTTTACAAATTGACGCTACACTCGAATCAAATATTTGATTTCTTTGTTAAGCTAAGGTCAGATTCAGCAAATATTTGCGCAAATACTGGGAAAATACACTCAGTAAAATAAAATACTGGTTTAGTCACATACGATTTTAGTTGACTTTAAAAATATCACTTTTTCAAACAAAGTACCAAAAATTACAACTCTGTTCTATAAGCCACGAAATGAAAGCAAATATACTCAAATTTGGAGAGCAGTCATCTACTGACACCGCCTGGCTCTTGCATCATGATTCTGAACAAAAAAGATTCTTGCAATCGTTGCTCCAGCTTGTTTCAGCTACGCCATTCAAAATTAAGGACCTAAACAATTTTTTTTTATTTTTTCAATAATTAAAAAAAAAATTAGAATTTTGAAAACAAAAACTAATATATATTAAGGGTATTCATTTAAAGTGGGAAACCCCTTGAAAACGCGAAGTTGCTTAAAAGAACTGTCGAATTTTATATGTTTTGACTGCTCATCTGCACAACTGAATCGTTTCCGAGCTTTAAATGAATCACCCTATTGTTTTTTTGGTTGTTATTTACCTACTTTCCAAATTTCATCAAAATCGAAAAGGTCGAGGTTGATTTTTTCAAAAATCGTTTTGATGTGACACGGAATTACCCTGATATTCATGTTCTTGGGAGGCATTTTTACCTTGCATGCTTTATCATAATGTTATGATGCCCAATTGTCTCCACTCTTTTGGGATACTACTCGTACATTAACATTATTTGTATTAGGCAAATTTGATGTAGACTCCAGTCCTGAAAGAACGTCTTCTACATTTTACAAATTTACAATTCAAAATTTATTTCGAATTTCCAATTATTTTTTCTTTTGGTTTTTATGTTGGCAGCAAACAAACTGATTAGATTTTTTGGGTTTTTTGAAAGCAAAAGCGCTTTGAAAGTTCTTCATACCGCAGTGCCTGTTGTTCGAGCCGTTGGGAAAATATATCAAAATATATTTAGCATTTTTCTCCATATATTTTTTTAAGGTCAACCATTTCGGGGGGGGTTTGGACCCGTACATGCCCCCCCAAAATACGGCCTTGGGTGAGGGTATACAAAATATTTAGGTACACCGGATTAGGTACAATATTTCAACGCAGTTTAGGTATATCCACGGTGTAGTAAACCAGGTGAGGCAAGTAGCATTTTCCACTTCCAGACGTCAGATTTTTCCCCCTGCAGTACGTCATTGAAAGAGGAATTGAAATGATTCAGGGCTACCGTTTTTGGCATATTTGATTGGAAATGTACTGAAAAATTAGTAATATGAGGAAAATGGCAATGCTGATAATTGATTTTTGAATTTGAAAGAACGAAAGCAAAGAAAATCATAGAGATGACAGGAATTGAAGTGAGAGCATTGTTCCTACTTGCCTCACCTGGTTTACTCCACCGTGGGTATATCCAACGAAAGTGAAAGAGCCACCCTGTCCTAGACACCGGTTTTATACAATTAGCAAAAGTACTCGAAAAACCTGTTCTTATTCGTTTGAACCAGTCGGTTTTTTGTATCCCTAGTATTCGCCGGAAAGGCGGTGTTTAGTGTTTGATCAACTGCGGTCATCGTTTGGTTTGTGTATTCACCCACAAAAGCCACAAAGCATTTTATAATAAAAACAAATTTATTTGAAAACCAACATCGAAACTTACCAAAATGTGCAAGTGCTTGGCTGGAAACGTGGCGTGCTGGTTAGTGCAAAAACTTAAATGTTCATAGTTTTAAAATTTCACAGTTTTTTCTACACGTTATTAGATTTGTTTATTATACTCGAAAAAAGCTAAATTCGTTTGATCATTTAATTTATGCCAATAAACGCAAAACAAATCAGTTTTTGGCACTCGTCGAATATTAATACTGAATTGGCTTAAATGTACTTTAGGGCCCATTCGATTTTTGCCCTTTTTTATTTTTGTATTATGTATTTTGACGTCCTAAAACCGAATCTGCAAACATTTTTGGTCGCAAAAATCTAGTTTCCAAGATATAAAATTTTAAAGTTACGATTTTTTCATATAAAGTGTTCAATTTGTTCTTCAATATATTTGGTGACTTTTGGAAAAGGTGTCTTCACTAATTTTGGGCACTTTTTTTTGTTGTTTTTTTCCAAACAATATTAACTATTTTAATACATGTTGTTGTTGTTGTTGTAATGATTCAATGTGTCTATGTTGCTGTAATGTTTTTGTTGCTTTTGCTCTAACAACGTTATCGAAAGAGTTCAGCAACATTGAAACTGTTACAAACACTGCACACATCATTCCAAACTCAAAAAATTTTAACAAAAAATCGCGCGATCCCCTCAACAGACTCACCACACCTACTACACCTAATGAACATCGAACATAACGGGAAACTGCAAAGCTTACTATTCCAAATAAAAATTTTAAATTTTGGTTCATAACTACTTTAAACCGAAAAACAAAACCCTGAACATACCTTTTCAAATGCACCAACTGATGAACATATGGTAACACGGTTCTTCTAGAAGAAGAACAAAGTTCAACAAAATATCAACAAAATAGCGACGCGGTGGGTATCAAAAACATTGCAATTTAAAAGACAAATAGCTCGGGAACCACTGTTGCCCGGTCCAAAATGCAAAATTATATTAAAAAAATACTAAAAAAAGTTCATTTTATATGGTGAAAATCGAATCTTTAAAGTTAAATATCTCGGAAACCAGATTTTTCCGACCAAAAATATTTCCGGATTCAACGTTTTAGGGTCAAAACCAACAGATTCCAAAAAAAAAAAAAAAAATTCGAATGGGCCCTAAAGTAAATCTGTATGAAAAAGTATTCTTGATCAACATAACCTCCTGAATCGATTTAGACATGTCCGCTTGTCTGTCTGTCTGTCATCACGGTAGCGGTCGCAATTTTGGAGATATCCACTTGGAACTTTTTGTACATGTTTTTCTCCTCCAACCTCAGACCAAGTTCGAGAATCAGCCCAGTCGGACAAAAAGTAGGCGGGCCTCCTATCCAAAACGACAAAAAATGTTCGAGTTTTTGTATTGCTGTATTCGTATGGAAACGTTTAGAAGCGGATTTTTGACATAGTCCGAGGTTCCAAAACCACATATAAATAGGTCAAAATGGGGTCTTGAGACCAAAATTTTTGTTTGGTGGATTCAATACGGATCTTGAACAAAGTCGCAAATTCTAAAACTACTTATAAATGGTGTAAAATAGCGTGGTGGGACCAGCATTTTTCATATTTTTGCTGTACAACAGTATTTACTGTACAACAGTAAAAAAAACTCCAGGGTTTCACACATTTTTTCTAGTATTTTCTGGGCTGCGGTGAATTTTGCTGCTTAGTTATAAGCATATATGAACAAATTATTTGTTAACATTTGCAACAGCAAAATGTGTGACTCTGGCACAATGAACAGACGTCGAATCTGGCCGAAAAATTGTGTTTCCGTTCTTATGATACTTATTGATAAAATTTTCAAGTACAGGAAGGCATTTATTAGTATTAACTAGAGACCGGCCGAAATTCGGTTTCGGCTTTTCGGCCAAAAAAAGCTGTTTCGGCCGTGTTTCGGATTCGGCCAAAAAATAAAACATCGTTTTCGGCCGAAATTTCGATATTTCCGCCGAAAATTTCGGTTTGATACGAAAAATGTAACAAATAAATAACAAAGATTACACAGATCGACAAAACTGAACTTTTTGTGTGATATACTTGATAGACAAATTCTTATGTATTTTGCCACGCTGAATACAAAAATAATAATGAAATTTTTACAGCATGCACCAAAAATGAAATTTTTCTGCAATTTTCATTATTATTTTCGGATTTGGCGTGGCAAAATACATAAGGAACAACCAAGTGGATAAACGCGGTATGTAACACAAATTTAAGTATTGATCATAGTTTCGAAGAATCAGAAGCGACAAAGAAGACAAGTCCCCAATTTGTATTAAAAAAAGAAAAAAAGAAAAAAAAATAAAAAATTATTTTATGCTTTACTCCAAATTTTTAAAAATGATTTTTTAAAAATCTAATTTTTCTTACACGGGATATATGGGATAATCCGAGGCTCCTGTTAGTTTTGACATAGGAGGCCCAAATTTGTTTGTGAATTCTTTCAGTTACTTTTATTATTGTTTAAATAAAATTTTAGTTCCTTAAAAATCTAAATGTGTATTTATACACTCGAATTTGAATGAAAATACACGAAAAAACAAGTTTTAATGGTTTTTTATTTAAGTATCGGCTTCGGTATAGACCTTCGGCGTCTGCCGAAGTAATAGGCTGCCAATTGACCTTCGGCATCGGCTTCCGCCTGAAAATGCTTATCGGTCGGGCTCTATACCGTCTTCATCCATTCACCCCTTCACAGCGTTCTCACTCTTCTCCTATCAGAGTAGATCTGCTACTCTCGCGATGATTTTCAAATTTTTACTCCTTTACTACGGTAGTAGATTTTTCTACTTCCCTCAAGATATTTTCTACTAATATTGTAAGCAATCTTATCGTCAAAATATTATGTGAGTTTCATACAATGCAAAACTGCTACTCTTTCTACAAACCCTACTACCCTGACAGCAATTTCTACTACTCTAGTAGATATTCTACTACTCTACGTAAAAAACTAAATCTACTCCCCTTTCTTGAAATCTATTCCCCTAAAATCGAATATCTACTACTCTCGCCGTAGCAAAAAAGTAAGAGCCCTGCCCCTTCAATTGATTTCCACGCATTTGTTTCTAAATTCATCTAATTTATAATTTTAACTTAAAATTATCGATTTCAGCCTACTGATACGCTTAATTATGTACAACTTTATTACATAAAAAATTCACAATTTTTTCGGTTTCGGACGAAATTTAAAAAATGAAAATTCGGCCATTTCGGTTTCGGCCGAAAAAAATAATTAAAAATTTCGGCCATTTCGGTTTAGGCCGAAATGAAAAAAAAAATGATTTCGGTCGGTCTCTAGTATTAACATTAGAATTAACAACTCTATCAATTCCATTTTATCAACTAATTGTTTGTCTACTAAACTGATCTCTAGTCGAATAATTGCAGGAATAATACCGGTACTTCTCTGGTTTAAAGTTTGGCAATTGATGTCCGTCTTTCATATCAAATGTTAGTTGGAAATTAGTTCATATTTCATTCCGTTTTAAGCGTTGCTTCAATTACTTTTAGGGCACAACTGTTCCATTTGCGTTTTTATTGTTTTAGATATGTCGCCATAGTACAGTTACCATAGGATAATTTTTGCGAAAACGAGGTCGATTCCTTTATTGTCCCGCATTCGTGAGGGGTTGTTTGTGACATGGCTCCAACATGGCGTGTCTCCAGTTAGGCGAGACAAGTATTTTACGCACTCACCAACCCTTGTTCAGGGCGCAGTTTTTCAGAGCGTTTAACAACATCCTGTTTAGTTTTCCTCCTAAGGAATTTTACGCAATGCTTAGTAATTTTGTTTGTGTTTTTTTTATATCTTATCATGACATCATCTCTCTCATGTTGGAATATAATATGTAAATATGTATTCTTTGTTATAAATAGATAAGACTTCAACCGCTTTAAGTAATTAAAAATTTTAAGATAATTTCATGCATTGAGAACACTTAAATAAGATAATGATACTGGTTAGACCTGGTCTCGGTGCCGGATTAAGGGTAGTGACGGCCTCTACGGAGAAACATTTTCGAAGAAAACATTTTTTTTGTCATATCAAGGGGAACAATACTAAAATTGAACGCAATTTCAAAATTTGTATTTAGAGAACGAGTTATTTCATTTTGCGATTGGGAGTTATTTCGTTGGGAGTTATTTCGTGACTGAAATGAAATAAGTCCCAATATTATTAGGAGTTATTGCAATTTTGTATGGGAATTTTTTGGGAGTTATGAAATGAAAAATTATAAAAATATGCAAATTATAAAACAATTTTTTGGCGATTTGACATTATGTCAAAACGCCGTATTTTTTTGGTCTTTTGTCATTATGATAAAACGCCCCAATCTTTTTTAGATTTCGCCCAAAAATTCAATTTAAACATTTTGATAAAATTTTTTTTTCATTTTGGAAAAGATATATGAAAGATGTGTGAAATATTTGTAAATTCATTTCAATATAGCTATGAGAAAGTTTTGTATTTTCGTCCAAAATTTTACTTATAAAAAATTAACAAATATGAATGAAACAAGTATATGAGTGAAATAAATATATAGTGGTATACAAAGTAGCTAAAGGTGTGAATAACTTTCGTTTAAAATCTGCACTCAAATTGAATATCAGAAAATGCACGATTAATATTGGAAATAGTTGCACTTCTACAATGTGCAATGGGAAACGAATTAGGTAAAGTTGAATGTATAACCGGAAAGTATGCAAAGTTGTGCGGTAACTTGACTTGAAAGATAAAAAATCCCTGGGAGTATGCAAGTTTACATTTAAATGAGTGATCCTGGAAGTATGTACGTTTGAGCTGAAAGATAAATAAAGCGGCCCAGAAGTATGCAAAGAATTTGGCTGTTTGCAAAAGATAAATATTGACTGCTGCACAAAGTAGCAAAGGATGTGAATATCTGCCGTTGAAAGTTCGCAAATGAAGTCAATGTCAGAAAATGCCCGATTAATATTGAAATAGTTGCGCCTTTTCAATACACTATCGGTAACGATTTGGATGAAGTAGAATGGGTAACCTTACTTATTGTGCAAATGTTTTCTGGGAATAGAACTCACCGAAATTAGGAAAATCACATAGAATTTCACTGGAAAATATCACTGAAATTTAATGTTAGGAAAAGCTGAACATTCTGATTTCTTGAGTTGTGTCTTTATTGCAGGGAATGAGCGATATATTCAATTTAACAAATAATACAAATTTTGTTAAGATACCCTAACCGTTTTTTCTTCACAAATCTAGCATTTAACCATTTTGACGTTTTTTAGACCCAAATTATGTTTTTTTTAAAGCCAAATTGACGTTTTTCTGTCAGCATCACCTGGCAACAGTGCTGGCGACACCAATGTTTTAACTGACGAAATGGTTACTGTTTATAAGCTAACGTTCCATGTGAATTAGAACGTAGAACTCCTACTTAATATGTGTATACCAAGCAAGGCTAAAATTGTTTTACAAAAAATATCTTTTGGATTATTTTTGCATCATTGTAATTTGCCAAATTTAAATACATATTTTAATGTTATTGCATCCAATGTGTCGTCTATTCAGTGTATTTTCATTACTTGAAAGAGTAATGGAAATATAGTGAAGTGTTGAAGTCATTTTTTGATGTTTACGAAATGGCCTGTTGTGTTGGGACACCACTTTTTTTTACTGTAATTTGTTCTTATTATTTATATTACTTAACCTATTTCTGAGCCCCAACTGAACATATCAAATTTTATTTTCGAACACACCTTCGATACTACTTTCAATATGCAAAAACTGCGAATGATAACATATAATTTTAATAATACCATGCAGTTTCACTTTATATTTGGCTTATTCCTATTTTTACCAACTGGTGGTCAACGGTTTTTGACCGGGACTTAAAAATGTCTCCGACTACATTTTGGACAAATTGCTGGTCAATATCATATTAAGGTCTTTTTTTTCGTCAAAAAAAAGTGTCTTCATTTATTAACATTATTCGTATCCGTTCTAAAGTTACACACCAAAAACGAAACCCATCGCAACCTTGACAACATTCCCTTACATATCACCAAAAAATGCAACATTGACCTCTTTTTAAAAAAAAACCCAGAAAAACCCCTTTACACGTATATTTTTTTGTCCCTCTATCACATCTAAATGTCAAACACCCATAATTTTGAAAAAAATTTGGTTTTGTCGCATAGTGTTATCAATTGATATGCAACCGGTTCGGACAAACAAATGTTCTTGCTAGAGCCCGACCGATAAGCATTTTCATGCCGAAGCCGATGCCGAAGGTCAATTGGGAGCCTATTACTTCGGCCGACGCCGAAGGCCTATACCGAAGCCGATACTTAAGTAAAAACTCTTTAAAAACTGTTTTTTTTTGTTTATTTTCATTCAAATTCGAGTATATAAATACACATTTAGTTTTTTAAGGAACTAAAAATTTATTTTAATAAATAATAAAAGTAAAAAAGAATTCACAAACAAATTTGGGCCTCCTAGGTCAAAACTAACAGTAAAAAAAATTGGATTTTTTTAAAATCATTTTTAAAAATTTGGAGTAAAGCTTAAAATAATGGGAAGTGGTAGAGAATTAGTAGAAATGGTAGAGAATTCTTCAAAGAATAAATCCATCTAAGTAGCTGTTTTTTAAGAACTCCCCAAATCCGTCAGGTGATGGGCAAAGGATTTTCTAGTTGATGGTAAAAACCAACTGTGAAGCTTTAAACTTTAAATGTAAATTGTTGGCGCAGCAATTTGGGCTACATTTCTAAAAGGTAGAATCCTTCCGTGAGCCTCCTACCCCTATATTTGAAATTTCATGCAGTTTACCAGGACTCCTTTTAACATAGACTTCAGGGCGAGTATTAAGCTTCCAAATCTATATTTAAAATTCAGTAATCCACCCAGAAAATGTCCAAGGATGTACTTTGTGGCAGCTGTAACCCCGTGCCACGCAATTTGAGACGAGATTCACTCAATATTCGATGATTACTAAGTTAAATTTTAATCATATTTTTTGTTTTGTGGGCCTCTTATGTCCAATTGGAAATTCCATCAATTACACAATTTTACATTCAAGTTTCAAGAAAATCAGTAAGACCCTTTAGATGTGATGTGGGCTAGAAAATCGTATCGTAAAAAATTAGTTTTAGTTTTCGGTGTCGCAAAAATAAGAAAAAAAAATTGAAAAGCTTCGGCCAAAACTTCGGCCATTTTTTGGAAAAACCGAAGCCGAAGCCGAATGTGCATTTTTGGCCGATAACGGCCGAAGCCGATGCCGAAGCCGATTAATCGGTCGGGCTCTAGTTCTTGCATACTGAAACATACCCTATACTAATTTTTACAAAAATGCAATATTATCTCGGAAATTTTGCGTCCAACAGATAGAAATAAGCGTGTCTGGATTTTATTTCAGGAAATAAATGTACTGGATCCAACCACACTGTTGATGTTAAAAAATTAAATAATTTTGTTGCCAAAATTTGCCATGAAATACTTGAAAAGTTGAAGAAAGTCCAAAGATCGACATTGAAGTTTCTGAAATGCAATAGCGATTGGCTCGCACACAAAATTGATTAAAAATGATATAACATGTTCCAAGAACTCTTTAGATGCAGTTAGACCAACAAAAATAAACCATTTGTTGAAAAACATTCTATGGGAGCCCAGTTACTGCATTTTCAAATATTGATTTGTATGGGCGTTGCCACACCCCATTCTTTAATCCCTCCCATTTGAAGCCTAGATTACTGCTAGGTCCTATAGTATAATCATGACAAATTTTTTTTTCTTGCGATCAAAAACGTCTGAGATGTAACCATTTTTACAAGACTATTTTTTACTCTTTATATTATATTAAACTTTGGAAAATCTTTTTCCCCATTCCTTTCCCTAGCTGCTTCTCCTGTGCCCTAAGTGTTCTCATATCGATCATAAGCGCATTTTTCGTGGTCTTCATTATCGTTGGATTACTAGTCTACTATTTCTACTACTATGAAGAGGACGATGTATCGAAATTGAAAGATGGAATCGAAAAAGGAATCGAAAAGGGCATCGATAAAATAAAAGATTTCACAAATTAAGATACTATCGGGTAAGACAATTTTCAATATAAATGAATTTTAGTCAATGTATACAATGACTTTTTATTTGCTTTTTTTTATAGATGATGAAACAATTCATTGGCGACATCACATAACGAATCTCCATTTTATATTATTAGCATTTAAAGAATACCTATCAAAGTGGATTTTGTTTTACTTCATCCAACAAACTTTGAATTATTTACAGGATCCATATATGACGAGCAGAGAATAAAAACATCCTTTACCAAAACTTCAATATTTGTCCACCTTAAAAGGGAGCTATCTGTGCACAGCGCGGGTAATTTTTTAATATATAGTATATAAAGTATCTATATATAGTACGTATACATATATATAGTATAAATATTATATACGCTGCAGATATAGCTTTTCATTACATTGGAAAAGGCATGAAGTGTTGGTAGGAGTTGTTTCAAATGTGTCACTTTTCGAAATTTCTACATTTTTATATTCATGGACGGTATTCCAACTCAAACTCACAAAACTACTTTAATTCAGTGAATTTGCATTTATTTACTTATCCGAATTTGAGCCGCAGTGTCTTACGAGCAATTGCTTTAAATAAACTGCTTACAAATAACACGTTCAACAGCCGACCTATGAAATAAACACAATACACAGTTAAAGATTCCTATAAAGAAAGTCCATTTATGTTAATAGTTAGTGCTATGTACGTATTCCTATAATAAATATATGACAAGCGAATATGTTGTTTGTGAAAATGGTTTCGTACGCTGAACGCTGACGAAGTAACATGGGTTATCGTGAAAATTTTTATGAGTATTTGTATCCTTTATAATATAACATAACTGTATTTAATCAATAAATATATGACTAATTAATTGTGACACTTTTTGGTATGTATTATTAATGTACATGGTTCAAAAAAGCACGGTGCAGCACATTGCTGCTTCATACAGAAACGGGATTGAGTACTTACATTGTGTGTACTTACTAAGGCATTCAATCCCGGGATCCCGGACGTTTTCTCAATCCCGGAAACCCGGGATTTTCAGTCCGGAATCCCGGGATTCAAAAAAAGGCTTTTTTTATGCATTGTTTATGATATTTTTGACGGTTTTCTACAAAAATACAGCCGTGCATTTACATCCAATCTAATTGGTAAATTAAAAAAACCCACTTTTGCAGATTTAGTGCTACACACACACAAAAATTGACAACATTTTTGTCAATAACGGTTAACAAACAATTTTTATCAATCTGAATAAAATTTTTTGAATTTAAACAATTTTTTTTTTTACAAAAAAGATATGTTTAAAACAACAATTCGTGTATCCGTTTTAGCTATAATACCAAAACTACTGAAAGTAACTTTTTCGTGTGTAACATGAAATGGAGCTGTCAGAATTTTATGATAATATTCAGATTCAGGTTGCAAAAAAAAATTATTTGTTCGATCAATGTAATTTAAAAAGAATTACTTTTAGTTCGACTTAATTATTTTAAATATTATTTGTTTTGTTTAATGCTATATTTAATAAAATTAAACTTAAAATATTGTTGCAACAATTTTTTCTTTAATTTTATATTAATTGTTGTATTTAATTGGAAAATTCCGAACAAATCCCGGGATTGTAATTTCAAATCCCAAAATCCCGGGATTTTCAAAAAAACTTCGAGATTGAATGCCTTAGTACTTACATTGTAGTTTTTGAATATCTTTTATTTCATACATTTTCTTTAACTAAAAGTAGTTTAAAGAAAGACTTGCACGTAATTCGTGATTTATAGACTTTTTTTTCTAAATTGTCCAGCGAATGCTGATTGCTAAAGCGGATATATTTTGAGAGTCATCATAAAAAAGTCCTTCATAGTCGTGAAGACGGTTTTTTAATAGTTTTTTGTCTTTGAATTTTGTATGAAAACAAAGAGACAACATCCGGTTTTTTTTACAGTTTCGTGTACATTTTGCATATTTGATGCATATGGGAAGATGCAGCTCGCAGCACATGCTAAGAAACCATTTGGAATAAAAAAAAAGATTTTCTAAAAATTCACCGGCTATGATTTATCACGCAGGGCCCTGTCCGCTTTGCTGACCCTAAAAAGTTATTTTTGTCTTTAAGGTCATAATAAATTAATGAAAACAATTGTCAAATATTTTTATTGGGATCCCAAGTGTAGCATTTTAAAATATTGAATTGTATGAAAAGTGCCACGCCCTGTCCAATTCCGACCATATGTAACATTGAACTTAGAATTGAAAGCATAAAACCCATTGTGTGGGAGCGCTATTACAGCATTTTCAAATATTGACCATTTGTTGCCCAGATTATGGCTGGGTCTTATAGTATGTTCATGGCAAATTTATAGCCCAATTATGGTTCACAACACAGCAGTTGTTTCTGTCTTCCACGTGTGAAATGCTATTATGGTAGACAGCAAAGTATATGAATGCAATCCACTGTTGTCATGCAACTCTGTTGTGTATTCTGTATACCTATTATGATCTACAACAGCTGTGTCTGATTGTCTGACTGATCTGTCAAAATTTGAAGTTAGCTACATTGGTGTTGTGTAGTTGCCGGCGAAAACAAGAAAATGGCTCCAACAAAGTAAATAAAAATATTTAACAAAATAAAAAGACGCGTTTTTCAATAATTATGTGATTATTCTTTGCAGGAAATTAGTTATATCCAACAAGGAGCAAATTCAGCTCCTGATCCGCAAAATGGAGCAGAATCCACCAACTGCATATAGTATATAAGTTATTTTTTTGTCATGAAGACTGATTTTTTTTAAATGTTGAATGTGATTAACTGGTACGAAGTGCCCCAAATAAAAACCAAAAAAAATCTTTTCTTATTTGAAGTAATTTTTTGGATTATTTTCTATAAATTACGTGCAATAGCGAGTGCGCTCAGGGATTCTGATAGCTGCCATCGGCGAAGAAATGTAGGGCAGTGGCCAGCTTCAGAATTGGTTTTTTCGGGTAATTCCAATGGATTGGAGCGGTCTCGAAGCTGTCTCCTAGTTCGTGCTACCGTTATATCATCTTCGTCCTCACTCGAATAAATTAAAAAAGAAATGTCCATTTTTGCTTTTCAAATTTTCCATATATTTATAAATAAAATATTTGTCAAATCTGTCTATCAGCTGATAGCTGTCAAAAAGTAATAAGTTCCACACGCGTTCCACAATCAAGTGGGACAACAAAGTATTGCTGTGTACCATAATAAAGCGCTTCTGCTTTGTATACTCGACTGTTGTGTCTACTTGATGGAAGACGCAGCACTTTATTGTTGTGAACCATAATAGGGCTATTAATTTTCTTGTGATCAAAAACGTCTGAGATATAGCAGTTTTTACTAACTTGTGGGCGGTAAAAGTGGGCGTGTCAAACCCTATCCTATGTCACGACTCACGACCCTTAGAACACATATATAAATTTTTTTAAGTCAAACTTAGTTTTTAAAATAGAGAAAATTACATATTGAAACACAATAGTGCCTTTGAAAAAACAAATGCAAATTAGAGCTATTCACAGTTATAAAGGAAATGTCATATTTCCTTTCCATTGAGCCTAAGAGTGCATTTTCATTTTATATAGTTGAGAAATTTTTCACTAAAACCTTAAAACAAAAAGTGGGTTGGTAATTCGCTATAAGTGCACATTACATTTTTTTCATATTTTTGGGTCCCCAATCGATTCCTATCTTTTGAACCATCTCGACGGTTACACCCTGTATACTTTTCCACACCGGACACGCGTCCTTATGGGCGTTACAAACGTTTTGGGAAAGTTTTGATGCAGAACTATCAAATGGACATTGGAGATTCAGAAAATGCATCCAAAGGAAAACACATTATGACTATGATGTATTTTTTAATAGCAGGGGAGGGTAGTGTGTGTGGGTATAAAAATTAAACTAACCCATCAAACATTTTGTTTTAGAAATTAGTGTTTTGTTGGAAACAAGTGTTACAAAACAATATTTTTTTATTATAAACTAAGCGAAACGGAACATTGACTATAAGCTTGCAATTTTGGTTTGTAAAACAATGTTTTGTAATGGTTGTTAATGAACAATAATTTTGTGAGTTCAAAACTGAGAATTCAGATGAAACCAAGAAAGGTTTAAAAAGATAAAAATGTTTCCATGTCTGTTGAAAAGCGATTAAAGCCACAAATCTTCACGATATTTTCCGCTTTCGCGGAAATCTTTAATCATTTGCATAGCATCCGCTTCCTGGACATTTAGCTCTACAATCAAGCATTTTAGAATTTGCGCTTCGATTGATTTAGAAATTTGAGCGCCATCTGCACAAATATATAAAACTGTCTGAGGCTGCATCAAAAATTCAACGAATTCGATGGAGTTTGAAACTAATTGTTCTTGCACATAATGGAATGGTGCATCTGGAGTGCGTGAGAGGCTTTCAAAATATCTGTTGAGGACGTTCATCTTTTTCAGCTGCGCCAAGCGATCTCTATGCCATATGCCGGCTTCAGTTGCAGCGCCAGCGAATAGCCATGTCTCACCTGGCACCAACTGCTCCGATGTAGTCAGTTGATACTTGTGCTCCAGGAATCCCAGAAATGGTGCAAGTCCGGTGCCGATGCCAATGAGTATTTGGTTCGAGTTCAATGCATCTTCCTTAGTATAACGAAAATTATTCGTGTCGCGAAAGTAAATTTGAACTTTTGGCGTTATTTCTTCCTCGCCAAACTTTGGCAGAGCTTTTGATAGATTTTCCAACATGCTGGTGGTAACTCCTGACTTTTTCGGCAAAATTGAAAAAATTATGCGAATTTCATTTGCATTCGAGAGCGGACTATTGGCAATAGAATATGGTCGCGGCAGCAGACGTGGCAAATGTTCAGCAAGTAATGCAAGTGTAGGCTCACAAGATGGACACATTCGCAGTACGTCTAGCAATCCTAAACCATTTTCCAAAATCAACTCATTATAGTAGGTAGACGCTTCTCTCGAGGACAGACAACTGAGAAATTCGCGATCTTCTGCCACCATACAACATTCCGCCAGTGATCGTAAGAACTGCTTCTTCAAAATAGCTCGCAAATTTAGGCAATACCTCAGCAATTCACAAGGCGTCGTCTTGCGTGGAATGTACGGAGGTACTTTTGCCAACTTTTTCGTGCAGGAGCTCGACACTTGCACTTGACATCCATTGTAAGCTTTGTCTTCCAGTTTCATGGCGCGCAGCAGTGTTTGTACATCCTCTTCATTATTTCGAGGCAGGACGCCAATAGTATCACCCGGTTGGTAATCAAAAAGTTTAGTCGTTTCCAAAGCCATTTCCAAAACTCGTTTGGTTTTGTCATTCAGCTGGCCGCTTACTAGAATGTTTGCTGCTTTGATAGGTAATGCAACGACTTCGGTCCTTGCAAACGGAAATGTCAAATGTTCACACTTTTGTTGTCCATGTGTTTTCTCTGAAACCTTTCATTGGAATTAGTAAACAACATTTATTTGAACATTAATTTAATAATTGCCTCATATTCGCCATTGTAAACCACTTCTAGTGTATGCTCAACCAATTTGCAAGGTATGTATTTGTCAAGAATATACTGCTTAATATCGAAATCTTGTCCTGGACCATGCTCCATGCCGTGACTGTTTTATAAAAGTACCAAAAATTCTGAAAAAATACTACATTTGTAAGCAGCAAACCTAAAAACAAAATAAAAAATGTATTTATAAATAAGCAATTATTAATTAAATTAGCGCTTTTAGATTATATATAATTGTTTTGATAATTTCTGAAAATATTGTGGTCTGCAGGGCTCTTAAAATTTGCAAGCAAGTAACCCAGAATGTACCAGATGCGAAATAATAACTCTATCTGAAAAGTACTAAGTAGCATGGTAGAAGAAAATAAGGTAGTGCCGCTCCTGACACTATCCGCCATCTTAACCATCTGACATAAATAAGGATTGTGCTACCAGATATATTTTAAAAAAATCTCAAGAAAAGGGCTGCCAGATGTGCCAATTAGTCCTAATTTTGCCAATTTAAACCCCGATTTTGTGACGAATTTATGCAATGGCGACATGAAACGATGTTGCATTTGTAAAATCTGACTCTTGAAAATTATTTTATGCTAGGAACTAGAGACCGACCGAAATTCGGTTTCGGTTTTTCGGCTTTTCGGCCAAAAAAAGCTGTTTCGGCCGTGTTTCGGATTCGGCCGAAAAATAAAATATCGCTTTCGGCCAAATTTCGTTTTCGGCCGAAATTCCTATATTTCCTCCGAAAATTTCGGTTTGATAGAAAAAGTAACAAATAAATAACAAAGGTTACACTGTACGACAAAACTGAACGTTTTGTGTGTTAAAAATACTTTATAGACAAATTCTTATGTATTTTGCCATGCTGGATACGAAAATAATAATAATTAAATTTTTACAGCACCAAAAATGCCACTTTTGTGGCGTTTGCAGAAAAATGGTGCGTGCTGGAAAAATTTAAAGTTTATTTTCGGATTTAGCGTATCAAAATACATAAGGATTAACCAAGTGGATAAAAGCGGTATGTAACACAAATTTAAGCATTGATCATAGTTTCGAAGAATCAGAAGCGACAAAGAAGACATGTCCTATCGGAGTAGATCTAATACTCTCGCAATGATTTATAAATTTCTACTCCTCTACTACGGTAGCAGATTTTTCTAATTCCCTCAAGATATTTCCTACAACTATGGTAAGAAATCTACTCCTCAAAATATTATGTGAGTTTCATACAATGCAAAAGTACTATTCTTTCTACAAATCTGCTTCCCCGACAGAAATTCCTACAACTCGTACAATTTCTAGTACTCTACGCATAAACCCATATCTACTCCCCTCTCTTGAAATCTACTACCCTGACAGTAATTTCTACTATTCTTGATTTCCACGCATTTGATAGTTTGCTTCTAAATTCATTTAATTCATGATCTGAACTTAAAATGATCGGCCCATATTCAAATTAAGCTCCAACTTAACTTTAGTAATCTACTAAGCTGACAGATAATACACTGAACTGGCAGCTACTAAGCTGGTTCTAAAGTTTAGCAGCTACTAAATTTGACTATGAATATGCGATCGCTTTCAGCCTACTGATAATCTTAATTATGTCCCACTTTATTACATTAAATCTCACAATTGTTTCTTTTATTTTTTCGGTTTCGGCTTCGGTTTCGGCCGAAATTAAAAAAATAAAAATTCGGCCATTTCGGTTTCGGCCGAAAAAAATAATAAAAAATTTCGGCCATTTCGGTTTCGGCCGAAATTAAAAAAGGCGATTTCGGTCGGTCTCTACTAGGAACACTAAAAAAAAACTTGGAAAGAGAAAAATGCCGAAAGGTTATGAAAAATATCTGGCAACTCCACCACGTTTCTTAGAAAATGTTTAACAATGTGGCAGCTTTTGGAACATTAAAGGAAACGTCAGAATCCTTATTTCTGTCATTTTGTATGAAGTGGATCAACCTTATTTTCTTCAGCCATGCTAAGTAGTACCCAAAATACAGGTATAGAATTGGATCAAGAAGGATATAACACAGATCACGACATGACGTTTACCGTTAGGATCGCCATTTTGTCGTGACGTCAACAGATACTTCTTGTCACTCGAACAGATGTTCTTTGTTTACGTTTTTCTGGCAGCCAGCGTTTCCATAAAGATCTGAATTGAAACATTTTCTGCTAAAGTGGATTATAGAAAAACACGAAATTTACTTGGGAATTAATTACCGAGTTGCAGAATAGTGTTGCAATCAGCTCAAACTGTTATCTTGTAACCTTAATATAAAATAATTTTGTAAATTAAAAAAACCGCTACAACCTTTTAAATTCTTGTCTTTATTTAGCAATTCAAATTCACAAGTCAAAAATTTTGATTTCTTTGACTAATTTTTACAATTTTGAATCGTATTTCTAACAAAGTCTAATAATAGAGTAGGAAATCCAATAGGCAAAACCAATTAAGCTAAATTTGTGCCAACGCTTACATTTTTCTGTCAATGTGACAAGATGAATCTGCTGACGTCATGCTAGTAGCACAGAGTATAGAGAGGGGACACTCTCTTTAAATTCCCTAAAATCCAATATTGGGGACCATTTTTTTTGATTTTTCGTTCTTTGCTTCACACACTATACGTGAGTTCACCACGAATTATTCCGATTTTTCGCAGGGATGATTCGATTTCGTATGAAAAGTAGTATATAATTGTACGAAATTACCGAAATCCGAATAAACCCATATCTACTCCCCTCTCTTGAAATCTACTACCCTGACAGTAATTTCAACTACTCTTGATTTCCACGCATTTGATAGTTTGCTTCTAAATTCATCTAATTCATGATCTGAACTTAAAATGATCGGCCCATATTCATAGTCAAATTAAGCTCCAACTTAACTTTAGTAATCTACTAAGTTGACAGATAATACACTGAACTGGCAGCTACTAAGCTGGTTCTAAAGTTTAGCAGCTACTAAATTTGACTATGAATATGCGATTTCGATTTCAGCCTACTGATAATCTTAATTATGTCCCACTTTATTTCATTAAATCTCTCAATTGTTTCTTTTATTTTTTCGGTTTCGGCTTCGGTTTCGGCCAAAATTAAAAAAATGAAAATTCGGCCATTTCGGTTTCGGCCGAAAAAAAAATAAAAAATTTCGGCCATTTCGGTTTCGGCCGAAATTAAAAAAAGCGATTTCGGTCGGTCTCTACCGAAAATATAACTATTTCATTTGTTTTAAAAAATTCCTTTAAGAAACAATATACAAATAAACAAAATATGTAATTTAAAAAATATTGCTAATTTTCTTTGAAATTCAACTATTGTTTACTGTTTTATATAAGAATTGTTTTAAACAAATGAAATAGTTATATTTTCGGTATACAAATATTTCGGTACAATTGTATGTAATTTCGTACAATTATATACTACTTTTGATACGATTTCAAAGAAAATTAACAATTTTTTATGAATATATTTTTTGGGGAAAAAAGACGACTATTTTCCATTCATTTTTGTTTTGTGTTTATAACTGAAACACACATTGCGAACCCTATCCGCATAATGAACTCAAGCAAAACTTTTTGGAAATACATTTTTATTGAAAAATTATTAAAATAAAACAATATGAAATGTTAATGGTTCCAAAGAAATAGGGTTCAATTTGTAGGGAAACAAGAAAAATGCTTTATCCTGTAAAATTTACTTTTTGGAGGAAAACCGAAATGAAAAGAACTTATGTATTTTATTCTGTGGAATGTTAATTGCAATTGTAGTAAAAACATTTCACAATAAATTTTGACATTTTATGTTAAGGCAGCATCGATCTATAGTTTTTATAAAACATCTGCATTTTCTTAAAGTTGAAATTGTATGTACTTGAAGTAGATGTCTTGGTTTGTTTTTTATTATTTTTTGAGCTAAAAATATTCTTTCTACGTGGAATTGTGCTAATTTCTTGGGAAATTTATATATTTGTTGCCAAAATTCATAAATGGTCAAATTGTTACAATGAATATGGACCATTATGTCTAGTTAAGTATTTTATTAAATTTTGAAATTTTCTAAATTGTACCGAAAATGTCTCAATAGTAGGAAAGTAAAAAAGTACTACTATACTGAAAAAAACATCCCTGCTACGAAGAAGTATGACAGAATGAATAAAAAAAGTGTAAAAAATGTGGTGAAAAAGTAAAAAATGTAAACAATTTCTATAAATTGCAAAAAATAATTGTTTGAAAACGTTTATTTCTACGGATTAAAAGATAATAAATAAAAGTTAATGTAATATTCGATATAATATCCGTTCAATTATCCAAATACGATAAAAGTGAATGAAATCCAACTGAACCACATTGGGAAAGTCAATCTAATCCGGCAAAGTATGAACTTTGCGGGCTGCGATTACTCGGGCTTGACTGTTCCTCCTTTAAATCAGTTGCAATTTGCCGAACTTTGTTCGGTGTGTCTGAAGGATAACACCAGGCTCGTGCAAGTGAATCTAAGGATTTGCTGTCCACTGTGACTTATGCCGAAGGTTGGTTGGAGAGGTATTTTGAATTGATAATTCAGTTGCCTTTATCTTCTAAGCAAAACTGCAGTCCTTTGAATAAGAAAATTAAAAAAGTATTGAGTACTCATTTATTAAACCATAACGATATTCATATGTCGTCATATAAAGAGTCATAAACTATGATTTGCAATAAATTATTATTAAGCATTGAATTTTTCATACAAAATTTAATGACAAATCAAAATTTTTGACCAAATATTGCTTATGGCTCTACATATGATTACTTGTGAATACCCTTAATAATCTAACCCAAATTAAAGGTCCTCTCGAAAGCGACTATCTCAAAGTTCAAATC
The DNA here is from genome assembly GCA_951394025.1 of Heteromyza rotundicornis. Classification (NCBI taxonomy): domain Eukaryota; kingdom Metazoa; phylum Arthropoda; class Insecta; order Diptera; family Heleomyzidae; genus Heteromyza; species Heteromyza rotundicornis. The sequence goes on from OX596012.1 coordinate 44,600,748, forward strand.
AAACAATGACCCAACACATTCTTAAGTTTGGCTTAATACTGTAATGCAGTATTAACCTAATGACTAGACCATGTTCTACATTTTGAATTTTTAAAATATGTCAACATAAACTAATTTTTTTTTTTCTTAGTTTCAAGGATTTTTTATATCAATTGGCAAAGAAAACAGAATTGAATATTAACCGAGACCGCCCTCAAATAACTTCACTAATAGGCACTAGTTTCAGCGAAACAAAATTAGAGCCCCGGCGTTGGAGGATCTCCACCTGAGAGGGCTAAGATGAAGAAGCTCTTGCCGAGATCTACAAGGTCCCCTCTTGATCCGCTTCCAGCTACATGGCTAGGATCAACGAGGAAGTGTGCTCGGACTGTGGCGCACCCTGCCCAACCAACCAATGAAAATAATTTTACTTTCGACAAACCTTACGGACGAGGAGGAACACGGACTGTAATCAGACGGAATTGTTGCTACAAAAACAGCACTAAGAAAACCGACTCACACAGCAGACAGTCTCAGGACTCAGACTCTTCGAAAAACCCTTTATTCCTTCATATAAACCCTTTATAAAAGTATATAAAAGATTCACTAACCGTTCGGCATCTTTCACAGCATTGGGGAAGGAATAAAGTCGAACTGCTCCTGGACATTTCAGGACGCATTCTCTCATAATGAATTTTTTTATGTCTGCATATATATTACAAAATGCAAAATGCCATTAGTAAAGTTAAATTTATTTACACTAATATTTTCACTCACTGCGGCAAGGGTGGTGTACAAATTTCTATTCAGCAAATTGAAAAAACACTAATGAAGATCACTGCATAAAAATATAAAATATTGGTATATTTTAAAATTGTTTTTTTTATTTTTTTGGTGGGGAGTTATGCATACAGCTGAGCTCTGGTGTTGAGTTTCTGCCAACAGCTGAGCTCTGGTGGTGAAAAAAATTGGGGATTTTCACGCACACCAATAAAGAAATTTCACTTTTTCACGCACACCAGTAAACAAATTTGCTGTCACTTCACGCATATTCCATCTCGCTCAAGCAGAGTGTATGCCAGGAACTATGCTCGATATTTCCCACAAAAAAAAAATAAAATCCCTTTATTCCGTCGACGGACAAAAAAAATACCCGCGAAAATTCCCACACACAATTCCGCCACAAAATAACAAAGATTTCATTAACAAAAATTTGTTTTAAAATATATAAATTGGGAATTTGGCATTAATGGAGTCATAAACAATTTTGTGAACATGTCTCGGATTTTAAAATACAGGTATTTTAATTTTTTAAAGATGAAAAGTGGCTTCAATTTTGTAGCATTTCATGAATGAATTTTTGTATGAGAAAACGTTTAGACGACTGTCAATAATGCCGGAGATCGACGAGTCGGTTATAGTGCACTCCAAACTCAAAAAGGTGTGCAAAAAAAAGAGAACAACAATTTTTTTGTTTACATTTTGCTCTTGTTTTTGTGCATGAATATTCCTCTATGATTTTCTCAACAATTCATGCACGAAAACTCCACCATCTTTCGCTTTTGTGTTCGTGCATGAAAATTGGGACATTTGTGTGAAATTTTCGTAAATGAATTGTATAGGGATTAAGGAGAATCAGAATTAGTTTCAGGGTTTAATGTAAAATATAGAAGAGGAGGTTTTGCATTAATTTTTTTAGTTGAGTATGCAAGAATTTTTTTATAAGAATATTATTTTGTTACTGGGTAATCATAATAGCTAACTCGTTTTTTTTCTTTTTGATACTTAGATCCCATAGACTTACAACTAGATCCCGACCGATTAATCGGCTTCGGCCGCAATAGGCCGAAAATAGAGATTCGACTTCGGTCGAAGTTTTTATTTCTGCGATACTAAAAACCGATGTAAACTTTAATTCGTACATGAAATCGGAAAACCACTACACAACATGGAATTAAAAAGAAATTTTTATTGTGTTCCACGTGTAGAATATTGGAATAATTGGACAAGGGCGTGGCACCGCTCATCCGATTTTCTAGCCCACATCACGGCTAAACGGCCTTACTGATTTTCTTGAAGCTTTTATGTAAAACCGCCCATGCAACCAAAAATATGATTAAAACGTAACTTAGTAACCATCGAATATTGAGTGAATCATGCTTCAAATTGCGTGACATGTGATTGCAGCAGCTAAATAATTCGGAACCTTACGTTCCTGTTTGAATTGGGTCTGGTTGTCGTAGTTTTTCCATGGAAGCCGATAAATAAAATCAGAAGTTGTTTCAGTATACAGTGTATACTATACACGTTATAAAAAATATTGTTTATTTCGTATATGGCTCGTTCGATTGGCGATCTTGCCTCTTCGATGGTTTTTCTAATACAATATAATTATTTGTTTGGCGCTTTCGGTCGCTGCCTATTCAGTTGGAAGAGAGTCAAACTTAAATATATCCAAATCATAGTGGGCTCTTGGCTTAAACAGCTGCCACAAAGTACGTCCTCGGAAATTTTCTGGGTAAAAAGGTTGGGTGGGATTACCGGATTTTAAATATAGCGTTGGAAGCTTACTACTTCGCCCAGATATCTACATTCAAAGCTGGGCATTAACTAGTTAATTCGTTAATAGTTAATTAACGAAGTTCAATTTTTGGTTAACTTTCAACGTTTTAGTTAATTTCGAAAACCATTAACTTTTTCATTTATTTAATTTAAATTTCTTCAATTAATTAGTTAACTTTGGAACGAAAAAAAATTTTTTATTATTGAATGTGAAAAAAGTAAAAATTAAGAATTCATACTATTTTTTTATAATCTACCTAGCCACACTGTTGAAAAATTGTAAGCACAGAACTCTTTCGTGTTGTTGACAAAAATTTAAAGTTCCAAGTCGAGTATCGGCTTGGTGGGCGGCGAAATATTGAGTCGATTATGTCGGCTCAACCGATATTGACATCGATTTGTTCGCACGCCGATTGAAGCCGATTATGGTCGGCGCGAAACTGTTTAGCCGCCGCCGACATTTTCCAATCAACTTGGAACTCTGGGTGCGTAGTGACAATCAAAAAAAAGCGCGTCGGCAAATTCGTTTTATAAAATTTTTACAAAGTTTTAATTTTTTAAGTTAAATTTGCATATAGAGGGCTGAAATCGATCGAAAAAAGGTCTGTGAGTGCAGGCATTCAATTGTATACAGTTAAAATGTTTTTTTTGCGTTTTTTGGAAAAAAAAATTTTTTGTATAGAGAATTTAACTATTTAACGAAGTTAACTTTTCAACGCAATTAACTTTTTAATTTAACGAAGTTAAATTTTTGATTAACTGTTTCCGGATAACGAATGCTTTGTCTACATTAAAAGGAATCCTGGTGAACTGAATGAAATTTCATTCAAATATAGACAAGGCTCACGGAACAATTCTGAATCGGAGAAATATAGCCCAAAATGCTGTGACAACATATATGGAAAGTAGTTCTGTTTAGTGTCCGACCGATTATTCGTCTTCGGCCACATTCGACCGAATTAAGCCAATATTAAGGCCGAAGCCGAATGTACGGTCAAATGTCAAAAATATGTAAAAGGAAAAAATTTTTTATTTTTTTACCAGAATTTGGCAAGAAAAATCTAGGTCAGCATTCAGCAGCCATGGAATTTTTCGAAAATCCTTTTAATTTTACAAAATGCTTTCGTTTAGACTCAAATTTAAAAAACATGACGAAATAGAGTATATCTGTAGACATCATTTTGTTCAGCATCAAAAAATCTTAAAGGATCAAGTTTGACAATTTGGCACATATTTTGACTCTTTTGATGGTATGCAGATGAGAAAAAATTACGCTCTCATAAGGAAACCTATGTAAAAAAAAAGAAAAAAAAAAAACAAACAATATTTCCATTCCGGCTAACAAATGCAGAGAAAGCGAAAAAAGAGTTGCTTTTTTGACTATACCCAGAAAACGAAATCTGTTGTGGCAGCAGATTTCGGTTGGCTAGTTTTCGGCCAACCGAATACTAGCAGCTGTCACTATCTGTTTTCACAACATCTACTGTATGATGAAGCAACTTTTTTATTTTTTTTATTTTTTATTAACGACGAGTCCTATTGGTCTCACTTATCCGCCCAGCCGACCGAGGGGCACATCCGCATGACGCACGGATTTTGTGACCGAACAGCCGTAATCCGGATTACGCTGTGCAACAAATCGCGGGTAAACATATCTTGAAATTCGTTTCAGCTACAGATTAAAATCATCAGCTGATAAAACGCATATTAATAAAACACGAATTGGGTTATGAATGCAAGAGATAATTCTTCCAAACATAACTCAATGAAGGAATAAACAAGATTAACGTGATAATAAACAATAGAATTAAAAGAAAATATTATGAATTATCAGAATTCATGCGACGAATATGAATTTGTTCAAATATAATTTTTCTCTACTTTACGATATTAGACTTAACAAAAAAATACAAAGACACAACAATCAAAACAGTCAATTACGTAAGTATTTTATTTTTTTATACGAAATATAAAAAATCAAATACTAATAGAACAGTTAAGTAAACAGTAACGGAACGAATGTGAACTCAGAGTTATCACCACCGCCAAAGCATTCAACCAACAACAAACCCTCCAGGCCGGATGCGCGTGCACTGCAAAGGTGCATACGCTGCATGGGTTTCAAATAACATCGTGGGACCATTGCCGCTCGCATCGTGGGATATGCTGACCGCTGCATTTATCAAACTTTATGACTATTACAATTGTTAGATTATAAGTACCCTCAATTGGGGAATATTGTTTAGTTCTAATTTAGACACCGAAGAATAAACGTAAGACAGAAACCGAAATAAACGTCTTTCACTGGGCCAAGTGTTCGGCCCGAATATATATTTTTGGGCCGAACAGGCAGGAAAGACTTAACTGGCGCCCGAGGCAGGGCCCGGTTCTGTTAGTGGAGATAATCTGTGCCTGAGTAGGTTGCCCACAATGTGGACAACTAAATAGGACAACACAGACCTTCCATGACCGGCTCCAGGCTGGAGTTCAAGAGCTGCGATTCACCACCCGCAAGGGGGGACCCTCCAGTTTCTTGGTTTCAGTGCAAAAAATTTTTTTTTTGTTCGTGCTGCTCAGGCCGCCGTGTGCCTGACCTAATCGAATTTGTCACTGGACGCAAAGAAAGGCGTAACCATGGGAACATTCCTGCCCCAGTGACACCCTTGCAGCTGTAACCTAAGGGGCATTAGCAGGCTTCCCGACTGTGTGAAGGAGCTACAGGTTTTTGACGGAAACCCGACGCAGTATGTATCTTGGATACATAGCGTTGAGACTACGCTTAGGGATTTCGAAATAGTGAAAGAGAAGCCTTTGTATCTCGCAATTCTCCAACATATCCGTTAGTGTCATACAATGTCTTTGATGACAATTGGGATAATATCAAGAGAATTTTATCCCTCCACTACGCTGACAAAAGAGACATTCAAACGTTGGAGCACCAACTTAACCAGTTGGCTCAGAGGGGGTCAAGGCTAGATGAGTTCTATGCCAAAGTGAACCATAAATTTTCGCTAATCATAAACAAAATCAAAACGGAAACCCACTCAGTGGAAACCGTTAATGCACTAGTGGAAACATACCGAAATAGAGCACTGGACGTTTTCATTCGCGGCCTTAATGGCGACCTGTCTAAAATGCTAGTTATTCAAAAGCCGAAAACATTACCAGAAGCATATTCCGCATGCTTAGAAATACAGAATCTCAGCATAAGAAGTGGGCCCATTCACATAAATGCTCCCAATAGCATAACGGTCCCAATGAACCAAATGGGACCAAGACTACCACCTCCACCTTTCCATAATAACTATGCACCGACGAACAACTTCTTTTCAAACCCCAATGGCTACAATGCCAATATCAGGCCATTGCAGCACAATTTACCTCCGAGGCCAGTCGTTACTAATCCCCCAGATCAAGCGGCGGGCTACAGGTCTGCACGCTTTCGCAATCCTGTGAATCACCAGCAGGGTGGTAACGACCGCAAACGCAGCTATTCCATGGGCCATTTCCAGCGCAAACAGCAACGGTTATTCAATTTGCAATCCTCCTTGGGTGCCCACAATTTGCAGGATCCTTCGGAGGAGTTTCACCAAACCCCCTGGGACGACTCGGAGGAAGGGTATAACAAAGTAGTCGAGGATAACTTGGATGAGGTAAATTTTTCGATGAACGCCTTTCCAGCGTTCCATATATAGAACGAGGATTACAAGCAGGAAAAAAATTGAAATTTCTTATTGACAATGGGGCTAATAAGAACTTTCTTAATTCGACTTACACACGCTGCAGTATAAAACTTCCAACACCTTTCTCAGTAAATTCAGCTGCAGGAAGTATGCAGATTACAAGGAAGTTTGTGGGTAAATTTTTCCAAATGTACGGCAATGACACGGACGTAACGTTTTATATCCTACCAGGACTAGTCTCTTTCGATGGAATTATAGGCGACGACACTTTGAAAAAAGTTGAAGCTATAATTGACAGGAAAAATCATATACTAAAAATTAGCCCCGAAATTCAAATTCCACTCAAGGGCAAATTATCATCGGAGTTTGACGCTATAAACAAAGAAGGATTATCGGAAAGTGCAAAGATTAAAATCAATAAACTCACGTTAAAATACAAATCATTATTCGGTCCCATAAATGGGAACGAGTTAGCAAAAACATCAGTCAGGGCAGAAATACGTACAACCACAAACGATCCCATTTTTTAGTGTACCTATACCCCGCTTGCATGAGAACTGAAGTAGATAAGAAAAGATTACGCCAACATTGCTAAGCCTTTGACAAATATCACTAGAGGCGACAATGCTCAAATTAAAGCAAATCAATCCAGGCGAGTGCCGGTTCAATTGGACGAGGATGCCTTAAAAGCATTTAAGGACCTAAAACCATTGCTTACTTCGTCCGAAGTTCTAGCTTTCCCTGATTTTGAAAAGCCGTTGCGATTGGTGCAGTTTTGTCCCAAAGCGAAATAGGCAAAGACAAGCCCATCGCATAAGTTTCACGATCTCTTAACGAAATCGAATAAAACTATGCGACAAATGAGAAAGAGATGCTTGCCATCATTTGGTCCCTTGATAGCCTTCGAAATTATCTGTACGGTTGTAAAAAGGTACGTATTTTTACGGACCATCAACCGTTAACCTTTTCTTTAGGTAATACTAATTTTAACGCAAAATTAAAAAGATGGAAGGCGAAAATAGAAGAATACAATCACGAGTTGATTTTCAAACCAGGTAAATCAAACTTTGTGGCCGACGCTCTTTCCAGATTATAAACTGGCTTGCACCATTTGACCAACTCAAATGATTCTGTCACTGATACAGCAAGCGAGGGTAAAAGTTCAGAAACAGATATAGCTAGCGAAGGTAAAGGTTCAGAAACAGATATAGCCAGCGAAGGTAAATGTTCAGAAACAGATATAGCCAGCGAAGGTAAAGGTTCAGAAACAGACGAGGCAAGTGAGGGTTTGGGGCAGGAAGAAGAAGGCGCATCGGACGGCGCTACTGTTCACAGCGCAGAACAGGATGCGACCGACCTCATTCCACATGTAGAAGCGCCAATAAACGTATTCCGCAATCAAATCATAATTCGCGTGGGCAACGAGCTTGACGCACATGAGGCACCGCATATCGGGTACTCACGCCACTATGTCTCAATAACTGCTTTAAACAAGGAAGCGCTAGGCAAAATACTGCGTGAAAAACTCAATCCAAATGTGATAAATGGTATAAAAATTCCCGAGGAATACCTTGCCTTATTACAAGAATTGCAGTTATTTTCCCAGTATGTATAGCCAAATTAAAAAATACGTGGCTACTTGCGAAATTTGTAACTCTAGTAAATATGACAGACATCCAATTCGACCTGAATTCCAGCCCACTCCTCTCCCGAAGTATCCTTGCGAGATTCTACACATGGACATCATGGAAATTCAAAATGAAAAATTTATCTCATGTCTAGATAAATTTTCGAAATTTGCAAAATTTTTTCATATAAATGACAAATCAGTTCTACATGTGAGGGAGAAGCTATTAAAAATCTTACACTACTTTACTGTACCGAAAATTCTGGTCACCGATAAAGAAAGAAGTTTTGTAAGCCCAATAATTCTAAATTTTATCAAAACGTTAGGGATCGAACTTTATTTAACCCCGACTCACCGTAGCGAAGTTAACGGACAAGTCGAGAGACTCTATTCCACGGTTCTGGAAATTTATATATGCCTAAGAAAGGAGTATTCAAACCTTAATACTAAGGAACTGGTGCACATCTCTGCGGATAGGTATAATAACACGGTGCACTCGGTGACAAAAAAGAAACCAAGCGAAATTTTTTTTAATAGGTCCGAAAGAATAAATTATCAAAATTTAATGGATTTTTGGGAAAAAATTGATACGGATTTGAGGGGCCTTATTCAAAAAATATTTGAGCCTCCAAAATACAAGGAGAAACCGTTACTGCTCTGCACCAAGGCCTACAAAAAAGGGGAAATAATTTTTGTCGCAAACAAGGGAATAAAGGGTAAAAACAAACCATTATATCAAAAAGAGGTAGTAGAAAGAGACAACAGGGTCACAATCACAACGGTCAGTGGTCGTAGAATTCACAAAATTAACATTAAGAATTTAAGCTCTCAAAAGGCACAAAACTAAAAAATTAATTAACTAACATTTAACTATAAAAAAAAGGAAAAAATTGCTCACACACACTTGCCACAATTTATTAACTCTTAAGGAAACATGTGATTACACATGATTAGATCGTAAGAAAAAAAACGGAAGTGTACCGTGTATTTAATTTAAGTAAAAGTTAGGACCAAGAGCCAACTTCATTCCACTTATCATCACGAAATTTAACTTTTTATTAATTAAAAACTTAGGCTTCAATGGCCAAATTTATTAAATACCTATAAAAAAAAAAAACACAAAAAGATAACAAACAAATTTTTGGCGGACAGCCAATTCATTTTGGAAATTAAGTGCAATAAGGCTCATAGTATAAGGAATTTGCTAATATGTATTTACAGAATATTCTCTCTGATAATGGTACGAGCATTCAACCTATTCAAATATCGAGCTCCAATGGTTACGGTTCAGGATGGCTACGGATGGATTAACAACGGCAACTTTAAATTAATCCACATGGTAAACTTAGACCAATATGATGAAGCAATCTCGCAGGTGGTAGCAATATGTGATGCCAATCCGGAAGACAAGCACGGCGATACGATCTTCGATTTTTACGTTACACAAGTAAGAGACCGTCTCAATGAATTGCGACCTACCAAAGTACGCCAGAGTCGTTCAATCGATTGGATAGGTTCAGCTTGGAAGTGGATCGCGGGTAATCCAGATTCAGCAGACTGGAATAATATACTCCAGGGTCAGCAGACCATTATCGACAATAACAATGACCAATATAAAATCAACCAACAAATCTTTGGCCTGGCTCATGACGTGGTTCAAAAAATGAATTTAGCTATCAATCAATCTAATTCTATTCTTACAAATGCAGATATAGACATAGCTCGTCGTGACTTTCTTGACAGACTTATACTGCTGAAGAATGAAGTAGCTGAAATCATCCGCGCATGTCAAATGGCGAAAAAAGGTATCGTTAATAGCAACCTACTCGACAAGGAAGAAACAAATCGCATAATCACCGAGATTGAAACGCTGCCCTATCAAAACGTCATCGAAGCTATTGAATACGCACAGCCTTCAATATATACTAACGGCTCATTCCTACTCTATATACTATCAATGCCAAAGGTAAAGAAGGAGGAGTACCACTTGGTATTCACCAGAGCATCAATCCAATACGGACTCCAAGTAGACTTGCCATATAAGAAGATGCTGCTAAATCAGAAGGAGACTTTTGGACTTATTGGAAGCTGCCTAAAAATTTCAAACCTAACTATATGTGAGACAGATGCCGTCGAACAACTTTCGGAAGAAGACTGCGTACCAAGACTACTCAAACTCGGCAACGCTAACTGCCACCACCTGTCGAAATCCTATGAAATCATCGAACCCTTAACAAGCGACACAATTTTCATTACAAACTTCTATGGTTTCATCACAAAGGGAAATAGCTCAACCCACCTGAACGGAACCTACATCCTGCAACTGGATAACGAGATGGTAAAGTTGGGCAACCGCACTTTTTTCAGCCAAGCGACCACTACTTTTCATGCGCTCCTTGCCGTCGTGTCAAATGTAACCAGCAAAGGGCTACGGGTCAACATAGACAGCATTCACGAACTGAGTTTAAAAAACATAAGGTACATTAATGCGTTAAAACTCAAAACAATCTGCTTCCTAATAATGGGCGCTATACTGACCACCTATTGGATTTGGCGAATGCTAACCAAGAAAACCGACATCCTATCCATAAGAACCATCATCTCGAACGAGGAGAGTAAAATACAAGCTAAAGGGGGAGGAGTTATCACCACCGCCAAAACATTCAACCAACAACAAACCCTCCAGGCCGGATGCGCGTGCACTACAAAGGTGCATACGCTGCATGGGTTTGAAATAACATCGTCGGACCATTGCCCCCCGCATCGTGGGATATGGTGACCGCTGCATTTATCAAACTTGATGACTATTACAATTGTTAGATTATAAGTACCCCCAATTGGGGAATATTGTTTAGTTCTAATTTAGACACCGCGTCTTCCATCAAGTAGACACAACAGTCGAGTATACAAAGCAGAAGAGCTTTATTATGGTACACAGCAATACTTTGTTGTCCCACTTGATTGTGGAACGCGTGTGGAACTTATTACTTTTTGACAGCTATCAGCTGATAGACAGATTTGACAAATATTTTATTTATAAATATATGGAAAATTTGAAAAGCAAAAATGGACATTTCTTTTTAATTTTTTCGAGTGGGGACGAAAAACGTAAGTTTTCATGAATATTGAAATGCAATTGAAGAATGCAGATATTTTTAGTTAATTCACGTTTCCATTTATAGGTTTATTCAATATTTTCGGCTTAACAAAGACGCCTTTCAGTATCTTTTAGATGCGGTTGGAGATCGGTTCATAAATTTTTTATGCTGGCATAAATAACGTAATGCTAAACTTACGAGTTGCCAATCCTGCCTTATCCGAGTAGGAGGCCCAAGACTATTCAGCTCGGCACTCAGCTCTTCCCAAAACGAGTCATGCGCCTGTTTTGTTTCTCCGAACTGGCGGTGGCCTCGTGCAGTTGGTGGATTCTTCTCCATTTTGTGGATCAGGAGCTGTATTTGTTCCTTGTTGGATATAACTAATTTCCTGCAAAGAATAATCACATAATTATTGAAAAACGCGTCTTTTTATTTTGTTAAATATTTTTATTTACTTTGTTGCAGCCATTTTCTTGTTTTCGCCGGCAACTACACAACACCAATGTAGCTAACTTCAAATTTTGACAGATCAGTCAGACACAGCTGTTGTAGATCATAATAGGTATACAGAATACACAACAGAGTTGCATGACAACAGTGGATTGCATTCATATGCTTTGCTGTCTACCATAATAGCATTTCACACGTGGAAGACAAAAACAACTGCTGTGTTGTGAACCATAATTGGGCTATATATATATTATAAAACTGAGTGTTTGTCTGTCTGTCTGTCTGTTTGTCCAAGCATCACGGCTAAACTCTGTACCGATTCTCTTGAAACTTTCAGGATAAATTCTATAGGTATCTACATGTAACATAGGCTATATGCGGTTGGGATTGGACAAAGGGGCGTGGCACCTCCCATACAACACAAAATATGTCTACAAGGTAATTTAGTAACTATTGAATTGAATTCGAATTGAATATTGAATAAAAAAGACGAAATTTAGCACGAAGTTGCATAATAACTTTTCCAAGCTTTATGCCAAATATGAGCATAATTGGACAAGGGGCGTGGCACCGCCCACACAACACGTAACTTAAATAACAGTTAATTAAGCAACTATTGGATATATTTTAATGAAATTTGGAATGGAGCTGCATATTATGTTTTCTCTGCTATGTGTCGAATATGGGAATAAACGGACAAAGGGGCGTGGCACCTCCCACACAACACATAACTTAAATTCCAGCTAATTAAGCAACTAATGGATATATTTTAGTGAAATTTGGAATGGAGTTGTACTGCTATGTGTCGAATATGGGAATATTTGGACAAGGGGCGTGGCACCGCCCATACAATTTTCTACCCCATATCACGGCTTTACTGATTTTATTGAAATTTTAAGGTAAAATTGTGTTAGTAATGGAATTTGCAATAGGACATAAGAGGTAACAAAAAAATATTATTAAAATGTAACTTAGTAACTATCGAATATTAAGTGGTTCATGCCACCAACTGCGCCCTTGCACATATTTTGGGTGAATCATACCGGGTGGGATTACAACTGGAACCAAGTGCTTCCTTGGACATTTTTTGGGTGAACCATACCGGGTGGGATTACAACTGCCACCAAGTGCGTCCTTGGACTTTTTTTGGCTGAATCATACCGGGTGGGATTACAACTGCTACCAATTGCGTCCTTGGACTTTTTTTTGGCTGAATCATACCGGGTAGGATTACAGCTGCCACCAAGTGCGTCCTTGGACATTTTTTGGGTGGCTCATGCCGGGTGGGATTACAACCTGGCACCAAGTGCGTCCTTGGACATTTTTTGGGTGGCTCATGCCGGGTGGGATTACAACCTGGCACCAAGTGCTTCCTTGGACATTTTTTGGGTGAATCATACCGGGTGGGATTACAACTGGAACCAAGTTGGTAAATTAAAGTCTCCAAAATCAACAATGAAATCGGTAGGTTTAACATTTGAGTAAACCAATGATATAAGCGACACATGTCTTAGATAAACGGTAATATTGGAATTCGGTGGGATATACGAGCAAGTAACGAAAATATCGATAGTAAAAACTCAAATTCGTACACAAATAAATTCCAAGTCAGAGACATCTGAAATAGGAAATTCAATCCCGGAGGGTTTTGGCAATCCCGGGATTTCGGGTAGGATTACAGCTGCCACCAAGTGCGTCCTTCGACATTTTTTGGGTGGCTCATGCCGGGTGGGATTACAACCTGGCACCAAGTGCGTCCTTGGACATTTTTTGGGTGGCTCATGCCGGGTGGGATTACAACCTGGCACCAAGTGCTTCCTTGGACATTTTTTGGGTGAATCATACCGGGTGGGATTACAACTGGAACCAAGTGCTTCCTTGGACATTTTTTGGGTGGCTCATGCCGGGTTGGATTACAACTGCCACCAAGAACGTCCTTGGACATTTTTTGGGGGGATCATGCCGGGTGGGATTACAACTGGCACCAAGTTTCACGGGGGGAATAAACCATCAACTACAGCGCCATTGAAGTTGTCGCAAATTCCTATATATATTTATTTTAAAATTGTATACAACCCGTGCATCGCCGGGTTTGTAACAGCTAGTATACAATAGAAAAACAAAATTCTGCTGAAATATAAATACAAAATACAACAAAAATACAACACTTAGAAAATCGACATGGCCGATCTTCGCGGAGTTTGGCATCCCTGTCATTTCGTTAGACCCTAAGGGGTCCAAAAACTCAAAAAGCAACAAAGGCCTTTATTGTGATCAAGTGCATTTAAAATAAAAGTTTTCAGAATACAGACTATTGAAATCGCTACAAATACAACGAAAACGTTCATTCTGCGCGTAATTAGAGCGGCACATACTTAATATCAAAGGAATGAACGACGGGTTGGAATATTAAAATCAATTTCTTGAAGCAAAAATGTAGAATTCAGAGAGCCATTTATCAATTTAATCAAAAATTTTACATTAAGCATCGTTCTTCTATTTTTTAGAGTAGGGATGTCCAAGAGTTTTAAACGATTTTCGTATGAAGGCAGGTTCTGATTCGGATTCCAGCGAAGGTTTCTTAAAGCAAATAATAAAAATTGTTTTTGAACCGATTCAATTCTATCAGAGTGGCAGTTGTATTGTGGATTCCACAAGACTGATGCATATTCCAAAATTGGTCTTACAAGTGATATGTAAAGACTTTTGGTAACGAATATGTCATTAAATTCTTTTGACCATCTTTTAATGAAACCTAGAACACCCCTCGCCTTATTCACACATAAATCAATACGTAGATGAAAGCGAAGTTTTGGATCCATAGTAACACCCAGGTCCACAAAAGTAAAAACCTTTTCTAGATTACAATTATTTATATGATACAGCGATAAAAAAGAGTAAACAGAACAGGACCTAAGTGACTTCCTTGAGGAACTTCAGAGGTGACATCTATTGTTTTTGATGTTGATGATTCGAATAACACCTGTTGCTTCCGATTTGTCAGATACAATTCTACCCATTTTAAAAGAAGATCTAGAAATCCATATCTTTTAAGCTTTTCAATTAACAGAACATGATTAACTTTATCAAAAGCTTGTACTAAATCAGTATATATGACATCTGTTTGAAGATTCTTTGTAAATCCCTTTATTGTTAATGTAGAAAATTCCAATAAATTTGTAGATGTTGAAAACCATGTTGTGAAGGAGATATTAATGTTGTAACCGAGTGAAACAATTGCTTTGTGACACCTTGTTCATGTCCCAACTAGTTCAAGATAAGAGTTGGTTCATTTTAACAAAATTTGTATTCTAGAAGCAAAAAATTGACTTCAGTGGTGTAGAAACTGGTTCGAAGTTGTTTTGAACAAATTCGAAAGATAATTCAAGTGTTGGGTGATGGTTATCTTCTGGACATGCAAAAGCAGCACAGCGTTGCACTGAAAACTTAGAAGAGTCGTCAACATAAATTAAATCCAAAATTCCACTATTCTTATTTTCAATCCCGTTTACTTGTTATAAACACATATCTGAAAATGAATCCAGAAAGTCATTTAAACAGTCACGAGAAGAATACGGAAGAAACTGGTTTAAATCGCTACAAAAATTCCAAGATATATTCGGTAAATTAAAGTCTCCAAAATCAACAATGAAATCGGTAGGTTTAACATTTGAGTAAACCAATGATATAAGCGACACATGTCTTAGATAAACGGTAATATCGGAATTCGGTGGGATATACGAGCTAGTAACGAAAATATCGATACTAGAAACTCAAATTCGTACACAAATAAATTCCAAGTCAGAGACATCTGAAATAGGAAATTCAATCCCGGAGGGTTTTGGCAGTCCCGGGATTTCGGAATTTTTTTTAATTAAAAAGGCTTTGTCATGCAACTGCAAGCAAAAATAACCTACAACTTGTATTATGCAACATTGTCATTGAATTTACCAAAAAAAATTACAACGTTATTTTAGCATCACGTCATAATGTAATTTGATAAAGATGAGCAGTTAAAACGCAATTGAAGAATATGGGCGCATATTCATAGTCAAATTTAGTAGCTGCTAAACTTTAGAACCAGCTTAGTAGCTGCCAGTTCAGTGTATTATCTGTGAACTTAGTAGATTACTAAAGTTAAGTTGGAGCTTAATTTGACTATGAATATGGGCCATGGTTTCTATCAGTATTTATTCATTACCGACTTAACAAACATAGATTCAATAAAATATTAGAAAATTAACAAAACTAAACAAAAAATAAGTACTTATGGTGACTTTCATTAATATCTGTTGTCGAAATTCAACAGGATCACATATGGGATGCTAGATCCGTTATAGAAAAAATCATGTTTAAATAAATACAGTGGCGGTCAGATAATTAAGGACAGCCTATTATAGTCATTTTGAATCACTTCCGAAATTTAAAGAATGTTAAATAAAAAAATTCTAAATAAATATTTGAGAATTTTGAATTTTTTTCACATTTAAGAGGGTTTAAAATCCCGAAAAATCCCGGGATTTTCTAGAGAGAATTTCGGTAATTTTCGGGACCAAAAAAGGTCCGGGAACCCGGGATTCCCTAATCTGAAAATATGATTTCCTCAGATGAAAAAAGATTTTTTACTGCAATGAGGACTCCAGCACCAGTCCTGCATTTACGATCCTTTCAAAAAATTTGATACCCAGCACACAGAATTTCTGAATCAAAAATATTTGGTTTAACCCAAGTTTCGGTAAATACCAAGACATTATGACTACAATCGACACTTTTAATATAAATATCATTCAACTTTGTATTTAGCCCTCGAACATTTTGGTACAGAAGACAAACAACATATTCGGGATTTGATTTAGTTTTTTTGATTAGAATTTAATTTTCTTTGAGGAAGTTGAACGGAATTTATTAGATTTGATTTTTCTTTATAAACAAATTCGCGAACTAAAGTTTTATCCGGCCAAAAATTTGTATTAACAATCTCATCAAACCATTCTGCAGGAACAGATCATTTGAAAGATGAAATGTGCCTAGCGTATGAAAAGTTGAATTTAAAAACAGTTATATTATTACGATTTTATTGAGTTTAGAATCAATATAAAATATAACATCTTCAGTTAATGTGTCCGGTGCAAATTTAGACACGAATATAGATTTTTTAGGTTGTACAACAACAAGCCTTTTTGGGGTTCTCGTTTCTTGTACTTCCCGCAAACAATCCTTTGGAGAAATAATATTTATGGAAGGACAAGATTTTTATCAATATTTGAGATTCCATTCATATTTTTCTCTCTGATACTGCAAAAAGAAAAATAAAAAACAGTTAATTTAAAGTTCATGTGCAAAAAATTACACTGCACTATTTTGCACTTTTTGAATAATCCACATTTTTCTCAGTTAACTTCAATGTGCGATTCGGTGATGTATTTGACATTTGGAAAGATGTGCCCAACAATGATTTGGAAGAAATGATTGTTTTCAATTATTTGTTACAAAAGTGCATTAAAAATTATATTCTCAACATGTAGGTTCGCTTTCTCCTTAAAAGAAAAGTCCAGAAGGATGTGCAGATCAATTAGTGAAAAGTGGCAGAAGAATCATTGACGATTAGATTTATTTCCTAATCAAAACCCGGCATGACTTTTAACAAAAATGTTAGTAAAAAAGCCGTACTTACAACCATGACGAATTACTCAATAGCTTAGAGTTAGAAAATGAGCAATATTTTGTTTCCCATTTTTATACCCCCACACACAATGTGGATATACTAACTTTGACACCACGTTTGTAACGCCCATAAGGAGGTGTGTCCGGTTTGGGAAAAGTATATATATTCCATGTCAGCATCACCGCCGGAGTCGATTTAGCCATGTCCGTCTGTCTGTCCGTCTGTCTGTCCGCACGATAGCGGTCGCAGTTTTGGAGATATCGACTTGAAACTTTGGGAGCATGTTTTTCACTTCAAAAGAAAGAGCAAGTTCGAGAATCAGCCAACTCGGCTGATTTTGGTTGTGGTGTGAAGCTCCAAAACCACCTATAAATGGCTCAAAATGGGGTCTTGAGACCAAATTTTTTATTTACCTATTTTATTTTGAAAATCTCCGGTTATGGGCTTCTCCAAGTGTGGCAAGCATAAAACCACAATGTAAAGAAATACAGCTACATAAAATGCTGACAGGAAAAATTATTAAATGCATTATTTGATTTATATCTTTTAAAATATTAATATACAAAAAATGTTCCCAAAATAGATGAACACTTGTGAAATCCGGAGCCCGGAGATTGAATTCCACGCCCGGAGTCTCTGGGTCAAAAAGACCCTGTTGGCAAGCCTGTATCGTGGTGTTTGTTTTAATTAAGGGAATTCGTGTTCCGGAGGGATTTGTATGATAACCTCTTTCAGTCTATTCCGATACCGAATCATGGGCTGTACAGTAGACCGTATCACCTTATAGGCGGAAAAAAAAAATTTAACCGCACACCATCTAATTCGAAGCATATTTGGAAGGAGATTCCGGAAAAAATTTTCTTTTTTTTTTTGGCCGATCGTAGAGGTAGCGCATCGACATATTTCTTCATATTGTCTCTATTTATGATCCGATTTTAATGTATAATATATCAAAATTTTTGTCTCGAAGAGACCTACAATGTCATTAAATTCTTTTGACCATCTTTTAATGAAACCTAGAACACCCCTCGCCTTATTCACACATAAATCAATACGTAGATGAAAGCGAAGTTTTGGATCCATAGTAACACCCAGGTCCACAAAAGTAAAAACCTTTTCTAGATTACAATTATTTATATGATACAGCGATAAAAAAGAGTAAACAGAACAGGACCTAAGTGACTTCCTTGAGGAACTTCAGAGGTGACATCTATTGTTTTTGATGTTGATGATTCGAATAACACCTGTTGCTTCCGATTTGTCAGATACAATTCTACCCATTTTAAAAGAAGATCTAGAAATCCATATCTTTTAAGCTTTTCAATTAACAGAACATGATTAACTTTATCAAAAGCTTGTACTAAATCAGTATATATGACATCTGTTTGAAGATTCTTTGTAAATCCCTTTATTGTTAATGTAGAAAATTCCAATAAATTTGTAGATGTTGAAAACCATGTTGTGAAGGAGATATTAATGTTGTAACCGAGTGAAACAATTGCTTTGTGACACCTTGTTCATGTCCCAACTAGTTCAAGATAAGAGTTGGTTCATTTTAACAAAATTTGTATTCTAGAAGCAAAAAATTGACTTCAGTGGTGTAGAAACTGGTTCGAAGTTGTTTTGAACAAATTCGAAAGATAATTCAAGTGTTGGGTGATGGTTATCTTCTGGACATGCAAAAGCAGCACAGCGTTGCACTGAAAACTTAGAAGAGTCGTCAACATAAATCCAAAAATCCACTATTCTTATTTTCAATCCCGTTTACTTGTTATAAACACATATCTGAAAATGAATCCAGAAAGTCATTTAAACAGTCACGAGAAGAATACGGAAGAAACTGGTTTAAATCGCTACAAAAATTCCAAGATATATTCGGTAAATTAAAGTCTCCAAAATCAACAATGAAATCGGTAGGTTTAACATTTGAGTAAACCAATGATATAAGCGACACATGTCTTAGATAAACGGTAATATCGGAATTCGGTGGGATATACGAGCTAGTAACGAAAATATCGATACTAGAAACTCAAATTCGTACACAAATAAATTCCAAGTCAGAGACATCTGAAATAGGGAATTCAATCCCGGAGGGTTTTGGCAGTCCCGGGATTTCGGAATTTTTTTTAATTAAAAAGGCTTTGTCATGCAACTGCAAGCAAAAATAACCTACAACTTGTATTATGCAACATTGTCATTGAATTTACCAAAAAAAATTACAACGTTATTTTAGCATCACGTCATAATGTAATTTGATAAAGATGAGCAGTTAAAACGCAATTGAAGAATGGTTTCTATCAGTATTTATTCATTACCGACTTAACAAACATAGATTCAATAAAATATTAGAAAATTAACAAAACTAAACAAAAAATAAGTACTTAATATCTGTTGTCGAAATTCAACAGGATCACATATGGGATGCTAGATCCGTTATAGAAAAAATCATGTTTAAATAAATACAGTGGCGGTCAGATAATTAAGGACAGCCTATTATAGTCATTTTGAATCACTTCCGAAATTTAAAGAATGTTAAATAAAAAAATTCTAAATAAATATTTGAGAATTTTGAATTTTTTTCACATTTAAGAGGGTTTAAAATCCCGAAAAATCCCGGGATTTTCTAGAGAGAATTTCGGTAATTTTCGGGACCAAAAAAGGTCCGGGAACCCGGGATTCCCTAATCTGAAAATATGATTTCCTCAGATGAAAAAAGATTTTTTACTGCAATGAGGACTCCAGCACCAGTCCTGCATTTACGATCCTTTCAAAAAATTTGATACCCAGCACACAGAATTTCTGAATCAAAAATATTTGGTTTAACCCAAGTTTCGGTAAATACCAAGACATTATGACTACAATCGACACTTTTAATATAAATATCATTCAACTTTGTATTTAGCCCTCGAACATTTTGGTACAGAAGACAAACAACATATTCGGGATTTGATTTAGTTTTTTTGATTAGAATTTAATTTTCTTTGAGGAAGTTGAACGGAATTTATTAGATTTGATTTTTCTTTATAAACAAATTCGCGAACTAAAGTTTTATCCGGCCAAAAATTTGTATTAACAATCTCATCAAACCATTCTGCAGGAACAGATCATTTGAAAGATGAAATGTGCCTAGCGTATGAAAAGTTGAATTTAAAAACAGTTATATTATTACGATTTTATTGAGTTTAGAATCAATATAAAATATAACATCTTCAGTTAATGTGTCCGGTGCAAATTTAGACACGAATATAGATTTTTTAGGTTGTACAACAACAAGCCTTTTTGGGGTTCTCGTTTCTTGTACTTCCCGCAAACAATCCTTTGGAGAAATAATATTTATGGAAGGACAAGATTTTTATCAATATTTGAGATTCCATTCATATTTTTCTCTCTGATACTGCAAAAAGAAAAATAAAAAACAGTTAATTTAAAGTTCATGTGCAAAAAATTACACTGCACTATTTTGCACTTTTTGAATAATCCACATTTTTCTCAGTTAACTTCAATGTGCGATTCGGTGATGTATTTGACATTTGGAAAGATGTGCCCAACAATGATTTGGAAGAAATGATTGTTTTCAATTATTTGTTACAAAAGTGCATTAAAAATTATATTCTCAACATGTAGGTTCGCTT
The DNA here is from genome assembly GCA_951394025.1 of Heteromyza rotundicornis. Lineage (NCBI taxonomy): Eukaryota > Metazoa > Arthropoda > Insecta > Diptera > Heleomyzidae > Heteromyza > Heteromyza rotundicornis. The sequence goes on from OX596012.1 coordinate 44,621,444, forward strand.
TCTCCTTAAAAGAAAAGTCCAGAAGGATGTGCAGATCAATTAGTGAAAAGTGGCAGAAGAATCATTGACGATTAGATTTATTTCCTAATCAAAACCCGGCATGACTTTTAACAAAAATGTTAGTAAAAAAGCCGTACTTACAACCATGACGAATTACTCAATAGCTTAGAGTTAGAAAATGAGCAATATTTTGTTTCCCATTTTTATACCCCCACACACAATGTGGATATACTAACTTTGACACCACGTTTGTAACGCCCATAAGGAGGTGTGTCCGGTTTGGGAAAAGTATATATATTCCATGTCAGCATCACCGCCGGAGTCGATTTAGCCATGTCCGTCTGTCTGTCCGTCTGTCTGTCCGCACGATAGCGGTCGCAGTTTTGGAGATATCGACTTGAAACTTTGGGAGCATGTTTTTCACTTCAAAAGAAAGAGCAAGTTCGAGAATCAGCCAACTCGGCTGATTTTGGTTGTGGTGTGAAGCTCCAAAACCACCTATAAATGGCTCAAAATGGGGTCTTGAGACCAAATTTTTTATTTACCTATTTTATTTTGAAAATCTCCGGTTATGGGCTTCTCCAAGTGTGGCAAGCATAAAACCACAATGTAAAGAAATACAGCTACATAAAATGCTGACAGGAAAAATTATTAAATGCATTATTTGATTTATATCTTTTAAAATATTAATATACAAAAAATGTTCCCAAAATAGATGAACACTTGTGAAATCCGGAGCCCGGAGATTGAATTCCACGCCCGGAGTCTCTGGGTCAAAAAGACCCTGTTGGCAAGCCTGTATCGTGGTGTTTGTTTTAATTAAGGGAATTCGTGTTCCGGAGGGATTTGTATGATAACCTCTTTCAGTCTATTCCGATACCGAATCATGGGCTGTACAGTAGACCGTATCACCTTATAGGCGGAAAAAAAAAATTTAACCGCACACCATCTAATTCGAAGCATATTTGGAAGGAGATTCCGGAAAAAATTTTCTTTTTTTTTTTGGCCGATCGTAGAGGTAGCGCATCGACATATTTCTTCATATTGTCTCTATTTATGATCCGATTTTAATGTATAATATATCAAAATTTTTGTCTCGAAGAGACCTACAATGTCATTAAATTCTTTTGACCATCTTTTAATGAAACCTAGAACACCCCTCGCCTTATTCACACATAAATCAATACGTAGATGAAAGCGAAGTTTTGGATCCATAGTAACACCCAGGTCCACAAAAGTAAAAACCTTTTCTAGATTACAATTATTTATATGATACAGCGATAAAAAAGAGTAAACAGAACAGGACCTAAGTGACTTCCTTGAGGAACTTCAGAGGTGACATCTATTGTTTTTGATGTTGATGATTCGAATAACACCTGTTGCTTCCGATTTGTCAGATACAATTCTACCCATTTTAAAAGAAGATCTAGAAATCCATATCTTTTAAGCTTTTCAATTAACAGAACATGATTAACTTTATCAAAAGCTTGTACTAAATCAGTATATATGACATCTGTTTGAAGATTCTTTGTAAATCCCTTTATTGTTAATGTAGAAAATTCCAATAAATTTGTAGATGTTGAAAACCATGTTGTGAAGGAGATATTAATGTTGTAACCGAGTGAAACAATTGCTTTGTGACACCTTGTTCATGTCCCAACTAGTTCAAGATAAGAGTTGGTTCATTTTAACAAAATTTGTATTCTAGAAGCAAAAAATTGACTTCAGTGGTGTAGAAACTGGTTCGAAGTTGTTTTGAACAAATTCGAAAGATAATTCAAGTGTTGGGTGATGGTTATCTTCTGGACATGCAAAAGCAGCACAGCGTTGCACTGAAAACTTAGAAGAGTCGTCAACATAAATCCAAAAATCCACTATTCTTATTTTCAATCCCGTTTACTTGTTATAAACACATATCTGAAAATGAATCCAGAAAGTCATTTAAACAGTCACGAGAAGAATACGGAAGAAACTGGTTTAAATCGCTACAAAAATTCCAAGATATATTCGGTAAATTAAAGTCTCCAAAATCAACAATGAAATCGGTAGGTTTAACATTTGAGTAAACCAATGATATAAGCGACACATGTCTTAGATAAACGGTAATATCGGAATTCGGTGGGATATACGAGCTAGTAACGAAAATATCGATACTAGAAACTCAAATTCGTACACAAATAAATTCCAAGTCAGAGACATCTGAAATAGGGAATTCAATCCCGGAGGGTTTTGGCAGTCCCGGGATTTCGGAATTTTTTTTAATTAAAAAGGCTTTGTCATGCAACTGCAAGCAAAAATAACCTACAACTTGTATTATGCAACATTGTCATTGAATTTACCAAAAAAAATTACAACGTTATTTTAGCATCACGTCATAATGTAATTTGATAAAGATGAGCAGTTAAAACGCAATTGAAGAATGGTTTCTATCAGTATTTATTCATTACCGACTTAACAAACATAGATTCAATAAAATATTAGAAAATTAACAAAACTAAACAAAAAATAAGTACTTAATATCTGTTGTCGAAATTCAACAGGATCACATATGGGATGCTAGATCCGTTATAGAAAAAATCATGTTTAAATAAATACAGTGGCGGTCAGATAATTAAGGACAGCCTATTATAGTCATTTTGAATCACTTCCGAAATTTAAAGAATGTTAAATAAAAAAATTCTAAATAAATATTTGAGAATTTTGAATTTTTTTCACATTTAAGAGGGTTTAAAATCCCGAAAAATCCCGGGATTTTCTAGAGAGAATTTCGGTAATTTTCGGGACCAAAAAAGGTCCGGGAACCCGGGATTCCCTAATCTGAAAATATGATTTCCTCAGATGAAAAAAGATTTTTTACTGCAATGAGGACTCCAGCACCAGTCCTGCATTTACGATCCTTTCAAAAAATTTGATACCCAGCACACAGAATTTCTGAATCAAAAATATTTGGTTTAACCCAAGTTTCGGTAAATACCAAGACATTATGACTACAATCGACACTTTTAATATAAATATCATTCAACTTTGTATTTAGCCCTCGAACATTTTGGTACAGAAGACAAACAACATATTCGGGATTTGATTTAGTTTTTTTGATTAGAATTTAATTTTCTTTGAGGAAGTTGAACGGAATTTATTAGATTTGATTTTTCTTTATAAACAAATTCGCGAACTAAAGTTTTATCCGGCCAAAAATTTGTATTAACAATCTCATCAAACCATTCTGCAGGAACAGATCATTTGAAAGATGAAATGTGCCTAGCGTATGAAAAGTTGAATTTAAAAACAGTTATATTATTACGATTTTATTGAGTTTAGAATCAATATAAAATATAACATCTTCAGTTAATGTGTCCGGTGCAAATTTAGACACGAATATAGATTTTTTAGGTTGTACAACAACAAGCCTTTTTGGGGTTCTCGTTTCTTGTACTTCCCGCAAACAATCCTTTGGAGAAATAATATTTATGGAAGGACAAGATTTTTATCAATATTTGAGATTCCATTCATATTTTTCTCTCTGATACTGCAAAAAGAAAAATAAAAAACAGTTAATTTAAAGTTCATGTGCAAAAAATTACACTGCACTATTTTGCACTTTTTGAATAATCCACATTTTTCTCAGTTAACTTCAATGTGCGATTCGGTGATGTATTTGACATTTGGAAAGATGTGCCCAACAATGATTTGGAAGAAATGATTGTTTTCAATTATTTGTTACAAAAGTGCATTAAAAATTATATTCTCAACATGTAGGTTCGCTTTCTCCTTAAAAGAAAAGTCCAGAAGGATGTGCAGATCAATTAGTGAAAAGTGGCAGAAGAATCATTGACGATTAGATTTATTTCCTAATCAAAACCCGGCATGACTTTTAACAAAAATGTTAGTAAAAAAGCCGTACTTACAACCATGACGAATTACTCAATAGCTTAGAGTTAGAAAATGAGCAATATTTTGTTTCCCATTTTTATACCCCCACACACAATGTGGATATACTAACTTTGACACCACGTTTGTAACGCCCATAAGGAGGTGTGTCCGGTTTGGGAAAAGTATATATATTCCATGTCAGCATCACCGCCGGAGTCGATTTAGCCATGTCCGTCTGTCTGTCCGTCTGTCTGTCCGCACGATAGCGGTCGCAGTTTTGGAGATATCGACTTGAAACTTTGGGAGCATGTTTTTCACTTCAAAAGAAAGAGCAAGTTCGAGAATCAGCCAACTCGGCTGATTTTGGTTGTGGTGTGAAGCTCCAAAACCACCTATAAATGGCTCAAAATGGGGTCTTGAGACCAAATTTTTTATTTACCTATTTTATTTTGAAAATCTCCGGTTATGGGCTTCTCCAAGTGTGGCAAGCATAAAACCACAATGTAAAGAAATACAGCTACATAAAATGCTGACAGGAAAAATTATTAAATGCATTATTTGATTTATATCTTTTAAAATATTAATATACAAAAAATGTTCCCAAAATAGATGAACACTTGTGAAATCCGGAGCCCGGAGATTGAATTCCACGCCCGGAGTCTCTGGGTCAAAAAGACCCTGTTGGCAAGCCTGTATCGTGGTGTTTGTTTTAATTAAGGGAATTCGTGTTCCGGAGGGATTTGTATGATAACCTCTTTCAGTCTATTCCGATACCGAATCATGGGCTGTACAGTAGACCGTATCACCTTATAGGCGGAAAAAAAAAATTTAACCGCACACCATCTAATTCGAAGCATATTTGGAAGGAGATTCCGGAAAAAATTTTCTTTTTTTTTTTGGCCGATCGTAGAGGTAGCGCATCGACATATTTCTTCATATTGTCTCTATTTATGATCCGATTTTAATGTATAATATATCAAAATTTTTGTCTCGAAGAGACCTACAATAATGCCTCAGAGGTCCTTGCTCTTAAGTACACCCTTCTAGTACTTACCCACCAGATCTCAGTTAGTACCACCCTAATGTACCATTCCAAGAGCAGAAAATTAAAGCTCTCGAAAAATCATTAAATTCTTGCAAAGGAAGTATACCGATTATACCATTAGAACTATTTATAAAAAATATAATTAATATTTTTACCGAACGTAGGGGTAGCGCATTGACATATTTCATCATAGCGTCACCATTTATGATCCGATTTTAATGTATAATATATCAAAATTTTTGTCTCCAGGAGACCTACATACGTCATTGCCCTCAAGTACACCCTTCTAGTACTTACCTACCAGATCTCAGTTAGGACAACCATAATGTACTCTGTGTATACATTGGAATGTTTGCTTTTTAAACTTCTCAACTTCTACAACATGAATTAAAGAAATTAAAGTAAAATCGAATTAAGTGTTTAAAGTCGATGTCCAGCAACTCGAAGGACCTCCACTTTAATTTATTTATTAACCTACTTTTAATCGATCAAATCTCGACGTGATTCAAGTTGGCTGTATTTGTGCCGGCTCTCGAGTTTAGTTAAAATGTGTCCCATGCTTTGTTCATCGGTGACCGCCATGGCAGATTCATGCACTACATGAACAAAGCGCTCGGTGTTTTGAGAATGGCATGGATAAGCTGTGTAAATATTTAGGTCTTTCAATGCTTATTTATATTGCATCTTAAGGGTTTTTTTTAGCAATTCTATAGTAACATTCACAAGCTTATCTAAACGTTTACGAATAGCTGATTCCGATAAAATTGGAATACCCGCGCGTTTCCACAAAATGATAAAGTTTTTCAAAGCTTCCTGTTTAAATGCATCCAACTTCCGCCTTCGATCACTGTTACGCTGCAGATATAATAAGAAATTAATCACATCGCTCTCCGTTGGCAATTGGGTGTAATTTAATTCACTAATAAAAAAAGACATTTTTAAACAATTTTGTACGGTTTTTTAATCGGAATCAGAGAAGAGCGTCGGTGCACCGAAAACCAGTTTCAAGCTACTCGCCAAAACCCAAGTGCAACTCCCAACTCGAATCCGTGTCGACGGATGCCACAAGTGTTCGGTGCTTGTGGATCCGAGTTCGTACGAGTGCACACGAGAAAAAAATAAAATGCTTGTGCCATTCGGCAAAAACTCGAATGACCTGGATAGTCGGATTAACTTGGATAGCTTGCGCATTGAAGTTGCTTGTGTGCGCTTGTGGGTTATTTGAAGTACGGAAAATGTTCGTATTTTGTATGTAGCATTCAATTTGTCAATTATTTCGTGAGATATTATAGCTGATTGATTTTATTAAAATATAAACACTTTCATCATTTTTTAATAACAAAAAAGGAATACAACTTCTTCGTATTCCATTTCACTGCTAAATGATGTTTCAATTGCAATTTTCAAATTACAACTAAACGAAAATATTTTTAGGACATAGAAAATTAGCTGCTTTTGCATATTTTTTTCACAATTGCAGCAATTTTTACCGACACGACAAGTGGAACCATAAATTTGGGATTTTCCTAAATCCAAAATTCGCGATTTCAAAAGGGTTAACAAGCTGATCATAAAAAATTATGCACAGTCGTTTCTTTATTAATATATTGCAACAGCAAACGCATTCTTCAACAAACAACAATGAGACAGCAACAAAACAAATTCTTACGCAGCGCGACACATTTGGCATTTGCCTATCGCAAGCAGCGCTGTGAATAGGACATCGCGAAAGGAGTTCGTCGCAACTCGACATTTCTCGCTCGTAACAGCGAAGAAAACAAAGCGTAAAAAAGTGTAGGCGCCAGCGGTCGGACAATTTTCTGATCACATTTTTTTGATGCGACTTGTCGCGTTGGTAAAGAGTGCAGTATTTTCATGTCCTGGAATTGGGGGAAAAAATGTAAAAGCAGCTAATTTAAAAATTGCAATTAGAACATCGATTATTTGCGCAGTGAATGAACCCCAAAATATTACGAGTACAATTTATAAAATACATAGATACATTCTACATTATAGTAGATAGCTATAGATATTGTTTCTTTACTGAATAGTCAAAGAATTTTCATACAAATAATTAAACAATAGTCTTAGAATAATTTTTTTCTTTATGGACAAATTTTCATGCGTACAAAAAAACTAATATTTGGTGCACTGTCTAAAAGTAACTGTATTAATTTAACAAATTTTTTCTCAGTGGAAAAATGAGAATGTGTCCAATAAATATAAAATTTGTTGCACTCTGTAATGCCAACAACATTATTAAAAACAATTTTTCTATGTGGAAAAATTGTATGTGTACATAAAAATTAAATTTTTTTCACGGTGTAATAGAAAGTAAGTTTTTTAAAACAATTGTTTTTACCATTCCGTAATGAATTCAATATTCTAAAATTTTCCTATACGTCGCACGAAACTTAACAATACAAAATACGAACATTTTCCGTACTGCGCAGTGCGCACTCATTCAACGCAACTTGAGCACACAAGCTATCCAAGTGCTTCCGCCTATCCAGGTCATTCGAGTTTTTGACGGATGATGCAAGTGTTCGAGAGCGGCAAGTGGAAGTGGATTCGCAACTTGCTAAAACAGCGGTTAGCTTGCCGGTAGCTTGTGGGCTAAGCTACTCTGCGCTATTCTCTGATCGGAATGAACAAAAGCAACTCTTGAATTAAAAATGCAATGAATTGTGAGCTTCACCATTGTTTTCCCTTTTGAACAAATTTTCATTTGAACGAATTTAGTGGGGGCAAGAATATGCAAAATAATTAAACTGCACTCACTTTTGTCCAAGTTCTCTGATAAAATTAAATTACGGGGGGAAAAGGGAAACAATTTTGTAATCGTAGGGAATAATACGTTTTTTTTTCAGCCAGTGTAGGGATTTTTTAAAAAGTATGTAGCATCACTGCTCCTATGTTCGGCAAATATATTAATGATTTTTCGAGAGCTGCAATTGGAATGGTACATTATGGTGGTACTAACTGATAGGTAAGTACTAGAAGGGTGTAATTAAGGGCAATGACGTATGAGGCATTATTGTAGGTCTCCTGGAGACAAAAATTTATATTATACTTTAAAATCGGATCATAAATGGTGACGCTATGATGAAATATGTCAATGCGCTACCCCTACGTTCGGTAAAAATATTAATTATATTTTTCATAAATAGTTCTAATGGTATAATCGGTATACTTCCTTTGCAAGAATTTAATGATTTTTCGAGAGCTTTAATTTTCTGCTCTTGGAATGGTACATTAGGGTGGTACTAACTGAGATCTGGTGGGTAAGTACTAGAAGGGTGTACTTAGGAGCAAGGACCTCTAGGACATTATTGTAGGTCTCCTCGAGACAAACATTTTGATATGTTATACATTAAAATCGGATCATAAATAGAGACAATATGAAGAAATATGTCGATGCGCTACCTCTACGATCGGCCAAAAAAAAAAAAGAAAATTTTTTCCGGAATCTCCTTCTAAATATGCTTCAAATTAGATGGTGTGCGGATGACTTTATTTTTTCGAGACGGTCTACTGTACAGCCTTCAGCGACTTGTTGCGTGTAGTCGAACGTTGTTGCTTCTTCATATTTTTCTATTGGTCCTTTTCACGTTTCTCCTCACATTTTAGCGGGTCATTCAATGACACCGGAAGGAAAAAGTCAGAATGACATTCAGCTTGTGTCTCTGCGTTTTGTGACAAAATGACATAAAAATTAAAGAGTTTGTCAGTCCGTGTGATAATTTTTTTGGTAATGACTAATGGCGAATGAACACCACAATGACCCATTTTTGCGTGCCGTCAGGCATCATTGTAATGATGAAATTTAAGGACCGTGTAATGCTAGCTATAACGGCTATACGAACAAACGCCTAAATGGGCAAATGTTCATTTTTAATTTTTGGACAATTGTTCATTTTTTTTTGTGCTATTGTACTAGAGACCGACTGAAATCGCTTTTTTTAATTTCGGCCAAAACCGAAATGGCCGAAATTTTTTTTTTCGGCCGAAACCGAAATGGCCGAATTTTCATTTTTTTAATTTCGGCCGAAACCGAAAAAATAAAAGAAACAATTGTGAGAGTTAATGTAATAAAGTGGGACATAATTAAGATTATCAGTAGGCTGAAATCGATCGCATATTCATAGTCAAATTTAGTAGCTGCTAAACTTTAGAACCAGCTTAGTAGCTGCCAGTTCAGTGTATTATCTGTCAACTTAGTAGATTACTAAAGTTAAGTTGAAGCTTAATTTGACTATGAATATGGGCCGATCATTTTAAGTTCAGATCATGAATTAGATGAATTTAGAAGCAAACTATCAAATGCGTGGAAATCAAGAGTAGTAGAAATTACTGTCAGGGTAGTAGATTTCAAGAGAGGGGAGTAGATATGGGTTTATGCGTAGAGTACTAGAAATTCTACGAGTTGTAGAAATTTCTGTCGGGGAAGCAGATTTGTAGAAAGAATAGTACTTTTGCATTGTATGAAACTCACATAATATTTTGAGGAGTAGATTTCTTACCATAGTAGTAGGAAATATCTTGAGGGAATTAGAAAAATCTGCTACCGTAGTAGAGGAGTAGAAATGTATAAATCATTGCGAGAGTATTAGATCTACTCCGATAGGACATGTCTTCTGATTCTTCGAAACTATGATCAATGCTTAAATTTGTGTTACATACCGCTTTTATCCACTTGGTTGTTCCTTATGTATTTTGATACGCTAAATCCGAAAATAAACTTTAAATTTTTCCAGCACGCACCATTTTTCTGCAAACGCCACAAAAGTTGCATTTTTGGTGCTGTAAAAATTTCATTATTATTATTTTCGTATCCAGCATGGCAAAATACATAAGAATTTGTCTATAAAGTATATTTAACACACAAAACGTTCAGTTTTGTCGATCAGTGTAATCTTTGTTATTTATTTGTTACTTTTTCTATCAAACCGAAATTTTCGGCGGAAATATTGGAATTTCGGCCGAAAACGAAATTTGGCCGAAAGCGATATTTTATTTTTCGGCCGAATCCGAAACACGGCCGAAACAGTTTTTTTTGGCCGAAAAGCCGAAAAACCGAAACCGAAACCGAATTTCGGTCGGTCTCTATATTGTACATTATGAACAGACGCCCAAACATAGATAAATTTTCGTTTTTAGTTTTTGGGTGATTGCTCAATTTATTTTTTTGGTCGATTTTTGTATATTCAATTTAAAGCGAAGCATTGGATTTCTTTTTAAATTAACTTTTTTAACATGTTACATGATTCTCCATCTAAGCATATGGCCCAGCTCGCAAGCACCTAATGCCATCTGACAACCAAATTAGAAAACGGTGAACATGTGAATTTTATACCAGACATGCAGAGACAGCAGCAAGCATCCAACTGCTTCTAACAACAAACAAATGCCTCGCAAATGTATTAGATGGGACCAAGCGCATGGAACACGGATATTGTATGAAGCACACATGCAGCTGCTAAGACTTGGCTGGGAGGCCAGCCATGTAGTACGTGGTCGCTTAGCGTGTTAGTGGATTTTTTTCAGCAACAAGTACATACAAATATTCAGCGCGTAGCGCTGCTAATGCGGTTTATATTTTGTGCTGTGGTATAGAGTTCTTTAGTAGCAGAAATTATAATTGTATCAAATATTGGATTTTCGTTTTAAATCTGATCCAGTTTTTTATACATTCCAGTTTTGATATTATTGAAACAAATAAAATTAACCAGTACAGAATTTATATGGGAAAAAAATGAAAAGTCATTTGTTTTGATTTCTACCACCTGTACTATTTATTTGTTTATGTTTGTTGTATCAATTAATTGTTCTCTTAATATACTAAAATTTTTGTAAATGGCATGACGTCATTAGATACTTATTATCACTTTCACAGGAAAATGCAAGTGTTGCCAAAAATTTTGCTTAATACATTAAACAGAATTGCAGCAGTTGACGGTTGGGCGAACGACGGGAATGGACGGGATTGTGACGGATGCGGTAGAGCGGTAGCCGCAGAACCAGCGTAACCATCGTGACATAATTGGGGGTTTTTGGGGTCGCTGATCTCAAATCTGATATTGAAATTTCAAAATTCAAGATGGCAAATCCAATACGGCATCCGAACTTTCAAAATTTTATTTTATTTTTACGGGGTTTTTCGGTTTGGAAATTTTATTAACGGCAATGTAAGTGGGTACATGTTTTAATTATTTTTAGAACAATAAAATTCGTTTAAACTAGAGAGTGGACTATCTTCGTCAATGCCGAAGCAAAATACCCTTACACAGTTGAAGTTTAGAAATACCTCAACATAAAAAATTTGGTCTCAAGACCCCATTTTGAGCCATTTATAGGTGGTTTTGGAGTTTCACACCACAACCAAAATCCGTTTCTAAAAATTACTTTAAGGTCTTATATTGGAGCCCACCAAAAACATGCTCCGAAAGTTTCAAGTCGATATCTCTAAAACTGCGACCGCTATCGTGCGGACAGACAGACAGACGGACATGGCTAAATCGACTCCGGCGGTGATGCTGACATGGAATATATATACTTTTCCCAAACCGGACACGCCTCCTTATGGGCGTTACAAACGTTGTGTCAAAGTTAGTATATCCACAGTAGAGCTGTCCAAAAAAAAAATTTGCTCGATCTGTCTCGAAAGAGGCTTAAATAACGCAAATACACCAAAAACTCTTAAGTTTGAAATTTCAAGTCGATCCGATAACGGCAACCCGGCCCGCAAAGGCCCTGAAGTTGGCCAAAACGGGCTAACACTTGTATGGGGGAAAAAAATAAAACACAAATTTTAAGTTCGTTTTAGATCAAGAAAAATACGAGAAAAAAACCATAATTAAGCATTTTTGGCGAAAACCACCCTAGAATTAATTAAAAAACATTTTCGTAAAAATTAAAAAAAAAAAATCAATAATAAAAATAAATACAAATGGATTTTATAATGAGAAAAATACTATAAAAAAGCCAAAATTATTGGTTTTCCTCATAAATATTTCCTAAAAATTCTGTTTAATAAAAACCATTTGGAGGTATATTGCCACATAATAACTTTTTGTGATCATCTGGTAGCACTGTTCGCCAGATGTCACTGACAGCCATCGCTTCCATCGGCGGAATAAAAAACAGCTGATGGGCATTGCGATGGTCGGCAGTGATGCCACCAGAAGAGCAAAAAAAGTTATAATGTTACAAAAAATCTCAAAATCTTTTTATTAAACAGAATTGTTTATAACTATTTTTCAAAGTAACCGATAATTTTGGTTTTTTTCTTGTATTTTTATTATTTTAAATAGATTTTTAAAAATTTATTTTATTTTTAATTTTTACGAAAATTTTGGACAGCTCTAATCCACAGTGTGTGTGGGCGTATAAAAATGGGAAACAAAATATTGCTCATTTTCTAACTCTTAGCTATTGAGTAATTCGTCATGGTTGTAAGTACGGCTTTTTTACTAACATTTTTGTTAAAAGCCATGCCGCGTTTTGATTAAGAAATAAATCTAATCGTCAATGATTCTTCTGCCACTTTTCACTAATTGATCTGCACATCCTTCTGAACTTTTCTTTTAAGGAGAGAGCGAGCATACATGTTGAAAATATAATTTTTAATGCATTTTTGTAACAAATAACACTAGTTTACAGCAAAATGTATACTCGACTTTTGATAATCATTTCCTATGTAAAAACCCACGCTAAATCCGAATATGAAGTCGGAAAAATTTTAAGTGCTCTTTTTCTTTGAAATACATAGATGGGCTTTCAACATCCAAAAATGAAACTTTGATGACAAATTTTTGTTCTACTTAAAATTAACGATAACAACAGGATTTATTTTTAAAATTTTGAAAAATTGTCGTTAAATCCATAATTGTTGTCTAAACCGAAATTCTAGTTTTAAAGTTTTGTATTAGAGATAAGTAGTCAATACAATTACCTTTAATTCGATATTAAACTTTTTGTGATTGGACAATCAAAACCGGAGATATTTCCAATAATGTGTTTCAAAATGCAAAATATGCAAATAGTGCAATATCTCAAAAACTGGTCTACTTATATTTCGACTTCATATTCGGATTCAGTGTGGCTTTTTACATAGGAAATGACTATCAAAAGTTGAAGATAACGAAATTTTTAATAATTTGTAAACTAGTGTACTTGAAAACATCTTTCCGAATGTCGAATACATCAGTTATCTGAGAAAATGTGGATTATTCAAAAAGTGCAAAATAGTGCGGTGTAGAAAATATGAAGCCATTTTACTCCAGTTCTACAAAAAGTTGAAAGTTAACACTAAAATTGGAGTTCACTTGAGAAACTTGTTGTATTCACTAAGCGATAGCTTAGTAAACATTACCACCGTTGTTCATTTCCATTGTTACTTTTTAAAAGATTCCACTTACTTTGGAAAATATTCATCTTTCAAGTCTTTTTAAATAACACTAAATGTAAATGTTTAACCATTTTTTTTTAAAAAGTGTCAACTTGTATTGCTCATAAAATATCGGTTTCACATTTAAACTGCAAAGAAAATTTCACGAGTTGGTGCAAATGGTCTTGCAGAAGTGGAAATGCAAATAGTTATTGCATACTTTGTCATCACAACAACAAAATATACAGATTTGCATTTCCTACGTTCGAGCAAGTTTGCAACACAGAAAACGTATAGCTTCTATATGCTTTGCAAATGCAACACCCAGTGCTGCCATCTTAGTGAACATTTTATGTTAATGTGCAACACTGTTTCTCACAAAAAAAAGGTAAACTAATTAAATCCAAAATGAAAAGGGAAAAGCCCAACAAAAGGTGGACGGAGGAGGAGATAAAAATGATTTTAAATCATTTGCAAGAAGCTCCGCATATTATTTACATCATAAAAAAACAAAATTTATTAAAATTTCCGTAAAGTTAACAAAATAATACTACCATACAAGTAGATCAGCTGTTTATTTGGTATGCAACCGCTGTTGCAAAGTAACCCGAAAAAGAGCGTTCAGAATTGATTGGAAATATTTCCAATTGCACAATTTTCTAATCTGATTTGCACCGGGTCTGAATTCAGTCTTTTGGCAGCATGTAGATTAATATCTGAAGATCCTAGTGGCATTCATAACTCCAAAAACCCGAATTTCAAGTTGTGTCTTCATTGCAGGGAATGAGCAATATGTAGGTCCTCTCAAAAAATTTTGTTTTTTGAATCTCCGGGTCTGAGCTATTCGAAAGTCCAATAGATCAAGAATGTTCAGGTGGTGCTACAAATTATGTGCTAAAGTTAAGTTTAAGCTTTTCACGTTTATTTCCATCATGTGGTTCCGATTCGATGCGCTGTACACAGAAAGAAAAAAATAAGTTAATCTAACCAAAAAACGTGGTAAAAAATATCGTTTAAGCTCTCAAAGCAACAATTGCTGCATAATATATGAATAACTTATATTCGACACTTGACTTCGAAGTACTCATCAAGTTCTTGCTGCGATACTATCAGTAGCATTTTAGGGAAGTTTGTATGAAAATTGTTGGGTCGTAATAATAAAAACGTCTTAGAGCAATTGCAACGTGCATTTACTTTACTCAGAGATTTTACTTCGAATCAAAATTGTATGAAAATTATCGTAAAAAGTATTAAGTATATTAAGTACAAGAAAGTACCGGGTTGTATCGAATACAAAAAAATCGAATTTTCGCAGCACTACTAGAAAATGGCGTCAAAAATGTTTATATTTTACATTTTTGTTGTTTCGAAAACAATTTTTAAAATCAAATTCTGACTATGTTATAATGAATTACTACCAAAAATTAAGATTTTATGATTTTAAAAATTGTGCAGAAACATCAGTTTATTATTTTTTATTATTTATTACACTATATTTGTAAACTTAATGAAATATTGAAATATGGCTTTTTGTGGAAGCGCGGTAGTTTTAGGTAATGAATATTATATATGTTCGCAGTAGAAATGATTTTGCGCTACCAATTTGTGCACAGAAATGCAAATTATCTCGTTTTCAAAGTCTTGGGCTTACATTAAATTAATTGAAGTTTCATAAATATTTCAATACAACACATCTACTGAAACACCAAACACATCTGCTATCTTTTTCTTGCATTCTTTTTCTAATATGTATCTAATATGTAATTGCTTTCTCTGTCTTCTATAAAGTAAAAAACGAACAACTTTGAGTCGGTTCCATTTACCACGTTTTTGGGTTGCTGCTTTTTTAATTGTCTATTTTGGTTAGATTTACCTACTTTTTTTTTTGTGTGTAGGTATTGATATTCACTTTTCGAGCGTTCCAGTTCGATTTTCTTCTCGTGGATCTTACACTACATCATTTTTCGTCGGATTACAGCTGCCTCCAAGTGCATCCTTGGACCTTATCTGGGTGATTCATGTCAGGTGGGATTACAGAAACCACCAAGTGCGTTGTTTACGCCAAGAGCCTACTGTTCTGTGATTTGTATATATATTTATGTTTGAGATGTAGATAGCATTTGACTCTCTTGTCAAACTCAAAAAGCAGTAAATATTGTCAAGTATTAGAAAAACCAGCAAAGAGGTAAGATCGCCAATCGACCGAGCCATATTGGAATAAATATATAAATTATTATAACGTTTACTGAAACCACTCCTTCTTTTTATTTATCGGCCTCCACGGAAAATACTACGAGAACCAGAGCCAACTCAAACAGGAACACAAGGCTCCGAGTTATTTATGCGTCCTTGAGCGAATCATGCTAGGTGGGATTAAAACTGCGACAGCGTCATTTTGTCCGAAAATTTTACATTAGTCACAACTAGGGTGGCCACTCGTACTGATTTCATCAGTACATGTACTGATTATTTTTCAAAATACTGATTTTTAAAAAATCTCAAATCAGTACGCAAATGTACTGATTTTTTAACATTGTACTGACTGTACTGTACTGATTAGGCATGTCAATCCCGGGATCCCGCTTCTTTGTTAGTCCCGAAAAACCCGGGATTCGCACTGACTAATCCCGGGATTTTCGGGACAAGTTTTATGAGCAATTTTTTCAAAAATATGTCTTTTATATTGGGAAAAAATTAATCAATTAAATTCTATCTGTTTAGAAAAAATTTATAAATTCAGGAGCTTTTTCTATCATGAATAATTTCTTTCTGAATGGTTTAGTTTTAGCAAGGACCATAGTTTTTCATCCAAAAAATGTTGATAAGCATTCAGGAAAAAACTTCGAAAAGTCGGATATTTTTGGAAATTTAATGTGTTTTATTTGATTTTATTGGTTTGGAAAAATTATTTATTTTGTTTTGAAGAAAAAAATTAAATAAAATTGGCGAAAAGTTTATTGATATACTCGTACATAAACTATATGAGTTATACATATAAAAATATGCAATACGCATTGCAGAAACTTGTACCAATGCGTGAAGGCAATTTAGGCATATTTTCATTACGTCAACAAATTTAAGCAAAAAATAGTTCCAAACTGTTTGCAAATTAGTAGACTATAAAGCACTCAAATCCATTTTGTTTAAATGGAAATCGGATCAAAAAATACATCGAACATCGTTCGGGACATGAAATACAAATTCCAATTTCGTATATTAAAATATGCGTCAAAATGTTCAGGTCAAGAGTTGTTCGAGAAATGTGGATCAAACGACACATTTTTAAAATGATCTTATTCTGACCGGAATCCCAAGATTCCAAAGACCAAATCTATTCAAATTAGTATTTTATTCTACATATTTTAAAGTTATTCAAACTTTTTTCTAATATTCCAAATCATAGGTGTGATAAATTCAATTTAAAAAAAATCCAATAAAAACCTTGAATATTGTTAGATTATTTGCGCAATTTCCAAAATATTATAGTATGGGTACATTAAAAGCAATTCAATTCGATTTAATGTAACATTTTTTTACTGAATGTCGGTTGAATTGAAAAAAATCCAAATCCCGGGATCCCGGGATTGCATTTTTCAATCCCGAAAATTCCGGGATCGGCAAAGGTCTCGAAAATTGACATCCCTAGTACTGATCTATAGTAAATAGCAAACAAAATACGAAGAAGAAAAAACAACAATAAAAAATGCATCTCTAAAAAACTAACCGAAGAGAGATGGTCAATTTATTGCACCATTTCTTTCACGGCTATGTTAACATTTTTTAAATTTAATATTGGTGTCGATAAAAATGTATTTTTAATCCCGCATTTTGTAAGATCCTGGAAAAAACCTCAAAAATTTTATTTTTTGAAAAGTATAATTTGGAATAATACGGATATAATGCGGATATAATGCGACTGTAACGTTTTCTTTACATTTGTTTTTTTGTCCCTTCCCACACTGCAAAGTGAACCTATCTTTTGAAAATTAATTAATATAAATTTCTCAATTATGATGAGGACTTTCGCCTAAGAGAGTATGAAGCAACCTTACGCATGAATCTTGTTAATATGGGGGTAATGCTAAAGACTCTTTTTCGTATGCTTGGTAATAAAATAATTATGAGAGTTCCAAATGAAAATATTTCGAAAATATCGAAACATTTCGATTCTCTTTGGGACGATACAGGAGGCAACAGAATTCGGCCAATTTTACATGGGCATGGCAATAAATGAATAACTTAAATCTGTTGAACAGGTTCTGTTCTCTACTATCAGAGTAACCAGAGTTGCCAGCTGAAGGAACTTTCCTTGGTTTCCCGGGGAATATCCCATCACAATGAGAAATGGGCAAGGAATTCATGAAAATGTGGGAAAACTTTAATAAATACGTACATAAGTAAAAAAACTGGGAAAGTGGTTTAGTTGCAGTTTAACAAAATGGAGACGAATTTACCAAAAACCTGGCAACACTGTTTGTATCAGAAGAACAGAAAACCTATCTCCTATCTGTTAAACTGTCTGTTACACACTCTGCGGTTCATAACATCATTTTGATGGTTTTTAAATCTGTTGACATTTTGACTAGTTGGTTGAAAGACCATGTTACTACCCGGGATGTCTGAATTCAAATCTCGCTGACTGCTAATTTTTTTTATTTTTTCAATAGTGTTCTGAATTGACAGTTTATTTTAACAGTTCGAGAAGTTGGAAAAAAATTTAATTCTACAGCAATAACTGTTAAATCAAACAAAATTACTTTAAAGCATCAGTTATTCTGTTAAAAACGTAGGGTGACTGCTGTTAAAGCACCCAAGTAACACAAGCAGTCCGTGGAGCTGACTTGTAGTCCGCAGACAGTGCGCATAGACAGATTTTGGTAACATGAGCTGACAAAAAATCTTAGTTTTGAGTCGCTACTATTTCTTGATCAGAGCAATTCACTGCTTACAATAAACATACAACTAATGGTTTAAGTACCGGCTACTTACTTGTTAGTAGTTTACGCAACTAACTCAAACGAAATAAAAAAGAGTAAAAAACAAGTTTTTAAAAATATAACCCTTTAACCGACTAAAAAGCAGAAAATAAATTCCCTTTAAATTAATTTCCCCAATTTCGATTTAGGGTTTTTGGCTGGTTTGTTCCTAACGTCAGATTTTGAAGTGGCCAAAAAACCCTTAATTTTAAATCGAAATTGGGGAAATTAATTTAAAGGGAATTTATTTTCTGCTTTTTAGTCGGTTAAAGGGTTATATTTTAAAAAACTTGTTTTTTACCCCTTTTTTTTTCTTCTTTTTTTAAAAAAATTGTTTACCCCTTTTTTTATTTTTTTCCCGAATGCGAACCTAAGTACAAAATTTTAGTTCTGTAGCTTAAAAAATACGAACGTTAGTCCATCCCGAACTTTAAAAAGGCTCCATCCCCCTCCCCTTTATCCCCACACCCCCCATTAAAGGGTGTAACATTTTATTTGGTCAATAAGAACCCACCTACCAAATTTCATCATTGTAGCTCTAAGGAATTTCCGATTCCCTAGGCCATGTTTAAGAAAAAGGGGTTTGAGTCCCCCCCACGGCCCCTTACGCCTCTGATGGACCAAATTTCAGCTATCTATCTCATGTGGAAGTGTATGAAAAAGCTCGCCGCAGATTTGAGGATATATATGCCGACATATATATATATATATAGTCAAGCCAAAGCAAGTTAATATAAGGGTTATAAAAAGAGACGCATATATCATTTAGATTTGCATGAAATATGTTTCCTCCTTGTGTTGCATTACTTTTGATATAGCGCCATTTTGAAAGTAACAGTGATGTACGAATCAAAAGACCATAGTGTTGCAAATACACTTTTAATTTAACTTTTGTGTTATAAATAAAATAAATTTAAAAAAAATTTTGTTTAATCAAAATTCACAAAATTAAACATTTGACGACAGCAAACTAGTTCCGAAAAATGGTTGATTGCTTAAAGTATAAAATGAACTTAAATTTATTAGGGCACTTTATTAGGTCACCAAATTTCTTTTTAAAAACGTATTTTTAAATGATGCAGTTTTTTTCCTTCGAAAATTTTCTACAAAATACATCTTAACCATTTTTTTTCTCCGAACAGTAATTCTTCTTATAATTTGGATTTTAATTATAGGAAAAACTATTGCTCGGAGAGAAAAAATGGTTAAGAAGTATTTTGTACAACATTTTCCAAGAAAAAAACGGCATCATTTGAAAAGAAATTACTTTTTTTAAAAAAAATTGGTGACTATAAAATTAAAATTTTTCGTCGCAACAGTTTTTATTTCGAGCATGCCCTAATAAATATATGTTCATTTTATACTTTTATGTTGCATCAGTGAGACTGATATTTCAAATGACTGGATTTAACAAAAAAACATTGTAGAAATATTATTGTTGTGCAGGGAAAAGTAGGTATATCTTAAGGTCGATAATTGAACAAAGTATATATCAGTGGAGCATCACTGATATATACTGTGGAGCATCACTGATATATACTTTGTTTATCTATAAAATATTTTTCCAAAATATTTGTAAACCTTAATTATGACCAAACTATGATGAATTGCAAACACCAAGAGGTGTTTTTTGCTTCTAAATATTGTGGGGAACAATATTTATGTCGTTAATTCCCGAAAAATCACATATTTAAACATAACCAATTTTATGAAAACGCAATAAAATAATTAAATACTGCGTTTTATGGAAGCTTATTAATTTTTAGTATCAAATGTCATATCTTTTTGCGGTAAAAATTATGTTCCCCATCAAATTTGGGTACGAATTGACAATTATTTCGCATTCAAAGTCTTATGTTTATCTATGAAATTAAATTATTCATAGTTGCATATTTTATATCACAACTCTAAAATGGATTCAATCATTAGTTTTCTTTTTC
The DNA here is from genome assembly GCA_951394025.1 of Heteromyza rotundicornis. Lineage (NCBI taxonomy): Eukaryota > Metazoa > Arthropoda > Insecta > Diptera > Heleomyzidae > Heteromyza > Heteromyza rotundicornis. The sequence goes on from OX596012.1 coordinate 44,641,664, forward strand.
TTACATTCTTTTCATAATATTTATTATTTATATATTTTTTGTTCATTATATATCCGTTTCACTCGCACATTGTAATTATTTTTGACATTTGGTTGTCATTTGTAGTCTGCACACAAATCTCACAACTTCGCTCACTCTTGGAGTGCAATACAGAATTGTTGTGACAGCTTTTAATACTACCCTCTAACTACTATTTGCGGACTGTACTCATGTTTATATAGTTGCGAAAATAGTTAACAACCGAGTGTCACAACTATTAACCAACAAGCGGTGTTACTTGGGCAAGCTTTGATCAAACAGCTTTCCCGTGCGTGTGAATTGCCGACCGTGTCTGGGTGAAAAATATGATTACTGTCGGCCTCGCGAGGCTATACAGTGCCGAGCACTGCATTACATATTTGACTTTTTAAGCATAAATAAGTATCGTTGCGACGGTTTTGGATAGGACAAGTAGACGTGCAACTCCCATTCATTCTTAACCAGGGACGTAACAAGTTTGGGGTATTGGAACTCCCGAAATCTATGAAGTAATAAAAAAATGTATACAATTGTTATGAAATTTAACAGAATTCAAGAAACTTCCGTATCTCCTTGATATTTTATTAAAAGCGAAAAATCTTGTTTATTCGAAATATTCTGTGAATCAAATGAAAGTGTTTTTAAAATGAGATCAGGGACGTACAATGGAGGGTTTGGTGTGTCGATGATTTTGTTTACAATTTTTCTACCTACTTTTTGTTTATGAAAAATCAAAAGATTTATTTTGAAAATAATAAAAAGGCTGTTGTGTTTGATTTTAATTTTGTTTGCATTTTATAGTTTTTTTTTCTTCAGTATTTGTAAAAAAAATTTTATGAAAACCCTACCCTACATAATTCAAAAGCCGCATTTTTGAGCTATTTTGCTTTTATTTGGATGGTATTGAAAATGGACAACATCGGACAAAAAAAACTCGCCTACCTCCCATACAAAATGACCGCCCAAAATACGTTTTTTTCGTTCATCTTGAGCAATACTGAACCGATTTGGACGCCGTTTTTTGTATTTGGTTAGAAATGATTGCATAATTTGTGGTGTTAAATTTTTCCTTGCCCGTAGCTTTTGATTTTATCCGAGGGTACTTTTACTATTTTAAGTATATGACAATTTTTATTGTCGATATTGATATCAATGGAAAGGTATATTCAATACCTTTCGAATGAGTAGCTTTGACACCTTAATCCGTTAAGTACACGTTGAGAAAATCCCGGTAGAAAAAGGACCTACTTTTCGAACGTTTTTCATGGGGGCTATACATATTTTTAGCTGAAGAAAGTTTAGTGATAAAAAATTCCGCAGAATTTTGAGAATTTTTTGAAAAGTTGAGTTTTGGGTAAATTTGTATTGAAATATTTGAAATTTTCTCATTTTTATCCCGAAATTTTCAATGTTGATTTTTGGGCTTTCTTCTATATATTTCCTGAAATAAAATTCAAACCGAGCTCATTTTTATCAGTTTGCAAACTTCGAAAATTTATTGAAATTTATTTTCGAGTTCATATCGATACCTTAAAGCACAACCAAACTATATCACTTTTTTCAAAACTCTAGAAATGGAAATGGGTTTTTATTTCTTCAGAAACGAAAAAAATTTTATGGGGAGGGGGGACCGCAAATGACCCTGTAAGGATTTAAAGGGCGATTTGTGCAAAAAAAGTAAAAAAAAAAGTGTTTTCATTGTTTGTTTTCTTACTTCTTAATTACTGTAGCTAGAAGGCTATTCTTAAGCGGGTTGGAAAGCTAATTTGATAACAAAAACAACGGTCTAAAAAACGTTAAAAACCCATCGACATAAATAGCGTTAATTTATTAGAAAAGTCAAAAAATAAAATTTTGTGTTTAATCATGATTATTTCAAAAACTCTGCTTTAGTTTTTTTTTTATGATTGATGCAGTTTTGTTCCTTGGATACAAACCTCTGATTTTTTCATACAAAAATTTAAACTTTTTTAAGATCAAAATTAGACATAATTTTTAGAATTTTAAGAATTAATTTTTGTATGAAAAAAATTCGAGGCCAATTCACAAAATGTGATTTATAGGAAAACTGTTGATCGGAGAGAAAAAATTACTAAGAGGTATTTTATAGAGTATTTTCCTAGGAACAAAACTGCATCAATCATACAACAACTAAAACAGAGTTTCCGAAATAATCATGCTTAAACACAATAAATTAACGCTATTTATGTTGGTCGGATTTTGACGTATTTTAGACCGTTGTTTTTGTTTTCATATTAACTTTCCAACCCGCTTAAGAATAGTCTTCTAGCTACATGGCATAACTTCCGATTCCTTCATGCTACAATGATGAAAAAGTAGGTGGGTTCTTATTGTCAAAATTAAATTTTATACCCTTTGGATGGGTGCTGTGGGGAGGGGGATGGAGCCAATTTAAAGTTCCAACTTTCGTATGTTTTAAGCTACACGGCCGAAATTTTAATTTCCGCAATTCCGATTTAAAATTGAGGGTTTTCGGGCTACTTTGTTACTAATGCAGACTTTGACGTCGCCAAAAACCCTTAATTTTAAATCGAAATTGCAGAAATAAATGTAGAGGAAATTTATTTTCTGATTTTTAGTCGGTTTAAAGGTTATATTTTAAAAAACTTTTTTTTTTTTTTTTTATTTAATTACTTTTATCGATTTCAAATTAAGGGTTTTTGGCTACTATGTTCCTAATATCATAGCAGGTTTTAAAGTCGCCAAAAACCCTTAATTATAAATCGAAATTGCAGAAATGAATTTAAAGGAAATTTTCTGCTTTTTAGTCGGTTTGAAAATTATAGTTTACTCTTTTTTATTCAATTACTTTCATCACGATTCCTACAAACCACTATAGCCTATCTGATGCAGCTTCTTCTCAGGAATCCAAAAATGCCATAAACTCGATTTTCATGGATATCACAGTTTTGTATAAATGTGTATGGGGCATGTATAAAGTGCATGAACATGTCAGAAAAGGTCACAGATCAATTGATAATTTGGCAGCAATAGAACCCTGGAATAAAGTGGGATTCTATATTATTTTGGTCTACGAAGCGATTTCCAGAAATACTTACGATAAACTGTGAAAACTATGAAAATAAAAAAAACCTAGAGAGTGGACTATCTTCGGCTATGCCGAAGCTGAAACACCCCAACACAATATGGTCCATTTGAAAGTACCTCAAATACCTCAACTCCTAGTTCAAAATCCGTTACTGAAAATTTTCGATTGAATATACCAAAATAAAAATTTGGACTCAAGACCCAATTTTGACCTATTTTTATGTGGATTTGGTACCTCGGACCATGTCAAAAATCCGTTTCAAAACATTTCCAACGAAATACAGCAATACAAAACCCTTATAACCCTCTATAACCCTTATATTAACTTGCTTTGGGTGGACTATATATATATATCCTCAAATCCACATGGTGTTGACGCGGAAATCCGTACCTCTTGGGGCCATTGTCTACTAATTTGTCATGTATTGTTGTGTTTCATAAGTCCAATTAGCCAATACGAATGACTTATTTATTTTCAGATTACATATATTGAAATTAAAAAATTAAATTAATTACCCATTTGTTGTACTCTTCAGATACAGGAACCAATTTGAATGTCAAGTGAAAAATTAAGCATTGGGAAATTATGTCCGACACAGCGCACACAGTAGGATAGAATTACCAACACCCAAATGGATGAGTGTGGTGTGTGCTGTCCCCTTTCTCTTTGGTGAGAATGTTGTTAGTTATGACAATTTCAACCACTTCTATACCGTACTCTACTCTTAGATTCGTGGAACTATCTATTATTTCTGTTGACCTAATAGCATTTTCACACACGAATTTCTGTCGTAAGAGTGTGTTTCATTGATTCCATATCCATATACGAGAGATTATACGCAACAGTCTACTACGACAAATTCGTTTACTTACATGAGAATTTTACACAAAAACGAGACGGTATGTTCGAGTATTTTTGAGAAGATTCAACAAAGTTACTTTCAACATATACACAATTATCATGGCAGTGAAAATACAAGAGCGTATGTATGTACATTGTAATATGTACATATATTCCCGTATCATAAACTCTACTAAATACACAAAAATAATTGTTTGTGGATGTTTGTAGGCGAATCCAACGCTGCCACTATGCCACTAAAACAGTAATAATAATATTGAAAAAATTTAACGTACATTTTTAGAATTTTGCACATATTTGTGAAGTGTACAATTGTCGTGTATCGTGGATTGGAAGATGCTGGAAAAGAATTAAACATTTGGATATTTACCAAATGACTTGTTTTAAGGAAACGATTCTTACTTGCTCTCCGCATGGCCAAGGCCAGCAATTATGGTAGGTCACAATACCATAATAGGCTTGTTCGGTTGTGTTTGTTGGCCAATTCAAACTCACATACAATCGGTGACGCAATCCAAACAACACAATTGTTTGTTCTAAGCAGAAATAACTACCCTGCTCAATTTACTGGATGCTAATCAATGTTTTACTATGGTGAATATTGTGGAATGGGGTTCATTTTTGCTGAAACGGGTAATGTACATATTTCAGCGTATTTTTATACACATTAGCCTGGTTTATTTGTGTTGTGTATACAATTAGCGGTAGGTGACAAACAAACTCGAATCCGCTAACTAAAACTTTTCCCGGCCTGGGCTTGTTTGGATATTTTTATAAGCACTATTTTATACTCAATTTAGAGGTTGTTGTAGGCAAATATCGACGATTAGATCGCCATACAAAGAGTTACCTACTTGTAAACTTCTTGATATTAACAGACTTCCATAATTTTAGGTTCGTTTGAAACCATATTAGCTGTCGATGACAAGTCGAGATACTTACTTATTTTAAAAAGTTTTATTATTTGTGAAGTTAATTTCTGATTTTGTGGTAATATAAATATGGCAATAATTTAAAAGGGTATTTATTTATTTTCATTCCGGCATTTTATCTTTCATTCTTTCTTACTTTCTTTTTTTTATACAAATAATCCAAACAAAATAAAAAAAATTCCCTTTTTTAAATTTTTTTTAATAAATATCAATAACAAAAATTTTTTTTTCTTTCAAATACAAGATACATAGAATACTAGATAACGTCATGAGGCCGTTTACCGTTATCTAGCATGACGTCAGCAGATACTTCTTGTCACTTTGACAGCAAAATGCAAGCGTTGCCACTAATTTAGCTTAATTGGTATTGAAACAGTGCTACCAGATTAATGTAATTTCTACCGTATTAATTAGACTTTAGTAGAAATATGATTCGAAATTATTAAAATTAGGCAAAGAAATCAAAATTATTGACTTATGACACAATAAACATTAACACAGAAGTGACACAATAAACATTAAATCAGCCCGAATTTGTTCCGCCCATTTCACACCGCATTGTTTTGAACGGAATCTGAGTTTTGAAATGGGATTCTCAACACAGAACGCCAGTTGAAGCCAGGGCGTTTTTGACGCCGAATTTTACGCGTCAAAAAATTTAGAAAGAAAATTTTGAATGCGAAAATGTTTAGTATTGACAAATGCAGATCGGTTATTTTGTTCAAAACAAGAAATAAAAATTAAATTAAAGAAGTTATCGTACCATATTTGCAGTAATGTATCAATTTCTATCAATTTCCGACATTTCTGTTGTGTCTAACGTTGGCTGCCAGAAAAACGTAAACAAAGAACAGATGTTCGAGTGACAAGAAGTATCTGCTGACGTCATGACAAAATGGCGATCCTAACGGTAGACGTCATGTCGTATATGTGTTTCAAATCAACTAACTTTTAAATTGATTAAAAAAAACATTTAGACCGCACGAACGCGCGAACAAAATGCCGTTCGTTCGGTGTAAATACCCTGTTGGCGATCTTGTGTTCTCGCTCCCTCAAAATGTTCATGCAAAATCTGAAGGTGCATTTAGACCGCACGATCTCGCTAACAAAAGCCGAATGCTCACTCAAAATGTTCCGGCAGTGTAAGCCCTAAAAAACGAAGAAATCACTAGTTTCCGATGCTTTTTCGGGAACATATATTCAGGCAACCGTTTAGTGCGAAAGGAATTTTGTTTGCGATTATACTTCGCAACTAAAGATGCGTTCGTTCGTGCGATCTAAATGCACCTTTCAAAAGTAGTTTTGTTCAACTAATTTGAAACTAGTTTAAAACCATAAGCGGACAATTGACTTGCCCCTAGGACATCGCAATGTTAAAGTCAACAGTTTATTCTTAGAAAAAAAAATCATATTATCAATTAGTTGCAGTTTTCAGCAAACTAGTTGTACAACTTTAAATTAGTTAATTTTCCTACAGGTCGCTTATTGAGTTTTGAATAGGTATTCGAGTGACAGCTTTGCCAAAACTGGTTTAGTCCAAGAAGGATATAAATACAGATGACGACGTGACGTTTACCGTAGTGACGTCAGAAGATACTTCTTGTCACACGAACAGCTGTTCTTTGTTTACGTTGCTGGCAGCCAACGTTGCCAGAAAGATTTGAATTGAAACATTTTCTGCTAGAGTGGATTATTTCGCTCAAGACTCAAAAACGAAAATAAATATAACAGAAATGTCGGAATTCGATAGAAATTGCTACATTACAATATGGTACGATAAGTTCTGTAATTTTTATTACTTGTTTTGAACAAAATAACCGCTCTGCATTTGTCAATACTCAAAATTTTTCCATTAAAAATTGTTTTTCTAAATTTTTTGACGCGTAAAATTTGGCGTCAAAAACGTAAAATTTATTTTTTGACTGAACTTTTTTTTAGCATAAGCGCAATCGTCTTCGAAGCCGAAACTATGACCGAAGGTTTAAAAATCATTCATTAAAAACAATGTATTGCAATGAGAAAATATATGTATTTTTAAAATTTTTCATATAATCATCCGGGGTGAAATGGGCGGAACAAATTTTGGCTGTTAATGTTTATTGTGTCACTTCGACAACAGAATGCGAAACATTTTTTCATAACTTTTTTCTACTAACGACTATCTGCTGACGTCAAGCTAGATAACGGTAAGCAGCCTCATGTCGTTATCTAGTATCTTGGGTTTAGTCTGTGTTCAGATTTCGTTGAACCACAGAGTATACAGAGGCGACACTCCCCAGCCAATAATTTTATCGTTAAAGAGCTCGTAAACAAAGATTTTTTCGATCGAAAAGCGGATAAAACAATCGTAGGCGACACACGATAACGATACGTATACGAGTCCGACTTCGTTCTTAATTTTGCATCGAAACGAGTTATCGTTATCGAACAAAAAAGTGCTCGTTAACGAATTCGTTAACGATCTCGTAAACGATCATCATTACGATATTTTTAACAAATCTAAAAAAAAATATTTTTTTTTAACTTGGAATTTTTTTTACTTTATTTTATTGGCCGACTTTTCCTTAGAATAATTTGTAATAACTTTTTCACTGAGTCGGACTCGGGATTGAACTCACGTCCTCCGGATTTTAAAGTATGTGCAGAGCGCTCAACACATTCACCTAACTCAGCCATTATTGAACAAGCGCTTAAAAGTTAACTTAACAAACGTTTTAAAATTATTTTCCTAACAGTTTGAAAAACACTGATTCTAAAAATAGAAATTATCTTGCTGAGAAATCGTTATACAACTTTTTTCTAACAGTTTGAAAACCATTGGATCTAAAAATAGCTTTTCAAAACGATAATTTCGTTCGTTAATGTACTCGTAAACGAAGTCGTTAAAGAATTCTTTAACTAAGTCGTTAACGATTTCGATTGCGAAGTCGTAAACGATATTTTATCGATGAAATTACGACTATCGTAATATACGAGTGAATGTCGGACTTTTCTCGAATATTTTTGATCGAGAAAAGTTCGTAAAATACGATCTTCGTAAAAAGTTCGTTCAATAATTGGTTGGGTCTGCTTGAGCGAGATGGAATATGAGTGAAGTGACAGCAAATTTGTTTATTGGTATGCGTGAATACATAGATATTCTGTGGCTTTTATTCACCACCAGACCCTCACAGCTGATAGAAACCTACCACCGGTACTCGGTCCTTTTGTTTTGATTCTTGTTCGTATTCACCACCAGTTTCATATAATTTTTACATAATTTTGAGCGCCAGCACGTTTGTAAAGTAAAATTCGGAACGTTTTTAGAGATAAAAAATTATAAAGTGGACTAATATTTTCAATATTTGCACAATTTCTTCGTGGAAAATTCTACAATCAGCGTGAATACAAATATTCTTTACCCCCCTTGCAAAAGTGAGTGAAAATATCGGCGAGCAATAATTTTATTTTATTAATTGTATTTTAAAACCAATTAGCAGATATGAAATTACTTGGCGTTCCATAAGGACCACGCGGAGCTGCTCTTCTGCACACTGACGTTCGATAAATTGGAATACATAAGCTGCAAGGATGGACTCACTGTCGAAATCATGGAACGTGGCCTAATCGAGCGGGTTAAGCAATTGGACACCTACAACTTGAGACGTGTGGCATACAAAATAATAGTGGCATCCAAATCGGACCTCGTGATTACTAATGTTCGACTACTAATGTCAAGAGTCCACCGCCAGTGGCTGTGCTGCGTTTTCTACTACTGGACGATGATATATGCGTTGAGTGCAGCTGGTGATTGCTAATGAGATGATTTGATCTGACAAAGACGCTGGGCGGTGGGTGTACTTGTGTATTTTTGGAGTTATAACTTTAGAAATTACAAATTTTGTAATTTACGATTTCAGATTATGAAGATTTGACCATCTTGGCGGACTTGGTGCTGAACATTGCAACTCCGGCAGTGCGCCGCTACGTTGAGTATGGTTTGTCCGAGAAAACTTATGTTATTCGAATTGGTACTGGAATTTAATAAAAAATAAAAAACAAATACAATAAAGCATTTCCTTTTGATTTTCAATTTACCGACTGCACAATTCGAAGCAATGATCTTAGCATAAATCTGTCCTCGACTGACTATGTGGCAATTCTCTGAATACATACTTACACTTACTGTACTTCAATGACCATTTAAAAGTAATTCATAAAACCATGAGATTAGTTGCATAAATCTAAATTTTATTGTAAACTTGACTGTTTAAAACAAAAAATGTCTAGCAATTACAGAATATACTTATTGCCGGTGCATAACAAGTTGACTAAATTTCGCCAAAAATTCAAAGGGACCTGTGACGAATACTCCATTTGCGTTACAATGTCTGGAATGTGCCATTGAACGTCATGTAATTCACGATCCACACAAATGCCGTTGCCTCTGCACTGCACTCCGATTCCAGTTGGGCCAGGAGCATCTGCAAGTATTCATTTGTATTATTTTTTTTTTCTAATGTTACCACCACTTATATGCACTTAGTTCTTCAGAGCCTTACTGAGCGCTCTTCTGCTTAATGCGATTCCAACGGCGGAATTTCCTGTGTATTTGGCTGGATATCTTGAATTTTAGACCGTAACTGGTTTCGTCCTCTGATGTTTCGTACGAACTATGCAGCTGTCGATAATGTGAAAATCCCAAATCCTTTTAGGTGCGTGAATTGATTGCATAGAGCCGGCCCGAAACTGAACTGCGACCTGCCCTCAATTGTGTTGCTCAGTTCGATTTTATCCCCTGTCCTCGGCTTTGAATAATTGAACTGCATAAATGTTATATGCACAAGAGCCACCAACTCTTTTGAGTCGTAGAAATTCACATTTTCAAAAAATAATTTCCAATTTACAAATTGTTTACATTTTTCACTTCACCACCTTTTTAACATTTTTACCACATTTTTTACACTTTTTTATTCGTTTTGTCTCATTCTTCTTCGTATAACACGCGAAACAACAACAATTCGTGGTGAACTCACATATACAGTGTGAAGCAAACACGAAAAATCAAAAAAAATGGTCGGCCATATTGGATTTCAGTCGATTTACAGAGAGTGTTGCCTCTGTATACTCTGTGATCGAAGTATGAGCAAGATCTATTTTACTTGATGAGACCGGATTACAAAATTCCTTCATACATATATTTAGCGATTTTTAATAATCTGCAATGACCTTTCTTTCATATACTGTGGCTACGAATTCATTTTGGGATCAAAATTTAAGAATGGGAAATATACTTATTTGTGAAGCGCATCTTTTTCTTAAATCTCTTGTTATAATTCTATTGTTATCGGCATATTGCATTGTTCATTTTACTGTTTTGTTGCGTTTTTTGTGTCATTGTTAATTTCTAAAATTGATCAAAATAAATTATTTTTGGAAATACAAAAAATTCTGCATCAATCGAGCGACAATGGAGTTAGAAGTTAGTTTTCTGCTTTATTCCTTTCAGTTTTTGTTTTTGTTGTAATATTTTCGACACTTTCACAATATTTAATCACATTATTAAATCGTTCGATTTTTTGTACCGAATTTTCGGTTTCGGCGCTTATATGGGGAACAAAAGGATAATTAACTTACATATTCAGCATGAGCTATGCAAATCGAACTGTACTAAATTAAAGCAATCTTTAAATTATTTGCATTCCTCTTCAAACAAGTCTCTTTTTAATGAAATATTTGCACATTTGGATAATTCTTAATTGATTACATCTTCTAGATGCTCATGATTTTGGATAAGATTTTGTTCTACTTTTCGACAGTATTAATGGTTGTTTGAATACACAGCAACGGTAATCGGACAATTTGCCTGACAACATTTATAATATTTTACACTACTGTGATTTGATTTAAATATAAAGATTTGTTTTTCGGCATTATTTCATATTTGAATTGGAAAAAGCCCGTATCGAGAATACGGCTTTATTTCACTTTCAAAATGGAAATAAAGCCGAATGGGCATTTTTGGAAATAAGGCCGTACGGCTTTATTTCCAAAAATTGTTGGGCTTTATTTCACTTTTGAAATGGAAATAAGACCGAATGAAAAATACGGCTTCATTTCTCTTTTGAGAGTGAAATAAAGCCGTACGGCCATATTTCTCGGCTTTATTGCACCCCACCAACACTTCCAACAAAAGTTCTACAGTGCGTAGACCGGAGGAAGGTATTGGCCTCGAAGAACTATTTAGCTATAGAGAATTTAACTTTTATAAACAATTTCAAAATTTGCCGAATAAAAACGTTGACATTTCTATTGACACTTTAGAAATTTGTTATGGTATTTTTCAAGCATGTTGTATTTAACATATCTCCTCCTATTTGGTATCAATCGTCCTATAAAAATTTGACAACTCTGTTTCAGTCATACCAATATATTTTTCAATGCAAAATATTTCCATCTCTTTTTCATATGTCACAATTCATACGCTGTATCAACCAATTCATGCAATGTAAATCAGCCTTAATGCGAAACGCGAAAAATGAGATGGTTTCATTTTGACATTTTTTGTACTGCGTTTCGGTCAAAACCCTCGCGTTTCAGCTCAATCTGAACACACTATTAAATATATTTGATAGACAAATTTTTAAGTATTTTGCCACGCTGAATCCGAAAATAATAATGAAACATTTTGTGGCATTTGTAAATAACGCCATACTGAGCGTACTGGAGCTGGCCAATGAGATACAAGTCAATATAAAATTGTAGAACTGTATGACACTCTGTGAAGCAAACCCAGAGAATGCAGGTAAGGCTATGTTATGCTAGCGTGCCGGCCACGAATACAAACTTTAATATGGCATGGACAATTTTAGATTTGACGCACCAGCAGTTGTTGGTACAGAAAAAAGCGTAAAATATTTCCACCAGACAATTCAAGAATGATTGTACACCCTTACATTTACCGGCGAGTTATTAAAGCCTTCATGAATTTTATTCTGATTAGAAAACTGGATGAGTAAAATATGAAGGTTCACTCAAGAATTCAAGAGAAATCCCAAAGTTGGTGTCCTTGACAGATTTTCTAAGCCATCAGTATTATTAGAAGAGATGTCAGGTAAGACAGCATCCAAATGTTTTATGAGCTCTAAAGCTAATCGTCCAACTGAACTCTGTAGTGAGTTCAGGAGTATATCAGTAAATGATAGGTTTCTTGGAAAACATTGGCATTCGATCATTTAAATGAGTTAGAAAAAATGTGTAAATGGCATAGTCCGTCCGAAAATAGTAAAACAGCAAGTCTTGTTCTTTTGAAAGAAGATAATCTCGCCATAATGAATTGGAAGAGAAAACAGGTTGCTAACACAATCTACGGAGCTGACGAATATTTGTCCTTTTACTACGGAAGATAATCAGAATAAGAAACTAAAGAACAATACTAAAGACTCCAAATTAGACATAAGAAAATCAAAAAGATGAAAAAACTAGAGAGTGGACTATCTTCGGCTATGCCCACACACAGTAGAAGTTTAGAAGTACCTCGAACATAAAAAAATTTGGTCTCAAGACCCCATTTATAGGTGGTTTTTGAGCTTGGACCAAGTCCGAAATCCGTTTCTAAATCAAATCCACAAAAAAATGTTGTCTCAATACGCCATTTTAACCCATTTATATGTGGCTTTGGAAGCTCGGACCATGTCGAAACATTTCCAATCGAAAACTGCAATAAAAAAGTTGGAAAGTTATTACTTTTTTTTGTCTTTTATGGGAGCCCACCCTAGTTTTTGTCCGATTTGGCTGATTCTCGAACTTTCTCTTACTTTTGAAGTGAAAAACATGTACCCTGCCACAGTGAGTGTGGGGTATAATAAAAATGTAATGTTACCGATTTTTAGCTTACTTTGTATGATGCCTATGATAAAGGGTCAAGTAGAAGTATTTAGAGTAAACAATTTGTCAGGGTTATTTTTTGAAGAAATAGGGCAGTTGGGCTGACGACGACGGCGTGGAACATCATGATACACATCGACGTGAAGGACTATTGGAATCATAAGGAGAATCTCGATAAGGAAATGGTGAGGATTCGGTATATAAATACAACGTTGACCGTCGAGCCGTATCTAGCTGAATCCGGTGGTCAATTGTTATTATGCACACATTAAGCAAAAGCACGAGATTAACATCTACAATCACGAGAAAAAGGCATCACGAGCATGGAGAGCAAGACTGAAATTATTGCATGATGAATTCTTTGTTAGTGTTCGACCAACCTTCCGATACATTCCTCTGGACGATCGCAAAACTCTGTGTTATGGTCTAACAGACAACAACTTCAACCTTTGCAGGGATGCAAACGATACATCGCCCAAAAAACGACGTTTTGGCAACGAAAAAGTGACGATGCATCGATGCCAATATCAACGATGTTTTAATACCGATCTTTTACTTTTGCTTTTGCAAGGTTTCAATTTCACAAAGTTGTCTCTGTCATTCGCATGATATATGAAGCCAACACCAGCAATGCAGCATTGTTGACATAACAAAATTTCAATTACCAAATTATTTTATATGCAGTCAGGATTAAAAAAAGTTTACGTGCACAACTATTTCATGTTCACAGTTAAATTGTTTAGTATCGATATTGGAGTCAATGAAAAGGTTCCAGCAGAAATTCGCCTATACGGGTCATCGGTAAGCTTTCCACTCCCAGCATACACATCGATAGCTTTTCTCCAACCTTGGTCTGGTAGCAATGTTTTTAATTCAATATTTTTTCACTTTAACAAATTCGGTCACACAAAATTCGGTTCGGACCCCGTATTATCGACCAGCCAATTCTTGACCGATTTTAATATTTCTTTTTTTACAACGTTTGTTTCGTCGTCAGGAGTCGATCATGATTCCGCTCAGTGTTGCCACTCAACGAAAAAATTTGCAACCAAATTTTGGCACAAGAGCAAAAAAAATACCAAAAGGAAATATAAGAGCAAGTCTTTATATACATTTTTTTTTGAAATTCAAATTTACCCAAAATTTTTAAGGGTATCGACAAGTTGTCATAGTCATAAACGGGAACTTATCATAAATTATCTTTCAATTTTGTACAAAAAATTCTCTGATAAATAAAAATTTTTGACAAATTCCCGTTTTTGACTCCACTTATATATATGTCGACTTGTAAATACCTTTATTGTATTTGATCAGAGAAAATTTGGTTGTCTTGATGTACAGATGCAGTTAAAAAATTAGTAGCGTTCCAAATATGGAATTTTGATTTGTTTTCAAACCTTTTATAGTATCGATATTGGGGTTACTCGAAAGGCCTCCTATACCCCTTTCGTATGAGTACCAAAGCACCTTAATCCGTTATGTACTAGTCGCAAAAAACTCTTTTAAAAAGGAACCTACATTTCAAACTTTTTTCCGGACGGTTATACAAATTTTTCAAAAAATTCTCAAAATTTAAGGGAATTTTTAATTACAAAACTGCGTTTTGTAAAATACCCTTTTTTTCGACCAAAAAACTTATGCAAAAAAAAATTGTATAATTGTATATTGCAGGAAAAAAAATTGAAAAGTAAGTACATTTTTACTCATTCGAGTACCTCTCCAATAGACCTTTCCATTGGCCCGTATGCATAAAAAGTAGTGAAAGCTTCTTTCTAGTGTTCACTCTCAAGTAGTAAAAAGTCGATAGCGAACACTTCTTTTCATATGTATAATATTTTTGAGTGTACACTATTTTCGAATTTCGAACTGTAGTGAAAACTAAACTTTTTGAAATTTGTCAAATAAAATATTTTCAAATAATTTTTAAAAGTAAATAAAAACTTTTGAAAATAATCAAACGAAATTTGTTGCGATTTGGGAATCGGTGCTGCTAGATATCGTGCGCGCTAATTTTCAGAGAAGCGCCTGACTAAATTGCGGTGAGCTTGTGCAAGTGCAAATCAAAGAAAAGCAAAATCAAAACCAATTTTGAAAAAAAACATTTTTCATATGAGTTAAAGAAAATTTAATAAATTATTTACAATAAATAAATGAAGTTTGCAATTTCATTCCTGCGTCTTTCACCTCTTATTTTAATGGTATCGTTTTCTTCGTCCTGATTTTGTATAGGACTAAGGCCATTTAGATTTGATAGATGTGTCAAATCTTCAAATGCTGGCTCTTGTAAGTGCTTCGCAATGTTGTGCAAAATGAAACAAGCACCGATCATTGAAGGGATTCTGCTGGTATTCATTCGCATTTTTGATTCCAGAATCGGGAATCGTCTCTTCACTTCCCCAAATACACGTTCAATTACAACGCGATCTTTAGAATGTAGCTTGTTATATTTTCCTTCAACGAGCGTATTTGGATTACGATATGGCGTCATAAGCCATGGAGCAATGCCGTACCCTTCGTCCCCAAGTAGGATTGCTCCGGATGCGTTTTCGTTCATTGTGATGCGAACAATAGAATGTTTCCATATTCTTGAATCATGAACCGAACCCGCCCACCTACAATCGAAACTGGTAACATGCTCATTTGCATTGCAAGTGACTTGTATGTTAAACGAAGCCAATCCCTTCCGATTAATATATTCATCACCATGACTTTGGGGTACATGGGTGCAATCCAAAGCCCCTATCGCACTCGGAAATTTGTATTTAATTTGCCATTCACTTTTCGCTAAATCCATTTCCTCCTCCGTTTCAGGGAATTTTATCCAATCATCCACCTCTTGTTTCCTGGTGTTCTGGCAAAAAAATTGATGCCAACCATTTTACATTTTCACGCGAAAATCGGTACACATTACCGTTTGGCGTGGCGTGGTGTGAGGACGTGCTCCGGTCGAGACGAGTTTGTTTTTGTCAAAATTTTCTCGTCTATACCGTAACTCGTACTTAGTACAGCCTCGTCAAAAGGTGGTCGTATATTAATATTCCTTAAAGGAAAATACTTTCGGATGGCGTTATAATTGCTCGCAATTGGCCAAATAATTCTCTTCGGAGACCTCCTATCCTTTCCACTGGGAAAGGGGAACGGAGTAACTTAAATATCAAAAAAAAAAAAAAAAGAAAATCGGTACAACGCTCTATAGTTGTTTTCGTCTCCAAATCTCCTTTTTTTGTAATATTTTTTCTTATTTTCACGGTTTAAATGCATGAACATCGCCATTTCTAACTGAAAATATCGGATATAAGTGTTCAAAATACCACACTTCAAATTTAAATGTGATTACTCCTTTTGAAGTAGTGAACACTACCTTTTATGCATATCAATTTGTAGCATATAGTTTTTCGAAAATAGTGTAGTCAAGAAAAGCAGCGTACACTATATAGTGTTTTCTTTTTATGCATACGAACTTTTGAAAATAATAGTGATCACTACTGAAATGAGTGTTCACTCGTTTTATGTATACGGGCCAATGTGTTTCTTTTTTGTAACATTGGGAAAAAGCAGACATATAATGTATTTTTCTATTTTATATCTTCGCGATGGTAACAGATTTTGGAAAAGTTTTGATGCAGAACTATCAAATGGACATTGGAGATTCAGAAAATGCATCCATAGGAAAAACGCATTATATGACTACGATGTGTTTTTTCATAGCAGGGGAGAACGGTTCGGAACGTTTTGACAACGTTTCGTTTTGCTTTTTTTCTCAGTGTACTGTTATGTAAATAATACAAATGAAAATAAATATATTTTGTTTCAATATATTCTTTGTTGTTATTTCAGTTTTTAGGATTTGCAAATAGTTACTCTTTTGTGGAAAAGGCCTTTGTTCTAAAACATCTTTATTTAAAAAACACATAAAATTATTTACAATTGATGTAAATTTAAACATGTAAATTGAAAAAGTGTGTGAAACATAACATTTTCTGTACAGATTTTACACATACGATGTTTTAATGTTTAATTAAATTTACACAAGCTGGTTGTAATATTCGTTCGTGTGTACAATTACGATCATTATAGGAAGCAACTGAATTCCTTCTATAATGGTCGTAAGTTTACACGATTTTTATTTAGTGTGTAAGTATTTAGTGTGTAAGATAACACAATAGGTTGATTCATTTAAAGTGGGAAACCCATCGGAAACGATTCAGTTGTGCAGATGAGCAGTCAAAACATATGAAATTTCAAAGTTCTTTTAAGTAACTGCGCGTTTTTTGAGGGGTTTCCCACTTTAAATGAATACCCTTAATGATTATATTGTAAACTGTCTCAATAACCCGTCGTTGCTCAGACTTTTTCTATCAATATTCGAATACTATTCATAAAAATTGGCAATATGCTACAAATCTTAATTTTTTCCAAAATATGGCGTTCTGACAGTGGATTCCGAAAGAGGAATGAAAACAAAGATATATTTTTAGTGTGACTGGATGTGGAGGCAGTTGTCATAATAGTACATTGGACTGTGCGCTAATGAGTCAGTCA
The DNA here is from genome assembly GCA_951394025.1 of Heteromyza rotundicornis. Classification (NCBI taxonomy): domain Eukaryota; kingdom Metazoa; phylum Arthropoda; class Insecta; order Diptera; family Heleomyzidae; genus Heteromyza; species Heteromyza rotundicornis. The sequence continues at coordinate 44,658,953 of OX596012.1, forward strand.
ACTGAGTGTATGGGGAAAAACTCTTTTCTAGGTATTGCTTTTAAAAACTCTTGGTCGAACACTTAAGCATGTATATTTGTCTGTTTTATCTGTTTCTCACTCAAGTAGACAATTTCTTACGTGACGACGGAGATTTGAGCGTGTGCCAATATCATAACACAGTGCACAACATCGTATAATATTTACGTACGTGCAATTCAAATACGGATATTATGACGTATACGTATACAGTGTACGTGCACGGTGATTGCGCAATACAAATTTAACTTGAAATTTAGTAGTGAATTTTCGAACAGGGCAACAGACTTTCTCACAAGGTATTCTATTGTAGTCACTAAGGCCAATAATTCGTATACTCGTATGTAATCCATAGAAGACAAACATGCATGCATACCAATGCGTGTGCCAAACACAAAAAAACAGAAGAATTGATGTGTATGTTGCAAACACCATCACCAACCATGTCACTGATTGTGAAAAGCAACACTTGCACAAATCTTTCCATTGGGCATGGGTTCTCCAAACAAAATTTCGTTCTCCGACGATAACTATGAGAGTGTCGGAGCAGTACGTATACTATGCAATCGACCATACCCGCCAGCCAATGAAATGGTAATCTAAATAAAATGTTGTCCAGGTACTGAACAAAATATTAGGGTACATTTTTAGTGACACTTGGTTATTTAAAGGTACTCTTATTTGTCGTAGACTCACTACCAATAACATTTAATAAACAATAAATGCTTTCTGTGAGTTTCCTGATCAAAGCATATGTAAAGGTTGATTGAGAAAAACAATGATATGAAAAATACAAATCAAAAGGCACAACGGTAAGCATTTCTGGACTTGTTAGATCTGTTATCAGCGGCTTTTAGATGATAACACGGAACAACACAAAAAAGTAGGTAAATATAACCAAAAATGACGATTTAAAATGCAGAAACCCAAAAACGTAGTAAATCGAACGAACTTTTTGTTCGCGCCCAGCAAACATTTGGGTTCGATATCGACTCGAGAACGACTCGGTATCAAAGGTTTTTCTCTAATGTCGAACGTTTGAAACCGAGTCGATACCGACTCGAGAATCATAGCTTTCTCAATAAAGAGGGGAGTTAGTTCTCGAGTCGAGAGAAGGGTTAGTTCTCGAGTCGGTTTCAAACGCTAATTCTCAAATCGACTTCAAATAAAAAGAGAGAAACGTGAAATCATTAATTTTAAAATTGTATTTTTGTTTTCATTGCATATTTGACTAGTAGAGATAATTTTTTTTACAATACACCATATATGTAATACTTCTATATTGCTAGTATATTCAAATTCAATTCACTGACATTACAGTACAGATATATAGCTATCTGCCCAGCCAATAATTTTATCGTTAAAGAGCTCGTAAACAAAGATTTTTTCGATCGAAAAGCGGATAAAACAATCGTAGGCGACACACGATAACGATACGTATACGAGTCCGACTTCGTTCTTAATTTTGCATCGAAACGAGTTATCGTTATCGAACAAAAAAGTGCTCGTTAACGATCTCGTAAACGATCGTAATGATGATCGTGATATTTTTAACAAATCTAAAAAAAAATTTTTTTTTTTAACTTGGAATTTTTTTTACTTTATTTTTATTGGCCGACTTTTCCTTAGAATAATTTTTAATAACTTTTTCACTGAGTCGGACCCGGGATTGAACTCACGTCCTCCGGATGTGCCGAGCGCTTAACACATTCACCTAACTCAGCCATTATTGAACAAGCGCTTAAGTATAACTTAACAATCGTTTTAAATTTGTTTTCTAACAGTTCGAAAAACACTGATTCTAAAAATAGAAATTATCTTGCTGAGAATTCGTTATACAACTTTTTTCTAACAGTTTGAAAACCATTGGATCTAAAAATAGCTTTTCAAAACCATCATTTCGTTCGTTAATGTACTCGTAAACGAAGTCGTTAAAGAATTCTTTAACTAAGTCGTTAACGATTTCGATTGCGAAGACGTAAACGATATTTTATCGATGACATTACGACTATCGTAATATACGAGTGAATGTCGGACTTTTCTCGAATATTTTTGATCGAGAAAAGTTCGTAAAATACGATCTTCGTAAAAAGTTCGTTCAATTATTGGCTGGGTGAGCAAGAAAACCTATTGCGTATGTGTCAAAAAGTGAAATATTAGCAAAGAATATGAATCATATAGAAGGTGCATGTCGAACAAATTCTGTTTTGGAAACATTTTGTTAGGAGGATTCAACGATAAATCCTATTCTCATACATGTTTGAGCTTTTTCTAGCTGCATGAGAGAGTTCGAGTTCAACACATATTTGATATGAAAATGTGCATGACGACTACCGAACTTATAATTTTGTATTTTGTTGCTTCAAACTCCACAATTTTGAGCACTTGCTTGAACATTCTTCATGGATTTTTCGAAAGTACCGAAACTATATTGTAGCGCAATTTATGCAAAAAACAAAAACAAAAAACATGCATGTTCGACTGTAAGGAACACTCATCATATCTATAAAAAAAACTTTTTTGTCAATCTATATAAAGTTCAGTTCAGATTTACACGATAGGCGTGAACAAAAAAAAAGTAAAAGATAAATAAAATAAAATGAAATAAAATTAATTAAATAAAAAAAATTAAATTAAATTAAAAAAAGATAAAATTTAAAAAAAAGCAAATAAAATAAAAATGAATTTCTTAAAAAAAATTTAAATAAATTTACAAAATTTAATAAAAAAAATCAAAAAACAAAAAATAAAAAAGTGAAGTCAATTTCCAAACTACGCATTTCGCATATGTTGGTTCTTTCGTACGTTCGAACTCGTGCGTTCGCACTTGTTCGATTGCATTTGTTGTACCCCTTTCCGCGACCGCCCGCGTCAGAAACGAAAACGAGTAATTTTCAAAAAGAATTGAGTGATGCGCCTTCTATATGATTCATATTCTTTGATATTAGTTTGAAGAAAACAAAGGGGCGGCTGAATAATTTTTTGAGTGAAAACAAAAAAACAAAAACTTTTATAATTTTATATATTTGTGTATTGTTTTAGAATTTGTGCTGTGAAAATATTTAACACAAATGACCCGTAGATTCTTTCAAAGTGAACAAAAGGAATAAATCAAATAATATCGTGCTGCGCGCAAATTTATTTCAAATCCGCTCCTGGAATCAGTTGACAATTGTTAACACATACAAATGAAAAATAAACAAAAATACTAATACATATAAAACCTGCGCATGCGCACAATTTTCACTAGTATTCAAACGAGTGAATTGAATTCGGAGTTCAAGCACATTGCGCAGATAGGTTGCTAGCAACCCAGCCAATAATTTGATCGTTAAAGAGCTCGAAAACGAAAAATTTTGATCGAAATGTGGACAAAACAATCGTAGGCGACACACGATAACGATACGTTTACGAGTCCGACTTCGTTAATTTTGCATCGAACCGAGTTATCTCGTTATCGAACCAAAATGTGCTCGTTAACGAATTCGTTTGTTCGTTAAAAGACTCGTAAACGAAGTCGTTAAAGAATTCGTTAACTAGGTCGTTAACGAGTTCGATTATGAAGACGATAACGATATTTTATCGAGGAAATTACGACTATCGTAATATACGAGTGAATGTCGGACATTTCTCGAATATTTTTGATCGAGAAAAGTTCGTAAAATACGATCTTCGTAAAAAGTTCGTTCAATTATTGGCTGGGAATATAGAAGCATTAAATATATGCAATAAACAAAATAAAAGGTACAGATATAATTTAAAAATTTAATTATTAACGTTTCACTTTTTTATTTGTTGAAGTAACCTTTGAAAACGAGTCGAGAATCACATTAGCTATCGACTCGAGAAATAGGGTTTTTCTCAAACGTTTGAGATTGTGTTTGATGGGCGTACCGTGAAAATTTGTTGGCGCACAATAAAAAATTGTTCGTATTTTACTTTATAGAAGACAGAGAAAGCAATAATGAAATTGAGCGAATAAAATAAATATATACATATTAGAAAAAGAATACAAGAAAAATATAGCAGATGTGTTTGGTCTTTCTGTAGATGTGTTGTATTGAAATATTTATGAAACTTAAATTAATTTAATGTAAGCCCAAGACTTTGAAAACGAGATTATTTGCATTTCTGTGCACAAATTGGTCGGGCAACATCATTTCTACTGCGAATATATATTAGATTCATTACCCAAAACTAACGCGCTTTCACAAAAAGCAATATTTCAATATTTTATTAAGTTTACAATTATGTTGTAATATTGAAATTAATGTTTTCCCGGGAAAAAACGAGTAGAAAAACATTCTTCACCATTTTTAAAATCATAAAATCTTAACTTTTGGTAGTAATTCATTATAACATAGTCAGAATTTGATTTTAAAAATTGTTTTCGAAATATCAAAAATGTAAAATGTATTTTTGACGCCATTTTCTAGTAGTGCTGCGAAAATTAGATTTTTTGTATTCGATACAATACATCATACTTTTTACGATAATTTTCATACAATTTTGATTTGAAGTAAAATCTCTGAGTAAAGTAAATGCACGTAGCAATTGCTCTAAGACGTTTTTATTGTTACGACCCAACAATTGTCATACAAATTTCCCTAAAATGTTAATAGTAGTACTAATGGCAGCAATAACTTGATGAGTACTTCGAAGTCAAGTGTCGAATATATTCATATATTCATATATTATGCAGAATTATGAAATATTGGCAGCATGGTTGCATTTCGGCATCGAGCGATAACATTGCGAATTTTTTCCCCGAAAGTACTATTTTTCTTATTTCTGGAACTTTATTATGAGACCTACAACTTTTTTAACAGAAATATTAAAAAGAATTTTTAATTTCTTTATCGAAAACAATCCAAATATAATATAAATTTTTCAATTTCTTGAGAAAGGACATTAGCACACAGGGTCTATAATTTTGTGTTATACTTATTATCCGTTTAATTTATATGTCACTTAGACCCTTTGGAGTTTAAAATTTAAATTCATTAAGCCTAAAGAATCCTAAGTATTAAATTTTATTTTGAATCGACGAATACGTGGGTACTTAGTGAGTTTAAATTAATTTTTTTAGTATTTCAGATTACAAAAAAAATTATTAAGCGAGTTCACAAAGGTCTCATAAAGTCCTATGGCGTATAATCATATTTGACAAAATATGACATTTGTGAGCACCCAAAAAATAAAGTAAAGAATTTACATTTCAACGTGCATAAAAAAAAATCATTATGATAATTTTGGAAAATTAAGATAGAATGGTAAATTACGAAATAAAATTATCGTACCGACCATTTGGATAAATGTTACTCACAAAATTGGTTGAATTTTCGTCAATTTAACAAGATTTTTTATCTGGTTGTTCGATTTCCAAAAAATTTTCATAGGTCTTCCCAAAAAAATTTTGTTTTTCGAATCTCCGGGTCTGAGTTCTTCGAAAGTTAGCAACCCTGCTTATTAATAATATGTGGTCTAAAACCGATATGTTTGGGACCCCCTGCAACTCTGTACTCTTTTCTGCTCAAGAGAATCTGGTATCCCTAGTTGTAGTTGTGTCTTTATTGCAGGGAATGAGCGATATATTCGTTTATCCGAAAAATTGCTAAGGTGCAATTATTATAATTATTGTATTGTTCCAATGGTTTTTCGAATGTGAGAATACAGAATTATACAAAAACTAGAGGGTGGACTATCTTCGGCTATACCGAAGCTGAAATATCCCCACACAGTAGGAAGAAGTACCTCGAACATAAAAAAATGTGGTCTTAAGACCCTATTTTGAGCCCCAAAATCCGTTTCTAAAAATTACCAATCAAATCCACCAAAAAAAAAATTGGTCTCAAGACCCTTATATATGTGGTTTCGGAACCTCGGATACATTTCTAAAGAAATCCAATGTTTAGAACACAGCAATAAAAAAAAATTTTAAAATGTTGACCTTTTTTTCGGTGTGTGGGAGCCACGCCCAGTTTTTATCCGATTTAGCTGATTCTCGAACTTGATCTCAGTATTCACGAGAAAAACATGTACCCAGAGTTTCAAGCCGATATCGCCAAAACTGCGACAGCTATCGTGCGGACGGACAGACGGAAACCGACTCAGGAGGTGATGCTGATCAAGAATATATAAAACTTTTCCATACCGGACACGCCTCCTTATGGGCGTTACAAACGTTGTGACAAAGTTAGTATACCCAGCCACAGTGAGTGTGGGGGTATAAATATTGACAACTTCTTCGAAATGTTGTGTTTTTGGTAAGTGTGCATAAAAGTAATAAAATGTTTTCAACTTTCTTTTGCAAAGTTAATTGTTTTTGAACAGCACTACTTTTTGCGGCCAAATTGTATAACCCAACGAGAAAGATCGAAAAGTTGTATAGCAAGTAAGGCATTCAATCCCGGGATCCCGAAATCCCGGGATCCCGAACGTATTCTTAGTCCCGGAAACCCGGGATTTTGAGTCCGGATTCCCGGGATTGAAAAAATTGAATTTTTATGTATTGTTTAAGATATTTTCGACGCTTTTCCACAAAAATACTGCAGTGCGTTTACTTTCAATCCAATTGGTAAACACAAAAAGCTCACTTTTGTAGACTTAGTGCTACACACACACAAAAATTAAGACAATTTTTGTCAATAACAGTGAACAAAACATTTTTATCGACCTGAATACAATTTTTACGACAAAAAGGTAGATATAATTAATAAAATCAGTGTAATCAGAGTGTTGTACTTTTGAATAGATTCAGCGTGGCAAAATAAATAATAAAGCAACTCAATTTAACACATAAATTATCAAACTTCTTTGATCATAGTAATTTAAAATTAATAACTTTTTGTTTGACTTTATTTATTTTAAATTTTGTTTTGTTTAATGCAATATTTATTAAATATTATTTCTACGTTGAATTAAAATAAAATTAAGCTTAAAATATTGTTGCAACAGTTTTTTCTTTAATCCCGAAAATCCCGAACAAATCCCGGGATTGTAATTTCAAATCCCGAAATCCCGGGATTTTCAAAAACACTTCGGGATTGAATCCTTTAATAGCAAGTAGGGGCAGAGAACTTATATTCATAGAGAAGCGTCATAAGCTCTTCCTCTTCCTTTTTGCTAACTCGGAGCTCGTGCAATTCTGGGGAGTAAGCAGACTGCGGAGTTTGGACAGTGAGTGTACAGACTGCGGCATTTGGCTAAGATTTTTTAATTTGTTGTAGTCTGTTAGAAATGTTTTTGTTGTTGTTTCACTTTTGTTTTTGCTTTTCTTACCATTTGTGTTTTTGTCCCTTTTCTTATTTCGATCGTTTTCTTTGACTAGATCTTGATTCGTTTGTTTTGATTCTTTTTTTCATTCATCTTGCAATTTTTTGCCGTTTGGTTTTTTTACTATGATTGGCGGCGCAGGTTGTTGTTGGCGATTTTCATCCCTACATGGCTGATCGAAAACATATACAGGAGAAGGGGCTATGTGACAAAATCAAAATTTCGCGTAAATAAGTTGTAGGGATATTATTACATTTTATTTACATACAAAATGAGTTTACATATCGCCATTACCGCTTCCGAATTCTCAACTCTTCCATTAAAATGTTTCTTTTGGGTGGACTTTTAACAAGAGCTAAATATTAATTCGAAATTAGGCAAAATATCGACTTTGTCACATAGCCCCTTCTCCTGTATATGTTTTCGATCAGCCATGTAGCCATGTTGACGAATTTCATGCTGATGCTGATATTTTAAATTTACTTATTATTTAATGTATAGGTGCTTTTAAACAAAACCAATACATAATCAAAACTGAAATCAGCATTTATTCAAATGCAATAATGCATTTGAAATAATTGTCATTATTTCTTTTTAGTTAATTTCTAGGCCTAAATAATAAACAAAATTAACGAATTGAAGATAACAGACTGAAACTGTCTTTGTGGCGCATTTTGTTAGCAAAGCAGCATTCTGTTGTTGCTTAGCTAAAAATATGCGCTGGCATGTCCGTTCAAAAATACCACTACGATGAAATTTATGAAATAGCTTATGATTTTTTTTTAGCTGGAAACGCAACATTCCAAACCAGTTCTGATTTATATTTGTATTTTATTCGATATATTTTTCAAATATTAAAAATGTTCAAATATTTTAGAAAATAGGGGTGATTGTCTTTTTTTTTTTAATGCAATATGAAAGAAAATACATGAACCTAAGAGTCCTCAGCATTATTTGTCCATTTAAAATTTTTGCTGATTTTTGAAAGAATTTTTTGTAACAAATGTATAAATTGGGTAGAATATATAAAAAAAAGTTATACAAAAAAATAAGAAAACATATATGTAGGTACAAAGCAGGTAATTTCCATAATTTATCATGCAAAAACCATCAAAATACTTTGTCGCGAATCCAAACAAATCATAGAAAAATATACATGCATATAAGAAAACAGCAGCAGGAGGGATGAAAATCGCCAACAACAACCTGAGCCGCCAATCATAGTAACAAAACCAACCGGCAAAAAATTGCAAGATGAATAAAAAAATAACCAAAACAAACGAATCAAGATATAGTCAAAGAAAACGATCGAAATAAGAAAAGGGACAAAAACACAAATGTTAAGAAAAGCAAAAACAAAAGCGAAACAACAACAAAAACATTTCTAACAGACTACAAAAAATTAAAAAATGTTAGCCAAATGCCGCAGTCTGTACACTAGACCGTCTCGAAAAAATGAAGTCGTCCGCACACCATCTAATTTGAAGCATATTTGGAAGGATAGTACCACATTATGGTGGTACTAACTGAGATCTGGTAGGTAAGTACTAGAAGGGTGTAATTGAGGGCAATGACGTATGAGGCATTATTGTAGGTCTCCTGGAGACAAAAATTTTGATATATTATACTTTAAAATCGGATCATAAATGGTGACAATATGATGAAATATGTCGATGCGCTACCTCTACGATCACGGTAAGCGATATCGTGTTAGTATCTGCAGCAAAAATATTCTCCTTAACCCTATCAACACTGTTGCCGAACATCTTAACATGCTAATGTAAATTTTTATTTTAATTTTTCTCTAAATTTTTGCCGCATTTTTTGAGTCCCTTTATTAAATGCCGCACAACTGCTTCAGTAACGCAAGTGTTTTTAAAGTTGTTTCACGTCATTAGCAACTCGACAATTTTTCATCAAGTTTCACTTGACAATTGCTCAATATCTCTCTATTGCGCAAAATTAACCCTAAAAAGCGCAGATTGAAATTGAATCGTACAAATTAACTTGTACTTTGAATCTGGCCTATATTATGGGGTCCGCCAGAAACGTAGGGGGCCATGGGGGACTCAGACCCCCTTTCTCTTAAACATGACATAACTTCCGATTCCTTCAAGCTACAACGATGAAATTTGGTAGGTGGGTTCCTATTGACAAAATAAAATTGTCTACCCTTTTATGGGTATGGGGGTAAAGGAGAGGGGATGAACCCTTTTTAAAAGGCGGGCGAAAAAAATTTTGAAAAAAAGAAGAAAATAAAAAAAGAGTTACAAACTAGACAGTATGATCCATTTAGAACAGTGTCTGCCAAGACCCCTACATTCAAATTTTGGGCCTGTATACAGCGCTGAGAGAGCTCATAGAGCGGCAGAATTCTCCCAATGCAGTACACTGAGTAAATGAGATACAAAATAAATTAATGTTTTAAAAAAAGTTTACTATAATTACCTTACAATAAAAATTTGGGTATTTTTTTCGAAGTATTAAAAAAAAACAATAAAAAGAAAAGATTTAATCTTTTCTTTCCTGATTTTATTTATGACACCTAAATTGCCTTTTTATACCCTACACCTCATGAGGTATGGGTATATTCACTTTGGTCTGATGTTTGTAACACCGGAGACGTATCCGGTATTAATATATATATTTGTCCAGGTCTGTCTGTCCTTCTGTCTGTCCGGAACACTAACCGATTCAAAATTTACAACTTCAATTAAAAAATTTTTTAAAGTTGTTAACCTCCTTTTTTTTTTTTTAATGTTAGCCATTCTGGTGGTTTGCCCACACGACGCTGCGGTCGAGAGAAGGAACCAGAGCCACGTACAAATATATTCACACATATATTTTGTCTTATAAATGTTTGCCGCCCTGGTGAGGTATCGAACCCACAACGCTGCGATTGTAAGTAAGATGAAGTAGCGAACTAAGCGCAAGCTTATGCAAAACGCTTTCATGTATATACACACACAAAAAATCATTTCACATATAAACAAATAGCTTCGAACTAAAACTGCCACCTTTAAGAAAATAACACTGCCACAAGACTACCGTTGCCACCTAACACTATTTTCACCTATTACGGTGGTGTATTAGATTTCCATATTACACTTTCATATTACACTTTCCTATACACTATAATATATTCCCAGTACAACATTAAGGTCCGCACACATCAACGCGAAGTACCGCAGCCGCAGCGAAACTTACTCAAAAATGTTTCTTGCAAATGCGAAAAAATATTTGTTTAAGGTGAGAAATTTCATAAAAACAAATAAAAATGTAAATCATTTATAAATTAAAATTCCCAAAAAAAAATACTACAAAATGAACACCTTTCTTAGAAGTCACTCAAGAAATTGTAAAAAGGGAAATCAAAACTTCAAAAAATTTATTTCTCGGAAAGCAGATTCTTGCTACAATAAAAGATTCAGATTCGGTTTTAGTACGTCAAAATACATAATACGAAAATAAAAATTGAAAAAATCCAATGAATAAAACGTTTTGCAATAAAAATAATCGACAATCGGAAATAATGTTTAGCCGTAACAGGTGAAAAAATTGTTAGGTGGCAACGCTAGCCTTTTGGTAGTATTATTTCCTTAAAGGTGGCAATGGTAAATCAAAGGTAAATTTTTGTTTGTATATACACATTAACCATACAGCTTTCTGAACTATATCGCCATTAGCTCAATTTATTTTATAGCTGGCTGTGGTCTGTTGGTTAGAGCGTCGGCCTATGACTGCGACAGTCTTGGGTTCAAGCCCGCCACCAGTAGTATTTTTTTTTTAATCCATTGCTTGATATTCTTTTTTTAATTTTTCTTTTTTTATTCTTTTTTAATGTAACAGTTCAACTTTACACAATTACATCATCCAACAAAATTTCTTTCTATTCTTTACAAAATTTAATAAAAGTTCACATATTTCACAAATGATTTCTTATGTGCACATCAGAGAAGAGCGTCGGTGCACCGAAAACCAGTTTCAAGCTACTCGCCAAAACCCAAGTGCAACTCCCAACTCGAATCCGTGTCGACGGATGCCACAAGTGTTCGGTGCTTGTGGATCCGAGTTCGTACGAGTGCACACGAGAAAAAAATAAAATGCTTGTGCCATTCGGCAAAAACTCGAATGACCTGGATAGTCGGATTAACTTGGATAGCTTGCGCATTGAAGTTGCTTGTGTGCGCTTGTGGGTTATTTGAAGTACGGAAAATGTTCGTATTTTGTATGTAGCATTCAATTTGTCAATTATTTCGTGAGATATTATAGCTGATTGATTTTATTAAAATATAAACACTTTCATCATTTTTTAATAACAAAAAAGGAATACAACTTCTTCGTATTCCATTTCACTGCTAAATGATGTTTCAATTGCAATTTTCAAATTACAACTAAACGAAAATATTTTTAGGACATAGAAAATTAGCTGCTTTTGCATATTTTTTTCACAATTGCAGCAATTTTTACCGACACGACAAGTGGAACCATAAATTTGGGATTTTCCTAAATCCAAAATTCGCGATTTCAAAAGGGTTAACAAGCTGATCATAAAAAATTATGCACAGTCGTTTCTTTATTAATATATTGCAACAGCAAACGCATTCTTCAACAAACAACAATGAGACAGCAACAAAACAAATTCTTACGCAGCGCGACACATTTGGCATTTGCCTATCGCAAGCAGCGCTGTGAATAGGACATCGCGAAAGGAGTTCGTCGCAACTCGACATTTCTCGCTCGTAACAGCGAAGAAAACAAAGCGTAAAAAAGTGTAGGCGCCAGCGGTCGGACAATTTTCTGATCACATTTTTTTGATGCGACTTGTCGCGTTGGTAAAGAGTGCAGTATTTTCATGTCCTGGAATTGGGGGAAAAAATGTAAAAGCAGCTAATTTAAAAATTGCAATTAGAACATCGATTATTTGCGCAGTGAATGAACCCCAAAATATTACGAGTACAATTTATAAAATACATAGATACATTCTACATTATAGTAGATAGCTATAGATATTGTTTCTTTACTGAATAGTCAAAGAATTTTTATACAAATAATTAAACAATAGTCTTAGAATAATTTTTTTCTTTATGGACAAATTTTCATGCGTACAAAAAAACTAATATTTGGTGCACTGTCTAAAAGTAACTGTATTAATTTAACAAATTTTTTCTCAGTGGAAAAATGAGAATGTGTCCAATAAATATAAAATTTGTTGCACTCTGTAATGCCAACAACATTATTAAAAACAATTTTTCTATGTGGAAAAATTGTATGTGTACATAAAAATTAAATTTTTTTCACGGTGTAATAGAAAGTAAGTTTTTTAAAACAATTGTTTTTACCATTCCGTAATGAATTCAATATTCTAAAATTTTCCTATACGTCGCACGAAACTTAACAATACAAAATACGAACATTTTCCGTACTGCGCAGTGCGCACTCATTCAACGCAACTTGAGCACACAAGCTATCCAAGTGCTTCCGCCTATCCAGGTCATTCGAGTTTTTGACGGATGATGCAAGTGTTCGAGAGCGGCAAGTGGAAGTGGATTCGCAACTTGCTAAAACAGCGGTTAGCTTGCCGGTAGCTTGTGGGCTAAGCTACTCTGCGCTATTCTCTGGTGCACATATAAATTATGGAGTTCACCATACGGCTTGGTCTACCTAACCGCAATTAGCTGAAATTATTTTATAGCTGGCTGTATTCAGTTGGTTAGAGCTTCGGCCTATGACTGCGGGGGTCATAGGTTCAAGCCCGGTGCCGGCCGAAGTTTTTCTTTTTTTAATTCTATTCTTCATATTTTTTTCTTTTTTTTTTTCTTTTTTTAATTTTTTTTTAATATAACAGTTCAACTTTACACATTAGGCGACAATTACATCATCGAATAAAATTTAATAAAAGTTCACATATTTCACAAATTTCTATAAAAAAAATGACATATGAAAACATAGAAAATATTTTTGCATCTAAATTACACAATAAAGAAAACATTAATTTTTTCAAATTAGTGTTTTATTTCCCGTGCATGGCACGGGCAAATTTACTAGTGTATATATATTCTTGATCAGCGTCACCTCCTGAGTTGATTTAGTCCTGTCCGTCTGTCCGTCCGTCCGTTTTCTTGTAAACACGATTGCAGGAGCTAGAACAAAGCTAGGGATCCCAAATTTTGGATTTATCCTTTTTAGTCCTTAGGAGGAGTTGGTATTGCAAATGGGCGAATTCGGTCGACTGCCACGCCCACCTCCCATATAAGCGAAAATCGTATTTTTACCGTAATTTCAAAATCGTATTTTTACCGTAATTTCAAGATTTCATCAAAACAGTATGATATTTTGTCGCTGATTTTGAATTTGATGTCGGAATTTTCTAAATTCAAGATGGCATAACCAATAGGGCGGCCGAAATTTTTAAGATTTCATCAAAACAGTATGAAATTTTGTATAGGGTGGTTTTTGGGGTCGCTGATTTCGAATTTGATGTCGCATTTGCAAAATTCAAGATGGCGGAACCAATATGGCCCAGTTGGTGTAGGGTATATATAAGTCGGCTTGCCCGACTGAAACTTACTCACTTGTTTTATTTTCAGAAAGCTTTTACGACAAATTTTTATCAGTGCAAAGCTTTCAATACATGTGTAATATGAGGATGTGTGCATTCGGCGAACACTGATTTGAAAGTACCCACCTCGAACATAAAAACATTTTCTCTTAAGACCCCATTTTGAGCCATTTACGTTCAAAATCCGTTTTTAAAAATTTCTTTTGCAATCCAAAAAAAAAATAAATTTGTATCTCAAGACTCCATTTTGACTTATTTATATGGGCTTTGAAGCTCGGATCATGTTAAAAATTAATTTCCAAACATTTCCAGTCGAATACAGCAATAATAAAATAAGAGTAAAAAACAAATTTTTTAAAATATAACTTTATAAATTAAGGGTTTTTGGCCAATTTGGCAATTTTTTATGTTATGCTTTCACTACTTTAAGTATAAGTCCAACGCCGGGGTATTAAACTAGTATTTTATAAAATTCTATCTATTCCGAGTGGAATAGGTTTTTAAAACTTTCACTTTTGCGAATGGAACCACAGCTAAAAGCTTCTCACGCACCGCCCAAGCTTCATATAAAAAACGCCAAAGCGCTGCTTAAGTGAACTTACTTGAGCTGCGTTCTACTTCGATATTGATTTGATGCCTTTTTTTCAGCAAAGAAAAGCAAAAACAATTACATTACACAAGGAATGGTTTATGATCATAAAAAAAAATGTCCAAGCTGCAGAGTTTGACGCTTTGAGAGCTGGAAAAAGTATTGAACTGTTGAAATTTTATTAGATTACAAAATAGATGAGATAGCACCGTTTGAAGCAAAACACTACATGTCTACGAAGAGAAAAACAAATTTTTCCGACGAATAATCGAAGGGATGGTCTTGTATACAAAAAAAAGAACGTAGTCAAATATGGCAGCCAAGTAAGGGGACAAGTTTTACCTTTTCCGGGTCAACATTTTTCACAATTATTAAACAACCTCTACCATCCTGGCACTGTCCTCATCCGGTTCGGTATGAGGAATGTGACTGTGCTTCAAGCGGCGGTAGGCATAAAAAAGTGTCAACAAAAACTGAAGGCGGGAATTCGTCCACAGTTTCAAAATCCGTTAGAATGGAAAAGAACCGCATGTAGTGAACCACTCTCAGATTTCCCCAGGACCAACGGAGTGGACGTGGTGGTATACTGGTCCCTATTTTTTTCTTTCTATTTTGTATTTAATTTTTTTTTGTTTTTATTTTTTTTTAAATTTAGTTTTTTACATTTTCTTGGGGGTTTTTAAGTACGATTACAACGAATTAACGAACAGGAAATAATAAAAAAATGTTTGTTATTATTTGATCCGAATGCGTCGTAATCAGTGGCGCACCCAGGATTTTTTTTCAAGGGGGGGTTTTTAAAAATTGTTCAATTTAGAAAATTATCTTATTGGTATTCTTACCAAATTTATTAACTACTTTTCTTGAATCGTATAAGTTAGTAGCTAGTACCTATACTCACCAGCTAGAGAATTAAATCCCGAAAGCTTTTGGCAATCCAGTGCTTTCTTTCTTAAAATCCCGTCCTCAGGATTTTTGAAATATTTTTTTTGATAAAAAGAAAAACGGATGATGTAAGTCTTTTTTAGGCAACCGAAGACAAAAAAAAATTCTAACTTCTATTACACCGTTCGACACTAAAAAATGCAATGTTTAAATCGCATTTTTGCATTTTTCATTATGGTTTCATATAGGTTTACGGGAGGGTACTTTCCCAAGCTGGGCATTAACTAGTTAATTCGTTAATAGTTAATTAACGAAGTTAAATTTTTGGTTAACTTTTAACGTTTCAGTTAATTTCGAAAACCATTAACTTTTTCATCTAGTTAAGTTAAATTTCTTCGATTAACTAGCATTAGTTAACTTTGAAACGAAAAACATTTTTTTATTATTGAATGTAAAAAAGAGAAGTAAACATTAAGAATTCATACGATTTTTAATAATCTACCTAGCCACACTGTTGAAAAATTAAAAACACAGAACTCTTTCGTGTTGTTGACAAAAATTTAAAGTCGAGACGGCGTGCGTAGCCCGCCGTCAAATGTATTGATTGTGACGGCTCAACCGATATTGACATCGATTTGTTCGCACGCCGATTGAAGCCGATTATGGTCGGCGCGAAACTGTTCAGCCGCCGCCGACATTTTCCAATCAACTTGGAACTCAACTTGGAAAAAGCGCGTCGGCAAATTCGTTTTGTAAATTTTTTACAAAAGTTTTCATTTTTTAAGTTAAATTTGCATATAGAGGGCTGAAATCGATCGAAAAAAGAGTCTGTGAGTGCAGGCATTCAATTGTATATAATTAAAATGTTTTTATGCGTTTTTTGGAAAAAAAAAATTTTTTAAAGAGAATTTAACTATTTAATTTAACTTTGAACGAAGTTAACTTTTCAACGCAATTAACTTTTTAATTTAACGAAGTTTAATTTTTGATTAACTATTTCCGGATTAACGAAGATTAATTCTCGATTAACTATGCCCAGCTTTGGTACTTTCAATACTTTTAGTACAAGCCCGAGCAACGCCGGGGTATTCAACTAGTGTACCTATATAATATTTACTAATTGGTCTGAATTTAAAAACAATGGCGCATATTCATAGTCAAATTTAGTAAGTGCTAAACCTTAGTAGCAGCTTAGAAGCTGTCATTTCAGTGTATTTCCTGTCAACTTTGTATCTCTTAACTTTTTATAATATTTTTGACATATATGTATTACATATATGATTTTTACACCATTTAAGCTAACTTTGTATCGTTTCATCGAATATCTGTACGGAATTCGTCTTTTTGTGAAGTAATTGTCCAGAATTTAATAAAGGTGCCTACACAAAAAATCCGGCAAAAATTAAGAGAATAAATTTTTGCTTTTTAGTACAAAAAAAAATTTCACGAAAAAAATTAAAAACTTTAATTTTATAAGCAAATCAAAGTGTGCAGTTTCTTTTCGGTACAGTCCTTCATTTTTTCCATAGAGCATTCAACTGCCTCCACTGAAAGAATATTCAGTCTCATATTATCATTTATAAAAATATTTTACAGAGAGTTTTAGTGATCAAAATTTTCCCTGCATTTTGAAAATTTTTGGCAAATTGGAATTTTGGACTAAAAATTAAGAATTGACAAGAAATTTATTAATTTTCATAAAATTTTCTCAAAATCATAATTTTTTTAAAATTCTCTACATACAGGAATGTATTGGCTGGAAGTTATCAACTGTGACTGAAGTGTGTTCACGATGTGCCTCAGAAAAGTACAATTCTACACAAGTACTCAAAAAAGTACACCTAAATACCCCTATGGTTGATCGCTCATCCAAAGCTTACATTCTCAACAGTTTACACGTTTAGATGAAAACCATTACTATGGCATGAAATGCGTGTGTATGACGCTAATGGTAATGATGGACTTTGAAATTTAACATATTAACAATGGATTAACCAATTTGGCCACAATTTGGTACGTAGCATGTAAAACTAAATATTAACGCACAATGACCAGTAAGCGCACGTTCATTTGATTTTGTTTGCCGCGCATCCAAATACTATTTTCATAATGGAGGTGAGGTCAGTGCTGCAATATTGACTTTACTCCACTGCAAATTCTGAGCGCCTGCTACCAAATACAGTCAAATGTTTGTTTGTTCGACCAGTCTTCTGCCTTTTTGCAGCAAATTAATCGCAATCGCCGCCGCTGTTGCTGTTTATACGATACATATAACGTCAAAGCGATTAGCAGCAGTTTTTTGGGCTGTATTGGCGACGCTCTTGCTGCGGAATGATAGCGGTGTGTACATTGCTTTTGCGATGAAGGCGACTAACGAAAAAAGCTGCTTGCCTGTTAGATTGGCTTGTTGTCGGCGCTTGAAAAGCAACACGCGCAGTGTTGGCATGTTTGACGGCCGGCACAATCACAACAGCAACAATATTCAAGATTCTGCAACGTTTTCGTTTCAGCGGTGTAGTGTGTACGCTGAAACATGCGGTTACTGTTGCGATGAACGTGCCGACGAATGGTTTCCGTTGTTGGTCTGGATTCCGTTCGTCTAGGGCTTCAAGCATCATATTGTTGGAAAAGTGTTTCAACGAAAATTGCGCAACTTTCATGAACTTTCCTAACAGTCCTACAGAATTCGATAGAACAACGATGCAACGATGTGGTGCTTGTGAGCGTCGAATATGCCATAACAATTCAACACCGACAACTTGCGCGGTTGCCGAAAATCGCCAACGTCATACGAACCCCCTCCATGGTGTATAGTAGAAGCGCCAATACACTCGACTCTATTTATACGCTTATGCGCGCTTGTTTATGGGTTTCGTGGTTTAGGAGAATTTGTGGCCAATGTTGTTTTTCTACAGCGAGTTGATAATTGCAATACACATAAATTTGCCTGCCCTGCCTGCAATTTTTTAAAGTAATAACCTCTTTCAGCATTCGCTTTTGTGACTTTTCGCACAAGATTTATTTGGAGGTTCCTTTTTTCCATTACAGAATTAAGCGTTCTCTAGAGCACTATGGATGTGCCAGGGTCACACATAGATACTATATCGCCTCCTGCCACCGAACCTCTATCACTCACTAGTTCAATTCCAATGGAGAGTTTTTGTGTTAAACGAACAAATTTTACGTTCCTTAAGAAATGTGGGGAAGTTAATAAAGTCTTGCTATCAGGCGCACAGCCGTTAGTAGACAGGGATACGTATTATTGGAAGTTGGGGTTTTTTCATTAAAATTATTTAGTTGTTGGCGTTGTCGCTGCCGCTGCCGTTATCTTTACCTTGGGGAACAACTTGTCGGAAACCAGTTTTAAAATAAAACATAACTAAAAACGCTCAGACGTTTCCATCCGCAGAACTTTTTTCTATAAGCGTTTAGTAGTTGGTTGGTTACTGGGCATAAACACACAGATTCTACTAGTTCCCACTGGCAAACGATGT
Organism: Heteromyza rotundicornis; assembly: GCA_951394025.1. Taxonomy (NCBI): domain Eukaryota; kingdom Metazoa; phylum Arthropoda; class Insecta; order Diptera; family Heleomyzidae; genus Heteromyza; species Heteromyza rotundicornis. The sequence continues at coordinate 44,677,776 of OX596012.1, forward strand.
AGTAGGTAGACATTTTGTTATTCGAATAAGAAATAATAGGAACTCAAAATTTGAGTTGGAGATGTAAGTAAATGCGAAATCGATATTTTTATAAAATTATCTATTATGTGAGTCATGTGCAGGAAATTTAAAAACTGTTGCATTTCAAATAAAAGTGTAAAGTATCAGTACTATTATATTCAAGTACATACAATATTGATGCTTCAAAACCAAACTGGTACCTACAATTTGTGGTAAATTTTACCATTATGCTAAATTTTACACTTTTCACTTTTTACCGGTGACCAGAAGTGCTGCTCAAATTTTGTAGAAGATATTTGGATTTTAATTTAAGCATCGTTCTCCTGAAAAATTAAGGAAGTTCACAAGGTCTAATAAAGTCATATTTGGAAAAAATTTACATTTGCACCCTATAATTACAACCTAAAATTTTTTTAGACAATATTTAGACGATATTTTTTAAAAAATCTGGTTCTTTATTAAGGTATACATGTTTTAGACTAGCATTCGACCACTCTGACCTCAATCCAAAAAAAATGAAACGACGAATGCGAACAAGCATAAACTCGATATTGGCGTCCTTAGCAAAGAAAAAACAGCAACGACTCTATAGTGCCAGTGTCTTATAAATTCAATGAAAAATAGTCTTTTTAAAAAACAATAGAAGCAATTAGAATTCCCAAAAACAATGTTAATTAACATCAATCCAATTTATTTTCTATCGTAGTCAATTTATTTTTAAGTAAGTACAAAATACATTTTAATAAAAGCATTTTTTGTATGGAAATATTTTTTACTGTTTTAATAATATTTTATAAGCTCCTCAAAAGTGTAAAAAAAAGGGAATAAATGAAAAATCTTAAAAGATCATAATAACAGTGGTTAGATATTGTATATTTTGAACATTATTTGGACTTTTTTAAAGCCTCGCCTTTTGGTGAGATCGTTTAGGTGTATAGTAAATGTATGTTGTCGTTTTCTTCTTAAAAATATAATAGGGGTATTCATTTAAAGTGGGAAACCTTTCGAAAACCAGTTTCTTAAAAGAACTGTCAAATTTCATATGTTTTGACTGCTCATCTGCACAACTGAATCGTTTCCGAGGGGTTTCCCACTCATTTGCTAGCTTGTTTTTTCCGAGCTCTAGTTATGACATACAACTTTACAACATGGCGATTTCTTGGCGATCAGTATTTTTTTTGGCTAGTTACCTACAATGTACGTTTACATAAACAGATTATGTCAAAAAATTAACGTATCGTTTGATGGGCGCTTTCGTCTTTTAGCGCTTTATTGATATATAAAATACTACACTGGAAAGAAAATGTTTTAAAACTAAACGGAAATAACTTAAAATGAAACAAGTTTGTTATTTTTTTTTTTTGTTATGTTTTATTTGCGTTTTCTTATTTTTTTTTTTGTTATATTCCTTTTTTATTTAATTGGTTTTGGACTATATATGTCATATATAAATATATATATAGATAAATATATCCTCAAATCTCCGCAAAGCTTTTTCATACACTATTTTTTTTTTTGGGCAATTATTATAAAAAATTTAAAGTTACGAATGTTTTAGTTTTTGTTAAAATTTTATTATGTATTAAAAAAATATTTTTCTTTAACTTTTTAAAATTTTTTACGGAATTAACGAAGGTTTACACTCTTAGTTTAATTTTTTTGATATTAAGTAATTAGTTTGGGGTTTTCAAGAAATTTATGTAAATGCTTCAATTTATTATCAAAAATATTGTATGAAAAATGTATATAAATACGTACAAAAAGTACAATCATATAATATATGCAGTTAGAACATTGCAAAAGACTTCTAGAAGTACTGCCGTGCTAAGCATAACATACTTATCTGACATTCTGAGAGTTCCAAGTTATTTAACATTTTGTGTTTTGCAAAAGCGCGCTCACTAATGAGAATTTCTCAAAATTTGAGTGGATTCATATATAAATCATTGCAATATAATATTAATTCCTTAACAAAGAATTGCAGAACTTTTACGGAAAGAAGCCTTTTGGCAGATAGGGATCTTATGCTAAGTAATTTAAAGAAATTAGCTATGATAAAAATACTCATCTGCATACATAAACCAAGCTGCACTTTATATTTTCATTTACATTTATTTAAGTAAATATATTTGAATAGAAAGTGTAAGTATATAGAAAGTACAGTACAAAAATAAAGAAAACTGTTCAAGATTTTTCTATGGAAAAAATATAAAAAAAGGAAATGCAGTTACTAAGCGAGAGTTTATTTCTGTACAAGTAGATCAGGTTCAATTTGGTTGTTTTCACGCACTCGTGAGCCGAAGCAAACATTAATTAACACCCGGCAAGAACAACCCCAGAGGTTAATTTTTCTGTACAAAATAACCAAATATTATTCAAATTTAATAATTTTTACAAGTTATTATGGCATTCAACATTTTTTTTGCAAGAATAATATGGTACAGCGATCGAATTTTTGTTTGTAAGCTGGACAGTTTTGAAAAAATTTCTAAAAATTCCGTTTCGCATGGGAACATTTTTCGTTATGCCAATAGCACCATAACGGTTATGGTGCTTTTGGCCAAATAAACACTATGAAAAATGTTAATAGGTATTTCTATACAATACAAGTCCGTTTTTTGTGTCTTTCTTGTGCTGTTTTTGTTTTTGGATTAAAAAAGTCCAAGAAAACATTCTCAAGTTACGAAGTATCAAGAATATCTCGATTTCAAAAATATATCTTTTTTTATGTTGAATTGGGATAGTTTTTTTATTTGAATGCGCAGTTTCGTAGATATATCTTGTAATTTCATATAACAAAACACCAAAAAAAACTAGTGAAAAATCGTATAAAAAAAACTTATGTCAGATATATGAATTTGTATTATTTGACCATTTATTTATCGAAAAGTAGCGTAACGAAAAATTTTCCATAGAAAACATGCCAAAATATTTGGGGAATTATTACACCGTCCGGTGTATCAGAAAAACTCCTATATATTCAAGAAAATACCTTTTTTTTATTAAAAAAAATATATTGATATACGAGCATTTGTTTATTTTGAGCCCCACTAGCAGAATATATAGAAGTTTTTCCGAGACTGAGGTTGTGTGGGACGGTGTTAAAAATACCCCTTGGTTAAGTTTTAAGAGGGAACAACAAAAATATTTGTGAACCGTCTTAATGCTTGTATAAACAAATGTAAAAATTAAGTTTTGAAATTATAAAACCCCCTCCCCAAAGGAAATTCCTGCGCACGGGTCTGCACTAAGTAGTGGAGACATTCGTCGCAAAATTAACAGTATTTTTTTTACACATCTGCAGTCCTTTTAAAAAAAATTTAAGAATTACTTAGCATAAAATACTTATCTGCAGTTGAAAATTGCAGATAAGTATTTTATGCTAAGTAATATGCAGATAAGTAGTTTACGCTAAGTATTATTGATGATGTTTGCAGATAGGTATTTTTGAACATACGTTTTAACAGTTACAGGTTAAAGGTATGTTTACCAAACTTTCTGAGAAGGTGCGTGCACCTCCCAAGTTGCCAAATATACCACAAACTCCAAAAAAAAGTCAGATAAGTATGTTATGCTTAGCACGGCAGAGTAGCTGAGCGTGCTAAGAGGCCTTCGCAATGCTCTCGTTTACAACAAATATATCATTAATATATCCATAATGTAATGTAATAAAAAATTAAAAAGTTGAAAATTCATTTGAAATTAACTAAAAGCGCAATGTCTACAAATATAAATTAAAACAAGAATAAACAAGAAATTCTAAAAAAAATAAATTCCCAAGTATACAATTTTTTTGTGTTATTTTCATTTCAGCCAATCAAATGCGGAAGCGGTGTTTAAATTCAAATTTGAACATTCAACCAAGAAGGTGGAAATGTTCAGCCATTTTGGTTTATGTACTCATAATTTCCGCAATATTTTCAACTTTAAAGTTTAAAGTTTAAACTTTTTTGGTTGAAAAACTCTTATATACTTAATTTCAACTTTTAAAGTTGAGATTCTCAACCTGTTTTGGTTAGGATAAATATGTTAACTTAAAAGGTTGAAAAATTAATCCTGAATTTTCGACCGTATACCAAAGCTGGGCTAGTTAATTAGTTAATAGTTAATTAACGAAGTTAAATTATTGGTTAACTTTTAACGTTTCAGTTAATTTCGAAAACCATTAACTTTTTCATTTAGTTAAGTTAAATTTCTTCGATTAACTAGCATTAGTTAACTTTCCAACAAAACAATTTTTTATTATTAAATGTAAAAAAAAGTAAAATTTAGGAATTCATACTATTTTTGAACTGATATTGACACTGAATTTATAAATTTTTTCACAAAACAATTGAATACACAGGCCGATATATTTCGAAGTGTTCTATATTCTATAGAACATTCTAAACACAATGGCGTTCTCAGCCATTACGTGAGGTTTACATCGTCAGGATGTTTACATCGTATTTTCCATTTCTCAAGTTTCTCAAAATGGCGAAAAACTGAGAACGCCATTGTGTTTAGAATAGCCTGTGCTATTTGTTCTTAACCAGACTTCATTGATTTCATTTTTTTTATTTAATATTCTAATAAAACTTGTATGCCTTCATATGAATATAAATAAATTGTTTCATAGACAAAATTTTGCTTTTGATAAAAATTTGTATCATTTATTTTAAAGCTAATTTGCTTTGCAGAAACCGATTGGAAAAAGTGTCTGTGAGTGCAGGCATTCAATTGAATATAGTTAAAAAGTATTTTTATGTGTTTTTTGTAAAAAAAAATATTTTTTGTTTGTTTTCTATAGGAAATTTAACTATTTAATTTAACTTGTAACGAAGTTAACTTTTCAACGAAACTAACTTTTTAATTTAACGAAGTTAAATTTTTGATTAACTATTACCAGGTTAACGAAGTTACATTCTCGATTAACTATGCCCAGCTTTGCCGTATACGTTGATACCTCGTAGCTAAAATTTTTATACCCTACACCTCATGAGGTATGGGTATATTCACTTTGGTCTGATGTTTGTAACACCAAGAAGGAGGCGTGTCCGGTATGGAAAAGTATATATATTCTTGATCAGCGCCACCTCCTGAGTTGATTTATCCCTATCCGTCTGTCTGTCCGTCCTCTTTTCTTGTAAACACGATTGCAGGAGCTAGAAGAAAGCTAGGGAATCCAAAATTTTGGATTTATCCTTTTTAGTCCTTAGGAAGATTTGGTATTGCAAATGGGCGAATTCGGTCGACTGCCACGCCTACCTCCCATATAAGCGAAAATCGTATTTTTACCGTAATTTCAAGATTTCATCAAAACAGTATGAAATTTTGTCGCTGATTTTGAATTTGATGTCGGAATTTCAAAATTCAAGATGGCATAACCAATATGGCGGCCGAAATTTTAAGATTTCATTAAAACAGTATGAAATTTTGTACAGCGGGGTTTTTGGGGTTGCTGATTTCGAATTTGATGTCGCATTTTCAAAATTCAAGATGGCGGAATCAATATATCCCAGTAGGTGTAGGGTATATATAAGTCGGCTTGCCCGACTGAAACTAACTCACTTGTTTGATTTAAGGAGGTCAAATAAAAAAAAATTCCAGTACAGAAAGTAAAAAAAAAATGTATTCATTAAAAATGCGTGTTGCGGATAATGACCACGAAGTTTGATTTATTTTTATAATTTAGTAGCTGGGCCCAACCCACTTTACTGGACCTAAAAAACTTGTATAGTTGCATTGTTAAACTTATCCTATAAAACCCACAGATATGGTAACTATTGTCCGACCGATTATTCGGCTTCGGCCACATTCGGCCTAAAATTTCACATTCAAAAATAAAAAAAACCAGACGAGGTAGAGCAGGGGCGGGTACACCCCTTTCAAATACAAAGTGTCTTAGACATAATTTCAAATGTTTCAATTTTTAAAAATTAAATCGCTGGCAACAGTACACACTTAAGTTGCAATTGTATTCGAATCCTAGCAAGAATTGCTTGGCTAATACATTGCATCTAGTACAACAAACAAATTGTATTAGCAGAACTTTCTCCGGGTTTCACAAGTTATCATCTATTTTGGGAAATTTTTTTTTATTAATATTTTAAAGGGATTAATCAAATAATGCATTTAATAAACTTTTCTGTCCGCATTTTATATTGGTGCATTTTCGTTGGTTGCTGTTCAATAAATACAAATTTTAAATTATCAAGGTATTTGATCTCTTCGCACGGAGTCGTAAAATGTGATAAAATTATTTTGTTGTCAAAAACCGGGAGGCAATAAGCCCTCAATTTGTTACTATGGTGTATAATGTTGTATTGGGTCTAAAAATTATTGTCCCAAAGTTTCATCCCAATCTGACAACTCTAGACCGGCCCCTAAAAGGACAATATGCCTTTTTTGAAGCCGCCAAAAAAATGTTTTTTTTTATTGGTCATTTTTTATTTTTTGTAATGGGGCGGTTAACATTTTAGGGGGTGCCTCGGAACAAATGCTCTTCACTTGTACCTCTCAGATTTCAAAACTTTTTATGTAACCTGTTCAGAATCTAAAGTAGCTCTTACTTAGTTTACGAGATATAAGCAAAAGAAAATACGAAATAAATACCACGATATCTCCGTTATTTATCAACGGACTTAGACAAATTCGGGCTTGTTTGAAAGGTAATTTTACTATCTATATAAGAATACAATATCGGTTGAAAATTGTTCAAAATATTATAGTTTTTATAAAAAAGAAAACATTTTACTATAAACTATTACTATTTTTATTAAAAACTATTCTGAGGTATATTTTTTATAATAAAATAAGATAGCTCTATTTTTTACCTTTCCTTAAGCTTATAATATGTAATACTTGGTGTCATAAATCCTTTGAAAAGAAATTAAACAATAAATCGAGTTTCAATAATTTTATTACAGAATGTCGAGATCGTCAAAATCTTCGACATTGACAGTCTTCATCTGTTCCCTAACTGGGATATATAGTCGCCCTGCAATCTTGCAAAACTCCTCCATCGGGTCTTGCTTTAACATCCGACATGTACTTGGCTAAGTACCCTTCGAAGAATTCTTTCTTCCGCGAATACTCTGGGAGGCTCTCCTTTGCATGCCTCCACATTCCTTCGACAGTGTTCGTATGTGGCCCTGTGCTCAGGTCTTTGAAGTGGAGCGAGTGGTTTACATTTAAATGCCGAAAACCCTCGTCTTCCAAGCAGTCGTAGGCCTATACTTTTAAAGTGTTTTAGTAATAATTTGTTTATATATCGATACCTTAAAGCACCACCATCCTATGTCAATTTTTTCGAAACTCTAGAAAAGGAAAAACAAATTTTCAAATTGGTATGTTTTGTATGGAAACTGATTTTTTTTCCTCATTTTTTAAGTACTTTCATTGCGATTCTTACAAACCACTATAGCCTGTCTGATGCAGCATCTTCTCAGGAATCCAAAAATGCCAAAAACTCGATTTTCATGAAAACGGACATAGGATGGTTGTGCTTTAAGGTATCGATATATATGATTCCAATTGTACCTTCCAACAATCTATATATATAAAAGATACGTGTATGTTACCAGATTATCTTGAGTAAAAAAGAGTACAAGTGGCAGGAAGTCCCAAACTCCTCGGTTTTAAACCACATATTTATTAGAAGACAAAATTTGGAAAAAAATTTCTTCAAAAAAATACCAACCTTTGTTAAAATTTTAAATTAAAAAAATGTTTTAGTACAAATAACTAAGAAACAAAAAACAATATGCACAACTTTTTTTTTTTTTTATCTGAAATACTAAAAAAATGTATTTAAAATTTTGTAAAACTCACCAGATACCCACGTATACGTGTCTACTTAGGTTTCTCTAGGCGTTAATGAATTGATATGTGAAACTCCAAAGAGTCTAGGAGAGAAAGAAATTACACGGATAAAAGGTAAAACACAACATTTTAGACACTGGGTGCTAATGTCCGATCCTTCCCCAAGAAATTGAAAAATTTAGATATATATTTGGATTGTTTTTGATAAAGACATTCAAAATTGTTTTTAATATTTCGGTTAAAAAAGTAATAGGTTTCATACTAAATTTTTTTGTTTTAATCGTAGCATTTAAGAATTTTTGTAACTTTTTGAATGCAATGTGACGAATGATGCTTCAAACTAACAAACATTATATTTGAAGGTTTTTATTTTAATTCTGACGAATAATAAATTGGTAACCTTACTGAGCCGATACATTCAGTTGTTATATGATAAAGTAACAGAAATAAGAAAAGAGTACTTAATAGTACTTTCGGAAAAAAAGTGAGAGTAAAATAGAGGAGGGCCTAAAAAAGAGTACTGTACTCTTTAAAAGAGTACGCCTGGTAACCCTACGTGTATGTATGTTACCAGTAGACGCGAAAACTACACTACCGATTCTTACCAAAATGTATATATGTGTTCTAGGGGTCGTCAGTCGTGGCATAGGATAGGTTTTGACACGCCCACTTTTACCGCCCACAAGTTAGTAAAAACTGCTATATCTCAGACGTTTTTATCACAAGAAAATGAAATTTGCCATGAACATACTATAAGACATAATCTGGGCTACAAATGGGCGGGATTATACAATGGGCAGTGGCACCGCCCATACAAGTCAATATTTGAAAATGCTGTAATAGCGCTCCCACACAATGCTTTCCAACGAAATTTGGCAAATGGCTTCTTGGTTTCAACTCTAAGCTAAATGCAACATATCGGCGTAATTGGACGAAGGGGCGTGACACGGCCCATACAATTCAATACTATTGTGTCCACTCCGCCTAAAATACAGTTAAGAAATATTAGTACTACTTCAAAATAAGCATATATATAAATGTTTACCAATCCTTCAGTGTTCCGCATACATGGCGACAATTACTACCTCGCGGTGAAATGAACCCCAATCCACGGCAGTGTGACATAATGGGATCCGCTGAAAAAGGTGTCCTTTCGAATCGAGCAACGTTTTTATATTGAGCTCGACACATCCATTGATGTCCACCCAGAGAGGAGTTGTATTTTACAATTTTTAAAAAATGACCTTGCGCGCACTTGATTGCATTGTTTGGACGGATCAGGTTCCATTGCTGTAACCTCTCGATTACTAGTGTTGGTCCGATACTAGTACTCGCAAGTACATACTCGATACTTTTATTTTTTTTCCGGGTATTTTGTCCGCGATACCTCTAACAAGTATTTTACTTGGTATCGATCAAATATTTGGTATCGATACCAGTTATGCTTCAAATTGACAAAAGTGACTGCACTGCAAGAAACTTAATCCTTTTTGTTTGCTATTGCTGGAAAATGCAACATCGGATAAACACAAATTTTTTATTGGAACGCATTTTTGAAGTGGATCGGGAAAACGGATCAACAAAATATAGAAATGTGTTCGTAAAATTACCGAAAAACGATCGATTACTGAAAGCATTTATTTTAGGTTTGGTCGACAAAAGATAGTTCTTTTACTGTTTTATTTTAAGATACCATTTTTTTTTATCAGAAACAATAAAAATACGTTTCAACATTTTAAATTTTTCTAAGAAAAAGTTCTCGATACCAAATACTCGATACTTTTATTCGATATTTTGGAAGTATCGAATTTTCCATTCGATACAAGTAATGAGTAAAAGCATCGATACTTTAGTGGTATCGGACCAACACTATCGATTACAGGCAATGTAATCTGACCAAACAGATAATTATCAAAAATTTTAAAAACTTCCAAAAAAGATAAAGAACCCATTGTTGTTATTAATAATAAGAAAAATTAAATTGCACAATTACTGTTATTAACGTTTTTTTTTGAAAGTAGAGTTGCATCGGAGATGAATTCGGTAAGGAGATGTTACGAAGCCGATGAACGTTGTGCCGCAGGCGAAAATGCCCCCAAACCTACCGGGCTTTACAGTTTAATGCCGGTTCCGAGCGGGACTCCCAAAGAAGAAGCTTTTTCATGCAAGTTACTCTCGCAAGATTTCCAGTACTTGACGAGAGAGTGGCCATCTACACAGAAAATCAGAAAACAAATATCTGCCTTGCTCCAGGTGGAAGTCGAACCCGATAACTTCTGATCGTGAAGCAGAGGTGTTAACAACTGCACCACAGCCGTCACTATTTTGGTTTGTTGTTGTTCAACAAATGCAAGCTTTAAATTGCCAAGGTATTAATAATATTTTTGTCTGGGGTCCTCAAATGTGATAAAATTATGTTTTTGTCTGAAACCGGGGGGCAATAAACCCGTAATTTGTTACTGTGGTGGATAATATGTACTAATAATGACCTGCCTGGATGACGCAACATTTTGGGATTCGATAACAGTAAAGGAATGACTAGATAACCACGAAAACCAACACTTTAGCCTAACGGAACCCTTGGTCCATACAACATTTGTATTGGATTGGGGCAATTTCAAAACCCGAAACACCTTGTACACCTTCAGAAATATGTTCATTGAGTCATATTCAAATTAAATTATATTGCACACAGAACAACTATAATTTCAAAAATGTATGGGATATATTCATTGACTTTGGAGCAGTGAATATTTGAATAATTTTAGACGGCTTAGAATTTTGCCAATTTTTCTTTGCCAAAACAATTACACAAATACAGAAAATGTGAAAAAAGCATTTTTTAATGAAAATAATGCGTTTATGGATGGAAATATATGATCACTAAGATAAATTATGCATGTGAAAGTGATTATTTAGTTTTTCGATGCTCAATTTCATTAAATTCTAGTGCAGTGACGTAGTTACTGTGAATTCAAGCTGTGTAAATTCTATTTAATTTATTGAATTATTGAAGGGCATAAATTTTACAAGGTGTAGATAGAAATATTAGCCGGTGAAATGCAATTCGCATCTATTTTACTTTCTTGTGCGACATTTTCAGGCATCATAATAATTATGTATCATATTATATCAATTTAAACATCATATATAAATTGAAACATCTTTAATTTTTGTGTTCGTTTTTTGTCGTTTCTAAAACGAATACATTTCTTATTTTCTTTTTCTCCATTTTCGTAATTATTTTTTTTGGAGGATCCTTATCAAAATTAAGTTGGTATCCCATCAATTCCCCACTCTTCCATATAAATGATAAAGATGTAGTATCAAATTTTATATGTATCACTATCGGCCATATTTTGTCAACGAAATTTGAAGATTTGATGGTATTTTTAGCATTTTTTTGGTTCGGTGCACTAGTTCCATTTTTCAATTTGAAAATAAACTAGTGTTAATATGTAATAATAGGATAAACCATATTATTTTAGACAAACTTTAGTGTCTAACATACAAATATAAACTAAAAACAAAAATTTGTATCAATAAAAAAGTTTACTAAATTCAAAATGAAATAAGTGGCGACTTGGCCATAAGTACACATCTCGACTGTTACACCATGTATAATATTAATGTTAATTTGAATTTACTGTAATATTTTAACGTTGGGGTGCAATAAAGTCGAGTGAAATAAGGCCGTACGGCTTTTTTTCACTTTCAAAAGGGAAATAAAGCCTATTTTTCATTCGACCTTATTTCCATTTCGAAAGTGAAATAAAACCTAACCATTATTGGAAATAAAGCCGTACGGCATTTTTTTTTACCAAATTTTTATTTTAAATTAATTTTTTTACACATAGGTCATGCTGAATATGTATTCTCAATATAATGCCGCAGGCAAAAATTTTCATTTAAAAATTTTTTTTTTTGGCTAAAATGGAAAATTTTACATATATTTTTGCTTAAACTTAAGCCCATATGATACTTAATTTTTCTTTAAATTTTATTGCATTAAAAATGAAAACCGTACAGCTCAGCTAGTGTGAGCCCCAAATTTCATATTGCTTTGAATGAGTCGACACAATACGAAAATGTCAAAAACAATACATTAAAAATGAACTAGTTTTCACATTTTTTAGTCATTGTTACTATTGTGGACAGTTTTTGAAAAAGAAGAAGACTAAAAAGTAAACAAAAGAATAAATAAAAAAAATTTAAATCATATATGTAATACTTCTATATTGCCAGTATAATGAAAGTACATTCACTGATATCAAGAGACAAAATATACGAAAAAGTACATTCGCAGTTCGGATTTCTCCGTCAAACTAATACAAAATTCAATGCTTGCTATTTCGCCCTTACAGTGAGCTCAAAACACATTGTAGAGATAGGATACTGGCAATATAGAAGTATTACATATATGATTTAAATTGATGAAAATTTAGAAATTATGTGCGCGACTGCCATGAATTTTCGTATACATCTGCAATTAAGGCATTCAATCCCGGGATCCCGAATCCCGAAATCCCGGGATCCCGGACGTTTTCTCAATCCCGGAAACCCGGGATTTTCAGTCCGGAATCCCGGGATTCAAAAAAGGCTTTTTTATGCATTGTTTAAGATATTTTTGACGGTTTTCTACAAAAATACAGCCGTGCATTTACATCCAATCTAATTGGTAAATTAAAAAAACCCACTTTGCAGATTTAGAGCTACACACACACAAAAATTGACAATAACGGTTAACAAACAATTTTTATCGATCTGAATCAAATTTTTTCAATTTAAACAATTTTTTTTTACAAAAAAGATTAATGTTTTAAACAACAATTCGTGTATCCGTTCTAGCTATAATACTAAAACTACTAAAAGTAACTTTTTCGTGTGTAGCATGAAATGGAGCTTGCAGAATTTCATAATAATGATCAGATTCAGGTGGCAAAAAAAAATTATTTGTTCGATCAATGTAATTTAAAAAGAATTACTTTTTATTCGACTTATTTATTTTAAATATTATTTGTTTTGTTTAAGGTTATATTTAATAAATATTATTTCTTTGTCGAATTAAAATAAAATTAAACTTAAAATATTGTTTCAACAATTTTTTCTTTAATTTTATATTAATTATTGTATTTAATTGGAAAATCCCGAAAATCCCGAACAAATCCCGGGATTGTAATTTCAAATCCCGAAATCCCGGGATTTTCAAAAACGCTTCGGGATTGAATGCCTTATCTGCAATACATCATTTTAACTTTTTTGACAACCAAACACGTTGCTAGAGTCATCTCTACCGCACAACTAGAGATGTCTCGTTTCATTTTTACTGAATTAAAATTTATAGAAAAATGAAGTGTCATACGGGCTTTATTCATGTTGTTGTTGTTCTGTGTTCTCTAAATTTTTTATCATAAAAGTTAATTGGAGTTTTTGGAAATGACGGCCTTATTTCCCATTCGGAATCGAACCCCGCCTTTAAACATTTTTTTTTAAGTGAAATAAAACCGAGTCGGCTTTATTTTTCTATTTGGAAATAGGGCCGTACGAAAAATACCGCTTCATTTCTCTTTCAATAGTGAAATGATGTCGTACGGCCTGTACAAATGTGAAGTATAAATTTCTTTACTATTATTTCATTTTGGTTTGTTTGTAATTTTTTCAATTGAAAATTGTCTCTACATATATAAAAGGCCAAGCCTAGGATAAAATTTTTTTATTTAATTATTTTATTTTGAAAATCTCCGGTTTGGGGCTTCTCCAAGTGTGGCAAGCCTAGGACCAATAAATAAAATATTTATTTGGAGCCTACAAAATTTTTTTCTACAAAATACCATTTTAATACTTTTTAATCTACGATGAACATTTTTTCCTATAAATCCAATTTTATGAACTCGCATCTGATTTTCTCATACAAAAATTCATTCATGAAATGCTACAAAATAAAGGTCTATTTTAATCTTAAAAATATTTAAATTCCTGTATGATATAATCAGAATGTTCACAAAATTGTTCATAATTGTCCATTAATGCCGAATTCACAATTTATATAATTTAAAAAAATGTTTCTTAATGAAATTTGTATGTTGTCCGTTGAGGGAAAAAAAGGTTTCACTGAGCGGTGCCGTCATCCGCCCTACCGTCAACCGCTGCAGTTCTGTTTAATGCATTAGGCCGTTATTTAGACGTCTGACGGAAAAACTTTGTATGGCAAACTTGTAGAGAATTACACAATTTAAAACTTTTTTAAGATACAGTTAAACTTTTTTTAATTTAGTACAAGTTAAAAATGTTTTTCCCAAAAAATTGAATTTTTTACTTTGAGGTAATACAACATTTTTATTGTAGCTTAAATTAAAAAAAAGTTGTATAATATAAGTTTTTAGGTATTCAATTGCAGGGTTGGCAACCGAATCGAATAAAGGTTTCGTTTCGGTTTTACTCCCACTTGCCAATCGGTTTTGGTTATCGGTTTCGCTCCTTGATTTTGAAAAGGTTTCGGTTTAGGTTTTAAAAGGTTTCTAGATGGCAAAATATTAGGAAATTTTATATCAATTCAATATAAATCAAGGGTGCTGAATCTAACTACAGTTACCGAATTTCCTTATCTAATCGCATTTTCAAACAAATTTCTGCTTAAATTTTTAGTTTTTATACCCTACACAACGTTTGAAACGTCCATAAGGACGCATGTCCGGTATGGATAAGTATATATATTCATGATCAGCATCGAAAACAGATTTAGCCATATCCCCGTCTTTCTGTCACCATACAGGCTGGAATATTTTTTTTTGAGACATCGATGTGAAACTTTGGGTTTACGTTTTTATCTCCGAATTGAGATCAAGTTCGAGAATCAGCTAAATCGGACGAAAAAGGCTGCCATATAAAACTACGAAAAAATAGCGAAAATTTTCCAAGTTTTTTCAAAAACCATAAAAATGCCTGCGCACACAGAGGCGTTATTCGTGCCGCAGGCGGTTTCGAAATTAATTTTGTCACAAATAATTGTATTTTTGAAAATATAGCGTTTTTTATACAGCCTGTTTCCATAGCAATACAATAAATAAATACAAAAAGACAGTTTCAAAACCAATTCGAATCAGTTTGAAAATAAAACTTTTGATTGTTTCCATAGTAGTCTAATAAATAACAAACAAAATAGTCATTTTCAGAACCATTTCAGTCAGACTTTTTGATTGTTTCCATAGCAATATAATAAATAACAAACAAAATCTACTGCGGTGAAATCGCTTTGCGTTTTCGAAACTAGATTTTTTAAATATCGAAATGGTTCTGAAATTATATAGCGAATATCGCCTCTGTGTGCGCCGGCCTTATAAAACAATTTATTGAATATTTAAAAAAAATATTTCCTATATTTTAAAAATATATGAAATAAATAAATGAAATACGATAAATTTTCTCTTAGGAAAAAAAACTTCAAGTCAATTTTGTGTACGAAAACCTTTTGAAAACCGATTAAAAACCCGTAACCTTTTCAATTGGTTTTGGTTGAACCCATTCAATCGGTTACGACGAATCGGTTTCGGTTTAGGTTTCGCTCCCTAAAATGAATCGGTTTCATTCGGTTTCGGTTTCGGTTACGGTTTCGGTTGCCAACCCTGTTCAATTGTTTCCCAAAAGTGCCATAGAAGAACTTCGTTTCTGTATTATTTCAAGAGTTATAGTATAAAAACGACGTAAAGATCGGTTTTTTTGCATTTTTCCAATTTCTCCTGACGTGATTGCGAAAAACTGAGAACGCGATTGTGCTTAGAATGTGCTATGGAAGTACAACCATGTCGGCCTGTATTATTAATTACCTTCATATTTTCCCAATATTCAGAAATGATAACATTTTGTAAATCATTTAATTCATGGTTATCAGCAAACGCTCTGAACTCTGAACATTTTGCTTAATTTTATCTTCATCAAATGGAACAAATCGGGTTACTGAGATACTTTTGTTGAAGGCTATTTGTTTTACTCGGTCAAATACGTTTATATGAGTTATATGTTTATCCGCTTAAAACTACATTCTGAAGGGAATTGAAAAATTACAAAATTCTACTGGTAGTAGGAAAGTAGAAGACTTGAAATTGTACTGAAAAATACAATTGTATTGAAAAAATCCTCCCTGGTAGCATCGAGAGAAAGTGAATCGTTGTAGAGTGTACTGTGAGGGCAATGAACTTGCCTCGTCGAGCAGCATGGCACGT
This sequence comes from Heteromyza rotundicornis, assembly GCA_951394025.1. NCBI lineage: Eukaryota > Metazoa > Arthropoda > Insecta > Diptera > Heleomyzidae > Heteromyza > Heteromyza rotundicornis. The sequence goes on from OX596012.1 coordinate 44,693,819, forward strand.
GAAGGTATGTTGGCCTTTTGGCTGAGAAGTTTCGCTGCTTTGATTTCAAATCGACATCGGCAAAGCTATCGGCAGCAACCGGAGTTAGTGATTGGAAACACTACTCATATTTTATGGCTGCCTGGTAAAAGTCGAATGAGTCGATGCCTTCAAAATGAATTTTGTAATATCGATTTTTTTCAATAACTAAGTGTGAACAACTCATTTATTGAAATATGTAAACACAGGACACAAGCGAAATTGAACAAGGACACCGCCCCCAATTAGATAATTTATATGTGAAAACCAAACTGCAAAATTTTCAGAAAAATATGTAATGGTACTCATCGAATCCTGTGAACCTTGTGAGATTTAACATTTGTATAGGTGCCAGGTTGGATTACAGCTACCAAGTGCGTCTTTATACTTTTTTTTATGAATCATGACAGTTGCTCCAAGTACGTTTTTATATTTTATGTGAATCATGTATGTATTGTAATTGCGTCCAAAGTGCGTCCTTGAAAATTTTTTTGGGTGATTTGGCGGTTAAGTGTTTTGTTATTTACTTGTTGTTAAAACACGAGAGTTGTTGTTTTTCTAAAAATGTAATTATTAGTGAAAATGCTCTTTTGCGCATAAACATTATAAGCAATAGTCGTAACCTGTAACGGAAACGAATTAAATATTCCTAAAATGAAACAAAATTTTACTCAAACGAATAAAACATTCCGAAAAAGAGAACGAACTTCTAAGAAATCGAGTGTACTGGCATATGAGAGCAATTTAGCTCAAGCCATTTCGTTTCTCATCAACTGCGCCTTAATTGGGTTAAGGTCTAAGTTTCATGTGAAACAAACAAATTCAAAGAAGACAAAAGATATTTTATAGAGAAAATAAATTAAAATTTTATAAAAAGAAAACGATTTCTTATAAATATCATAATTGTTTAACATATCAGGTGGGAAGCTGGCATTATTCACCCAAAAAATCGAAGTATCCAAGTTTGTCAGTCTTCTTATTATATCCCCACACACTACTGTGGCAGGATATATTAACTTTTACACAATCTTTGTAATTGTAACGCCCATGAGGAGGCGTGTCCGATATGGAAAAGTATATATCACTTGGATGGGGCCCGAGTTAAAGTTCTATACAAATTTGGGGCTTGGCAATTGGCAATTGGCTGATCACACATTTTCACAATCACCCCTCTGCACATTCACCACCCTGTACCAAATCCGCAATGTCAGAGAAATCCCTTGAATAAGACCCGAGGTACACGCCTGTCAAATTTTTAGGCCGTGGCAGTGTGTTTCAAAAAAATCGGTCAAGCGTTTCTTGAGTTATAAGGGAACAAACATACATACAAACAAACTCACAAAGAAATTTTATATAAGTAAATACATTTCGAATGAGTACACTTTAATCCGTTATGAAAATATCGAGAAAATCTTGTTTAAAAATTAAACTACATTTGAACCTTTTTTCCAGGGGGGTATAAATTGTGGAATTTCGGGCTAAAAATTTCATAAAATTTGATAATTTTCATTAAAATTTACAAAAAAACCCGATTTTGCATCTCGCGTGCGATGTTTTTCAAAATTTCGAAATTGGGTCGGAAAAAGTCATTTCCCAACCCAACTGGTGCAGAGTATCAACAGAGAGGAGGCTTTGCTGCTCCCACGGTGTAGTAATCCATGTGAGGCAAGTATTTGAATGTAATTGAAATGATTCAGGGTTACCGTTTTTGGCATATTTGATTGGAAATGTACTGAAAAATTACTAATATGCTGAAAAAGGCAACGCCGATAACTGATTTTTGATTGGAAAGAACGTCATGGAAAACGAAGGCAAAAAAAATCAGAGAGATGACAGGAATTGAAATGAGAGCTTTTTTCGTACTTGCCTCACCTGGTTACTCCACCGTGGCTGCTCCTAATAAGCCAATTATAATGGGCGGTGACGGCGACGGCCGCAAGATCTGTCACATAAGCATCTGTTGTGTGAAAAACAATGGAGGCAGTTTTAATGGTCGGGACCTGTCGTTGTCGGGACCTGTCGTAGGAAAATTTAAATGAAATGTTTAAAAAAATATTGACAAATATTAATAAAGCTTGTGCGGCTACATCCCGCGCATTTTTGCACCCCATCTGGAGTGAGCTCAAAACACATTGCAGAGATAGGATACTGGCAATATAGAAGTATTACCAGAGAACTTATATTCAAAAAGAAGCGTCATTAACAAACATTTTTTCAAAATAATTTCAAATTAGCCGTCAATTTGACTAATTTTTGACGTCAAATTTTACGCGTCAAAAATTTGAAGCGTCAAATGAATTTGTTGACGCTCGATATGTTGCGTCGTAAATTTGGAAGCGTTGTTCAGGCGTCAGTCTATTCATGTTGAAATACCAAACCAACCGTGACCGTTTTCTGAAAGTAATTTTCTACTAAAAACACGCTTAAAATCTAACAAAAAATGTGAAAATCTACTTATTTTTGATTAATTAAAATATTGACCAAAAAACTAAAAAAAAGTCTGTAGAAAATATTCGACGCAAAAATTCGGCATAAAACAAGTTCTTGAAACGGAAAAATGGTTGTAAATAGCTCGAAAAATTAGTTTAGTTGATTTTCGAAACATAGTACATTTTGGAATTGGAAAGAGTTTTTTAAAACAATATTAAACGCTTAATATGAGGGATGTGTTTGTATGTCTCGATATCAAATGATATCTTGCTATAATTTCAAATATCTACCAATTGAGTAGGCAATCTACCAAAAACGGTCACACTGCAAATCAAACTAAACACAAATCACTTGACAGCTGACAAAATGGCCGCAAGTTAAAACAGTGTTTACAACTTTTGCCCTTTACTTTTGGCATTTTTTTGGTTCGGTGTATATAAGTGCACTTTGTGCAAAGTTCTATCTTTTGTTCTTATATTTTTTTGGTTTTTCTTTCCTTATATAAATTTGTTTTTATAACCCTTATATTAACTTGCTCTGGGTGGACTATTTGTTTCTAATATCATTACGGATTTTGAGGTCGCCAAAAACCCTTAATTTTAAATCGAAATTGCGGAAATTAATTTAAACGAAATTTATTTTCTGCTATTAAGTCGATTTTAAAAAACAATATTCAAGGCTTTTATTGGATTTTTTTTTAATTGAATTTATCACACCTATGATTTGGAATATTAGAAAAAAGTTTGAATAACTTTAAAATATGTAGAATAAAATACTAATTGGAATCGATTTGGTTTAGGAATCTTGGGTTTCCGGTCAGAAGAAGATCATTTTAAAAATGTGTCGTTTGATCCACATTTCTCGAACAACTCTTGACCTGAACATTTTGTCGAACATTTTAATATACGGAATTGGAATTTGTATCAACATTATTTTAATTATCAACATTTTTTGGTCCTATGGTCCTATGGTCCTTGCTAAAACTAAACCATTCAGAAAGAAATTATTCATGATAGAAAAAGTTCCTGAATTTATAAATTTTTTCTAAACCGATAGAATTCAATTGATTAATTTTTTCCCAGTATAAAAGACATATTTTTGAAAAAATTGCTCATAAAACTTGTCCCGAAAATCCCTGGATTACTCAGTGCGAATCCCGGGATTTTCGGGACTAACAAAGAAGCGGGATCCCGGGATTGATATGCCTAGTACGCACACATTAATGCCGTATGTGTCAAATAAAGGACGGCTTTTTCGATCAGTTTGTTAAATAAGTTGCATGTGAATTGTGTTTTTATAACCCTTATATTAACACTATATATATCTTCTGAATATATAAAAACGTTGGTGCGTATGTATGAGTGATCATCACTGCTAAACCACTGAACGTATCAGAACCATACAAACACCATACGTTTATTTGTGACCTCCGGAAGGTTTATGTACTACTTATTCAAAATATGTCTTCAAAATATGTCTGGGATTCTTTCCAGCACACACGGTATTATGCATCCAAAAATGCAATTCAATGAGTAAAATTGGACAACAATCAAGCATTAGACAACAAACAAAACAATCAAATTTTCATTAAAAAAAAAATTTGTACAAATGAGAATTTCAAATCAGGCGTCACGCAATTACAAATAAAGAATGATTGGTGATATACTGACTCATCACCGCCCTGCAAATGTTTATGTTATGCTCTGGTGTTTTGGGGGTTGACGGAAAGGTTTACGGGAGGGTACTTTCACTACTTTAAGTATATGTCCGAGCAACGCCGGAGTATTCAACTAGTATATATATATATGTATATACAGGGTGTCCCTGAACAAAACAATAAATCTCCGGCAGTTAATTACTCTGGTCGAGAAACGAAACAAATTTTATGGGAAGGGGGACAAATAACCCTGTAAGGAGTTAAAGGGCGATTTGTGCGAAAAAAAGTTTTTTCACTGTTTGTTTTCTTTCTTCTGAATTACTATAGCTAGAAGGCAAAATCCGATCAACATAAATAGCAGTAAATTATTAGCAAAGTCAAAAAAAAATTTTTTGTGAAATTTTTTGTTTATTTCGAAATCTCTGTTTTAGTTTTTTTTGTAAGATTGATGCAGTTTTGTTCCTTGCAAAATTCTCTACAAAATATCTGTCAGAAATTTTTTCTCTCCGATCAACAGTTTTTCCTATAAATCAGATTTTGTGAACATACCTCTGATTTTTTCATACAAAAATTTTAACTTTTTTAAGATCAAAATTGGACATCCTTTTTAGAATTTTAAGAATGAATTTTTGTGTGAAAAAAATCCGACTCCTATTATATAATTATAGCTTAAAAACATTTCCTGCACAATTCACCCCAAAAAAGTCCAAGGACATGTCCAACTGACATTAATCATCCAAAAAAGTCCAGGGACGCACTTAATGGCAGCTGTAATCCCAACTACCATGAATCACCCAAAAAAGCCCAGTGCCGCACTTGATGGCAGCTCTAATCCCAACTAACATGGATCACCCAAAACAAGTCCAAGGACGCACTTGGTGGCAGCTACAATACCACCAAAACAGGATTTTAAAAATAAAATATTTAAAGGCTTGGCCGTATAATTAGAGACAATTTTCAATTAAAAAAAGTTACAAACAAACAAAAATAAAATAATAATAAAGAAATTTATACTTCACGTTTTTACAGTGTCAGCTTTTTTCGTGCACCCTAACTGTGTGCAGTGGCCCAAAAAAGTATTCGACATGCAGTTTTTATTAAAATACGGCACTTTCAACATTTTTTTATAATAAAAACCTTAGTACCTTAATCCGTTAAAAAAACTTCGAGATAATCAGCGCTAAAAAATTACCTATTTTCCAAAATTTTTCCTTTGGGTATACTTTTGGGGATGCAAAATTGCAAAGCTGGGCATAGTTAATCGAGAATTTAACTTCGTTAACCCGGTAAAAGTGGATCAAAACTTTTACTTCGTTAAATTAAAAAGTTAATTTCGTTGAAAAATTACCTATAGAAAACAAAAAAAATATATATTTTTACAAAAAACACATAAAAAATACTTTTTAACTATATTTAATTGAATGCCTGCACTCACATACCCCTTTTTCCAATCGGTTTCAGCTATGCAAATTTGCTTTAAAATAAATGATACAAATTTTTATCAAAAGCAAAATTTCGTCTATGAAACAATTTATTTATATTCATATGAAGGCATACAAGTTTTATTAGAATATTAAATAATAATAATGAAATTAACGAAGTTTGGTTAAGAACAAATATGTAGCACAGGCTATTCTAAACACAATGGCGTTCTCAGTTTTTCGCCATTTTGAGAAACTTGAGATATGGAAAATACAATGTAAACATCCTGACGATGTAAACCTCACGTAATGGCTGAGAGCGTCATTGTCATGTTAACGTAGAAATGTTATATGTATTATTTAAGCAACTGAAATAAAAATAGATTTTGCAAGTCATCCTTCTGCCCATTCACCTCCCAGCACCAAATCCAAAATTTCACCGAAATCCCTTGAATAGGAGCCGAGTTACAGAGCTTTAAAAATTTTAGGGCGTGGCAGTGGGCGGATCTTAAATTTCAATAGTCATCCCTCTGCCCATTCACCTCCCAGCACCAAATCCAAAATTTCACTGAAATCCCTTGAATAGGACCCGAGTTACAGAGCTTTAAAAATTTTCGGGCGTGGCAGTGGGCGGATTTCAAATTTCAATAGTCATCCCTCTGCCCATTCACGTCCCAGCACCAAATCCAAAATTTCACCGAAATCCCTTGAATAGGACCCGAGTTACAGAGCTTTAAAAATTGTAGGGCGTGGCAGTGGGCGGATCTTAAATTTCAATAGTCATCCCTCTGCCCATTCACCTACCAGCACCAAATCCAAAGTTTCAGCGAAATCCCTTGAATAGGACCCGAGTAACAGAGCTTAAAATTTGTTAGGGCGTGGCAGTGGGCGGACCGCAAATTTTCAAAGTCAACCCTCTGCACATTCACCACCCAGCACCAAATCCAAAATTTCAGCGACATCTCTTGAATAGTACCCGAGTTACAGAGCTTTAAAAATTTCAGGGCGTGGCAGTGGGCGGACCGCAAATTTTCATAGCCAACCCTCTGCCCATTCACCACCCAGCACGAAATCCAAAACTTAAGCGAAATCCCTTGAATAGGACCCGAGTTACAGAGCATTACAAATATTGGGGCGTGGCAGTGGGCGGACCGCAAATTTTCAGAATCAACATACCCATTCATCCCCCAAAATCACATATAAAATTTCAGCGAAATCGGTTAAACACTGCATAAATTATAGCATTTTAGAATAATATTTGCTACGCCCACTTCGAATCGGTCAAGTATTTCTTGAGTTATAACGGAACAAACATACATACAAACCTACATACAAACCTACAAACCTACAAACTCACAAAGAACTTTATATAAGTAATTTATTAACTAGTTAATGCCCAGCTTTGCAAAATTGTATGAAAATTATCCAATTTTGTAATTTTAAGCCCAAAATTCCAGTTTTCGAAAAATTCTCAAAATTCAGGGGAATTTTTGATCACAAAACAAAAGTAGCTTGTTATAAAACAGATCGACTTTTTGCATCCCAAAAAAATTGTATACCCCTGGAAAAAAAGTAATTTTTTAGCCCTGCTTTTCACGAAGTGTACTTAACGGGTTAAGTTGTCCTGATAGTCATTCGAAAGGTATTGATTAGACGTTTCCAATGGTACTAAGTTTTTATAAAAAATATTGAAGGTGCTGTATTTTAAACAAAACTTCATGTCGAATACTTTTTTGGCCGCTGTATATATTTATGGTTTGTCGCAATTTTAACAATGTGGATATTGGGTAGGTCTAATCAATACCATTCGTGGTTTTTTTTTTGATGAAACAGGTGGTCAAACCTCTTGAAGCACCTATTTGGAAAGGTATTGATTAGACCTTTCCAATGATACCAAATCTTCACATATATAAGTACTGTAGTTAAAAATTATTGTAAATTTAAAATAACATTAATATTATACAGGCTGTAACAGCGAGATGGTCCAAAAGTTAGAAATCGATTGGGGACCTAAAAATATGAAAATAATTTTATGTGCACTTATGGCCAATTCGGCACCCATTTCATTTTAAAATTGGTAAACTTTTGGTAAAATTTTTGTTTTTAGGTTTTTGTGAATTACTTTTCAACCATATATGATAGTAATACACTTATCGGCTCATTGAAAAGGTAATCAAATTTTCTTTACTATTGTGTAAAGCTTTAATTTGTAACCGTTAAATTCGTATGTTAGACACTAAAGTTTGTCTTAAATAATATGGTTTATCCTATTATTACATCTATACCCGTTAGCGATAACATCTTAAGTCTGTTTTTCAACTTTTTCAGGAGAGCAAAAAAATTGGAAAAATCAAAATTCTAAAAACATCAGCCAATTTGCTATCAAATTGACTAAGTCGTAGCTGAAAATTTTTTTGATTACAACTTTGGATTCTCATCTTACATACCATTTTTTAGATTATTTGGACGAAAGAATTCAATGCACTTAAAGGTTTTAGTGACTTAAGATGTTATTCAAAATTGAAAATACTAAGCAACTAATTGCAATAGGAGCAAACCGATGACACAGAATTGTAGGTATCCTAAATGCGAAAGTATTGCCATAAAAATGTCGATTTTTACTTATGTCGACATAAGATATTATCGCTAACGGTTAGAGACATATTAACACTAGTTTATTTTCAAATAGAAAAATGGAACTAGTGATTTCTGATAAAACGAAGGCGAAGGCTATAGACCGCTACTTGAGCTGAAGTTGAGAACTAACGTTGGAGATTTGAGAAGCGATTAGTTTATTGGGTATTTTCCAAAAGCTCTTGGTTCGGTCGAAATAATAATTAAATAACATAAATAACTCGAATGAAAGAATGTGCTTTTTTTTCAAATGTTTAACCAAAATAAATTTTGACAAAAATTTTTAAAACCAACAAAATATTACTAAAGCTACTCCAAGATGCATACAATAAGCCTGTTTGATTCTGAACAAAAAAAGATTCTTCCAATCGTTGCTCCATCTTAAGTTAAACCAGAGAACTTATATTCATAGAGAAGCGTCATAAGCTCTTCCTCTTCCTCTTCCTTTTTGCTAACTCGGAGCCAGGGTTCGGACTAAGCTACTTTAATTGCGGAGTAAATGAAACAAAGAAGCGTAGTAGCATTTTTTTTTTGTGGAGTAGCTCTAATACAATTTTACAGCATAACGAGCTTTGCCAAATTTTTCTTTAGTTGGAAACGAAGCCGGCGGAATTCAGTTCTGGAGAAAAAACATATTTTTCATTTTTTGTAAAGCGAAATATTTTTTAACAATTCAGTTTTTGAATTTTGTAAATGCAATTAAATAAAAATGTAAAAAAAAATTTGGTAAGTGATTGTGCGGCCGATAGAATTTTTTTTCAAAGCAGCATAAAGGACTTTCTAACATAAAAGCAACTCTTTTTTTCGCATTTCTGCATATTCTAGCCGGAATGGAAATTTCGTTTTTTTAAATAGGTTTGCTTATGGGAGCGAAATTTTTTTGTATCTTCATACCCCCCTTTAAATAATTAAATCGAAACATAACAGATGGCATTGCCAATTGTGAAAACATACTTTAACTGACATATGACTTGCTCATTTTCGCACTTAAAATGCGTTTTTGCATAAATGTAAAAATTGTCTCTTCTCCTCGGCGAAAAGAAAGGCAAAAAAGTGACACTTTCATGCAATAAATCAGTGTCGTCGAGTTATTTCGGTCTGAAAAAAATCGTAGTAGATCTTAGCCCGAGCGGAGTGACGGAGTAGATTTGAAGAATTTTTCAAAATCGTAGAAGATCTACTACGATCGCAGTAAAACCCGAACCCGCTTTTGTTTTTGCTTTTCTTAACATTTGTGTTTTTGTCCCTTTTCTTATTTCGATCGTTTTCTTTGACTAGATCTTGATTCGTTTGTTTTGGTTTTTTTTTTTATTCAAAGGCAAAGAAGGGGCTATATGACAAAATCAAAATTCTCAACTCTTCCATTAAATTGTTTATTTAGGGTGGACTTTTAACAAGAGCTAAATATTAATTCGAAATTAGCAAAGCTGGGCATAGTTAATTGAGAATTTAACTTCGGTAACCCGGTAATAGTTAATCAAAAATTTAACTTCGTTAAATTAAAAAGTTAATTTCGTTGAAAAGTTAACTTCGTTAAAAGTTAAATTAAATAGTTAAATTTCCTATAGAAAACAAAAAAAAAATATTTTTTTTTTACAAAAACACATTAAAATTACTTTTAAACTATATTCAATTGAATGCCTGCACTCACAGACCCTTTTTCCAATCGGTTTCAGCAATGCAAATTTGCTTTAAAATAAATGATACAAATTTTTATCAAAAGCAAAATTTTGTCTATGAAACAATTTATTTATATTCATATGAAGGCATACAAGTTTTATTAGAATATTAAATAAAAAAAATGAAATCAATGAAGTCTGGTTAAGAACAAATAGCACAGGCTATTCTAAACACAATGGCGTTCTCAGTTTTTCGCCATTTTGAGAAACTTGAGAAATGGAAAATACGATGTAAACATCCTGACGACGTAAACCTCACGTGATGGCTGAAAACGCGATTGTGTTTAGGATGGTACATTCATACATAAAAATAGAATATAGAATACTTCGAAATATATCGGCAAGTGAATTTAATTGTTTTGTGAAATAAATTAAATGTATCAGTTCAAAAATAGTATGAATTCCAAAATTTTACTTTTTTTACATTTAATAATAAAAAATTGTTTTGTTGGAAAGTTAACTAATGCTAGTTAATTGAAGAAATTTAACTTAACTAAATGAAAAAGTTAATTGTTTTCGAAATTAACTGAAACGTTAAAAGTTAACAAAATATTTAACTTCGTTAATTAACTATTAACTAATTAACTAGTTAATGCCCAGCTTTGGAAATTAGGCAAAATATCGACTTTGTCACATAGCCCCTCCTCCTGTATATGTTTTCGATCAGCCATGTAGCCATGTTGACGAATTTCATTAATGATGCTGATTTTTTAAATTTACTTATTATTTAATGTATATGTGCTTTTAAACAAAACCAATACATAATCAAAACTGAAATCAGCATTTATTCAAATGCAATAATGCATTTAAAATAATTGTCATTATTTCTTTTTAGTTAATTTCTAGGCATAAAGAATAAACAAAATTAACGAATTGAAGATAACAGACTGAAACTGTCTTTGTGGCGCATTTCGTTAGCAAAGCAGCATTCTGTTGTTGCTTAGCTAAAAATATGCGCTGGCATGTCCGTTCAAAAATACCACTACGATGAAATTTATGAAATAGCTTTTTTTTTAGCTGGAAACGCAACATTCCAAACCAGTTCTGATTTATATTTGTATTTTATTCGATATATTTTTAAAATATTAAAAATTTTCTAATATTTTAGAAAATAGGGGTGATTGTATTTTTTTTTTAATGCAATATGATATAAAATACATGAACCTAAGAGTCCTCAGCATTTTTTGTCCATTTGCTGGTTTTTGAAAGTATTTTTTGTAACAAATCTATTAATTGGGTAGAATATATAAAAAAAAAGTTAAACAAAAAAAATACGAAAACATATATGTAGGTACAAAGCAGATAATTTCCATAATTTATCATGTGATTCCAAAAATGCCAAAACCATCAAAATACTTTGTCGCGAATCCAAACAAATCATACAAAAATATACATGCATATAAGAAAACAGCAGCAGGAGGGATGAAAATCGCTAACAACAACCTGAGCCGCCAATCATAGTAACAAAACCAACCGGCAAAAAATTGCAAGATGAATAAAAAAAGAACCAAAACAAACGAATCAAGATCTAATCAAAGAAAACGATCGAAATAAGAAAAAAAACAAAAACACAAATGTTAAGAAAAGCAAAAACAAAAGCGAACCAACAACAAAAACATTTCTAGCAGACTACAACAAATTAAAAAATGTTAGCCAAATGCCGCAGTCTGTACACTCACTGTCCAAACTCCGCAGTCGACCAGAATTGCACGAGCTCCGAGTTAGCAAAAAGGAAGAGCTTTTGACGCTTCTCTAGGAATATAAGTTCTCTGACATCACCAACTCCAAATTTTTGCAGCTTCGGTTTTAGAGGGTGAAGCCCTAAAAAAACGCATAACTTGTTGTTCTTTTGAAATCCTTTTGAATAATTATTGTTAAATCTAAAAAACAAAAAAAAATTATTTGGATGATGCAATGGTTTGGACCAAGAAGGATATAAACACAGATGACGACATGACGTTTACCGTTAGGATCGCCATTTTGTCGTGACGTCAGCAGATACTTCTTGTCACTGGATCAGCTGTTCTTTGTTTACGTTTTTCTGGCAGCCAACGTTACAAGAAAGATCTGAATTGAAACATTTTCTGCTAGAGTGGATTATTTCGCTTAAGACTCAAAAACGAAAATAGATACAACAGAAATGTCGGAATTTGATAGAAATTGCAAAAATGGTACGATAAGTTCTTTAATTTAATTTTTATTACTTACAAAATAACCGATCTGCATTTATCAATACTAAACATTTTTGCATTCAAAATTTTCTTTCTAAATTTTTTGACGCTCTGCAAGGTTTTTGTACTGCCTCCACAGTAGGAACTACCCCTGGCTTCAACGGAAACCCCTTCTGTGTTGAGAATCCCATTTCAAAACTCAGATTCCGTTCAAAACAATCCGGTGTGAAATTTGGGAAACCATAAAAGCGTAAAGTTGTTTGTCCTTTAACGCTGATGTTGTTGCAGCTGAACACGGAGTACCTCATTTTCCAATATGTTTAAATTATTTGTTGTTTATATTTTTTTGGGAACACACACGAAATTTACTTGCAAACTAATTACCGAGCTCTAGAATATTGTTACCACTTAGCTAAAATCGTTTTCCCTAACAATAATATAAAAAAAAAATGTTTAATAAAAAAAAACCGCTTCAACTTATTAAATTGTTTCATTTACTAAGCAATTCAAATTCATAAGTCAATAATTTTGATTTCTTTGCCTAATTTTAACAATTTTGAATCGTATTTCTACTAAAGTCTAATTAATACAGTAGGAATTACATTAATCTGGTAGCACTGTTTCAAAACCAATTAAGCTAAATTTGTGGCAGCGCTTGCATTTTTCTGTCAAAGTGACAAGAAGTATCTGCTGACGTCGCATGAGATAGACAATTCTGCCAGGTCGCTAGAGCTTCTCCTTACACGGAGGGAAATGCTTGCCGAAATCATGCGTTATAGGAATCAATTAAGTAAAAATTAGTCACGATATTGATCCATTAATTAGAAGTCAATAATCAAGAATTCTTAATCATAAGAACTGTAAAAAGTGAAAATCATAGTTTGTGATTTGTGTTTGCTTGATTTGTTCCACTTAAACATGAATTATTATTTTCCTTTTTGACATAATCAATGACCAGATGGAATAAATTGTGCAAACAAAAATCAAAAATTATGAATGAAAATTCATAATTTTAGGCTTAAGTGAGAATAAATGAATCATTCGTAATAATAATTTGAGCACATATTTACAATTAAATAAATTACAATTTTTTTTATTTGCTAATTTTTTACTTAATTATTTATTTAATTTTACTTTTTTATTTTCCAACTTGCTTAGAATAATTTATAATAACTTTTTCACAAATTCAGTTTTCCCGGAATTCGAACCGATATCCTCCTCTCCAGTCCGGACGCCTAACCGATTCGGCTACCCTGGCATTATTGTAAAAGCGTCTAAATGTATTGTATATCAGCAATTCATGACAATCATCCCAGTTACTCATAATTCATGATAACACGTGCAGTTTCAGGACCTAGTAAATCATCAATTATTCTTCACGAATAATAAAATAAATCACGAAATTCATAAACCCTTATCATAATGTATTCACAATCCATATGAATAGTTTATGTACGAATTTGCATAATTTGTGACTAATATTCACAATTAATGATTATAGTTAGTAATTAAGTAACAATAATTTTATGGACTCCATAATCGTAAATCATGAGCCAACATTTCTCTCCGTGTAGTAAGGCGTATTGTAAGGCATGTCCGTTAAGGACAGCCAAGGTAAAGAAATCAGCACCGTGGTGGACAGAGGAGCTTAGGGTCAATGTATCCACTGACTGGGACTACTACAAAACGAGTACAAGGAAATTCAAAACCGCTACAAGGAACGCCAAGAGAACGTCTTGGCAGGATTTCTGTAGTGGTTTGGAACATTCCTCTGACTCAGCAAGGCTAAGAAAACTTCTCTCGAAAGCACCAGCTATACCTGGATTCCTCAAGCGAAACGATGGGCGATGGACCGAATCGTGCTCTGAGACTCTACAGCTTCTGCTGGAAACGCATTTCCCAGGTTGTGATATTAATCTGGAAAATGCGGACGCAAGTAGAACAGCGACCACAAGTAATGGTATACCTGAAGTTTTAGTTACTGAGGAAAAGATAAACTGGGCGATTGACTCTTTTTCGCCCTATAAATCTCCTGGTAGTGACGGGATACTCCCGATAATGCTGCAGAAGACCAAGAATATTATAACACCAATTCTTAAGGAATTGTTCTTGAGCAGCCTTAAGCTCGGGCACATCCCAGCAATTTGGCGGCAAGTTAATGTTATCTTTATTCCTAAGGCGGGCAAAGCCAGCCACACACTAGCGAAGGATTTTAGGCCCATCAGCCCGACGTCTTTCGTACTGAAGACTTTCGAAAAACTCATAGACTTTTATATTCGTAGCAAGCTGAGACCTTGTGACATATCCTCGGCACAGCATGCATACACGAAAGGGAGGGGTGTGGAAACGGCGCTGCATTGCGTCGTCAGCACCATTGAAAAGAATCTTTCTTATAATGAGTACACTTTAGCTGCATTCTTAGACATTGAGGGCGCATTCAACAATGTCTGAGGAACAGATAAACTAGGCTATTGACTCTTTTTCGCCCTATAAATCTCCTGGTAGTGACGGGATACTCCCGATAATGCTGCAGAAGACCAAGAATATTATAACACCAATTCTTAAGGAATTGTTCTTGAGCAGCCTTAAGCTCGGGCACATCCCAGCAATTTGGCGGCAAGTTAATGTTATCTTTATTCCTAAGGCGGGCAAAGCCAGCCACACACTAGCGAAGGATTTTAGCCCCATCAGCCTGACGTCTTTCGTACTGAAGACTTTCGAAAAACTCATAGACTTTTATATTCGTAGCAAGCTGAGACCTTGTGACATATCCTCGGCACTGCATGCATACACGAAAGGGAGGGGTGTGGAAACGACGCAGCATTGCGTCGTCAGCACCATTGAAAAGAATCTTTCTTATAATGAGTACACTTTAGCTGCATTCTTAGACATTGAGGGCGCATTCAGCAATGTCAACGTAAGTGCGGTTAGTAGGGCGCTAACACACGCGAAAATCGAGCCTATCCTAACAGACTGGATCGTTAGCATGTTAAGAAAGCGGACAATTAGAACGGAACTTGGGAACACGAACATGGAGGCGACTGCCTCTCGGGGTACCCCGCAGGGCGGTGTCATCTCACCACTTCTGTGGAACTTGGTACTAAATGAAATACTGATTGAAACTGAGAAGAGTGGCATAAAGGTGACCGCATACGCGGACGATGTTGTACTGCTAGCAACGGGCTAACCCCCAAAAAACCGAACTTGTCCTATTCACGAACAAACGAACGATTCCACAATTCAGACCACCATCTATAGAGGGGATCCCTCTCAGAGTCTCAGAAAGCGCCCGCTATCTGGGTCTCGTTTTAGACAGGAAACTGAACTGGAAATTAAACATAGAAGAAAGGGTTAGGAAAGCGTCAATTGCCTTTTACCCCTGTAGTAGAATTTTTGGACGAAGTTGGGGCCCATGCCCCAAAATCATCTCATGGATGTATACAGCCATCGTTAGACCAATACTGACCTACGGTTGTCTCGTGTGGTGGAAATCAGCCAGCAAGACCACTAATCTGAAAGCAATGACAAAAATACAAAGAATAGCATGTACAGGAATATCTAGTGCGATGAAATCATCACCGACGGCAGGACTAGAGACAATTCTTAATTTTCTGCCTCTAGACCTATATACACAAGAATATGCAGCAAAAACTGCCTTAAGAATAAGCCAGACAGAAACCTGGCATAGAAACTCGACCGGGCACTCAGACATAATGCAACGACATCTTGGGAACGACATCAGCTCTGACTACCTGCTGCCATACCCAGAATTCAATATTCAGTGTAGGCCTATCCCACCTCTTAAATTACGGGCATCACAATGGGTCAACTTTTTGGCCTAAGTGTGATGGCTTGATTGGAGTATTTATGCTCCAATGGTGCCATCTACCCTCTAACCTAACCTAACCTAACCTAACCTAACCTAACCTAACCTAACCTAACCTAACCTAACCTAACCTAACCTAACCTAACCTAACCTAACCTAACCTAACCTAACCTAACCTAACCTAACCTAACCTAACCTAACCTAACCTAACCTAACCTAACCTAACCTAACCTAACCTAACCTAACCTAACCTAACCTAACCTAACCTAACCTAACCTAACCTAACCTAACCTAACCTAACCTAACCTATCTGCTGACGTCATGCTAGATAACGGTAAACGCACTCATGACGTTATCTAGTATTCTATGTATCTTCGGTTCGGAGCCTGTATTATCGACCTGCCAATTCTTAACCGATTTTAATATATCTTTTTTTTAAATGTTCGTTTCGTCGTCAGAAATCGATTAAGCTCTGAAAATAAACCGAAAAAATAAAAGAAAAAATGTTGAGATTTAATGTAATAAAGTGGTACATAATTAAGCTTATCAGTAGGCTGAAATCGATGGCGCATATTCATAGTCAAATTTAGTAGCTACTAAACTTTAGATCCAGATTAGTAGCTGCCAGTTCAGTGTATTATCTGTCAACTTAGTAGTTTACTAAAGTTAAGTTGGAGCTTAATTTGACTATGAATATGGGCCGATCATTTTAAGTTCAGATCATGAATTAGATGAATTTAGAAGCAAACTATCAAGTTCGTAGAAATCAAGAGTAGTAGAAATTACTTTTTTGGCCGAAAAGCCGAAAAACCGAAACTGAATTTCGGTCGGTCTCTAATTTTCACAACCAAAATGCATTTTAAAAAAAATAAAAAAATGTTTTTTTATAGGTTTTATTGCAAAACTGATAGTTTTAGCTTAAATAAATAAACATAAACATTAATTTCAATTTATTAAAGGCATTTTTTTTATTTTCAGTATTTGAGTTTTCGTTTCTTTAGGAAAGACACAATCCAATTCAAAATATGCTTGAATATGGTTTCTGAAATTACTTTTGCATCAGTTTTCAGTTTTACTTAATTATTTTTATTAAGAAATTCTTTTTCGTGCGTTCGCTAAGACTGAAAATATCAATTTTCTTCTGAAATAAATATAAATTTATTTTTTCTTTAAGAAAAAATTTCAAGCACAAACAATGTAATTTTTTTTAATAAATTAAAAATTTTTAAGTTTTGTGTTTTCTAACTAACCTTTTTTTCATTTTGGGGTTGTCGCGCTATTTTGAACTAAAACTTTATAAAACAAACTAAAATCGAAAATCCCCACGCGATAATTAAATTCCCTATTTGCCCGAATAGCACAGTCGCGAAGCGTAGGATTTGAGACGACCCTCGCGGTATGGTATCCCCGCAAGAACGAACAACACGAACACACGAAAACCTGATAAATAAACTTTTTTTTAAAAACTACACCGAAACTGCCGCAATATATATATGTAAGTATATATATAACTATATATAAAAGAAACGGAAATTTTCCCGACACAAGGAAAATAATACCGAACACAAACCCTTTTTCAAAATCAACACAAACCGACAACCACCCAAAAGAAATTATTTATATACCAAAAATTATATTTCTTTAAACGCAATTGATTTGCGGGACCAGACCAACCTGTCTGAAATCCCTCGCACGATTCTTTGCAGAATCTATTCACTCTATTCGATAAAATTCGATGTCCAGCAACAACTTGGCTCTGATGCGGGACGACACAAACAAAAAAAAGGAATAAGGAAGGGGGGGGGGGGGGGAAACGGCCAAACAAATTCCAAGCAAACTACTTGAAATTCCCAGGACGGAAACACTTCACCAAAACAAATCACGACCGAACACAACCTGTCCAACTCTATTAAATTCCTCAAATTCAAAACACTAAATGGCCGACTGCCACAAATAAAATAAAGCAAAATAAACACTACCTGGCAAAACTAAACCAGCGCGCAAAAATACTCCCTTTGGACCACTTGTCCTCCAGCCACAGTCCGACGATGGCAATAGCTCCACTTCACCACTCCAAAAAAAAATACAATTTAAAAAAGAAAGAAAATTATCAAGATTTTCCAAACAAATTATTTACGATTAAATTAAATTAAAAATCTAAAGCTTCAACACTTTCCTTCTTCCCTGCTCAAAAAGAACTAAAAGAATTAGAATATATGAGCGCCTATGACGCTCACTTTCCATTTATTTTCCCACATACATAGAGTGCGGCTTACGCAGAAACCAGTGTCCGCAGTCGGGGCTTTACCCATACCTATATGCGAAAAATCTCTTCAGATTTTTCTAGGTGTGTTTGGCAAATTTACATATACCCCCCTGCACCCACCAAAATGAAATATACATTTTGGCGGCACTCATGTACGTATAGGCGAAAGCATAAATGTTCTCAAATTCCCCTCCCTCAAACAGGTTCAAAGAGTACAAAAGCTTTAGTCCAGGCTTTGACATTTTACTATTGTAATGGCGAGGCTGGCAATACCTTCATCGGATCGCCGCCGCTCACTGAGCTAACTTAACGAAAGCAAAATCGATAGAAAGGAGAAGAAAGCAAGAGAACTTTGACAGCTCAAACAAAATATTCAGTTTTCTTCTTCCGCGCGCCGGTCGCATTTCGCCCGCGAGTGGCGAATTTGTTTTGCATAACGAATTAAGCAAAACTAATTTATAAAAAAAGTAACGATCAATAAAATTGTGCAGTGCGTTAATTCGGTCAGTGCGTGTGTGATTTTGTTCCTCCGATTTTGTTCGCCCATCGCCCCGAACAAAAGGGATACATAAAAAACAAAACAAACAATAAAAACAACAACATTCGTGTCGCGATTTTATACCGCGACTGTTGTCAAAAACTGTTTTTCTGCTTACACGATTTTTTTTATATTTTATGAGCGATGAAAAGTTGTATTTTTCTTGTATTAAACTTTTTTTATGGACTAATTCATTTAAAATGTTGTCCCGAAACCCCCGGGATTTAGGAAAAAATATCCCGGGATTTTCGGGACTAAAAATGGACCGGGATCGAAAGCCCTAGTTTATACACACAAAAAGTAATAAATATAGCTTTGATTTACCATTGCCACCTTTAAGGAAATAATACTACCAAAAGGCTAGCGTCGCCACCTAACAATGTTTTCACCTGTTACGGCTAAACATTATTTCCGATTGTCGATTATTTTTATTGCAAAGCGTTTTATTCATTGGATTTTTTAAATTTTTATTTTCGTATTATGTATTTTGACGTACTAAAACCAAATCTGAATCTTTTATTGTATCAAGAATCTGCTTTCCGAGAAATAAAGTTTTTTTAAGTTTTGATTTCCCTTTTTACAATTTCTTGAGTGACTTCTAAGAAAGGTGTTCATTTTGTAGTATTTTTTTTCGGGAATTTTAATTTATAAATGATTCACATTTTTATAACCCTTATATTAAATTGCTATCCTCAAATCTGCGGCGAGCTTTTTCATACACTTCCACATGAGCTAGAGAGCTGAAATTTGGAACACTGATAGAACTCCGGTGACAATGCATTCTATTAAATTTTGGGGTCCATCAGAGGCGTAGGGGGCCGTGGGGGGACTCAAACTTTTTTTTTTTAAACATGACATAACTTCCGATTCTTTTAAGCTACAATGATGATTTGGTAGGTGGGTTCTTATTGACAAAATGATTTTTTATACCCTTTGGAAAGGGGGGTGTGGGGGCAAAGGGGAGCGGAATGGAGCCAATTTAAAGTTCTAACTTTCGCATTTTTTAAGCTACAGGGCTGAAATTTTTCACTTAGGCTAGCATTGGGGAAAAAGAGTAAAAAAGGAAAAAAAAGGGGGGAAAAAGGGGGGAACAATTTTTTTTTTTAAACCAAAAAAAATTTTTTAAATGTAAAAATTTAAGAAGAAAAACTATTCGGGAAAAATATAAATGGGAAAGAAATATACCGAAAAAAAAATTTAAAAAAAGGGGAAAATAAAAAAAGAGTAAAAAACAAGTTTTTTAAAATTTTAACCGACTAAAAAGCAGAAAATAAATTTTCTTTAAATTAATTTCTGCAATTTCGATTTAAAATTAAGGGTTTTTGGCTACTTCAAAATTTGCAATGATATTAGGAACAAAGTAGCAAAAACCCTTAATTTTAAATCGAAATTGCAGAAATTAATTTAAAGAAAATTTATTTTCTGCTTTTTAGTCGGTTAAAGGGTTATATTTTAAAAAACTTGTTTTTTACTCTTTTTTTATTATTTGTTTTTATGAAATTTCTCACCTTAAACAAATATATTTTCGCAAGAAACATTTTTGAGTAAGTTTCGCTGCGGCTGCGGTACTTCGCGTTGATGTGTGCGGACCAGTGAACGGCATGAATGCTCACTTTTCTAGTTTTGAGCCACACTATCAAAAAATGAATGGCACATGCCTTACGCATACATACCGAAAGGCAAGCAAGCACTAGGCTCATCAACGCGAATGCTTCCGAAGTTCACTCTCACCAGAAACATATATTCATAATATTCACCAAAGGCAGTGAATATACACCAAAGGCAATGAATATTCATTGCCTTTCTGATGTCTCGTTGCCTTTGAACGAAAGCAACGAACTCGAGAGAATTATTCGTGTTTCGTCGCACGTTGCTCGTTGCTTCAAGAAAGATTTTCACTCAGTGTTGCATTGGAGATTTTATGAATAAAACTTTAAGGTTCGGTTTCACAGTCGTCACTTAAATGGCATTTCCTATTTAAATTGTGCCTAAATGTCAAATCGAGTTTCAAATTCGCATCTAAATGTACTTTAAATGGCCGCGGTTGGACTATAGAGCCCCCAGGCATGATGCGTCAAAAATGGTTATACACAAAGATGCCGCCGCCTTCGTGTGAACAGTGACTTTGTCGTGACGTCACTGAAGACTTCTTGTTTTTTGTTTACTTTTTTCTGCCAGAAAGAAGCGGATTACGAAAATTTAAATACGAATGACCTCAGTTTAATTATCAAATATTTATATGTTTGTTAATTTGATTACACAATAGCTACAATATTATTTTTAATAACAACTGCAAAAAACATGAAGGCGGACTCTTGTAATTTTATACTGCAATACTACGCAGTAATGTATTTGCATCACTTCTCGGCAGTGATGCCATGGACTTCGCTCGGAATTTCATACATAATAAAACCTTTATCCCTCAACGAACAACAAAAAAATACCCACTGAAATTATCATACAGGAATTTAAACTTTTTTAAGATGTAAAGTCAACTTAATTTTGAAGCATTTTATGAATGAATTTTTGTATGATAAAATTCGATGCGTGTTCACAAAATCGGATTTATAGGAAAAACTGTTCATCGTTGATAAAAAATTATTAAAAGGTACTTTGTAGAAAATTTTGCAAGAAAAAAAACTGAGCAAACAAAAAAAAAACAGATGGATAAAAAAAAATACTTTTTCCTTTTAGACAAAATCCAACCAAAAAAATCCCTCAAAAAGGAAAATTACCCTCAATTTAACATCACTGTTACTCGGTAATTTAGCGAGTACATGTGTTGTTTTATTTACATTGCTGACTCAACGAATTATTCCAAAAGTTATAATTTGTTTTTATATTATTTCAAATATTGCTTATTCATCAAATCTCCAATGCAACACTGAGTGAAAATCTTTCTTGAAGCAACGAGCAACGTGCGACGAACAACGAATAATTCTCTCGAGTTCGTTTCTTTCGTTCAAAGGCAACGAGACATCAGAAAGGCAATGAATATTCACTGCCTTTAGTGTATATTCACTGCCTTTGGTGAATATTCACTGTTGCTCGTTGCCTTTGTGCGCTGTGCGCGAATGTCTGTTCAGATTCAAAGTTGTGAATGGGAATGTGTCTGAACTTGAAGAAAGGCAATGAATTTTTACTGTGTTTCATGAAACAGTGTCTTTCAGTGAGGATCTCTGGTGCGGACCTTAATGTTGTACTGGGAATATATTATAGTGTATAGGAAAGTGTAATATGAAAGTGTAATATGGAAATCTAATACACCACCGTAATAGGTGAAAATAGTGTTAGGTGGCAACGGTAGTCTTGTGGCAGTGTTATTTTCTTAAAGGTGGCAGCTTTAGTTCGAAGCTATTTTTGTTTATCTGTGAAATGATTTTTTGTGTGTGTATATACATGAAAGCGTTTTGCATACAGCTTGCCGAAGTTAATCGATATTAGGTAAAGGTATTGTATGAGCATTAGTGGCTCTGGTGAGTGGCGCTTAGTTCGCTACTTCATCTTACTTACAATCGCAGCGTTGTGGGTTCGATACCTCACCAGGGCGGCTAACATTTATAAGACAAAATATATGTGTGAATATATTTGTAAGTAAGTGGCTCTGGTTCCTTCTCACGACCGCAGCGTCGTGTGGGCAAACCCCAGAATGGCTAACATTAAAAAAAAAAGAAGGTTAACAAATTTAAAAAATATTTTAATTGAAGTTGTAAATTTTGAATCGGTTAGTGTTCCGGACAGACAGACAGAAAGACACACAGACCTGGACAAATATATATATTAATTTCAATGTTGGATGAAAAGACATCGCCTGACTCAAGTACTCTTCCATCAGCGAGCAGTAATTCAGTAACTGGTGTAGTTTCGAACAAAAAAGAGGTATTTCTGTACTCGATACAACATCCTGGCCCATTCCATGTTCTAATTAAGCCGGTTGAACAGGTCTCAGTTAGAAAGCGTAACTGCGAGCTGTTCGTAATTAAAAAACTTCGTCCTCTAAATATAAATATGGATTTTACGATCAAGAATGTGGGTTCTAACCTGTTCAGAATTACATTCACCTCGGCGACTGTAGCTAATGATTTTGTTAAAAATACGGCAATTCAGGATTTTAAGTTAAATCCATTCATACCTGACAGATTTATTCAAAAATTTGGTATTATCTCGAACATTCCGCTTTCTTTTACAGAGGATGAAATTAAATCTGAGATTGAGCTTTGCAATGACATAAAAGTGAAATCTGTAGAAAGATTCAACAGACGTGACTGGAATGTACCCGATAAATAAGTTCCGTCATTCACTGGGAAGGTTGGTTTTGTTGGAATTGAAATTCCCAAGACTTTAAAGGCGTTCAATTCAATAATTGAGGTGGACTTATACGAGCCTCCGCTCAGACAATGTAAAAATTGTGGACGGGTTGGACATGTGGCGATTATTTGTAAATCAAAGAAAATATGTTTGATGTATGGAGGGAACATACTCTGCCCCAATCAGTGTGGCTTCAAGAAATGTGAGCTCTGCCTCTCGACCACGAAATGCAAGAATGGGTGCAACATTATGCGATGCATCAATTGTAACTCAAACACACACAACTCCAATGATCATAAAAACTGTCCTAAATGGGAATCGGAACTTAACATCAAACGGATTATGACCATTTCGAATCTGTCACGAAAAGAGGTGGTAGAAAAATACCCGGTGAACAATTCAAATCGTTTTGACTTTTTCAATGATGCAGGCATGGATATGAACTTTCCTGCTCTGCCAAGCCGTAACAACAACATGCGGAATAATGATGATGAGATTAACAATATAGTCACAAAAATTCGTTACAGCACTGTAGCTGCTCCAAAACAAGTGCCTCACTTTATTCTTCCAAAACCAGCTCAAGTAGAACCATCTGGTCCGTGTTTTAACAGTCCGACTTATCAGAAAGTGTCGGAACTTGATAAAACGATGACGGAGTTTGCCAGGAAGATGTAAATTTTTTTGAAGGAAAACAAGTGTGATGCTGGTCTACTTTCAGTGATCCCCTATATCAAATTGGTATTAATTTGGATTATGATTTCATAAAAAGCACAACGCAGTCTAACAGTGTACCTGAAATTAGTTCTATCGAAGTTACTAACTAGTCAAAATATCTTATAAGGAAAAACAAAAAAATTCAGTATTATATTGCTCTAAGCTTTTTGTATTCGTTAATGATACTGGCAGTTCATTTAAAATTTTTTAATTTATGGTTAAAATCGTTCAATATAATGTTCAAAGTTTAGAAACAAATAAGAATTTTCTAGAAATTTTTTTGAATAATAAAAATATTGACATTTGTGCCTTATCGGAAATATTCAATGTAGATCAAACTAAGGATTATTCCCATATTCTGCATTACAACATGGTTTTCAAAACAAGAGCGGATAATTATGGAGGTGTTGCAATAGCGCTTAAAAAGTGTATTACATTTAAAAAAATACCCTATACTTCTAGGCTGGACATTCTAATAATACAAACTACTAATTTATCGCCTAATCTGACTATAGCTTCGGCCTATATTCCTCACTCTATTAAAATGCTAAGTTTTAAGACTGAATTTGAAAAACTAATTCATTTTATGGAAGCTTTTGAAAATGCTTTTATCTGTGTCGACTTCAATGCCCGCTGTCGGCTGTATGGCGATGCGGTGGACTCGGCCAGGGGTACAAATCTGCTGAATATAATAAATTCATCAATGTTCAGATGCTTAAATGACGGACAAATTACTTTCAAAAAATCTTTACTTGATCCATTATGCAGGGGATCGGTGCTTGATCTAACGTTTACAAATTCGGTGCTGAATATGCAATGGTATGTGTTTCCCACTACTCTGGGTGGAAGTCATCATTATCCTGTAGTAACTGATTTACAAAAAGTCAGCCATAAGTCATGTGTTTTCTTATCAAAAAGAAAGCTTCTACTGAAATTGAAAAACATTGAGCTTGAAAGTTATTTTGATACCATTGAAGAGCAAGTCAGCAGCCAAATTGTAAACTCATGTAGAAAAATTAAAGCTACGTCTAGATATCTACCAAAATTTTGGTGGAATGAAGATCTAAACGAGTTGCTCCGTTTAAAAATAGCTGCTCACAAAAAATTTTATTTCCTGAAAACTCCAGAGAATGCTTCCAATTTGTCCAACTGTATGAAAGAATGGAAACTTGCTGTTAAAAAAGCTAAAAAATCCTCGTTTGCAGATAGGATAGCTGAATGCAATGTGGCGCCGAATACCAAAGACTTCTACAGATTCGTTCGCAATTGTAAAAATGCAGGCGGAGAAAATCCAAGATCCAGTTGGAATATGGACAATAATTTACTTTATCTGCATCACCTGAAGTATCAGGTCCTTGCTCATGGCATTGTAAAAAACTCTGAAAATAGTCAAAACATTTTTACTGATAGAATTGAACTTGATGAACTGAATGCTGTACTTCGTGGAAAGACAAAGCCGTCGGTTGGAGGATGTGATAGGGTAACATACGAGATGATTTGTGTTCCTACACTTCAAAGAATGCTCTTTTAAGTGCAATGAATACAAATTGGCTAAAATGTAATATTCGAGAATCATGGAGACGAATAAAAATTGTGCCGATCCCAAAGAAGGGAAAAAATTTAGAGGATTATACAAA
The DNA here is from genome assembly GCA_951394025.1 of Heteromyza rotundicornis. NCBI lineage: Eukaryota > Metazoa > Arthropoda > Insecta > Diptera > Heleomyzidae > Heteromyza > Heteromyza rotundicornis. The sequence goes on from OX596012.1 coordinate 44,719,118, forward strand.
TTTTAGACCAATTGCGCTTATTTCTGTCTTTATCAAACTCATCAATTTAACTGTAAAAGAGAAGCTTGTGAGTTTCTTAAATGAAAACAACATACTACCTTCGCGCACTTATGCTTACAGACAGCATCACTCTTCGAGTTTATGTGTTAATGACTTACTACATACAATTGTTGAAGCAAAAGCCTAAAATCTTAAAGTCACGTTGGTAGCACTGGACATTACAAAAGCTTATGACTGTGTTGATTTGAATATGCTGAGTTCAATGCTGTGTGACATAAATTGACCAGCTCATCTACATACATCTTCAATTTTCTCTCTCGCAGAATTCTAGTGCTGGGCGATACGGAGGTTGAAGTAGTGAATGGACTGCCCCAGGGGAGCTGTCTAAGTCCAATTCTTTTCAACATCTACACTCATCTTCACAGGCTGCAAGATGAGTCAACTCAGTTGGTTCAATTTGCGGATGATTTCGTTTTGGTTTCTATTCACAATTTTGATGCATCGGTGGACAATTTGCACAGAAAGCTTTTACGGTTCCAGGTAATTGACAATCGTCTCAACCTTTTCCTCAATCTTGACAAAACAAAGACTATGTACGTCGCGAAAGGTGGAAGGAAAAAAATATCAATTACAATCAACTCCACTCTTATCCAGAATGTATCAAGTTTCAAATTTTTGGGAAGAGATATTAAAAACAGTCTAACCGTTAAAGAACACTATGATCGCGTCTTATGTGAATCTCGCGCTGGGATGAATGCTGTTAAAATGGTCACCACTGCCAAAGGTGGTTTGTTGCCATCAATCTGGCTAAAAGCTTTGTATTCTGCAAGACTGAGTATGCAAGAACTTCGATGGCTCATGCTCCCACGTACATAACCAAAAAATTTCAACCTTCCAAAATAGTATTCTGCGCCGCTCTTTGGGTCTTAACCCTTCTACTCCGAATCATGTGGTGTATGCGCTGGCATTGATACTTCCCCCGAAACAAAGGTCTATATACTTAACTGCTAAACAATTGCTCAAATTAAAGTTCTACAAACCAGAACTCTTTGAAAGAGTTGCCAATTTTCATACTGAGAAATCCAGTTTTGGTTTCGTTTATATGATGTTCAAGGATATTTTTGACAATGTATGTGTGCAAGTTGAATTGCCGTCGAATATAAAACATACAGTTACTATGAGTCTCTTGGATAATTCAAAGGGGGAGGTGGCGCAGGAAGTGATAAGAAAAGTTTACACCGAGAAAATGAATTCCTTTAAAGTAGACAATTTTTACATCTTTGTGACTGATGCTTCAATCAGTAACGATTCCACTGGCTGTGCTGTTTGCAACATTTCGTGTCATCAAAATTGTCTTTTCAAAATATCGTTTAAAGTTTCGTCGCTAACAGGCGAGTTATACGCAATAAAAAAGTAGAAATAATTATAGAGGATAACATCTTAAAGGCAGTGATTTTTACTGATAGTAAAAATGCGTGTCTACTATTGAGGAAAAGATCAACGGATAGTTTCCTGGTTGCTACTATACTAAATCTCATAGCAAACTCGAATATTCAGGAATTGAATTTTGTGTGGACTCCAGCGCATGTCGGTATGCACCTAAATGAAACGGCTGACTTTTTTGCTAAACATGCAGCATGTGCAGGGTGTGAAATTCCGCTGCAGCTAACTCTCAAAGAGGCCTCTTGCCAGATCTAAGAAAGCAAAGAATTTTTCTGAGTTTAAGTCGCTAGTGGACTTTATTCAAGAGTCTGATATCAGCTGTTAATAACGATGAAAAAATTTCAACTTTTCATCAAGCAATCATTACTCATTATCAACCATTTCTTCAATTAACATTTATGTCTACAATCAACTCCTAAGTCATCAATCAACAGTTTTCCGTATATATTTATTTCTTCAATCAACATCTTTTACTAAATGTTCTTCATCGCAAATTTCAGAATCATCAGTTAATTTATACAATGAATGAACAACCCAGTTCTGGCATATAAGCCTATAGTGCTTTGCCAACTCGTCATCTCATCAGCTGCTCCTTACGTCAGTTAAGGCTTATGTCTGGTGTTTGACAGACCACATCTTATATATATAATTGTCATGTATGAACAGAACGTGTTGTATAGTAAGCGGACTTAAACTGGATCTTTTAGCAGTTACTAGTGATCCTGCACTTGAGAATGCCTCTTCTGCTGATGCACTTGAGGCAGGAATGCCCAATACAGCACGAGCAATGATGGCGATTTTTGGAAAATCCTCCGGATAAAAAATAATTGAATTTTAGTTCTTTAATCATTGAAGTATATGTACACATTTTACCTTATGGTGTTCCTGCCACCAATTAAAAGTATCGTCTTCTGAAGAAGGCGTTTGGAAGTATTTTTGTATTTCTCGTTTGACGTCATCTTGCTCGGTTCTTCCGGAAGAAGCGCTTATGTAGAAAATAAGGGTATTCTTTATGGATGGCCTGTCCGTATTTAGTTTCTATACAAAAATAAATAAAATTTGAATTGAAAATAAAAATTTCAATGAAGGAGAAAGTTTTTTCGTTAAAGCCCGGTATCCAGATGTGAAAAAGTTCCGCTCCCATACGCAAGCCTATGTAAAAAAAACGAAACGAAAAACAAACAAATTTTTATTCCGGCTAGCGTATGCAGAGAAAGCAAAAAAAAAATTTGCTTTTTTTAGTACTTTTGAGAGATTTTACACCGAACCAAAAATTCAAAAAATACTAGAAAGGGTTGTTGTTTTTCAAGAACAGTCCAACAGAAAAAAATTGTAGTACAAATCGTTATGTACTTTAGAACTAAAATGCCCATGTAAAATTGCCCGAATTCTGTTGCCTCCTGTATCGTCCCAAAGAGAATCGAAATGTTTCGATATTTTCGAAATATTTTCATTTGGAACTCTCATAATTATTTTATTACCAAGCATACGAAAAAGAGTCTTTAGCATTACCCCCATATTAACAAGATTCATGCGTAAGGTTGCTTCATACTCTCTTAGATGAAAGTCCTCATCATAATTGAGAAATTTATATTAATTAATTTTCAAATGAATTTTTTAGTTATTATGTACACCGAACCAAAAAAATGCAAAAAATACCATCAAATCTTCAATTTTCGGTGACAAAATATGGCCGATAATGAATGATATCAAATTTGATGCTGTTGCTTTATCATTTTGATATGAGTAAATATTTGGATATGAATAATGCAGAATTGATATAAAAAGTGGTGAATTGATGGAATACCAACTAGAATTTGAAAAAAAAAAAAAATGGAATTGATGGGATTCCAACTGAATTTTGATATGAAAAAAGGAGGAATTGATGGGATCCCAACTGACTTTTGATATGAAAAAAAAGGATTTGATGGGATGCCAACTTAATATTGATGTGAACCCGTTTTGAAATGATATGAACCAATTTTGTTATGAAAAAATGGTAATTGATAGAATACCATCGTAATTTTACATGAATCATACCATAAATTCAATTTATCACGAATAAAACGCGAATGGTGATAAATATTTACATATTTATTGTAATTTTAAATTAACAGTGAAGTATAAATACATGTTATATGACAATATAATCAGGGTTGTAGAGGAGATTAATTGCTGTAGGAATTGGAATTGAAGAATTCGTTTAACAAGCAGTATCCAGTGACGTCACGACACAACGTCGATTACAACAGTTGTTGGTAAGGCGATATGTTTGTGTTGCACCACCGAAGATTTCTGTTAATAATTCTCTGAAAGCTAAAATTTCTTTCAGAACTATGCAAATTGTGTATGAAAAAAAGTGAAATATTTCCGAATAAAGCCCGAAATACAATATTTTTTACTTTTTCACTTTATTTTCACTTTTTTTGTAAAACTTTTTACGAGTTGCGCTTTTTAAGTTGCACTTTCACGAGAAAGCGGAAAAATGAGGATTACTTTTTTTTCTCAGATTCAACATTTGAATCAGAGCCTTCTTGATCGATTTCAAATTTTTTTGCACAAGAGATAGAAAATTCGTATCGAAACCTAATTGTTTCATGTAAATTTACGTGAGTTTCTTAATATTGATGGTATATTAATTGATAGGTGGTGTTGCAAGTTTGATGTTCTGAATTGATAATGGAGTGTAAAACGTGATAATATCAATTTATTGTTTTTCATACCAATTTAACAAAAATAGTATCAATATGACATGAAAAACGAATGGAATGATGCAATTCACATCAAATTATCAAATTTTGTCATGAAATTAAAATTGAAAGGCAGGCAATTTCAATTTTACATGATTTTTGTATTTCAGTGTATATGTTGACACCGGAACTTTTTTCAGCCATTTTTGTAGTCGGGGCCAATTTTTTAGCATTGGATCCATTAATGACGTCACAAGGTGCAATTTTCTTATTTTCAATCGGGTTGGAAATTGAAGTTTCGTGAATTGACAAATGTTTATCGTTTCGGCAAAACTGGATAAATTTAATTCGAAAATCCTTAGAAATGTCAGAAATTCCTCCATTAATTGCTTTTCCATGCTGTTCAGTGTGTATGATTGCTTGTCGGCCTCCACCAACAGCAGGATTATGACATTTTTATTTTTTAGAAAACTATTGTACGTAGTGCATAGAGTATTCCAACGGGTGTCGTTGGAATTTTTTAATGAACCCATTTTGGCAGTAGGAAGGGTTTCGTCATAGTCATCGTCATCTAATATTGTTAATGCATTGTTTACTGCTGAAAATACGCTGTCGTCTTCAAATGTTTTTTGAATCTTGGTTAGTTTGGCTGCATTGTACGAAAGTACTTTGAAAATCCGCTTTAGTTTCTTTGTCATCGTTTGGAAAACTTTGAACTGAGAGTTGTTCAAAATGTCGTGCACTATCAATCTGTGGAGGCTGTGGATTGAACAACCAAATCGTCGCATTTTCTTAAATTTTACAGCAGCAACAATGTTGCTAGCCGAATCGCTGACGACTGTGACATTCTTGTTTTCCAAATTGAAATGACTAAGTGTTTCGGAAATGTTTTGAGCTATGGTAAATTGATTATGGGGATGAGGAAAGAGTTATGTTTTTAGTGAGATGCAAACTGGTTGAAAGTCGTCTAGGAAATGTGTTCTGATGTTTATGTAGCCAAGTCTCTTATATGAGTCAGTCCACATATCGAGAACAATAGAAATGTCGTTGTGACTTTTTTGTAAAAATCTTATTACGGTCGTTTCGTACACTTGAAATGCGTACACTTGAAATGCGGCATAGAAAGCCCTGGCTTCATTCATTGAACGTAATCTACAAAACCTTCTTGCTCCACAATATTGAACGCGCATAGATCTTTGCAGTACATTTCGACTGGCGTTTGCAAATTTTGATGCTATTACCGGAAATTAATGTTGTTGTTTTTTTAATGTTGCTTCTATTGTTTTTGATTCTATTTGCATATTATGGTGCGAGCGTAAATGGTTGGCAAAATTTGCTGTTCCGGTTGACGTTCCAAATCTGTGATTTTAAAATCGTCACTGATGCCCAAATGTACTTATTGTTTAGCTTACCCCTTCAGTGTTACGGGATCGGCTTCGAAACATAGTTTTCATATATTTAGTTTTTTCAAAAGGATTTGTTTTCCGAACATTAGTGTTCCAAAGTGATTCCACACTTGCGAACCTGTCGTAGCCTTGTTCAGCAGAGCTATTTTGGTTTTTTTACGCATTTCATCTTTTTTTCGTAAAAGCTCCTCATATTCCACGATATCTTTCTGAACTTCGCTACTTTCGCAGTCTGACACAGATTCAGAGCTAGAATCAACTTATACTTGGCGAGTTTTTCTAAAAAAAGAAGTGATTTCCATTTTTTACTGAAGTTATCTTTTTTGCAACGTATTCGTAGAAAAGAAAATTCTAGGTTTGAATTTCAACCTAAATTCAGTGTTGCAGGTTAGAATAAATTTCTTTAAAAAGGGGTAAATTTGATTGGGTAAATTATCATGAAAATGTCGCATGCAGAAATGTTCCTTTCTTTGATATGACATATTTTGTATCGAAATGTAAATAGTAACTCAGGATATGTAAAAATATAATTTTGTAGAAAAATAAAGCCAATCAAAATAAGAAAAATTAATATATATATTTGTCCAGGTCTGTCTGTCTGTCTGTCTGTCTGTCTGTCTTTCTGTCTGTCAGGAACACTAACCGATTCAAAATTTACAACTTCACTTAAAAAATTTTTTTAAGTTGTTAATCTTCTTTTTTTTTTAATGTTAGCCATTCTGGTGGTTTGTCCACACGACGCTGCGGTCGAGAGAAGGAACCAGAGCCACTTACTTACAAATATATTCACACATATATTTTGTCTTATAAATGTTAGCCGCCCTGGTGAGGTATCGAACCCACAACGCTGCGATTGTAAGTAAGATGAAGTAGCGAACTAAGCGCCACTCACCAGAGCCACTAATGCTCATACAATACCTTTACCTAATATCGATTAACTTCGGCAAGCTGTATGCAAAACGCTTTCATGTATATACACACACAAAAAATCATTTCACAGATAAACAAAAATAGCTTCGAACTAAAGCTGCCACCTTTAAGAAAATAACACTGCCACAAGACTACCGTTGCCACCTAACACTATTTTCACCTATTACGGTGGTGTATTATGCAGTAAACAGAATTGTAGCAGTTGACGGTTGGGCGGAAGACGGCTGTGCTACCGTCGTATCAAAATCCGCCCTGAGTGAACAGAATTGTGGCGGTGGCGGCAGTCACTTGGCAGATGCAAATCAATGGTGTCCTATGGTGAAAATAATGAAAATGTGTAATTTTTTAGCTGAAAAGGATAATGTACATTTTTCAGGGCAGTTTGAAAAACACCATAGGCCTGTTTTATTTGTGTTGTGTATACAATTAGCGGTAGTTGACAAACACAACTAGCATCCACAATTACCTATGTTTTTACCAATATTATAGCCATACACAACTTTGGATACTTATAAACTTCTGGGGTGCAATCGCATATCTTGATATCAAACGAAATCGACGGTATTCCATCATTTAAGTTTCGTTTTTGGTTTGACATTTGGGCGCAACACTATCGAAACACATTCGACACAATATTAACTGTCGAAGTCACTTCGAAAAACATGATTGTACCTCTGAATTAAAAAATATAATTGAAATTTTTTTACATCTTTATTATTTTACAACACTTTAAATACTTTTGGAATTATTTAGATATCAAAAAAACAGCAAACAAAACAAAAAATATAATATTTTAAAATAAATCTATGTTCGGCGGCTACCGCTCTACCGTTTTTCCGTCTCCGTCCCGATTCCGTGCACCATCTAGTTGCGTGTGTTTTAATTTTGACAGCGGCTATCCGTCGTCCGCCCAACCGTCAACTGCTGCAATTCTGTTTACTGCATTAGATTTTCATATTACACTTTCATATTACAATTTCCCAGTACAACATTAAGGTCCGCACACATCAACGCGAAGTACCGCAGCCGCAGCGAAACTTACTCAAAAATGTTTCTTGCAAATGCGAAAATATATTGGTTTGAGGTGAGAAATTTCATAAAAACAAATAAAAATGTAAATCATTTATAAATTAAAATTCCCGAAAAAAAATACTACAAAATGAACACTTAGAAGTCACTCAAGAAACTGTAAAAGGGGAAATCAAAACTTAAAAAAATTTATATCTAGGAAAGCAGATTCTTGCTACAATAAAAGATTCAGATTCGGATTTAGTACGTAAAAATACATAATACGAAAATAAAAATTGGAAAAGGCCAATGATTAAAACGCTTTGCAATAAAAATAATCGACAATCGGAAATAATGCTTAGCCGTAACAGGTGAAAACATTTTTAGGTGGCAACGCTAGCCTTGTGGTAGTAGGTGGCAATGGTAAATCAAAGCTATATTTATTACTTTGTGTGTGTATAATATACACACACACTTTTTGTTCGAATTATTTATTTTAAATATTGTTTGTTTTGTTTAATGTTATATTTAATAAATATTATTTCTTTGTCGAATCAAAATGAAATTAAACTTAAAATATTGTTGGAACAATTGTTTCTTTAATTTTATATTAATTATTGTATTTAATTGGAAAATCCCGAAAATCCCGAACAAATCCCGGGATCCCGGGATTGTAATTTCAAATCCCGAAATCCCGGGATTTTCAAAAACACTTCGGGATTGAATGCCTTAGTGTATATACACATTCACCATACAGCTTTCTGAACTATATCACCATTAACTGAAGTTGTTTTATAACTGGCTGTGGTCTGTTGGTTAGAGCTTCGGCTTATGACTGCGACAGTCTTGGGTTCAAGGCCGCCACCTGTCGTATTTTTTTTTTAATCCATTGCTATATATTCTTTTTTCTTTTTTAATCTTTCTTTTTTAATTCTTTTTTAATGTAACAGCTCAACTTTACACAATTACATCATCCAACAAAATTTCTTTCTATTCTTTACAAAATTTAATAAAAGTTCACATATTTCACAAATGATTTTTTATATGCATATATAAATTATGGATTTCACCATACGGCTTGGTCTACCTAACCGCCATTAGCTGAAATTATTTTATAGATGGCTGTGGTCAGTTGGTTAGAGCTTCGGCCTATGACTGCGGGGGTCATAGGTTCAAGCCCGGTGCCGGCCGAAGTTTTTCTTTTTTTAATTTCATTGCTTCATATTTTTTTCTTTTTTTTAAACATTCATTTTTTAATTCTTTTTTAATGTAACAGTTCAACTTTACACATTAGGCGACAATTACATCATCGAAAAAATTTAATAAAAGTTCACATATTTCACAAATTTCTATAAAAAAAATTACATATGAAAACATAGAAAATATTTTTGCATCTAAATTACACAATAAAGTAAACATTAATTTTTTCAAATTAGTGTTTTATTTTCCCGTGCATGGCACGGGCAAATTTACTAGTCTTCAAATATTTGTATTAGAATTTTTTTAAATAATCCACTTTTTTTTCTACTAAAAAATGAATTTAATATATATAGTCCTACGATAAAGTGAATAACTCTAATAATTTTCCAAAAGAGTATACGAGTGTGATAAATTATATATAAAACCTGTAAGAGAATTATCTTCGGTCCGACCGAAGCTAAAATACACATACGAGTACAATACATCAATCCACTTTTTATAACCCTTATATTAACTTGCTTTGGGTGGAAACCTGCGGCGAGCTTTTTCATACACTTCCGCATGAGCTAGAGAGCTGAAATTTAGAACACTGGACTCAAACCACGTTTTCCTAGCCATGGCATAACTTCCGATTCCTTCAAGTTACAATGATGAAATTTGGTATGTGGGTTCTTATTGACAAAATGATGTAGGGGCAAAGGGGAGCGGGATGGAGCCAATTTAAAGTTCTAATTTCAGCAATTTCGATTTAAAATTAACGGTTTTTGGCAACTTAAAAATCTGCAATGACATTCGGAGGAAAGTACCCAAAAACCCTTAATTTTAAATCAAAATTGCTGAAATTAATTTGAAGGAAATTTATTTTCTGCTTTTTAGTCGGTTAAAGGGTTATATTTTAAAAAACTTGTTTTTTCCTCTTTTTTTATTTTCCACTTTTTTTAAAAAAAATGTTGTTCTCCCCACTGTTTCCCCTTTTTTTTATTAAAATTTTATAAAAAATTTAAAAAATACTAATTATAGGTAACAAAATACAATGATTTAAGCACAACGTTTTTTTTTTGGTAATCTCAAATACTAAAGAAATTATTTAAAATTTTGTAAAACTCATTTACTACTAAAATTTACTACTTAGGTTCTTTAGGAGTTAACAACTTTAAATTTCAAACTCCAACGGGTCTAAGTGACATACAAATTATCCGTTTAATTTGTAATAAGTATAACACCAAATTTTAGACCCTGGGTGCTAATGTTCCGATCCCTCCTCAAGAAATTGAAAAATTTAGCTATATATTTGGATTGTTTTCGACATTCAAAATTGTGTTTAATATTTCGACTAAAAAGTAGTAGGTCTCAACTAGTTATTTTTTTAATCCTAGCATTTAAAAATTTTACTAACTTTTTTAATGCCATGTGACGGAAGATGATTCAAACTAACATACCTACACCCAGAGAAAAAACAACCTAAAATCAAAAATAACCACCTTAAAACAAGTAGAAACGTTAATGAAAGTCTGGTAAAGTTGGAAATTTTAGAAACAACTACGAACAAACTTGTTTTGAATTTAAAACTTAAATTCAAAAATAAACAAACTTATTTCAAAGTTGTTTTCCGATTATTTAAAAAATTTTCCAATTTATATTAAGTTTGCCAGACCTTGATTTAAAATCGTTCAACTTTGTTTCAACGTTGACAACAGTCATTTTAAGTATTTTTCACTTCATTTCAACTTTGCAACTTTGTTTCAACGTTGACAATAGTTATTTTAAGAATTTTTCTCTTTATTTCAAAGTTGTTTCCATTAAGTTGAAAAAATGAAGGAGTAAATACGATCGTACTTGATTTTACTATGTTTTTTTTCCCTGAGTGTAATATTTGAAGGTTTTTGTTTTAAATCTGACGAATAATAAAAATGGGTTACCTTACATTAAGCTGCAATATGATAAAGTCCCAGAAATAAGAAAAAGAGTACTTAATAGTACTTCCGGGAAAAAAAGTGAGAGTAAAAAAGAGGAGGGCCTAAAAAAGAGTACTGTACTCTTTAAAAGAGTACGTCTGGTAACCCTAGGCACAGAGTATACAGAGGCGACACTCTGCTTGAGCGAGAAGGAATATGAGTGAAGCAAATTTGTTTACTGGTGAACTCCTTCCTGGTTTACGGGAGCGTCATCCCCTTCTCGGAGACGTATTCCCGAATGCATCTGAGCGAAAGAGAGTTTTATTGAATCCCAAAAGGTCAGTGTCATGAGGAATATGCATAGTACATTCGAAATTGCCACATATACGCTGCAAGAATGGACCCACTGTCACCCATGTCCATAGCACTTAGTGCCTTACTGGTACGAGACCGTCTAGCTGCCGAGGGGCAATAGACAAATCTCAATTAAATCAAAGTAAAATGGAAAAATCCAACAAATTACATTATTCTCCAACACATGTTGAGGACTACAACGTTGCGCTCCGTTCAATTGAATCAGAAACTGCACTTGCCAAACATCTCTTCGATATCTTTTTGGAATTTCTCATCACATCATTGCTGGTCTTCTCCACGGTGGATTTAACCAGGTGAGGCAAGTAGGAATAATGCTCTCACTTCAATTCCTATCATCTCTATTTTCTTTGCCTTTGTTTTCAATGACGTTCTTTCCAATTTAAAAATCAGTTATCAGCGTTGCCTTTGTCAGCATATTACTAATTTTTCAGAACATTTCCAATCAAATATGCCGAAAACGGTAGCCCTGAATAATTTCAATTCCTCTTTCAATGACGTACGGCAAGGGGGGAAATCTGACGTTTGGCAGTGGAAAATGCTACTTGCCTCTCCTGGTTTACTACACCGTGGTCTTCTCCACAATTTGCGCGTTTGCTCCTCATCAACTTTTAACTGTTGACGGCAGTCAGATCCTTTTCATTGTCTGCATTCTCATCCTAATCATTTTGTAAACCTCCTCCAGCTCTTCCATTATATCACCCAGCGCCGGAGTACGATCATGAGGTCCACCTCACTTTTCTTTGTACGATTATGCTCCAAATGCCGTTTCCTTAGTCTGACTATCGGATGCTTTAAAGGAGGAAAAAGTACGCCTGTAATGATCTCAGCACTTCCATTGCGGTCCGAAAAATCCAAATCCTCCGAGATTTCGCCGGATCAGATCTGCTTTCTCAACGAAGAAACGTTTTTTAGTTCGATTTTATTCACTTTTATCGCATTTGTATAATTTAACGACATAAATATTACATATATATTATTTATATTTTTATTTATTATCTTTTGAGCTGTAGAAATACACATTTTTAACTAATTATTTTGCAATTTGTAGAAATTGTTTACATTTTTAACTTTTTCACCACATTTTTTACACTTTTTTATTCATTCTCTCATAATTTTTCGTAGCAGGGATGATTTTTTTCAGTACAATAATACTTTTTTACTTTCCTCCTACTGAGGCATTTTCGGTACAATTTTGTAAATTTTATAAATTTAGTAAAATACTTAGCTAATGACTATTTCGAAATTTTGGCAACAAATTAATAAATATCCCAAGAAATTTCATCAATTCCACGAAACAAAAATAAATTTAGCTCAAATTTAAATTTAAAAAAAAACAAGAAATCGACTTCAAGTAAATACAATTTTCCCGTTAATTAACCCTTAAATGCATGGGGTCAGCCCCCAGTATGGAAACCAAACTCCCCTTATGTAAAACCGCTCCCTGAACACGAAATGGATATTCACTTTTCTGGGAAATGCACCGTTAGATGTATATTTTAAAAGAACAAAGTTTTTTAGATTATTATTTTTTTTATTAGAATTTAATAGAAATAACAAGAGTGGTAATTTATGTTGTAAATAGGATTATTATAATTTATCATTAGTGTGATATTCGATGAAACAATTGCGTTTATCATTCAAACAAAGGTGCACATTGCACTTTCTGCATATGAATATTGAACGATTGTTCACGGCTTTGTCTCCACTACCACACTTTCCATTTTTGCACCGAGCTCGTCCTTCAACTACGGGAAGGTGTCAATACCATCAAGCCGCAAATTCTGGGATGACTCAAATTCGTCTTGGCCACGAGGGACTGACATGTCCCTTTTCTTTATCTTGTGAGCAGTCATATTCGTCAGTACGTGGGATACCTCCAGACGGAACGCCTTTTGGTTCATCATGATTGAAGGATTTGCTCTCTTAAAAAGTAGCCATGAATTGACCATGCAAATGTCGAGTAAATGGTAGAATATTCTTATGTACACTCAGGAAAAAAAAACATAGTAAAATCAAGTACGATCGTATTTACTCCTTCATTTTTTCACCTTAATGGAAACAACTTTGAAATAAAGAGAAAAATACTTAAAATAACTATTGTCAACGTTGAAACAAAGTTGCAAAGTTGAAATGAAGTGAAAAATACTTAAAATAACTGTTGTCAACGTTGAAACAAAGTTGAACGATTTTAAATCAAGGTCTGGCAAACTTAATATAAATTGAAAAATTTGTTAAATAATCGGAAAACAACTTTGAAATAAGTTTGTTTATTTTTGAATTTAAGTTTTTGAATTTGCTTCTAAAATTTCCAACTTTACCAGACTTTCATTAACGTTTCTACTTGTTTTAAGGTGGTTATTTTTGATTTTAGGTTGTTTTTTCTCTGGGTGTACCATTTCCTGCTTTTCAAATGAATTTTTAGGCGATCCAAAGAGGAATCCATAAGATCTACACCGCCCATATGAAGATTATACTCTTTGATGATTTGGGGGCAAGGAATCGTAATAACTTCGCGGTTCTTTTTATCCCAACGTTCTACAGTTGGGATTTCAACATCAACGTCATGTTCAGTGAGCAACGGTTTCATGCCAACGAAAGTGGACACAAGGTTAACCACTTTGTTATCTTTCCAGGATAACGACGTCACGGGCACACCTTGTATGTTTGCTGTGAACTCTGCCGAAACGCCTCTATTCATTTTCATCATAGTCTTTGGATCGGGTAGTTTACAATTTTTTATTCGATTTCGATTGATCGTTCCAATGCTGTGAATGCCTAGTGTCCGCAGATAAACCAATAATGGAATAGACGTATAATAATTATCCATGTATACGATGTGATTTTCAAAACGGGGAATTCCACGAGTCATACGTACTACAATATTCGCAGATGCCTTCAAATCTGGCTCTCCAGGCAATAAAGGATGGCTTTCTCCAGTATAAATTTCAAACTTGTACATAAATCCGGATGTATCGCAAAGGGCAAAGAATTTGAATCCCCATTTCTTATGTTTGTTGGGCAGATACTGTTTCATAAAATGCCCAATTTTTGTGGAGCACATCTGTTCATCTATCGATAAACGAGACTGCGTGGGGTTTGATTGAATGCGATCATTCAAGGAATTTAGCATTGGCCTCAGTTTGAATAAACGATCAGGATTCTCGGCATCGTACTCATCGTTGTTGTTTATGTGGAGGTATTCCCTAATCTTCTCAAACCGGTTGACCGTCATAACGCTACGCACAGCATCAACTCCATTCTGCCTATTCCAATAATCTCTCACAGATGGAAGTTTGTGATAGGACATGTAATATATAATGCCAATATATTTACTGAGTTCGATGGTATCAAAAAAGAAATGTTGGTCATTTTTTGCATAACGAATGGTCTCTTCAACTATTTTCGCCATTAGCTCGTCGGTGAAAAAATACTTGAAAGAATTGTATGTATTTGCGAATTCATCAGCTGTCTCAGGCTCTAATTTCGAGTTTCCTAAGAAAGAGATTTGTTCTTCGTTCAATTGAAGGTTACCTTTTTTCCAGCGAACTCTGAAAATCACTGGCAGTTATATCAACATCAACGTCCCTATATTTACAGCATTCTTCGCGTATATGAGCCAATTTGTCAGGTATATTTTTGCCTTTTTCGTGGAGGTTGTGAGGGCTCAGGCTTCACTACAGGCAAATCCACTGAAATTGTCGTAGAACAATTCGGCACAGGAATACCAGACTCTTCAAGAATAGTCAAGCTCAGGTCTTCTTCGTTTATTTTCCTGATAAATGTGTCACTAATTTCCCCTTCATCCAATAATGGTTCTTCATCCAATAAAGCATATATGGATTCGGCTCGATTCTCATACGTTGCAGTATTTCTGTTTCAGGAATCAATTCCTCCAATCCATCAGCACATTCATATTCATCACCATTCTCAGGTATGCCCACCTCATCTTCATCACACAGCATACCCTCCACCTCATCAGCATTATACCTCTTACCTCCAATAATAAGGCCATCCATATCTACAAACAAAAACAAATAATCCCAGCGACAAGCATAACACTGGCATGATAAAACATGATAAAAACAAGATTTGTATGGAATGGACCAAAGAGAGAAACTCTCTCTTTCGTAATTTCGGGATTGGTTCACATGCATGAAGTACCATATATGGTACATAGCAAAATAGGTATAAAAAACTATTCCACGTCATATATTTTCGGTATACAAATATTTCGGTACAATTGTATGTAATTTTGTACAATTATATACTACTTTTCATACGAAATCGAATCATCCCTGCTAAAAATCGGAATAATTCGTGGTGAACTCACGTATAGTGTGTGAAGCAAAGAACGAAAAATCAAAAAAAAATGGTCCGCCATCACATATACGACATGACGTTTACCGTTAGGATCGCCATTTTGTCGTGACGTCAGCAGATACTTCTTGTCACTCGAACAGCTGTTCTTTGTTTACGTTTTTCTGGCAGCCAACGTTGCCAGAAAGATCTGAATTGAAACATTTTCTGCTAGAGTGGATTATTTCGCTTAAGACTCAAAAACGAAAATAGATACAACAGAAATGTCGGAATTTGATAGAAATTGCAAAAATGGTACGATAAGTTCTTTAATTTAATTTTTATTACTTACAAAATAACCGATCTGCATTTATCAATACTAAACATTTTTGCATTTTTTTTTTGACTGAACTTTTTTTAAACATAAGCGCGAACGATTAATTGACATCGAAGCTGAAACTTTGGCCGAAGGTTTAAAAATAATTCATTAAAAACAATGTTTTGTAATGTGAAAATATATGTATTTTTAAAATTTTTCATATAATTTTTCAATGTACGGTTTTTTGCATTTTGCGTTTTTTTTGTAGGCGGTTTCTACTATATCTTTATGTCACTTAATGTGGTTTTGTAGTGGCCACAAAGTTTTCCTTTTGCATACAGTGGAAACTGTCATTGTCGCTCCGCAAGGTTCTTGTACTGCCTCCACAGTAGGAACTACCCCTGGCTTCAACGGAAACCCCTTCTGTGTTGAGAATCCCATTTCAAAGCTCAGATTTCTTTCAAAACAATCCGGTGTGAAATGGGCGGAACAAATTCGGGCTGCTTTAATGTTTCACTTCGACAACAGAATGCGACCCATTTTTCCACAACTCTTTCGTTTTTTGGGAAACCATAAAAGCGTAAAGTGGTTTGTCCTTTAACGCTGATGTTGTTGCAGCTGAACACAAAGTACCTCATTTTCCAATTTGTTTAAATTATTTGTTGTTTTTATTTTTTTGGGAACACACACGAAATTAACTTGCAAACTAATTACCGAGCTACAGAATATTGTTACCACTTAGCTAAAACCGTTTTCCCGTAACAACAATATCAAAAAAAAAATGTTTAATAAAAAAAATCGCTTCAACTTAAACAACTTATTCAACTAAATAATTTTGATTTCTTTGCCTAATTTGAACAATTTTGAATCGTATTTCTACTAAAGTCTAATTAATACAGTAGGAATTACATTAATATGGTAGCACTATTGTCAAACCAATTTAGCTAAATTTGTGGCAACGCTTGCATTTTTCTGTCAAAGTGACATGAAGTATCTGACGACGTCATTCTAGATAACGGTAAACGGCCTCATGGCGTCATCTAGTATTCTATGTATCTTGGTCCGCCATTAGGGAATTCAATCCCGGGATCCCGGACCTTTTTTGGTCCCGAAAATTCCCGGGATTCTCTCTAGAAAATCCCGGGATTTTAAACCCTCTTGAATGTAAAAAAATTCAAAATTCTCAAATATTTATTACGAATTTATTTAACATTCTTTAAATTTTGGAAGTGATTCAAAATGACTAGAATAGGCTGTCCCTAATTATCTGACCGACACTGTATTTATTTAAACATGATTTTTTTTATAACGGATCTAGCATCCCATATGTGATCCTGTTGAATTTCGAATCCTGTTGAATTTCGACAACAGATATTAATGAAAGTGACCATAAGTTCTTATTTTTTGTTTTGTTTGAGCCTATTTACACTATCAGTTCCATGACGAAAAATCTGACAAAGAAAAGGTGGCAACTCCATGCTTCGTTTATTTACATTTTCATATAAAAACTGTCAAATTTCGTCATGCCCATGTCAGTGTAAATTCTAAAAACGGCATGGGAATGACTGTGTAAATAGGCTCTTTTGTTAATTTTCTAATCCAATAAATATATTTTATTGAATTTATGTTTGTTAAGTCGGTAATGAATAAAGACTGATAGGAACCATATTCTTCAATTGCGTTTTAACTGCTCATCTTTATCAAATTACATTGAATACATTATGACGTGAAGCTTAAAATAACGTTGTAAAAAAAGCTTAAAATAACGTTCCCGTCCCGGGATCCCGGCATTGACAAAAAAATACCGAAATCCCGGGATTGCCAAAACCCTCCGGGATTGAATTCCCTATCCGCCATATTGGATTTCAGAGAATTTAAAGAGAGTGTCGACTCAGTATACTGTGACCCAAAGAATACGTCGCTACGTCAATCCTTCAAAATATAAAATTCGTCCATCTTTTTGTACGCTGTACGTTTCACAGTGATTTGGCAGCACTGAAAACTTCTGTGTAATTTGTTGTTATTTCGGCGGATTGACGTAGCGAAGTATTCATTGGGTTTTAGCCTTTAAATGGCCTTGCGTTAAATGAAAAGAGGTCGTTTTGTCAAAAGAATTTTGAATTCCTCAGTTCAGCATGGCATGTTCTAGTATGGAATTTAGTGACGACTACGAGCATTCGGACTTTGGCTTGGAGTATGTCCTGGAAAACGTACTGTATGAGAGAAATGCTACGGAAAAATGTGATGAGTTCGAAAATCTGCAAGAGCAATACAATTCCGTTTTAATGAAACCATGCCACTGCTTTCCTGATAGCGACTGCTGCGGCTGTTTTCATGGCGGGAACTATGTGCTAGTTACCAACTCGCTCTCGTCGGAACTGGTTTTGAAACGATCTGGACGAAATGATCTCATCTATGAATGCTCCGCTATGTGCGAATGTAACCGCAATAAGACCAAGTGCCTAAATCGACTGGTTCAGTATGGGCCGCGCGGTAATTTAAAGATCGTAGACTCCAATTTGTACAAGTCAAAGGGTTTGATAACGACCGGGAACATCCCACAAGGGGCATTTATTTGCGAATATGCTGGCGAAATCTTAACACACGCGGAAGCACACAGTCGCACTATTGAAAATGAACGAAATCGTCGAATGAATTATATACTGCATCTGAATGAAATGGAAGTAGGGGTGGCGTTGTCAGCGGCCGCGGCATCACAGCATCGCCACATTACAATTGTTGACCCTAGTCGCAGGGGCAATATTGGTCGCTATCTGAACCACAGCTGTGCACCGAACTGTGATATCTATAGCGTGCGTGTTGACTGTCCTGTGCCCAAGATTGGTACCTACACCATTAATCTAACAAAAATCGTTTGTTTAATCTTTCCTATCAATTTTAGCTATCTTTGCTAATCGGAAAATTCTAGCCGGTGAGGAACTTTGCTTTCATTACAATGGTGGTATAAGATCGAATGACTCATATGTGAGGCGAAAAACTCCCGCAACGCCTTGTTTATGCGCTTCCGAAAACTGTGAGAAATATTTACCAAATGTTACTTTTCAAGGTATATACTAACTTGAAACGCTTATAAACAAACGACTCAACACAATTTTCGATTATTTTTCTTTGCTAACATAGTGTTGTTAAATGTTATCACTCAAACCACCGTTTTTATTGGGAAAAAGTATCCAATGAATATAACATTTGCCTATAATATTTACAAATTAATTAACTCTTTAATATTAGCGCAATGGGTGGTGTGAATAAACGAATGGCAAACACCACCTATTGCATACGACATATTTGCTAACGTTGTACCAAAGTTCAATCTCAACAAAGTAATAAATATGTAATTCGTATTTATACAATTCCATTTGTAGCAAATTAAATTAACTATAAAATATATCGACACCTCAATGCACAATCATGCTATGCCAATTTTTCCCAAACTGTAGAAAATAAAAATATATTTTCCAATTGTTTTCCCTTTTTAAATAGTTTCGCTATGATTTTCACAAACCACAACAATCTTTACAGAAACACAAAAATTCCAAAAATTCGGATAAGCATGATTGTGAATTGATTCCTTTACAGCTTATTCTGTACGTCACTTTGCAGCGGCGGCAGCTTCGACAAAATCCATTCCTGGATATCAAGTAACTCGCGCTTTTTCAATTCGTGAAACGTATTGCGAAGTGGCGTTAGTTCTCCTTTGACTCCCAGCTGGGTTAACTGGTCGAAACTTTCACGACCCCATTCAATTGGCACTAGTGTGTCGCTATCTCCGTGGTACATGCGCAACTCGGGCAGTAAAGAACCAGGTTTGGTGCGATTCCGCAGCGATTCGTAAACAATTGAATCGCGGTTTAGGAATGAGGAACAGGCAAAGACACCAGCTAGATCTGTGTTTAAATGATATCCGGAATGCAAAGCTAGGGCTCCTCCCATTGAGAAGCCTCCTACAATGATGCGGTTTACAGGTACGCCTTCGGCTACTTCACTGTTAATCATCTCGTGGATGACTTCGTATATTTGCGCCATACTTTTACGACTTTCCAACGAATCGATAGCGATAGAACGCCGGTCGAACCACACATTGGACGTCTGACCGCCCATAGGTGTATAAGGCTGCATTGGAGCCGTCGGATAAATAACTTTGATATGAGCGAATGCTATATCTCTACCTAGCAAGAAGCGCACCCACTCAACAAGATTGGAACCTGTGTCGCCTGGGGAATGTGTTAGATAATTTCACATTACTTTTCGCTCGGGAAAAATTTACCTGAACCATGAAGAAAAATTACGGAGGCGCTGTGAGTTCTTCCCGTGGGACTAATAGTTTTCATTGCGAGTTTCATTTTCCTTTTCTAATAATCTGAATGCTGAGGTCCAAATAATACAAAAAATGATGTCGAAACTTTATTAGCAGTCAGCTTAGCAGTCCGATTAGTGATGTGCCAAAAAGTACTCGCCGAATAATTGACTTTAACAACAATAATGCAGTAAACAGAATTGCAGCAGTTGACGGTTGGGCGGACGACGGCTAGCCGCTGTCAAAATTAAAACACACGCAACTAGATGGGAGTGCACGGATCTTAGATTTATTTCTATTTTCAGGTCGTCGGCTGACGGTATAGGGTTGCACCGAGGTATCACTAATAGAGCCCGACCGATTAATCGGCTTCGGCATCGGCTTCGGCCGTTATCGGCCAAAAATTCACATTCGGCTTCGGCTTCGGTTTTTCCGAAAAATGGCCGAAGTTTTGGCCGAAGCTTTTCAATTTTTTTCCTTATTTTTGCGACACCGAAAACCAAAACTAATTTTTTACGATACGATTTTCTAGCCCACATCACATCTAAATTCTTACTGATTTTCTTGAGACTTGAATGTAAAATTGTGTAATTGATGGAATTTCCAATGGGACATAAGAGGCCCACAAAACAAAAAATATGATTAAAATTTAAATTAGTAATCATCGAATATTGAGTGAATCTCGCCTCAAATTGCGTGGCACGAGGTTAAAGCTGCCACAAAGTACATCCTTGGACATTTTCTGGGTGGATTACTGAATTTTAAATATAGATTTAGAAGCTACTACTTGCCCTGATGTCTATGTTAAAAGGAGTCCTGGTAAACTGTATGAAATTTCAAATATTGGGGTAGGAGGCTCACGGAAGGATTCTACCTTTTAGAAATGTAGCCCAAATTGCTGCGCCAACATATATGAAAAGGTGCTGAAATCCAGGACCGTTTTTGGTAAAATTTTACATTTAAAGTTCAAAGCTTCACAGGTGGTTTTTACCATCAACTAGAACATCCTTTGCCCATCACCTGACGGATTTGGGGAGTCCTGAAAAAACAGCTACTTAGATGGATTTATTCTGTGAAGAATTCTCTACCATTTCTTCTAAATTCCCATTATTTTAAGCTTTACTCCAAATTTTTAAAGTGATTTTAAAAAAATCCAATTGTTCTTACACGGGATATATGGGATAATTTGAGGCTATTGTTAGCTTTGACCTAGGATTTGTTTGTGAATTCTTTTGGTTACTTTTATTATTTGTTTAAATACATTTTTAGTTCCTTAAAAAACTAAATGTGTATTTATATACTCGAATTCGAATGAAAATACACGAAAAAACAAGTTTTTAAAGGGTTTTTATTTAAGTATCGGCTTCGGCTTCGGCTTCGGTATAGGCCTTCGGCGTCGGCCGAAGTAATAGGCTGCCAATTGACCTTCGGCATCGGCTTCGGCTTCGGCCTGAAAATGCTTATCGGTCGGGCTCTAATCACTAATGCTAATAGTTTTTAAATTCGCTGAAGCGGCCGTAAAATAGACCGAGTTTAATACGAAATTCCCTGATTAATTTTAAAATATTATATTTTTTGTTTTGTTTGCTGTTTTTTTGATATCTAATTAATTCCACTAGTATTTGAAGTGTTGTAAAGTAATAATTAGAGACCGATCGAAATTCGGTTTCGGCTTTTCGGCCAAAAAAAGCTGATTCGGCCGTGTTTCGTATTCGGCCGAAAAATAAAATATTGCTTTCTGCCAAATTTCATTTTCGGCCGAAATTTCTATATTTCCGCCGAAAATTTCGGTTTGATAGAAAAATGTAACAAAGATTACACTGATCGACAAAACGGAACTTTTTGTGTGTTAAATATACTTGAAAGACAAGTTCTTATGTATTTTGACACGCTGGATACGAAAATAATAATAATGAAATTGTTACAGCACCAAAAATGCAATTTTTGTGGCGTTTGCAGAAAAATGGTGCTGGAAAAACTAAATTATTATTTTCGGATTTAGCGTATCAAAATACATAAGGAACAACTAAGTGGATAAAAGCGGTATGTAACACAAATTAAAGCATTGATCATAGATTCGAAGAATCAGAAGCGACAAAGATCTAATACTCTCGCAATGATTTATAAATTTCTACTCCTCTACTACGGTAGCAGATTTTTCTACTTCCCTCAAGATATTTTCTACTACTATGGTAAGAAATCTACTCCTCAAAATATTATGTGAGCTTCATACAATGCAAAAGTACTATTCTTTCTAAAAATCTGCTTCCCCGACAGAAATTTCTACTACTCTCGTAGAATTTCTAGTACTCTACGCATAAACCCATATCTACTCCCCTCTCTTGAAATCTACTACCCTGACAGTAATTTCTACTACTCTTGATTTCCACGCATTTGATAGTTTGCTTCTAAATTCATCTAATTCATGATCTGAACTTAAAATGAGCGGCCCATATTCATAGCCAAATTAAGCTCCAACTTAACTTTAGTAATCTACTAAGTTAACAGATAATACACTGAACTGGCAGCTACTAAGCTGGTTCTAAATTTGACTATGAATATGCGCCATCGATTTCAGCCTACTGATAAGCTTAACCCTTAAAGTCCTGGAATCGAAATACGATGAATTTTGTTATGAGAATTTTTTGTTCTAGGATGATTTTAGGCTGAAAAACACGAATTTCAAGTCCGTTTGTCAAAAAAATGTTACCTGGAAGCGCCAGGTGAAAAAGATTGAAGGCCGTCTGTAGATGGTCTTAGGACTTTAGCTGAAAAAAAATAAAACTTGTGCAGTATAAAAAATCGTTTTTTTTTTCGAAGTAAATGCTTGGTACATTGATCAATACAGGTAAATACTAACAGACAATAAAAAAACCAAAATTTATTTTGAAACATATATTTTTCCTGATTACAACATTTCCTGTTACTCCAATGTTTGGTTTATCAGGCAAAAAGATGTTATCATTTCTTGCTCCAGTGTAAATTTTTTTTCCTCTAAGTCCTAAGACCGTCTATAGAAGGTCTTCACAAAAAACTCGATTTGAACCACAATTTTGATTCACAAATCAAACTACCAACAAAATATCACAGTACACCTTCAAACAACTTACCAAAAAAATTTCGGAGTCGATTGAGCTGTTGCGAAGTATTTTTTTTTAAATTTGAATTTACACGAAAATTTTTAGTAATTTTCGCGCCTGTTTTTACAAAATTTTTGACAGCAGTTGCTGTAGCTTTCAAAATGTCACCGGATCGCGTTGAAACCGACACCATTCGATAGGTAAATTCATACCGATGAATAAAGTCTAACGCTTAGAGCGTGAAAAGTATCGAGTTTGAATAGAATTGCATTTTAGTGATGACCTTCTGTAGACGGTCTTAGGACTTTAAGGGTTAATTATGTACTTTATTACATTAAAACTCACAATTGTTTCTTTTATTTTTTCGGTTTCGGCTTCGGTTTCGGCCGAAATTAAAAAAATTAAAATTCGGCCATTTCGGTTTCGGCCGAAAAAAAAAACAAAAAATTTCGGCCATTTCGGTTTTGGCCGAAATTAAAAAAAGCGATTTCGGTCGGTCTCTAGTAATAATGTTGAAATTGTTTAAGCAATCGTTTAGAAAAATGTTTATGTTGAAGAAAATTTATATATAAATTTTCTTCATTCCAGTTTTTCCTTTTGTTCTTTTGAGACCTACATATTTGTTCCTGAAATTGTTAATTTGTCTTTATATAATAAATACCACTTTACAATAAATAAAGATGTAAAAATTCAATTATTTTTTTTAATTCAGAGGTACAATCATGTTTTTTGACTTGACTTCGACAGTTAATATGTATTCACGATCTTGAGTATTTGGCCTTGTATTCGGTATTTTTGATAAATTGAGTATTTGGAGGAAATTTGACAGATTTACAAAAACAAAACACGTACAATTTGCAAATACTAGAAATACTCCATTTGCAACAGTCCGAACCTATTGTATATTTGGTATTGTATTTGTGTATTTGCAAAAATAAGCTGCCAAGAAAATGCTACACTTAATTTTTTTTGTTAGGATTTTTACATTTTTGATTTGAAGGCAAGAATTTTTCTGATACGGTAACATCGAAATATTCAAAATACTAAAATTTACTACAAGTCCGTTCACGATCTGTAGTAAAAATTTACAAAATTTACAACAAATACTCCAAATACTCAAGATCATGAATACCCCTATTGTTGTAAAAATATATTTTAACTAAACTCGAGACAAATACAGTAAACTTGAATCACGTCGTGTAATCGTAGGGAATAATACGTTTTTTTTTCAGCCAGTGTATGTAGCATCACTGCTCCTATGTTCGGCAAATATATTAATTATTTTTCGAGAGCTGCAATTGGTTGTACTAACTGAGATCTGGTAGGTAAGTACTAGAAGGGTGTACTTGAGGGCAATGACGTATGAGGCATTATTGTAGGTCTCCTGGAGACAAAAATTCTGATATATTATACTTTAAAATCGGATCATAAATGGTGACGCTATGATGAAATATGTCAATGCGCTACCCCTACGTTCGGTAAAAATATTAATTATATTTTTTATAAATAGTTCTAATGATATAATGGGTATACTTCCTTTGAAAGAATTTAATGATTTTTCGAGAGCTTTCATTTTCTGCTCTTGGAATGGTACATTAGGGTGGTACTAACTGAGATCTGGTGGGTAAGTACTAGATGGGTGTACTTAAGAGCAAGGACCTCTGAGGCATTATTGTAGGTCTCCTCGAGACCTACAATTAAAATCGGATCATAAATAGAGACAATATGAAGAAATATGTCGATGCGCTACCTCTACAATCGGCCAAAAAAAAAAAGAAAATTTTTTCCGGAATCTCCTTCCAACTATGCTTCGAATTAGATGGTGTGCGGTTAACTTTTTTTTTTCCTCTATAAGGTGATACGGTCTAATGGGCATGCCGTTTTTAGAATTTACACTGACATGGGCATGACGAAATTTGACAGTTTTTATATGAAAATGAAGCATGGAGTTGCCACCTTTTACGTTTTTTGTATGGATTTTCGGTGCAAAATGTTCTATCCCGTTTTCACTACCGCAGTTCTTATTAGCTCTTTGTCAGATTTTTCGTCATGGAACTGATAGTGTAAATAGGCTCTAATAAATGATTTTTAAACCTTCGGCCAAAGTTTCGGCTTCGAAGTCGATAAATCGTTCGCGCCGATGTTTAAAAAAAGTTCAGTCAAAAAATTAATTTTACGTTTCTCACGCCAAATTTTACGCGTCAAAAAATTTATAAAAAATTTTAAATGCAAAAATGTTTAGTATTTGCCAAATGCAGATCGGTTATTTTGTTCAAAACAAGTAATTGACCTTTATGTCCTTTATGTTGCCATTTTTTTTAGCCGCATAATAATATTTTCACATATTCATTAAACTTTATTTACCAAATTTAAAAATTTAAATGTCAAAAAATATTTTGCTCTACACAAAACAAAATATATGTCAATTCACCAAAACGGAATTTTGTCGCATCTGCGAACCGAGCTTTAAGCGAAATAATCCACTCTAGCAGAAAATGTTTCAATTCAGATCTTTTTCGGCAACGTTGGCTGCCAGAAAAAGGTAAACAAAGAACAGCTGTTCGTGTGACAAGAAGTATCTGCTGACGTCACGACAAAATGGCGATCCTAATGGTAAACGTCATGTCGTATAATTGCTCGGCCATCACAGTATAGAATACTACATGGTAGAAGAATATAAGGTAGTGCCGCTTCTGACACTTTCCGCCATCTTAACCATCTGACATAAATAAGGATTGTACTACCAGATCTATTTGAAAACAATCCCCCAAAAAGTGCTGCCAGATGTGGCGATTTGTCGACATTTTGTCAACTGAAAACCTAATTTTGTGACGTATTTATGCAATGGCAACATGAAACGTTGTTATATTTGTAAAATCTGACCCTTAAATGCAAAACTAAAAAAAAAAACTTGGAAAGAGTAAAATGACGATAAGTTATGAAAAAAATTTGGCAACGGCAACACGTTTCTTAGAAAATTTAAAATAATGTGGCAACTAAACTAAACGTCAGAATCCTTATTTCTGTCATTTTGTCTGAAGTGGATCAACCTTATTTTCTTTAGCCATGAAATACTACATAGCGCCATGAGGCCGTTTACCGTTATGTAGCATGCGATCCCATCCCTTTAAGGTCCCCACACACCAATGCGAAATTCCGCAACCGCTGCGTAATTTTTTGAGAACCAAATTACATAGCGCTATACGAGAGCATTCACACTGCGGCGATCAAGTTCCGCCGTTGAAGCGTCGGTGCAGCGTAGTTTTTAGGTTACGCTGCATGCACCATTTTCAAAAGTTTCGCGATCGAAGTGTTGATAGAAAAAGTGATTTTTTTGGACTTCAGCGGCCATCAAGTGCTTCCTTGGACATTTTTTTGAGTGAACCATACCATGCTGGATTACAGCTGCCACCAAAGTGCGTCCTTGGACATTTTTTGGGTGAATCATGCCGGGTGGGATGACAGCTGCCACCAAGTGAGTCCTTGGACTTTTTGGGTGAATCATAACGGGTGGGATTACAACTGCCACCAAGTGCGTCCTTGGACATTTTTTGGGTGAATCATACCGGGTGGGATTACAGCTGCTTCCAAGTGAGTCCTTGGACTTTTTGGGTGAATCATAACGGGTGGGATTACAACTGCCACAAAGTGCGCCCTTGGACATTTTTTGGGTGAATCATGCCGGGTGGGATTACAGCTGCCTCCAAGTGAGTCCTTGGATGAACCATGACGGGTGGGATTACAACTGTCACCAAGTACTTCCTTGGTCATTTATGTGGTGAATCATACCGGGTAGGATTACAGCTGCCACCAAGCGCGTCCTTGGTCTTTTTTTGGGTGAATCATGACGGGTGGGATTACAATTGCCACCAAGTGCGTGGTTGAATCATAACCGGTTGGATTAGAGCTGCCACCAAGGACGTCCTTGGCCATTTTTTGGGTGAATCATGACTGGTGGGATTACAAGTTTCGCGGGGGGAATTAACCATCAACTACAGCGTCAAGTGAAGTTGGCGCATATTCCTATATATATTTATTTTAAAATATTATACAACCCGTGCAAAGCCGGGTGTGTAACAGCTAGTAATCTATATATATTACACAAAGTCGCGAAATGTGTTACTCATCGCATCAGAAATGAACGGAGCACCCGATCTGGATAATTTTTTTGTGTTGTCTTCATCTCAGTGGCATGATTCTATGTCGGTCAAGAAAACCCGGAAAATTCATCCGGAATCGTGTGAAAATCGTGAAAATAGGCAAATTGTCTGCATAGTTCTGGGTCGCCTTCATATATTTGTAAGCGAAAGCTTGCATACTTCCAGGATCATAGTTATTAATGCTCAAGTACTGCCGCACACCATTTCATACTTTCTGGGCTTTACCAACTTTCCAACTTTCAACTTTACCTAATTCGTTTCCCATTGCACATTGCAGAAGTGCAACTACTTCATCCGATTTCCATATTAGTCGTGCATTTTTTGATATTAATTTGGCTCCAAATTTTAAACGAAAGTTATTCACACCTTCAGCTACTTTGTAAACCAATAATATTTATTTCACTTATTATTTATTTCATTAATTGGGTTCAAAGTTTTCAACACTTCCCTTACAGTATATTTTTGTTTTAATCGTGAAAAATATATGAAACTCATCATCATTGGACATGCTCAGAAGAAAAGAGCGATGAAATGTACTGACGCTCCATACATTTCATCGCTTTTTTATTCAGAGCGTGTCATTTGTCCATTTTAAAATTTTGAGAATTTTTTTTACCTGTTTTTGTTTTATTAATATATTTTTACCAATAAAATTAAAAAACATTTATATGTCGTCATCTGTGTTTATACCCTTCTTGCTGCAATCCACTGAATAGGTTAAAAATGAATTGAACAGAGCATGATATAGGTAGGCAGTGATGCCATGAAATTTTGCTAGAAATTTCCCAGAAAAAAAACCCTTTTTTCTTCAACGACCAACAAAAAATTGACACACACAATCCCGCCATAAAATAATTTTTTTAAATATGAAAATGGATATTAATTTGGTAGCATTTTATGTATGAGAAAACAGAAGCGAGTTCAAAAAATCGGATTTATAAGCCCGGTATGCATAAACAAACCTATGTAAAAAAACGAAGCGAACGAAATATAAGGCAATTCTATAAAACAGAATTTTGTCACATTTGCATACCCAGCTATAGGAAAAAATTGTCGTCGTATATTAAAAGGTACTTTGTAGAAAAACTTCCTAACAACAAAACTGCATCATTCATAAAAAAAGGTCTAAATATAAGTACAAATATATAATAATAATAATAATCATAATAATAATAATAAAGGCGGGGGGATTTGCACTGCGACCGTTGGCTCCACTACGAGTCCGTGTTGGGTGACGATGCCCCAGGTATCACAAACCATACCTCTGCCAGCCTTTAGAGGACCTCCACTAACCCCAAGTCCGTTAGGAATTTCAAGATCCAGAGGATCCAGATTCGGCCAATCATGCTCTGGCACCAGGTACTTTCCCAGTACGCGCCTGCTTGTGTGGATGATTGCTCCACAGGACTCCAGTAAATGACCCAGACTATCTTCTTCCTCATTGCAGAATCTGCAAGAGTCGTCGTTTAAAATGCCCAACTTCGTGAGATGCCCTCTCAGTCTGCAGTGACCAGTGAGAAACCCCGTTATAATTCGAAGCCGGTTCTTACTCAGCCCGATACAAGCTTCAAACCTCCTCTTGTTATATTTACCAAGGAGTGATTTGGCCTGCCGTAGCGCAGGTAGATCGAACCAATAGTTCGATCTGTCCACCCGTACTCTTTCTCTGAGCATTTCCCGGATAGTGTGTGCACCTATACCACAGAATGGCTCTGGCCCTGTAAGGGGCGTAGCCGCTCCTTTTCTCGCAAGCTCGTCAGCCGCCTCGTACCCCTCCATACCGACGTGTCCTGGCACCCAGCAGAGCGTAACTTTAATGGTTCCGCCCAGCCGGTTTAATTTTTCAAGACAGTCCCCCACTAGCCTGGAGCTAATGATGTGAGAGTCTAGAGCTTTAAGAGCCGCGTGGCTGTCAGATAGTATTACGATTTCCCGTCTACAGTATTTTCTATCAAGGTTGAATTGCACACATCTTTCAATTGCATGAACTTCTGCTTGGAAGATGCTGGTCAGTGTGCCCATTGGTTCGGAGTAATTAGTAGGTGGCCCGAATACCCCAGCACCAGTGCCCTCGTCTGTTCTGGATCCATCTGTAAACCACATTGTAGCATGGTCGCGGATACCATACTGTGAGTGTATATTGGACCATTCTTTCTTAATACTGAGCTTCACATCAAAATTTTTTGTGAAGCTAAATTTTTTCATGTTATCGTCCCTTGGAGCCAATAGAAGCGGATACTTATTGGAAAGAGTGAATTGATCCGCGCGCTCAATACACCTTCCGTACACTATGCCCTCCTTAGAAAATCTCGCAAGTGTACTGTCAGCTACCTCCCCAACAACAATGTGTAGGGGAGTTAGTTATAATATTACCTCCAGTGCTGCCGTTGGACAGGTTCTCATTGCCCCGGTTATGCAGACACATGCTGGCCTTTGAACATTTTTTAGTGACTTCCTAGTAGTGCCCAGACTAGTTCTTTTGACCCACGCAACGGCCCCATAGGTGAGGATTGGTCTCACCATTGCTATGCTCCTACACATCATGAGAGCTCTAATGGCCTTCTTTGTTACTAACTCCGTGTGTATCTTCCACGTGAGCTTACTATCTAGTGGTTATCCCAGATATTTCACTTCCGTTTGTTTCTCTATAATTTGCCCGGACAGCCGAATTGGCCTCCAGTACTGTAGTTTCCTCTTCAATGTAAACGGTACAATCGTGGTTTTTGCTGGATTAATGTTCAGCCCCACAGATTTGCACCATTCCAGCGTGACCTCGAGACCTCTCTGTATTATATCACATAAGGCCTCCTCATACTTACCCCTAGCCATTATGACGATGTAATCAGCATACCCCTGACACGTAAATCCCATATCAGTAAGTTTGCTGAGGAGCTCGTCCACCACCAGACTCCACAGGAGAGGCGAAAGCACGCCCCCCTGGGGACAACCCCTCGTGGTAGTCACCACTGCCTCAGCAAGCCATGTCTAACGCTCTCATGGGAGGTGTTGTGAAACGCACCAAAAATAACTTTAGCCCTACGCCAGTTGCTAGGTATGTACCCTAAGGCCAGGCTGCTTGTAGAAATCCTTCTAATCTGATGAATCATTTCAGGCCCTCCCTTCTGGAGCAGAGCCGGAAATACACCTGGAGATTTGTAGGGGTGAAAGGTCCCAATTGCCCACTCAATCCTTCTTCTATCACAAATTTTCCTGGCGACTTCCCAATCTACTCTACTAGCTCTACGACCCATAGGCAAGTTCAGTGAGTCCGCCTTAGGTTCGCTGCCTGGGAAGTGAGTTTCAAGAAGCGATTCGGCCCATTGGGACTCACCTTCTGTAAAGGTGCCATCTGCCCTTTTGAGAGCTAAGGTAGCTGCGTTCCCTGTTTTGGCTACCGCCTTGTACAGCCTCGCCGCTACAGGAGTATGCACTACGGTCTCACAGAAGTCTCTAAAGCTTTTCCTTTTTGCGCTTCTAATTTCTTTACTGTACATGGTTAGGGTCGGCGCATACTTAGTACTACCAGTCCTAATAGTACAACTGAGGTTATTTCCCTCGATCATAATGTTCGTTAATTCTACTACCTCCTGCTCCAGTTGAGGGTGATTGCCCGGCGGTCTGCCAGTACTGAGTGCCCCAGAACTAGAATTCATTAAGTCTTTATACTTGTTATAGTTCGTACTAACCCTTGTCACAAAAGTGGGGCTATCCCCAACATTGAATCGGCACTAGGTCCCTGGTCAGGAATTCTGAAAGACAAAATTAGTTAGTTGTATCCCTCAGTATCCCGCTGCTGTCGTCCACCATGACGACTCCGGAGCCGACGCCCCGGATAGCAGCAACCTCTCCTCCTCTTCCTCTGTCGGATCCAAGACGCTGAGGACAGTGATATTACCTTCACTGCCCTCCTCATCAGAATCCGACCCTTCCTCCATCGGAGGGCCAGGGGTCGCTCCAGCATCAGCTGGTTCTGCTGACACTGTAGGTGCCGCGCTAACCTCTTGCCCCTCACGAACTTCGGAAGGAACATCATCCATTGGAGCCACCTCCGCTCCCACCTCCTCTACAGGTCTCCTCTGCAGATGAGCCGAGACCTTCCCTCTTCAGGATGGCCTCGTATGACGCCTCATCGATGCTCACCCTCAGGAGCTGGCCACCACCATCCTCCCGACAGCTGAGCGTCTTCCATACGTTTGTATGAAGGCCCTCATTTTGAGCATCGATGAGCGCCATCTTCACATGCAGCGCCTTTCCCGCACTCCTTGGTAGAAACACCGTGACGATCCGCTCTTTCGGGATTTCTCCAACGCTCAGTTCTACCCCCTTCCACGTCCCCAGCTTAGACACTACCTTCTTGATCCACTCCGCGGTTGGCGGAGTCTCACAGTCCAGCAGCATCATACCGGGTCTGAAGTAGATGCGCTGGAACTTGAGTTTCAACTCGTATCCCAGGGCCATATCGGCGACAATGGCATCCTTAAGCGCAGTCAGCTCTTTGGAGCAAACCCCACTTGAGGATAGTCCTTCGGCAGTATGGCAACCCGCTCCGACATGACCACCTTGGCATAGGAGATACCCGGCGCTGCGGTGGGTCCTGCCGTGACCGGGTCGACAACCGCCCGTGCCCCGCTCACCTCACTCGACGAGACTGCCTTGCTCTTCTTCGGCGCAGTACTCGTCTGAGGAGGAGTCAGCATACCAGGCTGAGCCCGATGCTGAACCGCCAACTTCCTGGCCTCACTCGGCGCCAAGCCCCTCTGGAGATATCGGATGTACCACCTCGTGCCGCACCCGCTAAGGCCTTCATGAAATGGGTCATCTTTACCACCAGGTTGACCCGGCTCCGGAGCAATGGGAGTAAAATGCCGCCTCCCCCTCCTAGCTTCAGTGGGTGCTAGACCCACCCTCCCTACCTGTTGTGCCATACCGGCCGTGTCAGGTCTCCCAGCCTCACCGATAGGCTCAGGCGACCCGGCACCTCCGGCATCTTTGACCGTGGAAGCTCTTCCTTCTGTGGGTACTAGCCCCAACCCTCCTGCCTGACGTGCCCTCCCAGATGTGTCGGACCGCCCTGCCGCACCATCCCGACCAGATATGCTGGTCAGCGATCGCACTGCGCTGGACGATCCGGCACCTCCGGCTTCGCTGGCACCCCCCCCTACTCGGCGCGGGCACTTTCCCCGCCACCCCTTTTTGGTGAGCCATCCCAGATGCGTTGGGCCGCCCTGCAGCACGATCCGTACCAGACTTGCCGTACCAGACTCGCACCTCCGGCAGCGATGTCCGTGGCAGACTCACTCCCAGACGGTACATCCTGGCCCCTCCTATTCCATCCAGGCGAACCGTTGCTGGAGCCTTGCGGACCAAACACCCAGTCGACCGGACTCCTCACCAGCGCCGGCGGCGCTCGCTTGGGACTCTTGTGGCGATACCCACCCCTACCTCCTCGACTAACGTTCGTGGAACTATGTTCCAATCGGTTAGCCTCCTCCGTTGCGGTAACATCCCGCCATACAGTTTTACCTGCTTTTTCCCCATAAATGATCCCACGAGTACGGGGGACAGAAAGTCGACTGGGGCATAGCCCCCGCTACCCCGGCAAGGCTAGTTAAAACCAGAGGTCGCCTGTTATCTGGAGTACACCGTAGACAGACACACTAACGCAGTGCCATTCGTCCCTCGGCACGGTCCGTATGACACTCAGCTCAATGGCCTTGATCAGTGAGCCTTAGCCCCCAACAAATATATATAAAAGATTGGAAGTTAAAAAATTACCATTTTTTCTTCAGATAGGTAAAAAAGTACCTTTTTCCTTTTAGGCAAAATCTAACCGAAAAATCCCTCAAAAGGGGAAATTACCCTCAATTCGGCATCACTGTAGGTAGGAGAGCCAATGAAATACCTCGGGTAGTTGATTGGCTCTATACGGCTTTTGTCAGGCACAGAGTATAAAGAGGCGACACTCTCTTTAAATTCCCTGAAATCCAATATGGCGGACCATTTTTTGGGATTTTTCGTTCTTTGCTTCACACACTATACTTGAGTTCACCACGAATTATTCCGATTTTTCGCAGGGATGATTCGATTTCGTATGAAAAGTAGTATATAATTGTACGAAATAACATACAATTGTACCGAAATATTTGTATACCGAAAATATAACTATTTCATTCGATATTATTTACACTACACTCATCTCTTGAACATATCAGCTGTTTTCTAAGTTGGTACTACTTAGTAGCTGCTAAAAAATCGACTATGAATGGAGACATGTTTTAAGTTGGAACCTAAATTTGAGTTGGAGATTAGTTGGTATGAACTTAGAATCATGACTATGAATATGTGCCATTCTTTCTACGTGCAATTGATGAAATTTCTTTGGATATTTATTAGTTTGGTGCCGAAATTCCAAAAAAGTAATTAGCTAAGTATTTTATTAAATTTTTAAAATTTACAAAATTGTACCGAAAATGCCTCAGAAGTAGGAAAGTAAAAAAGTATTACTGTACTGAAAAAAATCATCCCTGCTACGAAAAAGTATGAGAGAATGAATAAAAAAGTGTAAAAAATGTGGTAAAAAGTAAAAAATATAAACAATTTCTACAAATTGCAAAAAAATTGGTTAAATTGGTTTCTACAGCTCAAAAGATAATAAATAAAAATATATATAATATATATGCAATATTTATGTCGTTAAATTATACAAATGCGATAAAAGTGAATAAAATCGAACTAAAAAACGTTTCTTCGTTGAGAAAGCAGATCTGATCCGGCGAAATGTCGGAGGATTTGGATTCGGACCGCATTGGACGTGCTGAGATCATTACAGGCTTGCTCCTTTAAAGCATCCGAAAGTCATACTAAGGAAACGGCATTTTGAGCATTATCGTACAAAGAAAAATTAGGTGGGCCCATGGCAAAAGAAAGAAGGTAGTGCCGCTGTCACTTACTTTGATTAAAATGCCGATTATTTTTAGGTATGTTTGTTTGAAACAAATCAAACGGCTTTGCCACCCGCTAAAAAATATTTGAAATATTTTTCGGAAATAAAAAATTTCTTAAAATCTTGTGGATAAAATTTTAAATGTCTCTACAATTTAAAGGTTTAATGGATGTAGGCTGTATTAACATACAAATTATTTCAAAAAAATCAGTTTAAAAGTTTTTTATTTAACTTTTTTCAAAAAAAAATTGTTGCTATGTCTTCTTTGTCGCTTCTGAATCTTCAAAACTATCATCAAAACTTATATTTGGGATGGATTATAGGTAAGAAATTGCCCTTGCCATTTCAATTTTGGCAAAAAGTCAATTTTGAAATTTGGGATTTTTTCGCAACAATCCGGTAGCCCGAAATGTCATAATCGGCTTAAACGTCAGGTGGTTAAGATGGCTGCTAAGAATTGTCAATCAATATCGTACTACGGCGCTGGAAGAGCTGGAGGCGGATCGTTTTGAGGAGGTTTACAAAATTATTAGGACTCCTTCCGAGGAGGATGAGAATGCAGACAATGAAAAGGATCTGACCGCCGTTAACAGTTAAAAGTCGATGAGCAGCAAACGCGCGAATTGTGTAGAAGACCAGCAATGATGTGCTGAGAAATTCCAAAACGTTATTGAAGAGAAGTTTGGCAAGTGCACTTTCTGATTCAATTGAACGGAGCGCAACGTTGCACACTGGGAACGCTCCATACGTTTGGTGCCAAAAAATAGAAGGAGTTGTCGTAAACTTAAATTTTTTGCAAGTCTAATTATTGTGTGCAAATCAAGAAAAAAACCAAAAAAAAGGCGTGGTCGGTCAATTCTAACGCCTACCTCCCATACAAAAAAAAATTCAAATCACCATAAAATGTGTTCCAAATAACATATGAACTTAAAATTTTGGTCGCGTATACTAGCAAATATGACAATCTTAATTATCAAAAGTGGACGTGGTGGGTTGCTTTTTTCGCCAAGCTGATGATACAAATCACAATAAATCAACTGTAAAAATGGTATTTGAAATGTTATATGATTAAAATTTTTAATATAATATGCGTTGAATAGGTCTGCGTCGTATAAGTCGAGATGAATGTTTTAAGATGAAAGAAAACATTTTATTTTAGTTTTTAAACGTAAATTATGTTATAGTTTTCAGTATTAATAATAAAACTATGAAGTGTACTTTTTGGCAGCAAACATTTTGAGTTTGTATATTAAACTATTTTGTGTCTCAAAAGAGCACACATCCTAAAAGTATGCACCAAATATTTTTTGAAATAACAACCAATTTGAGATTTTTTTTCGAAGAAGGTGAGACATAATTATGAATTAAAAAGCGGGGGGCACCTACGGGCACCTAGATTTGGAAGAAATTTAAAGTGGACATGTTCACCTTTGATTTGATATCAAAGATTAAGGTGAAATAAATGGCATTCACCTAAATAAATGCCATTATGTAATTTTGTAAAATTCTTTTTGAAACATTCAAGCAAATGTGAAAATTTAGCCATTTAACGATCTCGTAAACGATCATCATTACGATATTTTTAACAAATCTAAAAAAATATATTTTTTTTTAACTTGGAATTTTTTTTACTTTATTTTTATTGGCCGACTTTTCCTTAGAATAATTTTTAATAACTTTTTCACTGAATCGGACCCGGGATTGAACTCACGTCCTCCGGATTTTAAAGTATGTGCCGAGCGCTTAACACATTCACCTAACTCAGCCATTATTGAACAAGCGCTTAAAAGTATAACTTAACAAACGTTTTAAAATTGTTTTCCTAACAGTTTGAAAAACACTGATTCCATTGGATCTAAAAATAGCTTTTCAAAACGATCATTTCGTTCATTAATGTACTCGTAAACGAAGTCGTTAAAGAATTCTTTAACTAAGTCGTTAACGATTTCGATTGCGAAGTCGTAAACGATATTTTATCGATGACATTACGACTATCGTAATATACGAGTGAATGTCGGACTTTTCTCGAATATTTTTGATCCAGAAAAGTTCGTAAAATACGATCTTCGTAAAAAGTTCGTTCAATTATTGGCTGTGGAGTGTCGCCTCTGTATACTCTGTGTTGTCAGGCCTATCCTATTATATGGAAGTCTCGTTTTGTGGCCAGCTTTGGACAAAGTTATATATCGAATGTGTTGACGAAAGTCCAGCGTATGGCCTCCATATCTATCAGTGGGCCGTTGAGATCCACTCCCACAGACGCAATAGATATTTTATTACATCTGATACCCTTGGATCTTCTGGCCAAACAAATGGCTGCGGTTAGGCTTAGATCCGCAAATCAATGGGGTACAACTACATTCTTCCCAAAATCTCCTTCACAAGCAGTGGCGATGGAAGTGGGATTAAATTCTCTTCTACACGGACGGCTCCAAACTCGACAACAAAGTCGGTGGTCGAGTCTTCTCTGACGAACTTAATGTAGGTCTCTCATTTCGCCTTCCCGACCACTGAAGTGTCTATAAAATAAGTTTTGAACTGGCTGCGGTGGAACATAATATCGGCTCAGGATATTACAAACAGTTTCATAGTATATGTATGCAGTTAAAACATTGCAAAATACACACAGCGGTAGGGAAGCGTGCTAAGGGTTCAAATCTCGGTAAGTAAAAAAAATTAAACCATTTCTTTATTTCGTAAATAAAATATAACAATGAAATATCAATAACGTTGTTAAAAAAATAAATTAGGGTAAAAAAAATATAAATATAATTTGAAACTAAAATTTTTTTAGGTAATTCTAAAAATAGACCTTTCCAATAACCTTTTTTTGTATTTTCAATTCATGAAATCATATACATTTCAGTCGCAAAACAAAAATCTTCAGTCAAGAAACAACAACATTTGCGTCTCATTTGCGGGAACCACAATACAGCTTCTACCAGATAAGGTAAAGCTAGGTATCCCCCTCAGCACGTGCAAGCTACTGCTTCGTCTTGATTCCATCGCCATCTTCGCTAACGACTTCTATAAGAGTTGTATGGATGAGGAGGAGGAGGAGACTGTGATGCATCTCCTCTGCTCCTGCCCGGCACTGTCTCGAGCAAGGAGGACCCTGTTAGGAGGAAGAATGCTTCCTGGACAGTCTCTGTGTGTTATGTCAAAAATCGAAGTTTGTTAATTTTGTTGGATTGAGAGAAAAACACTTGGTAGGCATTTTATGAAAGAGGGATCGGGGAGTGTTTTAATTTTTTTAATATAGGGAAGAGATATTCCATAATATGCATACATATGTACATTAAGGCGGTTCGGTCTCCATACAAAAAAAAAATTGAAAGGTCCACCCCTCATTTGAAAGCTTACGTCAAAATAATTTCAACGCAAAACATATTTTTACAATAGGTATGCACAAAAAACAGCGATGACTCCGTCAACTAGAAAAAACAGTTACAAAAATTAAAACATTCTGAATTCCAATTTTTATTTCTTACCCTCCCTGAGTTTCAAAAAATCATTCAACTTTCGTCTTGGAAGTATTAAGTTTAATCCATTAACAAAAAAGTTAAAGTGAAAAATTTTAAAACAACATAAAGTAACACCAAAAAAAGTATTCGAAATGCAGTTTTTAATGAAATTCAGCACTTTTCAAAATGTTTATAATATAAACCTTAACACAATTTTGAAAGTCTAATCAACACTTTTCAAATGCCTACAAGGTCATTAATCCGTTAAGCACACTTCGAGAAAATATAGTACATGTCGATCGGACATCAAATGAAAAAAATCAATTTAGGCTGTTTTTTGGGCATGCCTAATACACAATTTTTTTTTGCGTTGAAATTCTTTTGAGGTAAGCTTTTAAATGATGGGTGGTCTTTTCCAATTTTTTCTCGTGACCCACCTTAATGTGCATTATACATATATTTGATGGAATACAATAATAATAATAACAATAAATAATTTTTTAAAGGCCTGCGCACACAGAGTTGTTATTCGTTATCAAACCTCAAAACCAACTTAGAAAACGCAAAGTTCCTCACACAGGCAGCAATTTCAAAGCAGTAGACTTTGTTTGTTTTTTATTATACTGCTATGGGAACAATCAAAAAGTCTGATTGAATTGATTCTGAAACTGGCTTTTTGTGTTTGTTATTTATTGTATTGTTATGGAAATTATTTTCAAATTATTTAATGTTTTTTTCTTTAAATTTTACAAAAATAAACACTTTTTACTTTGAAGTCGTTCTCAAAAATTTCGGCTACAGAAAAGGACCATTTTGTTAAATTTTTAGACGATGGCCTTAAGGTGTTTTTATATGAGGCGTCGAGAAGCAACGTGGTCCAATATACATTGTTGAAATAAGTAGGAGTTAGGTCATTTCAACGATGGGGTTGGACCACTTTGTTTCTCAATGCATCATATGTAACAACTCAAATGCAATTCAGTAAAAGCATTGTTAAAATAGTTTTTTTATTCTAACTATGGCGAAACCAACATTTATATTATTCTGAGTCGTCGTGCTTCATGTTATCATTCAATGTTTGGCCGTTGTCTTTGTTTTTCCGTTTTTTTATTTTAGACTCGATTTTAACTTGAACGGTTGGAACTTCTGTCGGCTCGGTGCATTTTCGTTTTCGCTTTGAACCCTTTTTGCCGTTTTTCGACTTATCGGTAGCGATTTCTGTTTCGGACAACTGTTCTTCTTTAATGGATCTGTTCAATTCATCGTCTTCTTGCACCTCCTTTTCCTCGATGCCAGAGTCACCAGCGCTATTGTCGTTCCTTTCAGTTTCGCATTTTATGACTTTTTTCTAAAAATTAAGGAATCAATTAAATTCAACATTTCGTATCGACCACGAGTGGAATTCACTCACATATTTTTGGCCGTCTGGTAT
This sequence comes from Heteromyza rotundicornis, assembly GCA_951394025.1. Taxonomy (NCBI): domain Eukaryota; kingdom Metazoa; phylum Arthropoda; class Insecta; order Diptera; family Heleomyzidae; genus Heteromyza; species Heteromyza rotundicornis. The sequence goes on from OX596012.1 coordinate 44,758,074, forward strand.
CTGAACCAATCGTTCGCCTTCGATGTATGGAAAAACGTTTTGCAGATCGAAATTTTTTATTCGGAACTGCAGCTCTTGCTCCATTTGCACATCGTCTTCGTTTAACTTTTCTTCGAAGCGTATGCTCGCATTGAAAACCCTATATATGATTACGCCAACATGGTGGTTGCCTATGTGCTTAACTGTACCACAGAGCACTGCCCCTGCTAAAGGGCGGAAAACATAACAGTCGGCATTAATGTCCACATGAATGCGGGCATCGTCGGCCCGCAACGCTCCTACTCTTCCCAGCACTTTAATATTCTTAATATCCAGGACGATGCCATCTAAAAGTTTGTCGTAATAGCCCACCTTCTTGCGACCCAAGTGTGCAATCAGTGCATGTTTAAAATCTGCTAAGGCACATGGACCAAGTAGCAGGTGTAAGTTTGTATTTATTCTGCGCACGCAGGAGCTATCCGTTGCTGTGTATAGTTCCAACTCCTTGGTAGTATATTTAACATATTCTTGCAATATTTTAGCCATTTGTCAACATTAATTTTTAATCAAAAGTTTATAAAACGTAAAAAACCAAATTCCAGCACATTTATTGAACGTTGAGATAATAACGCGACTAAAAATGCATTATAAGATGATCAACGAATCAAGGGCAGGGCGACTCAAGTAACAAAAAAGTTTCTAAAGTACTGTGGCCAAAACCATTATACATTAAACAAAATTGCAGCGGTTGAGTGGATGACGGATATGCTAACGTCCTACTACGATCCGTGCAGAGTTAACAGGCAATCAGTGACAACATATTATAATTTTGAAAGTTCGAAGTTTGTCGAAATGATCGAAAGTCGGTATGTTGTAACTAGAGATGTAAAATGACATTTTGACTGTCAGTCATTTACAGTCAAATTCGTCAAAAACAGTCAACTGGACGTCAAATTCAGTCAAATTGGTCAGAAACCGTTTTGTCGGTAAACTGTAAGGAATAAAGCAGAAACCGAACTTCCATTTTTAACTCGAAGACTGCTTCCCATGGTACTGCCGTTGCTCTTGCGATGTCTTTTCATTTCACCACCTCCGGACATAAGCTGCACCTCCCATGTCTGGTTGTAGCTACATGCATAACGCAATATAAGCATGTAGCGCATTTTATGCTTCCCGATTCTTCGAATATTAGAAAACACTAATTAAAACGAAATGATAAAAAATTATTTGTTTTTTGAAAACTTCTAAACACATTTGGAATTATTTTTCAGTGACATTATTTTAGTCAAATTCAGTCAATTTGACTGAATATGACCAGTCATTTCCAGTCAATGACTATCGTGACTAGTCAAAGTCAGTCATTTTACATCTCTAGTTGTAACACGAAAAAAAATATATGTCAATTCTCTAAAGCGGAATTTCGTCGCATATGCATAAAACTTGGTAAATAAAATTGTAAGGAAATGTGAAAAAATGTGAAGAAATTATTATGAGTGATTGTGCGGCCAGTATTGCCAAATTGAGGGTAATTTCCCTTTTTGAGCGATTTTTTGGTGATTTTACCTAAAAGGGAAAAAGGTAAATTTTGTATCCATTTGAAGAAAAAAAGGGAAGAACATTTTTTCCTATAAACCCAATTTTGTGAACTCGCATCTGGTTTTCTCATACAAGAATTCATTCATGAAATGCAACAAAATTAAGGGCACTTTTCATCATTAAAAAAATTAAAATACTTGTATGATAAAATCCGAGACATGTACACAAAATTGTTTATATATTTTAAAACAAATTTTTGTTAATGAAATTTGTGTTATTTTGTGGCTGAATTGTGTGTGGGAATTTTCGTGGGTATTTTTTGTTGTCCGTTAAGGGAAAAAAGGGGCTTTTATTTTTTTTTGTGGGAAATTTCGAGCAAAGTCATGGCATCACTGTGTGCGGCTAATATAAATTCAAAGCAACATAAACGTCATTCCATTCATTTTATCCCATCAGCTTACCGCAAGAAGGATATAAACACAGATGACGACATGGCGTTTACCGTTAGGATCGCCATTTTGTCGTGACGTCAGCAGATACTTCTTGTCACACGAACAGCTGTTCTTTGTTTACGTTTTTGTGGCAGCCAACTAGAGTGGATTATTTCGCTTAAGACTCAAAAACGAAAATAAATACAGGGTTTTCCAATAAGAGGTGTAATTGTGAATGGCCCGGCTATTTCGGTAGCTGTCACTTTTGAAGATTTTATTCTTTGACATTTGACAAGCAGAAACTACGCCGCATTAAAATTATTAAAATTCACTACAAAAATGGTGAAAATCTTGCAGTCACAGTTCGCAAAACTAAAGCATTTTTTGGTCGTCGTGAAGCACCTTGCCGGACCGCAATACAGAAATAGGTGGAAAAATTCGAGCTGTTGGGACAAGTAAGTGATGTGAAGAATAAAAAGATAAGGTCTACGTCAACAGCCCAGCGTCGATTGAAGACCTCAAAGATAAAATTGGGGACGCTATCGATGACATAGGGCAGCCACTTTGCGATTTGGTTATGGAAAATTTCATGAAAAGGATATGGTCCTTTAAGCGTGCTCGTGGTGGCCATTTTGCTGATGTTGTTTTTCATTATTAACGGCATGCCTTCCTCTTTATTATGAAATAAACATCCGATCATTGATCTCAAAAAATGGCATTTTGCTTTGAATACTAAAATAACACCTCTTATTGGAAAACCCTGTACAACAGAAATGTTGGAATTTGATAGAGCCTATTTACACTATCAGTTCCATGACGAAAAATCTGACAAAGAGCTAATAAGAACTGCTGTAGTGAAAACGGGATAGAACATTTTGCACCGAAAATCCATACAAAAAACGTAAAAGGTGGCAACCCCATGCTTCGTTTATTTACATTTTCATATAAAAACTGTCAAATTTCGTCATGCCCATGTCAGTGTAAATTCTAAAAACGGCATGCCCATGCGTCATGGGAATGACTGTGTAAATAGGCTCATAGAGCCTGTTTACACTATCAGTTCCATGACGAAAAATCTGACAAAGAGCTAATAAGAACTGCGGTAGTGAGAACGGGATAGAACATTTTGCACTGAAAATCCATACAAAAAACGTAAAAGGTGGCAACTCCATGCTTCGTTTATTTTCATTTTCATATAAAAACTGTCAAATTTCGTCATGCCCATGTCAGTGTAAATTCTAAAAACGGCATGCCCATGCGTCATGGGAATGACTGTGTAAATAGGCTCTAAGTTACTATCTAAATATTTTAAAATTAAATTTTCTTCCATTGAGAAAAGTCAAAACCAGAAAAGCACTAGGGGTATTCATTTCATGTGGGAAACCCCTCGGAAACGATTCAGTTGTGCAGATGAGCAGTCAAAATATATGAAATTTGACAGCAACTCCACACATGATTTGTGAATCAAAATTGTGGTTCAAATCGATTTTTTCTGTAGACGGTCTTAGGACTTAGAGAAAAAAAAAATTTTCACTGGAGCAAGAAATGATAACATCTTTTTGCCTGATAAACCAAACATTGGAGTAACAGGAAATGTTGTAATCAGGTAAAATATATGTTTTCAAAATAAATTTTCGTTTTTTTTTGTCTGTTAGTATTTACCTGTACTGATCAATGACCATTTACTTCGAAAAAAAAAACGGTTTTTTATACTGCACAAGTTTTATTTTTTTTCAGCTAAAGTCCTAAGACTGTCTACAGACGGTCTTCAATCTTTTTCACCTGGCGCTTCCAGGTAACATTTTTTTGACAAACGGACTTGAAATTCGTGTTTTTCAGCCTAAAATCATCCTAGAACCAAAATTCTCATAACAAAATTCCTTGTATTTCGATTCCAGGACTTTAAGGGTTAAATTACAATTTTCGCTTCAAGCCGAATTTTGTTTGAGCCGCCGACAGCAGAAAAAACATCGGCTCCCAGACGGCTTGGAGCCGCCGCCGCCAAACAAATTTGATCGGCGCAAGGCTCTGCAACGTAGTTGATTCTGCTCGATTTTTCAATTCCATTCGAACTTGGTAATTTTTATTGTTTTAATGTAATTTAGTTTAAAGAATTGTTCTTATTTCAAATAAAAAGCTAATAAAATATCAAAGTGTCAGATTGAAATATAAAAGATCAAAGCGAAAGTAAGTTCAAGCGTACGGCGAAATAAATCAATATTTGGTCGAAATCCAAAAATTTTCAGTGTTTACTAAAGTGAAATTGACGAAAGAATATTTGTAATAAAATAAATGCAGTGCTAATTTATCCTAAATATTGCAAAAAATAAGTTCTCTAAATAGTTGTATTAAAATCATCGGTAAGAGCCATAACTGTATTAATCTTTTTTGCTCTAATCGTACCAGCCAACTTAGTTTTCCCCAAAACTCCATTATGCATTATCAAAATATATGAAATTTGACAGTTCTTTTAAGCAACTGAGCGTTTTCGAGGGTTTTCCCACTTTCAATGAATACCCTTATTATTATAGTTCTTATTGATAAAATAGATCGAAAAGTCGGATACATATTTCAACGATCTCCCACAAAACAATTACCATTAGGGATGGGCAACACCGACCGGTGTTTTTGAGTTTTGAACACCGGTTTCCTCGGTTTTTTGCAAGCCAAAACACCACTGAACAGTGGAAAATGCTGAACACCGGTTTTTTTAATTGGCTCTAATGTACTTTAGGACCCATTCGATTTTTGCCCTTTTTTTATACCCCACACCTCATAGCAGTCCAAAAAAAATTTTCCAGACCTGTTTCAAAAGTGGCTTAAATAATGCAAATACACCCAAAACTCTTAAGTTAGAAATTTCAAGCCGATCCGATAACTGAGTTTTAAGTTACTCCGAATAGATTTTGTTGGCCAACCGTGAGATTATACAGCCACCACCATGTGTTCAATTTGTTCTTCCTATATATGTTATGACTTTTGAAAAGGTGTCTTCATTTATTTTGGGCACTATTATTTTTTTGGCATTTTCAAAGGTTTCAACAATATTACAACTATTTTAATACAGTTATATTGTTGTAATGTTGTTGTTGCTTTTGCTGTAACAACCTTATAAAAGGTACGACACATCATTCAAAAATTGAAAAAATTTTAACAAAACATCGCGGGATTTTTTGAAAAAATTTTTTGCATGCGTTGCATATTTTACCAAATAATATCACAAAATTCACAACTTCCAAAATTTTATCAAAAAATGCAGCTATCAAAATAACTCGAGAATATTCAAAATAATAATCTCCATTTTCCCAGCCAAGACATTTTCAAACGTTTGAGAAAACCCCTATTTCTCGAGTCGATAACTGATCCCAGCAAACATTTAGGTTTGATGTCGACTCGAGAACGACTCGCTATCAAAGTCGGTTTCAAACGTTAATTCTCAAATCGACATCAAATAAAATGAGTGAAACGTGAATTAATAATTTTAAAAAAGTACTTTTGTTTTTATTGCATACTAGCTGGGCCCAACCCGTTTTGCTGGACCTAAAAAGCTTGTATAGTTGCATTGTTAAACTTATCCTATAATAGGGTATTTCTCAAAATTTTGAGAATGACTCGAGAACGACCTTTGTTATCGAGTCGAGAATCACATCCCAACAATAGGACCTTATGATACCGTTGTAAATACCCTTTATATGTGTATAATATTTACTAATTTAACAACCGGACAGCTATACATTCATCGTTCCCCTACAGGAATGGAATACGCCATGTACGCTCCTATAAGAGCCTTTTCTGAGAGAAATTAGAGTTTAAAAAGAGTTTTTAGTTAAAAGAGATTTTATAGCGATTTTTTTGAAAATCTTTAAAAAATTGCAACAATGCAATAAATTTATTATTTAAAAAAAAATTAATCATTTTTACCATTTGTTTTTTTCAAAATTGATTGTGCAACAATCGATTATTTTGCCACATTGGCCATCCCTACCCACAGCCAATAAAAATCTTTAAAAAAATCTCATAGCAAATAAAAAATCTCTCAAATTCTCACACGCATTAAAATTCTTACAAAAATCTCACTGTGAGATAGCTTCATTTGTCGAAATTAGAGCTTTGAAAAATTTTAATATTTGTACATAGTTGGTTTTTTTGGTGTTGAACGGCAAACAAACTATCAAGTTGTGTAAAAACTATCAAAAAAAAACTTTAAAAAAGTTATTTTAATGCTCCAAAAGTTTACCATGTGAAAAAGAGGACTGCAACTTAAGCCTTTAGCTTAGGGCGATTCATTTAAAGTGGGAAACCTCTCGGAAACGTTACAGTTGTGCAGTCAAAACATATGACAGATATTTTAAGCAACTGCACTGAAATAAAACTAGAAAGTGGACTATCTTCGGCTATACCGAAGCTGAAATACCCGTACACAGTAGGAAGAAGTATTATTATTAACGTAAGTGTACCGAATTCCGTCATAGTGCCTAATTCCGGCCACTTTACTTATTTGTCGATATTTACAATTTATCCATCGAAAATGAAATTTCAAATTATTTCTTATGGTAGACCATGCCTTTGCACATCATTCTGCAAAAAAACATTGACAGATTTGTTTTTGATTTCCTTACAAAAATTTTAGTTGTCACGAAACGATCGTTTTGAGTGAATTTCAATGTGCAAAATGCTAAAAAGTAGAAAAATTTTAAATCAAGTTTTCCACAAGAAAAAAAAAAAGGAAACTGTTAGTTTTTTTTATGTAGTGCATACGTGTATTATTGAGCTCACAAAAATGCAATACTTTAAGTTGTAGACATAAAATACAATAAATTATTAACAAAATAGAAGTAGCCGGAATTGGGTACCACTAAAAAGTGAAGTGTTCCGAATTCCGTCCAGTGGCCGGAACTTCGGTGTTTTCAACCTTGTCACATTAATGTTTCTAAACAATATATTTTACTCAATATGAATTTTTTTTCTTTTTTTATTTGATTGTTTATACATTCATCTACACAAGGACCTAAATCCGTCATAGGCTATGTGTTACAGATTTTATGCAATCAGCTTTTCAATTCTAACATACTTATGTAAATTTCTTAAGAAAAGGCAGTTTTGACTCTGTGAAAATTTAATTGTTGTGTCGCTTTTAATTGATCTTTTATATGAAGAAGCTTCAAAATTTAAGTTCTTTATGCCTTTCATATAGTTTTTTAAATCGTAGATATAAAGTTTAATAACTTTTAGACAAAATAATTGTGACCGAAATTGGGTTGCACTAAAAAGTGAAAGTGAAGTGCTCCGGAATCCGGCCAGTGGCCGGTACTTCGAATTTATAAATTCATATATATCTTGTCCATTATTTTTTTATGGGTTTTAGCTAATTGATTCCAAAAATAATTTGGAAAAAGTGGGCGCAACAACAATTGTGGCGGAGGGTGCAGCTGTGTCAGATTTGACTTAAATGTATTTGAGGGCCCATTCGATTTCTGCCCTTCTTTTATTTTTTTTATGATGTATTTTGACGTCCTAAAACCGAATCTGCAAACATATTTGGTCGGAAAAATCTACTTTCCGAGATTTAAAGTTTAAAAGTAACGATTTTTCTCATATAAAGTGTTCAATTTGTTCTTCATTTTCCTGTATAATTGGTGACTTTTGAAAAGGCGTCTTCACTAATTTTGGGCACAATTTTCAAACAATTCAACAAAGAAAAGATAAAATCTTGAAAAGTCTGACTAAGAAAAAGCAGGATAAAACCAAAATCTTATTTGACTCCACCAAAACAACAGGTATTGATAACAAAAATAAAAAAAAGTTGAGTGTTACCTAAAAGGAGATTTTGATATCATAAACTATGAAGAGGAGTATTTCCCGGGTTTGATTCTCGACGTAAAGGATGAAGGTATGTTAGTAAAAACGATGGCAATGAGTGGTCACTTCTGGAAGTGGCCAGATAAAGATGATGTTCTCCTGTATCCGCCAAGTGACATTGAATGCAAAATAGAGACACCTTCCATGGTGACAAGTCGCGGTGTTTACGACGTTAAAGAAGTCAAACATTTTCGAAAACAACATATGTAATTGAATGAAGCACAATATTTTACTTTTATATTATGATTCATGAATTATTTTATATTTTGCCTATTGCTTTCCTTTACTTTTTATGAATTATTTTTATTTATCTATTTATTTTTCATCTTAAAATTGAAAAAAATAAATTCTTTTTCAATTAAATAGCATTTTGTAGCCTAATTTGTCTTTGAAAATCTGGTTGGCCGGAATTAGGAGCGCAGGTGGCCGGAATTCGGAACAACTGAAATAAGTGGCCGGAATTGGGAGCATTTTTTTTGTTTCGCTCGCAAGAGTTAAAATTATTTATTTTCATTAGAAACCTCAACCATTTGGAAAAAACACTTATATTTAATAAAAGTTAATACCCGAGACTATGTGATAAAAATATTCGTTCCTGATTTTGAATGTATTAAATGGATCTTCCAGAGCATTTAATTTGGCCTGGCGACCAGTGTCCGGAATTCGGTACACTTACGTTATACCCCCACACTCACTGTGGCAGGGTATACTAACTTTGTCACAACGTTTGTAACGCCCATAAGGAGGCGTGTCCGGTATGGAAAAGTATATATATTCTTGATCAGTATCACCTCCTGAGTCGATTTAGCGATGTCCGTCTGTCTGTCCGTCCGTCTGTCCATCTGTCCGTCCGCACGATAGCGGTCGCAGTTTTGGAGATATCGACTTGAAACTTTGGGTACATGTTTTTCTCGTGAATACTGAGATCAAGTTCGAGAATCAGCCAAATCGGACAAAAACTGGGCGTAGCTCCCATACACCGAAAAAAAGGTAAAAATTTTTCAAGTCTTTTTTATTGTTGTATTCCATTGGAAATGTTTAGAAACGTATTTTTGACATGGTCCGAGGTTCCGAAGCCACATATGTAAGGGTCTAAATGGGGTCTTGAGACCAATTTTTTTTTTTTTTTTGTGGATTTGATTGGAAATTTTTAGAAATGGATTTTGGACATGGTTTGGGCTCTAAAACCACCTATAATTGTCTCAAAATAGGGTCTTGAGACCACATTTTTTTATGTTCGAGGTACTTCTTTCTACTGTGTGGGGGTATTTCAACTTCGGTATAGCCGAAGATAGTCCACTCTCTAGTTATTATTATTATTGAACGGGATATGCACTGCGTCCAATAGTGAACTATTGTGCCCCGTCATGGACTTTTAGCAACTCTATAAGTCCTATCCCATTGAGAAATTGTAGTATCGGGCCTACTTCTAGGGATTTCAATATGTGTTCTGGTATTTGGTGGTCGCCCAGATATCTTTTCCGTTTTTGCATGAGTGCGGGGCACTCTCCTAAGATATGTTTTGAAGTTTCAGTGTCCTCCGTGCAAAACCTGCATTTGTCGTCCTATACTATTCTAAGTTTTGATAGGTGGTAGTTTAACCTACAATGTCCTGTCAAAATCCCTGTTATTATTCTTATACTCTTTTTTGGTAAGTTCATACATTCTTTATGTCGCTTTAGGTAGTAAGTCCCTAGTAGTGTTTTTGATTGTTTCAGGCCTGGTAGATTGTCCCAGTATAATTTCCGTAGTTTATCTTCTTCTTCTTCTTTTAATATAATAGAGATGGTCCCTTTTCCCATTCCACAGAATGGTTCTGGCCCTACGAAGGGAGTTTCCACTCCTTTCTTTGCTAGTTCGTCTGCCATTTCATTACCTTCTATCCCTCTGTGACCCGGCACCCAGTAGATACAAACCCGATTGTGCAGGCCAAGCGTATTCAGTTTATCAAGGCACTCCCACACCAGTTTAGAGCTTACCTGGTATGATTTTAGTGCTTTGATTGCCGCTTGTAGGAAGAAGTACCTCGAACATAAAATTATGTGGTTTCAAGACCCCATTTTGAGCCACCTATAAAAAGTTTTGGAGCCTGGACCATGTCCAAAATCCGTTTCTAAAAATGTCCAATCAAATCGACAAAAAAAAAATTGGTCTCAAGACCCCATTTTGACCCTTATATATGTGGTTTCGGAAACTCGGACCATGTCAAAAATACGTTTTTAAACATTTCCAATCGAATGCAGCAATAAAAAATACTTGAAAAATGTTGACCTTTTTTTTCGGTGTATGGGAGCCACCCCCAGTTTTTGACCGATTTGGCTGATTCTCGAACTTGGTCTCAGTATTCACGAGAAAAACATGTACCCAAAGTTTCAAGTCGATATCTCCAAAACTGCGACCGCTATCGTGCGGACGGACAGACGGACGGACGGGCAGACGGACGGACAGAAAGACAGACATGGCTAAATTGACTCCGGCGGTGATGCTGATCAAGAATATATATACTTTTCCATACCGGACACGCCCCCTTATGGGCGTTACAAAGGTTGTGTCAAAGTTAGTATACCCTGTCATAGTGAGTGTGGGGTAGGGCTTTCGATCCCGAAGGTTTTTCGCAATCCCGGGATTTTGGGGACTCAAAATTGCAATCTCGGGATCCCGGGATTTTTCGGGATTTGATACTTTTACATGCAAAATGAGTTTTAAAAATATAAAAAAATGTTTTTCATGTGTTTTATTGCAAAACTGATAGTTTTAGCTTAAATAAATTAACATAAACATTAATTTCAATTTATTAAAGGTACAAATTAATGCATTTTTTTATTTTCAGTATTTGAGTTTCCGGTTCTTTACGATAACACAATTCTATTCAAAATATGCTTAAGTAAGGTTTCTAAAATTACTTTTGCATCAGTTTTCAGTTTTACTTAATTATTTTTATTAAGCAATTTTTTTTTGTGCGTTCGCTAAGACTGAAAATACCAATTTTCTCCAGAAATAAATATAACTTTATTTTTTCTTAAAGAAAAAATTTCAAGCACAAACAATTTTATTCGTAATTTTTTTTAATTATTCTAAAATTTTTAAGTTTTGTGTTTTCTAACTAACTTTTTTTTCATTTTGGGATTGTCCAAATGATGTCAAAAACTATTTTTCTGCTTACACGATTTTTTTATATTTTATGAGCAATGAAAAGTTTTATTTTTCTTGTATTAAACTTTATTTATGGGCTAATTTATTTAAAATGTAGTCCCGAAAATCCCGGGATTTAGGAAAAAATATCCCGGGATTTCCGGGACTAAAAATGGACCGGGATCCCGGGATCGAAAGCCCTAGTGTGGGGGTATAAAGATCATGAAAAATTTAAATTGGCTTCCTTTTAATTTTAATTTCATGTCAAAATTTGTTAATTTGATACCCCCACTCTGTAGGAAGAAGTACATCGAACATAAAAAAATGTGGTCTCAAGACCCTATTTTGAGCCACGTATAGGTGGGTTTGGAGCCCGGTCCATGTCCAAAATCCATTTCTAAAAATTTCCAATCAAATCCACCAAAAAAAAAAATTGGTCTCAAGACCCCATTTAGACCCCCTTATATATGTGGCTTCGGAACCTCGGACCATGTCAAAAATACGTTTCTAAACATTTCCAATCAAATACAACCATAAAAAAGACTTGAACAATTTTTACCTTTTTTTTCGGTGTATTCGGAGCCACGCCCAGTTTTTGTCCGATTTAGCTGATTCTCGAACTTGATCTCAGTATTCACGAGAAAAACATGTACCCAAAGTTTCAAGTCAATATCTCCAAAACTGCGACCGCTATCGTGCGGACGGACAGACGGACGGTCAGACAGACGGACATCGCTAAATCGACTCAGGAGGTGATGCTGATCAAGAATTTATATACTTTTCCATACCGGACACGCCTCCTTATGGGCGTTACAAACGTTGTGACAAAGTGAGTATACCCTGCCACAGTGTGTGTGGAGAACAATAAATTGATAGTATCACGTTTTATACTGCTTTATCAATTCACAACATCAAACTTGCAGCACTACTTATCAATTGATATCCTATCAATACAACGAAACTCCCCTAATTTTGTAGGAAATAATGATAAGAATTCACATACTTCCACATACGACCGCAGCCGGCTCAGCCGTGCCATCATAAAAAAACGGACATTGAACAATTTTAGACGTCTTAGAACTTAGACTGGATTAAAACGACTAATCTTGTATGAATTGTATGAAATTTGTATACAAATTTACCAAAAATCAAACTTTTTAAAAAATTCTCAAATTTTAGCAAACATTTGTATGATTTCACTTTCTTTTGCAAAGTAGTACGTTTTTGATGGAAGAAACTTTTTGCATCCAAAAAAAAATTGTATACCCGCTGGAAAAATGTTTAAGAATAGGTAAATTTTTGGATCAAAATTAACTACCTTTTTGATGAATTATTATTGTAAAGTGCCCAATTTTTTTAAACGGACCAAAAATATGGATCATAATCAAGGGATAAATGTTCTAGACTAGCATTCGACAGCCCTGACTTAATCCAATAGCCCTTGTGGTCAATAAAGAAGCGACAAAAGCGAAACGTGGCAAAACTCGATATGACGTCCTTAGCTAAGAAAAAAACAGCGACTCTATCAATGAATAAAGGAGTATACACACAATATAAACAAAGCCAAAATAGTAAATGTGAATACTTATCAAAATGTAAATAAAATTCATATTTTCATTAAAAAATGCTCGATGGCCCTATTATTTTGTCCAGCTGAATTATGACGAAATTCGCCTCAACTCAGCAAATTTGATTTTATATGTTTTTTTCAGCTATGTTTGCCTTTTTTTTTTAAATTTACACAATGCAGTGTAATAAATAAAATTTGAGTTTTCTTTAAAATATACAAAAATATAACTCTGTCAACAATTACAGTGCAAAAAAATCTTGACCCTATTATTTTGACCATGAGTGTATTTCACAATTATCTATAAAAAAAAAATTACATATAAAAACAGAGAAAATATTTCTGCATCTAAATATACAAAATATATTTCGTACACATTTAATTTTTCAAATTAGTAAGGGTATTCATTTAAAGTGGGAAGCCCCTCGAAAACGCGCAGTTGCTTAAAAGAACTGTCATATTTCATATATTGTGGCAGCTCATCTACACAACTGAATCGTTTCCGAGGGGTTTCCCACTTTACATGAATCGCACTAGTGTGTTTTTTTCCCGGTAAAATTTACTAGTTGAAAATATTTGTTCAGTCACATACGACTGTACTTGATTTTAAAAATTACTTAGGGTATTTGGGCAATATTAGTTAATAGACATTTTAATTTTCTTTCAATATTTGGGCCACTCTTCTTATGGTACCTTCAGAATCGAATACGCCTTGATTTGTTCACAATTCATTAATTAACCAACTGCCAGGCGCCGAATTTCGCGCTCGCACCTTTTATTTGTGACGGTTTTTCGTCCGCTGAATTTGGCATAGTCGTAGCGCTGGCCAAAATCCTATCGAAAATCTTTGGGGCATACTCTCTACGAACGTATACAAAAATGGAAGGCAATTTGGTATGAAAAACAGCTAAAATTGGCCTTACTGGAAGAATGCCACAAGATTGACTCATATACAGTCAGCGTAAAAAAAAGTACACTATTCCAGTTCAAAAATTTAGGAACTGCATATAAAAAGGCCTTCTGGAGCACGTTCGAATGAGTATAAGAATACCTTAATCCGTTAAGTACCTAGTACCGCGAAATGTCCAGATGAAATTTAGCTATTTTTTCAACTTTTTTCCTGGGGCCAAACCATTTTTTTTGGGATGCAAAAAGTTGCAGTAAACGAAGTTTTGTGATAAAAAATCACCTGAATTTTGAGATTTTTAGTTTTTGGCTAAAAATTAGGCATGTGACGGAGCTCCGCATCCGCCTCCACACCCGCGGAGCTTCCACACTAAAATGACATCCGCATCCTCAAATCACACATTTAAAACACCCGCATTCGCATCCGCGACATGACATCCGCATGTATGCGGATCTTTTAAACTTATAGCTTTTTAAACTTTTCTGAAACTTTTTTTACTGTGTTTTTGGTTTTTTCTCAGAAACTATAGGCGATCTGTGCAAAATTTTGTCAGATTCAGTTTCAGACCGTCAAAATACCCAACACAAAAATTAAAAAAAGTGCAAAAAATTAAATTTTTTTGAAAAAGTTATTTAAAACATCCGCACCCGGGTCCGCATCCGCGGATCCCATTTTCAAACATCCGCATCCGCAACGAGGCTTTCTACAGCTTCGCATCCGCATCCGCCTCCGCAAAACTAACATCCCTCACATCTTTACTAAAAATGACAAAATTACATGTTTTTTATACAAATACACAAAAAAATGAATTTTAAAAAAAATGCAGGTGAATTTTTTTTATTACAAAACTTCTAGGAGATTTTTTTATATGCAAAGGAACCAAACTTGCGTAGTCGAACAGTTCCTAAATTTTTGAACCGGAATAGTGTAAGGGAGTGTCGGGTAATATGGCACGTCGGGTAATGTGGCAGTAACGTTTTTCTCCATGTTGTTGTTCGAATTTTTGAAAACTGTAAATGACGAAAGTGGTTGTTTTACTCAAGCTTTATTTTCTGTAAAAATCGACTCGATCGCACGTGTTTGTACCGGTGCGACACAATTGTGTGAAAAAATATTTAAAAAGTTGAAATTCCGCTATTGCGCTTATTACGATAAACGTAGTGTTTTATAAGATATCGGGAATATCTTTGATAACATTTGGTAGGTTTTTGAATTTACTTTGCAGTGATATCAATTACTCCAACGAAAACTACAACAAAATATATATTTTTTGAAATCAATAGATGTAATTTGGCACTTTTTTGTCGGCTAATTGGCACTAGATTTTTAACAATTTTTGTTGTTGGATTTCATTGATTATGGCCATTTTAAAGAATTTTACACATTATTAGTATCTATGGCGTTGGTGTTGAAGAAATTTGCGATATGCTAAAACCAATCAATAATGTTAATGCTAAAACCAATCAATAATGTTAATACTAAAACCAATCAATAATGTTAAAGTTAATGAAAAGATTATATTATTGTTTTTTTTTTTTAACAGATTTTGTTTTTTGTCCAATATTATCCATTTATATTAAATATAATTCGTTTTTATTTAGTTTTTTATACCAATAATGGGCTTTTTAGTGTATTTTTTATTAGTGCCACATTACCCGCATAGTCGGGTAATCTGGCATTTTTTGGACATTTACAAAATTACTTTTTTCGACCTAAAGATGAACTTTTAAAGACAACTAGAGAGTGGACTATCTTCGGCTATACCGAAGTTGAAATACCCCCACACAGTAGAAAGAAGTACCTCGAACATAAAAAAATGTGGTCTCAAGACCCTATTTTGAGCCAATTATAGGTGGTTTTGGAGCCCAAACCATGTCCAAAATCCAATTCCAAAAATTTCCAATCAAATCCGAAAAAAAAAAAAATTGGTCTCAGGACCCCATTTAGACCCTTATATATGTGGCTTCGGAACCTCGGACCATGTCAAAAATACGTTTCTAAACATTTCCAATGGAATACAACAATAAAAAAGACTTGAAAAATTTTTACCTTTTTTTTCGGTGTATGGGAGCCACGCCCAGTTTTTGTCCGATTTGGCTGATTCTCGAACTTGATCTCAGTATTCACGAGAAAAACATGTAAAAAAAGTTTCAAGTCGATATCTCCAAAACTGCGACCACTATCGTGCGGACGGACAGACGGACAGACAGACGGACATCGCTAAATCGACTCAGGAGGTGATACTGATCAAGAATATATATACTTTTCCATACCGGACACGCCTCCTTATGGGCGTTACAAGCGTTGTGACAAAGTGAGTATACCCTGCCACAGTGAGTGTGGGGGTATAAAGATAGTCGAATGTGGAAAGAGAGTCGAATACCTAACCTTTAAAATGGCGCCTTAAGTTTCTCTATATTCCACCGCGTTCGATTTTAACAGACAAAATACGAAACTAGTGCCAAAATACCCGACACTCCCTTACATTTTTTTTTACGCTGACTGTATATTGAATAAATTGGTCAACTCCATGCCAAATCTCTCAGTCAACCTGTTTAATATTAATTGGTTTTCTATAAAAAATTGGATTTGTGACAAAGTTAGCGTTTTCGATTTTTAAGTGATGCGAATTAGAGTGGACCTTATTTCACATTCAGTGTGCTTTCGCGCTGCCCCCTAAAACTATTGGACATGATGTAAAAAAAACTAGAGAGTGGACTATCTTCGGCTATACCGAAGTTGAAATACCCCCACACAGTAGGAAGAAGTACCTCGATCATAAAAAAATATGGTCTCAAGACCCTATTTTGAGCCAATTATAGGTGGTTTTGGAGCCCTGACCATGTCCAAAATCCATTTCTAAAAATTTCCAATTAAATCCAACAAAAAAAAAAAATTGGTCTCAAGACCCCATTTAGACCCTTATATATGTGGCTTCGGAACCTCGGACCATGTCCAAAATCCATTTCTAAAAATTTCCAATTAAATCCACCAAAAAAAAAAAATTGGTCTCAAGACCCCATTTCGACCTTATATATGTGGCTTCGGAACCTCGGACCATGTCAAAAATACGTTTCTAAACATTTCCAATCGAATACAACAATAAAAAATTTTTACCTTTTTTTTCGGTGTATGGGAGCCACGCCCAGTTTTTGTCCGATTTGGCTGATTCTCGAACTTGATCTCAGTATTCACGAGAAAAACATGTAAAAAAAGTTTCAAGTCGATATCTCCAAAACTGCGACCGCTATCGTGCGGACGGACAGACGGACAGACGGACAGACGGACAGACAGACGGACATCGCTAAATCGACTCAGGAGGTGATACTGATCAAGAATATATATACTTTTCCATACCGGACACGCCTCCTTATGGGCGTTACAAACGTTGTGACAAAGTGAGTATACCCTGCCACAGTGAGTGTGGGGGTATAAAAATAATAAATGTAGGTCGATCAGTCTACTGCAAGGATATCGCCCATGAACACGATGTCTCTAGGGCGGAATGACTCCTACTAGGCACGCTACTGCCTTTAAGTGTGCTCTGCTTTCGAATGTTAAACTCTTTTTTGTACTACCAACATGGTTTGAATTTTATGTTTGTCATGATGATTTGACAAATTTTGTCGAAATTTCGTCTCTTTGTATATTATCGCGTGCTTTGAATGTGTGTGATACATGTACTTGTTTCCGAATTATCACACAGAATGAGAGTATTTCAATGAACGACACTCTCGTTGAGCGACACAAAGTATACTAGTAGTATTTCATGAATTTATGGTCGAAGCAAAATGAGTATTGCTAGAAGACAGTATTCAATTCATAGTCCGGTTGCATAAATCGTATTTTAGTTTGGATATTCTCGCACTCAAAGGCCCAACTTAACTTTAGTACTCTACTTGGTGGATAGATAATAAATAGAAAGAAAGTAGGTACTAAGCTTTAGTAGCAACTAAATTTGAATGTGAATATGCGCCAAAGTATGCTAATAAGTTTTTAATTTTTATAATAGGAAATTACTATTTATTTTGTTCTGTAGTGTGTACTGATTCACAAAAACGCGCTAAGTCCTTATCATTGTGCAGGATGCTGCTGAAACTAATATGATATTCTTTTATATTAGAAACATTTACATATTACTAACTCGGGTAATGTTTCAACGGCAGTTTACAGAACGTCTCTGCCAAACTATATCAAATTAAAAAATAATAATGAAGCTCAATATACTCGTTTAATTAAAGAATTTGGCATAATGGTCCCAACACAAATTCAAATATATTTCTTTCAATAGTATCGCTACACATGGCGTGGCCGATATTTTCGCACTTCTTAAGTGGTATGTATACAAGTGTGACTTTTAATCAGGAGAATTGAACAGAAACGCTCTCAGCTGCGCGCTCTCTCATATCGGCTATAACTATTGTTTATTTGTTTTTGTTGATTAGCATTTGTATTCCGTCAGCTCGACCAAACATGACTCCACAAATTTGTTGTACTTCACACTAGACTTTTTTTTGGAAACATTTGGTCTGGTCGTGACTTCAAGCAGGTATTCGGCGAGGAAATGATTTCAGTTAAATTTGCTCTTCGTCGCAGTAATATCGCCACATTATTTGTGTGTGCATACATATATGAAAGTCGTAATTGTTACGTTCATATTCGCAAAGTTTGTGCTCGCAAAAATTAAAATTTTTTTGAAAATTAAAAATTATTAAATAATTTAAGAACTCCAAAAATTATTGATCCGCAAATGTGATTTAAAAATATGCGATCATAGGCCGAAAATATAATTTTATATAATCTGGAATTGTGGCACGAAATTAATGATTTCGCACGAATGCTAAACGTTTAGCAAAGTTGCCGCATGTGTTATCGGTTAATTTAACTGATAGTGTTAAAATAGAAAGAGTTTATCACGCGGACTTTGTACATAAGGCCATCAATACTGTATTAGGAAAGGGGTCACAATGTGTTGATCTTTGTTTAGAGGAAAAGCTAAACGTTAAAAGTGTTACCTGTTTTACACAAGAGGTCATACGTGTATGTTTGGAATATGCCTCAGCGCATTGAAAAAAACTTTGTTCGTGGAAGAGAGATTGCTGAGCTGAAGTGCTCTCAAAATATGTTACCACGGAGTTCGCACCAACAGCAGCGTCAAAATGGCACACTTGCAATGGAAATCGAAGGTGCGTCGAAAAGTTCTGATCTTTATTTATGAATTAGATGGTATTTCTGTGCCTTACGTCGCGTCAAAAGCATGACACTGCACTTTACATTGCTTTCCAAAGAAAATTTGTTTACAATTTTCTACAGAGATGAGATAAGCGAATACAGTTAGTTTGATATCGTTTTTTGTACTAACCGCTCTATTCTAGCTCAGTAACAATTTCAACAACAATCAGAGCTCCCGACAAAAGAATATGCGATTTCCAAAACACGTATAAGTCGATCAAAATGGAGACTTGAAAAAAAATTTTTGTTGTCCTATGCTCCTAAAAATATGCCATATTGTGTGGGGATTAAGGCATTCAATCCCGAAGTGTTTTTGAAAATACCGGGATTTCGGGATTTGAAATTACAATCCCGGGATCCCGGGATTTGTTCGGGATTTTCGGGATTTTCCAATTAAATACAATAATTAATATAAAATTAAAGAAAAAATTGTTGCAACAATATTTTAAGTTTAATTTCATTTTAATTCGACAAAGAAATAATATTTATTAAATATAGCATTAAACAAAACAAATAATATTTAAAATAAATAAGTCGAACAAAAAGTAATTCTTTTTAAATTACATTGATCGAACAATTTTTTTTTGCCACCTGAATCTGAATATTATCATAAAATTCAGCCAGTTCCTTTTCATGCTACACACGAAAAAGTTACATTCAGTAGTTTTAGTATTATAGCTAGAACGTATACACGAATTGTTGTTTAAAACATATATCTTTTTTGTAAAAAAAAAAAATTTTTTTAAATTCACAAAATTTTATTCAGATCGATAAAAATTGTTTGTTAACCGTTATTGACAAAAATGTTGTCAATTTTTGTGTGTGTGTAGATTGGATGTAAATGCACGGCTGTATTTTTGTAGAAAACCGTCAAAAATATCTTAAACTCTGCATAAAAAAAGCCTTTTTTGAATCCCGGGATTCCGGACTGAAAATCCCGGGTTTCCGGGATTGAGAAAACGTCCGGGATCCCGGGATTTCGGGATTCGGGATCCCGGGATTGAATGCCTTAGTGGGGATGCAAAAAAATTTATAAATTAGTTTTATTCTCAAATGTATATATGAATCGAAATGTCTTTTCAGACACAGAAATGGATGACTCATCCGACAATCGTATTGGTTTGTTGAATTGCCAAAATGCGAATTTGGCCTATGGCACATCGTGCTCCTATTCATCACCAATCAACGAGCATGACGACCTAAATGCCAAAGACGATGACATGACATTCTGTATGTCCAACTATGCCAAAGAGGCGCTCAAAATGATGTTCATGATGCGCTCTCACAACATGCTTACAGACGTTATTCTCGAGGTGAAGCAGGAGTTGTTCCCCGCCCATAAAGTCGTGCTATCGGCAGCATCGCCTTATTTCAAGGCTATGTTTACCGGTGGCCTCAAAGAAACGGAAATGTCTCGTGTGCAGCTACAAGGGGTAAGTATCGTCATCGCAGGGCGCCAATACATTGTCCGGGTGTCGAATATCGAATACATCTTCAATAGATGAAAAGTGTTCCCTACTTTGCAGGTGTGTCCGACAGCTATGGGCCGAATTATATACTTCATGTACACGGGCCACATACGCGTTACAGAGGTGACTGTTTGCCAACTATTACCCGCTGCCACTATGTTCCAAGTACCGAATGTGATCGACGCCTGTTGCGCTTTCCTCGAACGCCAACTAGATCCGACAAATGCGATTGGCATAGCTAGCTTTGCCGAACAGCATGGGTGTGTGGAGCTCCAGAAAAAAGCGAACCACTTCATTGAGCGTCACTTTACACAAGTTAGTGGTGATTATAAATGTTGATACCGCTCTTTTCCTGCAATAACGACAAAACTCAAAATTCGGATTTTTTGAGTTATGAATGTCACCAGGATCTTCAGACATTAAATTTTTAATGTTATTTTTGAACCTTTGTTGAAAATATATGATTTTTTGGAGTTGCATCGTTATTGCAGTAAATGAACAATATGTAAAAATGTATGACGCCAACATTTGGAATTCGAACAGGTTTGCCAAGAAGAAGAGTTTCTGCAACTCTCCGCTTACCAATTGATCGCTTTGATTCGGCGTGACGAACTAAACGTGCAAGAGGAGCGAGAGGTGTACAATGCCGTCCTCAAGTGGGTGAAGTACGACGAGGAGAATCGATACCCCAAAATGGAGCATATTTTATATGCAGTGCGATGCCAATTCTTAACACCTACGTTCCTCAAAGAGCAGATGAAAAATTGCGATGTCTTGCGGAAGGTGCCCGCCTGCCGTGAATACTTGGCCAAAATATTCAAAGATCTCACATTGCACAAGCGGCCTGTCGTGAAGGAGCGCACACCGAATACAACGCGAATGATATTTGTGGCGGGTGGGTTTTTTCGGCAATCGCTGGATATACTGGAGGCCTACAATGTCGATGATAAGACATGGACTACATTGCCCAATTTGCGTATACCGCGTTCTGGACTTGGGGCCGCTTTTTTGAAGGGTACATTCTATGCCGTGGGCGGTAGAAATAATTCCATTGGATCTTCATACGATTCAGACTGGGTTGATCGCTATAATGCTGTCACGGAGCAGTGGCGCCCCTGTTCACCCATGTCAGTGCCACGCCATCGTGTGGGCGTGGCGGTGATGGACGAATTAATGTATGCAGTTGGGGGATCGGCCGGTTCGGAGTATCACAATACTGTAGAATAGTATGAAAAACATAAATCCATTGTATAATAACTCAAATGATTATACATATATTGCAATTTGTTACAGTTATGACCCGGAGGAAGACCGTTGGACTGTAGTGCAATCAATGCAGGCAAAGCGTTTAGGCGTGGGCGTGGTCGTTGTAAATCGACTGCTATATGCCGTTGGTGGTTTCAATGGCACTGATCGTCTTGCTACTGTTGAATGTTATCATCCTGAAAATAACGAATGGAATTTTGTGCCGCCTATGCAATGCGGAAGGAGTGGAGCTGGTAAGTCCTATAGTTTATTCTTGTAAATCTGATTGAATCCTATGTCGTTCGACGTCCATTTGGTTAGGTGTGGCAGCTGTTAATCAATACATTTATGTTGTTGGTGGATTTGACGGTACTCGACAACTCTCCTCTGTTGAACGCTACGACACTGAGAATCAAGTATGGGAACAAGTGGCTCCAGTTAAAATTGCGCGCAGTGCATTATCACTCACTTCACTCGATGGCAAGCTGTATGCGATCGGCGGATTTGATGGCACTAATTTCCTATCCATTGTAGAGGTGTATGATCCCAAAACAAATTGTTGGGAACAGGGCACCCCACTAAGTTCGGGCCGTTCCGGACACGCATCTGCAGTTATATATCAACCATCGTGCGTTACAAATTTCATGGATTGCATGGATAGTGAGAATTCAAAACGCGGATGTGGTGGTGATCCCGGTCCCGACGAGAACACTGAAAATAGTGGTCGGGGCAGCAGCAAATCGGATAGTTCCTTAGGCGCAAATTCATACATGCAGTTTCACACATCGTTTGGCAGCAGTGGCTGTCGCAATTGCGAAAGTGAACTCCAACCAACAGAAACTGAAACGGATGAAGTTCTACTAGAGAACGGTCCTTCAAAAGAAAGACTCCTTCACTCTTTAGAAATATTTCAAAGGAGAAAACGACGAAGTCGCTTTTGCGGTATTGAAAGGAAAATAAAAATTGAATCGCACTCAGCTATGGTCGATGGCATCTTACAGTTACCATTGCAAGACACAATATATCCTCCCAATGCCGATATAGAGTGGTTAGAAAGAGATAAATTTAGTAATAAGTCGAAATACAAACGCAATTGCAAACCAAAATGCTTTCTAGAAATCATTAGCAAATCTGCTGCCGGTCAAATTATGCATCGATTGTTAAATGCATTCATAGAGAAGCAATGCAAGAGATTTGCGGCAATATCATGATACATGATATTTTCAATCCGTATAAGTTAATATAGAAATTTGAATTTAACAAAAAATGTGCGAGGTTTACATTGAACCGTTAGTTAGATTCAAAAACTATTTATTAAATTTTCATTACCATTAACACGATGTTTAAAGTTTGGACGCTTCTTCTAAGTATTGCAATAAAAATGTGCAACAAATATAATTTCATTTCTCATATTAGATATGTACATTCAAGAATTATAATTCCAACTACTGTTGCAATATCATTCCAATTAGACTAATATTTAATTTTGTTCACGCAGTTTTATTCACGCCATTAATCATTTGAATTTCCATTTATTTTTTTTCTTCAATCATGGGAACTAATTCAAGACTCGAAGAAGACAAGCCGTGAAAACGGCTATCGCAAATAATATTCCACGCGTAGTATTTCGTTATCGTATAGAGTTCGTGCAGAGAAGCAGGAAATTCAATTTAAACCTAAATTTTCGCCCGGAATTGTGGATAGCCGTGAATAATGATTTGTCGTCAAAATGAAGTAGAAAATGAGAATTTTCAATCGGAAAAATAGCTTAGGCTGAACAGTATTAAAGAATAAATAGTTCTTATGAGTGTTTGGGTTTTAAAAATTGCATAAATGGATACATTTAGGTATATTTTTCGGATTGGAAACTTACTTATAACTTATAACTAACTAATATGTTCAAACACAAAAAATATAATATTACTGTCTGTTTCATTTTAAGCTATTGTATAATATTCTATTTAGATTTACAAGTGTAATTTGCCATGAATGTCTTCTCACTTCGCCATCCGGACCTGGGCCTTTAAAATAGTAGTGCAGTGAGAAGTTTGGCCTTAGCTCTACTGCTATCGTGCCAAATCCATATATAAAAAATGTTATGTACCTAATGTCATTATGTACCTACCATAGTTAGTCGCAGAAAATTTACATTATTTTTTAATAAACGATGAAATATTTTATGATTTATTATATACTTGCCATTGGTTTGAATTTTAATTTTTGTATTAATGACATGATATACCATATTTCTTCTATATGTCCCCAGATACAGTGGTATTCCGGTTGAGTAATTTTGAATGTCTTCAATTTTCGGAATTCACTCCATATTACTCAAATATACTGTCCCCAATTACCTGGTCACCTCTGTATGCCTACCGTATGACGGCTTTAGTTTTCGAAAAATAAAACCTATTTTTTAAATTTTAGGTATAATGCTGTAGTTGCGGGGTCGTCGAAAAGTAAAAAATACGAAAAAATCGAGGCTGATCTAAAATCGTTCATCTTTGTTAAGTGCATTTTCAAGTGTTTTCCATCAATATATAAGGGTAAATATGAGTGGAATTCACAGCAAAAGTGCCCACCTACTGGCACCAACATGCAAAGCAGCTATTTCACTTGCAAAAACTGCGGTTCTGAAGGAGGAAGGTGTAGACGGCGAAACATATTTTGCTAATAAAATCTAACAAATGATTGCGCCCCTACCTTTGAGTAGATTTAATACCATATCTTTTGAACAAATGATTATATTTCAAACATTTTTATAGTTTTAAATTCACCTGTTCTATAATATTGTGGAACATGTTGTCTTATCTCTTTTAGTTTATGAGAAATCTGGAACGTTTTTTCAAAAACGTTTAAAATGTTTAAAATCCAATCATTCGTTTAAAAGTTATGGTATTAAATCTACTCAAAAGTAAGTTTTACACATTTTTGCTGATATCGAAAACCCGTTAACATACATGCGCATCAAGGGCTTTTCGAATCAGTTATCAAATGGCAACAAAAAGTGTGTTGAGTTGTGATATGTAAAACCCGTGTACCCATAAACTGGTCTTATTTTTAAATATGCCTGAAGACATTGTATGTACATTAGAGCACCCATAAAGGCAATAGTTTTTTTTTGTTCGTTCCCCGCGCATTTTTGGTAGTGGAAAAAAGCGTGCCGGCTGGACTTTTGTCTTAAAAACTGACTAAAAAATAATAAATTGCTTTATCTATCTGTAACTTTTAAAATAGTAACTTTAGGCGATTGGGCCACATAAGCCTTTTTTGCAGAATAAACCCTGCGAATAAGAGTTATAGTATAATAAAAAAAGAGTAAAAACAATGTTTTTAAAAATATAACCCTTTAACCGACTGAAAAGCAGAAAATAAATTTCCTTTAAATTAATTTCAGCAATTTCGATTTAAAATTAAGGGTTTTTGGCTACTTTCCTCCTAATATCTTTGCAGATTTTGAAGTCGTTTTGAATGCGAACCTAAGTAAAAAATTTCAGCCTTGTAGCTTACAAATTACGAAAGTTAGGACTTTAAATTGGCTCCATCCCTCACCCCTTTGCCCCCACACACCCCTTTCCAAAGAGTATAAAACTTCATTTTGTCCATAAGAATCCACCTACCAAATTTCATCATTGTAGCTTGAAGGAATTGGAAGTTATGCCATGTTTAAAAAAAAGAGGTTTGAGTCGTTCCACGGCCCCCTACGCCTCTGATGGACCCCAAAATACAATGCATTGTCACCGGAGTTCTATCAGTGTTCCAAATTTCAGCTCTCTAGCTCATGTGAAAGTGTAGGAAAAAGCTCGCCGCAGATTTGAGGATATATATATAAGGTGGGTGAGGAAATCCTGACGTCATTCTATGTCGACGGCTTTCTGACGAGCCGTGATAGTGATAGCGAAGCTATCAATTTGGCCAATAATTTTGATTCTGTGTTATCTTGTGGGCAATTCAAACTGCGGAAACGGAATTCGAATAGTGTGCAGGTAATGAAGCACTAATACTGCATTGGTTCTTGGCCTACGTTTTGACTCTGCTGCTGATCAGCTGTTTTTCGATGTGACACTCAAGCAATCTATTCAACCGCCAACGAAACGCCTCGTTCTTAGTGAAGTCTCCCAGCTTTTTGATCCTATTGGGTTCTTGGCCCCTGTGGTGATTGTTGGCAAGATGTTCATACAACGGATGTGATCTACTGGTCTCCCATGGGATGCCCCCCTTCCCAGTGACATCTGCAATGATTGGCTTACCTACCGCAAAACTCTTGATGTGCTTCACAATGTTCGTGTACCACGGTGGCTAGGTATGGTGAGTGGTAAACAGACTATTTCGCATGGCTTTTGCGATGCAAGTTTACGTGCATTCTCAGCGGTCATATATACCAAGATAATCGACGAAGAAGGTTGCGCGCATGTGTCATTACTGACTGCTCGTACAAAAGTAGCGCCACTACACCGAACCAAAAAAATGCTAAAAATACCATCAAATCTGCATTTCACCGGCTAATATTTCAATCTACCCCTTGTAAAATTTACGCCCTTCAATAATTTTGGATATATAATAGAATTTACTGAACTTTAATTTACTGCAATTACGTCACTACACTAGAATTTGATGAAATTGAGCATCGAAAAACTAAATAATCACTTTCGCATGCATAATTTATCTTAGTGATCACATATTTTCATTCATAAAGGCATGTTTTCATTACAAAATGTTTTTTTTACATTTTCTGTATTTGCGTAATTGTTTTGGCACAGAAAAATTGGCAGAGTTCTAAGGCGTCTAAAATTATTCAACGCCCGTTTTTTATGGTGGAACAGCTGAGCCGGCTGCGGTCGTATGTGGAAGTATGTGCATTCTGATCTTTATTTTCTATAAAATTACGGGAGTTAAGTAGTATTGATAGGATATTAATTGATAAGTAGTGCTGAAAGTTTGATGTTGTAAATTGATAATGCAGTGTAAAACGTGATACTATCAGTTTATTGTTTTTCATACCAATTTAACAAAAAAAGTATCAATATGATATGAAAAACCATTCCATTCGTTTACAATTCTCATCAAATTAACAAATTTTTAAATGAAATTAAAATTGAAAGGCAGGCAATTTCAATTTTACATGATTTTTTTATTTCAGTGTAAAGGGCGACACGATACCACGACTTGAACTCTGCGCTGCCCTTTAGTTAGCTGCAACCCTACAGAATGTCAGAGTAGTTTTGGGCTTGACAGACACACCATATTGTTTGTGGTCGGACTCTGCCATAGCCGTATATTTCGAACAGAGTGCGTCAAATTCAAGAATTAACCTTTCCTGTTCGCTGGCAGCATGTTCGTTCAGCCCAAAATCCGGCCGACTGTGCCAGCAGGGGCATAACGCCAGCGGAACTCCTAGATCATCGACTATGGTTGCAGGGTCCTGAGTGGCTGAAGAGTAAGGCATTCAATCCCGAAGTGTTTTTGAAAATCCCGGGATTTGAAATTACAATTCCGGGATTTGTTCGGGATTTTCGGGATTTTCCAATTAAATACAATAATTAATATAAAATTAAAGATAAAATTGTTGCAAAAATATTTGAAGTTTAATTTAATTTTAAATATTACATTAAACAAAACAAATAATATTTCAAATAAATATAGTGGAACAAAAAGTAATCCTTTTTAAATTACATTGATCGAACAAGTCATTTTTTTTTGCCACCTGAATCCGATTATAATCATAAAATTCTGCCAGCTCCATTTCATGCTACACACGAAAAACTTATTTTCAGTAGTTTTCGTATTATAGCGTGAACAGATACACGAATTGTTGTAAAAAACTATTGAAATTGGTGTCCATTCAAAAGTAAAACACACACAAAACCATTTATCCAATTCGTAAAGTTTTCAATATACGGTCAACAAAATAATTTTAACACATATCTTTTTTGTAAAAAAAAAATTGTTTAAATTGAAAAAATTTTATTCAGATTTCGATTAGCAGTGAAATGGCAATATTATTGTAGAGAAAAGAAATCGTTTACTTCCCAAAACAGTAGATAGTATAATATTTCATAATTCAATGTTCAAAGAATCCATATAAAAAAATTGATATAGCAACTAAGTTTTTATAATGTATATAGTTTTTTTTCTAATGAATTACATAATTTTATGTTTTTTAAGTCATTTGTTTTTTTTTTTTTAATTTTTAAGCTAATTTTTAAGATTTCTTAATAATTTTTAAATTCTATAGTTTTAAGTTAAAATTTAAATTGCATACTTTTTTTTTGCTTTTTATTTATGAATTTCCTATTTTTATTTTTTTTGCTACAAATAAGATTTTTCAATAAAACTATTCCTTTTTTGTTATTAAAAAATTATTAAGTGTTTATATTTTAATAAAATCAATCAGCTATAATATCTCACGAAATAATTGACAAATTGAATGCTACATACAAAATACGAAAATTTTCGGTAGTGCAAATAACCCACAAGCGCACACAAGCAACGACAAATTCAATGCTACATACAAAATACGAACATTTTCCGTACTTCAAATAACCCACAAGCGCACACAAGCAACTTCAATGCGCAAGCTATCCAAGTTAATCCGACTATCCAGGTCATTCGAGTTTTTGCCGAATGGCACAAGCATTTTATTTTTTTCTCGTGTGCACTCGTACGAACTCGGATCCACAAGCACCGAACACTTGTGGCATCCGTCGACACGGATTCGAGTTGGGAGTTGCACTTGGGTTTTGGCGAGTAGCTTGAAACTGGTTTTCGGTGCACCGACGCTCTTCTCTGGTGTGTAGCACTAAATCTGCAAAAGTGGGTTTTTTTAATTTACCAATTAGATTGAATGTAAATGCACGGCTGTATTTTTTTGGAAAAACTTCAAAAATATCATAAGCAATGCATAAAAAATGCATTTTTTTAATCCCGGGATTCCGGACTCAAAATCCCGGGTTTCCGGGATTGAGAAAACGTCCGGGATCCCGGGATTGAATGCCTTACTGAAGAGTGACTGTCTTGCGCTGACGTATGCAGTAGAACTCAGTGAGAATGAATCTACTATTGTCCAGAACGAGGAGAAGATAGTGTCATGCGCAGCAATTGTGGCCAAGCAGCGCACACTGTATACACGACGCGCAGATGGCCAAGAAATTCCACTGGTGGATCGCTTTAGCTCTATTCTACCCCTATTGCGCACAGTGGCAATTATTTTACGCTGGACTCCATCACGGCGTCAACATCGTCAGTCAGTGATAGGGGCAAGAGAATTAGACGACCCTATGGACACCCTCATCCTCATAGAGCAAAGTAACGCCTTCGGCATTGATCGGTTCACTGTGTTCACACTCTACACTAAAAGAATTTTTTCGTTCGTAAGAAACGAAAAATTAGACAAACACATTTCGTTTGTTGTTTCGTTTGCGACCAACGTTTAAGTAAGAAACAAACAATTTCAGCTCAGCCAGGATTCAAACGCGGGACGTAAGGCTTATAAGTTACGCACATACACGCTGTGCCATTGAGCTACTTTCGTTCGAAATTTAAAAACGTTTCCAATAAAAGTAATATGCAATACTTTTGTTGGAACGTTTTTAAATTGTTGCAAATTTATTTATTATTTGCGTCAAAACGACTTAATTTGAAGCAAATGTTTTTTGTTTGTTTTTTCGTTTAAGTTTGTATTCAAAAGTAGTATATTTGCAGCAAACGTTCTCCAAACATAAAAATTCTTTGAGTGTAGCCGATTGTTACCCTTGAATCCATATCTTGACAGCAAAGGGCTTATGCGCGTTGGTGGGCGAATCAACAAAGCCGCATTGCCTCATGATCAGCGTTTTCCGATCGTTTTACCGAAGTCTACTTCTCTGATTCATCTGGAAATACGACAAACGCACAAAGACACACTACATGGTGGAGTACAGCTGATGCTACAGACGCTCCGCCATCGCTTCTGGATTTTGAATGCGCAACAAGCTGTTAAGAATTTTGTTCGCCAATGTGTGGTATGCCGTCGTCCGCGGGGTGTTACTCTCACTCAACAGATGGCTTCACTGCCAGAGCACAGGGTCAGCGCATTGAGGCCTTTCTTGACCACAGGTGTTGACTATTGCGGTCCCTTCGCATAGGAGCAAAGCGGTCACGTACAATAACTTAAACCTACCTTTCAATCTTTATTTGCATGTCGACGAAGGCGGTACACATTCGATGATCTATCTTCACAAGCCTTTTTGGATGCTTTTACTCGGTTCATCAGCAGACGGGGCTCGTGCCGTGATCTATATAGCGACAATGGTACAGCGTTTGTTGGTGCCAATCGATTGTTGCGAGAAGACCTGGCCGCGTGGCAAAGCGAGAATAATCAGAAATCTTTGGGAAGTATGGGGACTCAATGGCATTTCATCACACCAAGCGCTCCACATCATGGTGACCTTTGGGAGGCTGCCGTAAAATCTGCCAAACATCATTTGATCCGCTGTGTAGGTGCGCAAACAATGTGATACAGTCAACTGCAGACACTTTCCTGCAGTACCCGAGCCAGATGTTTGCCATATCCCGGCCAATCGTTTGAAGCAACAACAAGTTCACCAACAATTCTGGCAGAGGTGGAGTGAAGAATACTTATCTACCCTTCAAACAAGAAACAAGTGGCAGAAACGTGTAGCTGATCTGCTAGTGGGTGACATCGTTCTTGTGAGACATGAGAACTTGCCTACAACTCAATGGCGTATGGGTCCAGTGACAGAGGTCCACCCGGGCAGTGATGGTGCAATACGGCGAATGGGTGCAGCAAGCGTGCTGTACAGAAACCACAGAGTATACAGAGGGGACACTCTCTTTAAATTCCTTGAAATCCAATATGGCGGACCATTTTTTTGGATTTTTCGTTCTTTGCTTCACACACTATACGTGAGTTCACCACGAATTATTCCGATTTTTCGCAGGGATGATTCGATTTCGTATGAAAAGTAGTATATAATTGTACGAAATTACATACAATTGTACCGAAATATTTGTATACCGAAAATATAACCATTTCATTTGTTTTAAAAAATTCTTTTAAGAAACATACATATACAAATAAACAAAATATGTAATTTAAAAAATATTGCTAATTTTCTTTGAAATTCAACTATTGTTTACTGTTTTATATAAGAATGGTTTTAAACAAATGAAATAGTTATATTTTCGGTATACAAATATTTCGGTACAATTGTATGTAATTTCGTACAATTATATACTACTTTTGATACGATTTCAAAGAAAACTAACAATTTTTTATGAATTCCAAACCAATTTTATACATTTTTTGGGGAAAAATTTACTGACGCGGGGGTTTATTATAAGATGACTATTTTCCATTCACTTTGAAATCTATTTAAAATGGAAATTTTTGTTTTGTGTTTATGACTGAAACACACATTGCGAACCCTATCCGCATAATGAACTCAAACAAAACTTTTTGGAAATAAATTTTTATTGAAAAATTATTAAAATAAAGCAATATAAAATGTTAATGGTTCCAAAGAAATAGTGTTCAATTTGTAGGGAAACAAGAAAAATGCTTTATCCTGTAAAATTTACTTTTTGGAGGAAAACCGAAATGAAAAGAACTTATGTATTTTATTCTGTGGAATGTTAATTGCAATTGTAGTAAAAACATTTCACAATAAATTTTGAAATTTTATGTTAAGGCAGCATCGATCTATAGTTTTTATAAAACATCTGCATTTTCTTAAAGTTGAAATTGTATGTACTTGAAGTAGATGTCTTGGTTTTTTTTTTTTATTATTTTTTGAGCTAAAAATATTCTTTCTGCGTGGAATTGTGCTAATTTCTTGGGAAATTTATATATTTGTTGCCAAAATTCAGAAATGGTGAAATTGTTACAATGAATATGGGCCATTATGTCTAGTTAAGTATTTTATTAAATTTAGAAATTTTCTAAATTGTACCGAAAATGTCTCAATTGTAGGAATGTAAAAAAGTACTACTATACTGAAAAAAACATCCCTGGTACGAAGAAGTATGAGAGAATGAATAAAAAAGTGTAAAAAATGTGGTGAAAAAGTAAAAAATGTAAACAATTTCTATAAATTGCAAAAAATAATTGTTTGAAAACGTTTATTTCTACGGATTTAAAGATAATAAATAAAAGTTAATGTAATATTCGATATAATATCCGTTCAATTATCCAAATACGATAAAAGTGAATGAAATCCAACTGAACCACATTGGGAAAGTCGATCTAATCCGGCAAAATTTGAATTTGGCGGGCTGCGATTACTACGGGCTTGACTGTTCCTGCTTTAAATCAGTTGCAATTTGCCGAACTTTGTTCGGTGTGTCTGAAGGATAACACCAGACTCGTGCAAGTGAATCTAAGGATTTGCTGTCCGCTGTGACTTATGCCGAAGGTTGGTTGGAGAGGTATTTTGAATTGATGATTCAGTTGCCTTTATCTTCTAAGCAAAACTGCAGTCCTTTGAATAAGAAAATTAAAAAAGTATTGAGTACTCATTTATTAAACCATAACGATATTCATATGTCGTCATATAAAGAGTCATAAACTATGATTTGCAATAAATTATTATTAAGCATTGAATTTTTCATACAAAATTTAATGACAAATCAAAATTTTTGACCAAATATTGCTTATGGCTCTACATATGATTACTTGTGAAAACCCTTAATAATCTAACCCAAATTAAAGGTCCTCTCAAAAGCGACTATCTCAAAGTTCAAATCAAACAATGACCCAACACATTCTTAAGTTTGGCTTAATACTGTAATGCAGTATTAACCTAATGACTAGACCATGTTCTACATTTTGAATTTTTAAAATATGTCAACATAAACTCATTTTTTTTTTCTTAGTTTCAAGGATTTTTTATATCAATTGGCAAAGAAAACAGAATTGAATATTAACAGAGACCGCCCTCAAATAACTTCACTAATAGGCACTAGTTTCAGCGACACAAAATTAGAGCCCCGGCGTTGGAGGATCTCCACCTGAGAGGGCTAAGATGAAGAAGCTCTTGCCGAGATCTACAAGG
The DNA here is from genome assembly GCA_951394025.1 of Heteromyza rotundicornis. Lineage (NCBI taxonomy): Eukaryota > Metazoa > Arthropoda > Insecta > Diptera > Heleomyzidae > Heteromyza > Heteromyza rotundicornis. The sequence continues at coordinate 44,790,482 of OX596012.1, forward strand.
TCCCCTCTTGATCCGCTTCCAGCTACATGGCTAGGATCAACGAGGAAGTGTGCTCGGACTGTGGCGCACCCTGCCCAACCAACCAATGAAAATAATTTTACTTTCGACAAACCTTACGGACGAGGAGGAACACGGACTGTAATCAGACGGAATTGTTGCTACAAAAACAGCACTAAGAAAACCGACTCACACAGCAGACAGACTCAGGACTCAGACTCTTCGAAAACCCTTTATTCCTTCATATAAACCCTTTATAAAAGTATATAAAAGATTCACTAACCGTTCGGCATCTTTCACAGCATTGGGGAAGGAATAAAGTCGAACTGCTCCTGGACATTTCATGACGCATTCTCTCATAATGAATTTTTTTATGTCTGCATATATATTACAAAATGCCATTAGTAAAGTTAAATTTATTAACACTAATATTTTCACTCACTGCGGCAAGGGTGGTGTACAAATTTCTATTCAGCAAATTGAAAAAACACTGATGAAGATCACTGCATAAAAATATAAAACATTGGTATATTTTACAAATTGTTTTTTTTTTATTTTTTTTCACAGAAATCCTCTTTTCCAAAAATTTAGACGCCAAGAAAAATTATTTGCAAACTGGTGGTGAATACGAAAAAGAATCAAAACAAAAGAAAAAAATTGGTGGGGAGTTATGCATACAGCTGAGCTCTGGTGTTGAGTTTCTGTCAACAGCTGAGCTCTGGTGGTGAAAAAAATTGGGAATTTTCACGCACACCAATAAAGAAATTTCACTTTTTCACGCACACCAGTAAACAAATTTGCTGTCACTTCACTCATATTCCATCTCGCTCAAGCAGAGTGTCCCCTCTGTATACTCTGTGGTTTTTATTATTACGACCCAACAATTTTCATACAAACTTCCCTAAAATACCAATAGTATCGCATACTAATGGAACCAAGTACTTCATGAGTCAAGTGTCGAATATAAATTATTCATATATTATGCAGCACTTGTTGCTTTGAGAGCGTAAACGAGACAGCCATATATAATAATTTTTCTCTCTTGTATTAAATGTCATGCTGTTTCAGAATTATGAAATATTTGCGGCATGGTTGCATTTCTGCATCGAGCGATGACATTGCGAATCATATGCCGAAATACGACCATGCTGGCAAATCATTTAACAATTTTTTGACGATTAGATTAACCACAACAATTGTAGTTGTTGTTTGTGTTTTCCATATAAAATAAAAAATTGTTTTTTTACAACGTTTTTTGGTTAGATTAACCTATCTTTTTTTTTCTGTGACTAAGTGCACTAACAGAATCGGTGGGGTGACATTACGTCCACGGACATAATGTCCATGGACATTATGTCAGTTCCAAAAAGACATAATGTCCATGGACTTTATGTCGGCATCGCAAACGGACATAAGGTCCATGGACCTTAAGTCTGTTTGGGAATGGACATCAAATAGGACATAATGTCCATGGACTTTATAACCATACCGATGAGACATAAAGTCCGCTTCTGACGGTCATAATGTCCAAACACCAAAAAATTTTTAACAAATTTTCAAATATGTATGTGGATTACCGTTTGGCGTGGCGTGGTGTGAGGACGTGCTCCCGTCGAGACGAGTTTGTTTTTGTCAAAATTTTCTCGTCTATACCGTAACTCGTACTTAGTACAGCCTCGTCAAAAGGTGGTCGTATATTAATATTCCATAAAGGAAAATACTTTCGGATGGCGTTATAATTGCTCGCAATTGGCCAAATAATTCTCTTCGGAGACCTCCTATCCTTTCCACTGAAAAAAGGGAAACGGAGTAACTTAAATATCAAAAAAAAAAAAAAAAAAAATATGTATGTGCTTTTTTTGAAAAGTTGTATGACTCCAACCTTTTCGGTGAAAGGAAAAACAGGTTCCCATTGGAAAAGTTCCCTAAAAAAGGAAGTGTAATGAAAAAGTAATTTATTTATCTCTTTTTTTTTGTATTTGAGAATGGTTTAAATGTATTTAATATAACAATAATAATTGAGAAAAATAAATTCAAATAAAAATGCAAAGTAAATCAATAAATTCTTTTTCACAGTATATGTACGATATATGCATAAATGGAAAACAAAGAAGCCAATTAAATATAAACTTTGGAAGAGTTCAGAACAATTTGTCTGCAATAGGGACATAACACTTTATATTCGCCCCCGGAGTTGTTTCTCATTGCGTCTTCGCAAATAGTCGAATTATTTTGGACCTTAAGTCGACGTCCATTTGGACATTACGTCTTTTAGAAACAGACATAATGTCCAAATGGACTATTTGTCTGGTCCAAAAAGACATAACGTCCATTTGGACTTTATGTCCATTCTGAAAGACATAAGGTTCATGGACATTATGTCCGTTTTGCGTTGGACCTTATGTCCGTTTACGATGCGGACATAAAGTCCATGGACATTATGTCTGTTTGGAACGACCATAATGTCCATGGACATTATGTCCATGAAATTAATTTCTGGTTACGACCCTGATTAGAGTTACATATAATTGTAATTGAATTTGTCCATGTCTGTTGTCAATAATAACTTACAAATCGACACCCAAATTGTAATATCGAAACTTTGTCAGGATCTATACGATAGAGTATTTTCAAGTCGCGCAATATATCTTGTATTCATCGATTTCCAGAAGGCCTTCGATACACTGCACCACCATGCAATCCGTAGCGCTCTCACGTGTAAAGGTGTCCCTCGTAAACTGGTCCAACTTATTGGTGCACTTTATGACAATGTTAGCTGTCGTATACTTCACGGGAAAGATCTGAGCGATAGGATAAAGGTACTAACTGGTGTGCGGAAAGGTTGCGTTTTTTCGCCATTGCTATTTAACATCGTCTTAGACATTGTCATGAGGAATGCAACGCGAGCGGACAAAGGTATTAGGTGGGGCCTGCAAAGTCGCCTGGAGGACCTTGATTACGCAGAAAATTTCAAATCGATGGTATCGAACTGGAAGAGATGGAATCTTTCTGCTATCTCGGAAGCATAATCTCATCTTCGGGTGGATCAAGCGAGGATACCGCGAATCTTATCAAGAAAGCGAAGCAGGCGTTTGGTGTACTACATCCGGTTTGGAATTCACCTCATATCTCGAGGCGCACTAAGCTAAGGATATTCAATTCCAATGTCAAATCGACCCTTTTGTATGGATGTGAGACTTGGAATGCAGCTGCACTTGAAATTCGGGCTCTACAAGTTTTTATTAACCGTCGCTTCTGTAAAATACTGCATGTGTTCTGGCCAGAGACAATCTCCAGTTCTGCCTTGTGGGAAAAAACACAGCAAATCCCGATAGAATTGGAAATCCGAAAGAGGAAGTGGGGTTGTTGTGGCCCTATGTTCCTACAAGGAACCTTAGGATTATATTATTATTATATATCAATAACTTCAACCCATTTTAACTCAGTTGATAGCGAAAACTTGCCAAATTGTTCATTTAGTTTTTCCCAAGTTGTTATATCGGCATTTTTTCCCAAATGGACATAAAGTCAAAATACGATTTCCGAAGCTATCCAATGTTTTCCAACGATTGAATAGTTAGCTTTACATTGAATAGAATAGTTAGTTCTGCCATTTTCTAAAACTTTTACCTTATTCTACTCGAATAAAGCTTTAAACTTTAAAGTGAAGGGTTGTAACTCTATTGGGTCTAAGTACCAAAAAAAAACCAGTTAGCTAACGGGTGATGACGAAATAATGAGACTTTTTTAAAACCACCATAAAAAAAGTTTATATTAGTTTTATAAAAAAAGTTGTTTATAAGATAATTTGTAAGCTACATAAGGTTAATACAAAATTAATGAACGGTTGAAAAGGGTCCTTGATCAGACGTACGGCGAAGCTTTGTTGGGATACCTCTGAAAGACCGTTGGACAGCAATTTTGTCTATTTTACGAATACATGCACGAATTCTTTTTTCGAGTTCTTGGCAGTTTTTAGCTCTCCAACTTTTCTTGTTTACCAACAAACTTAAATTTCCAAAAAAATCTTCGATTGGACGACATTGAGGCAACTTTCATCGTCCAAAACATATGATTTTTTTGCAATCATTTCGAAGGATCCATCGGCATTCGATTTTATAGTGGATATTTGCTCATTGATTATTATTTATTCTTCCCTTTAATCAAAAATAATTTTTTATAATCAAAATTCACAAAATTAAACATTTGACGAACCATTCCAAAGACAGCGAACTAGTTCCGAAAAATGGTTGAATGCTTTAAGTATAAAGTGAACATCAATTTATTAGGGCATGCGCGAAATGAAAACTGTTGCGACGAAAAATTTTATTATGCAGTCACCAATTTTTTTTTTTTAAAAAACGTGTGTTTTTTGTTTTTTTCCTTGGACAATTTTTAACAAAATACTTCTTAACCATTTTTTTTCTACGAACAGTAATTCTTCTTATAATATTGATTTTGTAAACTTTTTGTTTGAGATAACCAGAGGAGAGTTTAAAAAATTGCAATTATAGGAACTATTGCTCGGAGAGAAAAAATGGTTTTATAGAACATTTTCCAAAGAAAAAAATGGCATCATTTAAAAAGATAATTGTAACATTTTTTTTTTTAAATTGGTGACTGTAAAAATAAAATTTTTTGTCGCAACAGTTGGCATTTCTCGCAAGGCCTAATGAATTTATGTTAATTTTATACCTTTATGTTTCCTTAGTGAAACTGATATTTCAAATGACGGGATTAAATAAAAAACATTGTAGAAATATTAAGAAATATCCCCTTGAAAACGCGTAGTTGCTTTAAAGAACTGTAAAATTTCAGATATTTTGACTGCGCATCTGTACAACTGAATCGTTTCCGAGGGGTTTCCCAATTTAAATGAATCGCCGTATTATTGTTGTGCATGGAAAAGTAGGGATTTCTTAAGGCCGATAATTGATTTCTTAGTGCCGATTAGGGATTTTTGAAAAAACGAGGAACATTTGTAAACCTTAATAATGACCAAACTATGAAGAATTGCAAACACCAAGATGTGTTTTTTGGTTCTAAATATTGTGGGGAACAATATTTATGTCGTTAATTTCCGAAAAATCACATTTTTCAACATAACCAATTTCATGAAAACGCAATAAAATAATTAAATATTGCGTTTTATAGAAGCGCATTAATTTTAAGTATCAATTGTTATGTTCCCCATCAAATTTGTGTACGAATTGGCAATTATTTCGCATTTAAAGTCTTATGTTTGTCTATGAAATTAAATTATACCTAGTTGCATATTTTACATTACAACTCTAAAATGGATTCAATCATTAGTTTTCTTTTTCTTACATTCTTTTCATAATATTTATTCTTTTCATAATAAATTTTTCAATTACAAATGTAATTGAAATTTTTCGAGAAATGTAATTGTAATTGAAAAAAATTTCAGTTACATTTGCTGTAATTGTAATTGAAATTGTAGTGAAATATGGGCGAAATCATAAGGCTAATCTGTACAAACAGTTCGTATGTCTGTGAAATACCATAAAATACACACTAAAAAAAAATGACGCTTATCTATGAATATAATCCCCCCCATCTACATTGGCGATGGCAGATCGGATGCGAACAGTCACTTTCATCGTATGCAAAATATGGCAGAAAATTTCGTATGGCAGTTTTCGCATACCACATAAATTTACGCAAACTTCACTTAGTATTTATCGCAAATCAATAATGGTATGCGATGGTTAATCGCTAATATAGACGGGGGGTAAGTTCTCTGCTATTCCGACCAGCTTGGAGTGGCGTAGTAGACATATATTTTAATCAGGGGTGAAAGTGTCAATTTAATAAAGAACACTGAAATGCATAATAGATTTTTATAAGCCATAATTCAATCTGCGAGTTCTTAGCGACAGACTTATTATGTATATTTATTTAATTTTGTATGTACATAAGTTGTATGTAAAATAAAAATAAAGCTAGCCGAATAATATACCCCTGAAATCGACGCATTGCAACTATTCGATAACGTAGTCCTTATCGAAGTCATATTTGTCATCGTTGGACGTATTTAAACTGAAACTGTCAAGTACCTCGGCGATTTTGCTCACCTTTTTCTCATTGCGAGCACTAAGTTTTTTCTTTTTCTTGAGCTGCTCCTTCATGTTTTTATTTATGGTTTGATTGCCTGTATACAAAACAGAATTGTAGATATATTTGCTAAATCTGTTCTAAAGATATTATTGTTATACCTTCCAAATCCATCGTGGGATCTTTTTTAGTTCTCCTTTCATTGTTGTCCAGTTTTCTCTTCTTGCCTTTGCCCGCTGCTTCAGAATCATCGATTATTGTCTTTTGCGGCAATTCATCCTCATCTTCGCCATCTTTTGGCGGTTTATATTCGACTGGGCCAGTTGATGTAATTTCCATGAATTCCTCCTGCTTAACATTGAATTTATCTAGAATTTCTGTTTCCATTGCTTCGAAATTGTCCACGTCGAATTCGCGTGCCTCTTCGTGCACGATAGATGCGCTAACGTGGACGTTATCAATAGATTCGGCTTCGGGAGGCTGAGTGCAGTATTTGATTTTGCCAGTGTTCCAATCATTAAGGACACTACGCGCTGCGGCGACAACGTCTGGAACGCCTTTCTTTAAAAACTTGCCTGCGACCAGAGTTGCATTGGCTTGAGTTAAGTACGCAACAAATTTTTTCGATTTACTCACCCATACGTGCCGCTTTCTTCGCGAAGAACTCCTCGAATGTGTCGTATTGAGTAATATCGTACAATTTGCAAAAATACTCCTTGCTGGCGCGCTTTAAAACACTCTCGGCAATGGTGAACGGATCTTTAACATCTCCCACGCGCTGAGCATTCTTCAAAACCGCTGGCATGTTATCACCCTTTCCGGCATTAGTGAACACAATTCCCGGGCAATCGATTAACTTAATCTTTGAATCGAGTTCCACTTCCTGCATTGCTCTATAAAACATCAACAATATATTTAAATAATTACATACGAAAAATCAAATCAAATCACATACTTTGTAACGCCTGGAGTGCAACCAACTGAGCATGTTTTGCCACGTGTCAATGAATTGATTATTGAACTCTTGCCTACATTTGGAATGCCGACAACACCCACTCGAATTGAGGTCTTGATGCCCTTGTTGCGACAGTAATTCCCAAGCATGGACATAAGTAGTTCAGCGCCCACACATACCGAGCCCTGCATCGCCTTTTCCGTGTTCATCTGATGGAACTTGCGGCGCCCCAGTTTAGTGGCCTGATCTTGTGTTGAGGCCTTAAATGCGGTGACTGGTCCTAAACGACGAAAATACTTGATCCAATTGTTGAGGTTTTCTTTCGGTACCAGGTCTGCCTTATTAAGCACCAGCACTAGTCGTTTATTACCCGAGGCTGAACGTACGGCTCGCTCTACCTCTGTGCAGCGTGTACCAAGAGGATCACGGGCATCCACAACCTCCAGGACGACATCGGCGTTTTCCAACACCTTCTTAAACTCCTTGAAGTACTGCTTCAGCGATTGTTCTTTAGTACCAGCGCTTTTATATTGTTTCTGAAAACACAAAATTATCAGTTCAATGTAACTATAATTTCTTATTTGCAGTTTGAGCTCACCTCACTATTCACAACGTCGCTTTCGTGCATGATAGTGTGCACAGTACCCCGCATGTCCGCATCGTCAACCAAAGACTCGAGAGTCTTGAATTTGTTCTGATCACGCTCCTGATTGTAAGCATCTCGTCGCCTTTGGGAGATAAGAATTGAATAGATTTTTATTAAGTGGAAGATATATTTCATGTTTAACGTGGGATTTCTAAAATTAATTTAAACAAAACAATGGAATCGATTGGATAACGAGACTGTATACGTCTATTAACAATTAAGAGAATAAGAAGAACCTTTGTAATTTTAAATGGGGATCTGAAGTTTTGGGCGAATATATAAAATTTCGGCATATTTTTTCGTCCGTAATTTTGTATTAAACTCAGTTTAGAGGAAGCTAGTCCTGATTTCTAATTAAAAAAATATTTTATGACGGGCAACCTACATTTTTTTCCTGATAATTGGGTTGCTTAGCTTGGTGAAGTGGAGGGTTTACAACATATACACTTGTTTACTACTTTTAGTCCTTAAGTTCTTATTCGTATATTAAACTATGTAATTACTTTAGACCCTAGATGGCTTTTTGAGTTACAAAAAAACAAATAAATAAAAAATAAATAAATAAATAAATCAATGACGACTTTAACCAATACAGTTGGTTTGGCACCTTAAAATAATGACTTTCTGCGTTTACAGAATGTTTCTATCACATAAACTTTTTTTTAAAATGAATTTTAAAGTAGAGACTATAAAATTTGCTACTTTTTGTAAGATCAAACAAACCAAATAACAGCTGTTTCGAGCAAAGCTGGGCATAGTTAATCGAGAATTTAACTTCGTTAACCAGGTAATAGTTAATCAAAAATTTAACTTCGTTAAATTAAAAAGTTATTTTCGTTGAAAAGTTAACTTCGTTAAAAGATAAATTAAATAGTTAAATTATAGAAAACAAAAAAATTTTTTTTTTTCACAAAAAACACATAAAAAATACTTTTCATAGTTGACTGTTTCATAGTTCAATTGAATGCCTGCACTCACAGCCCCTTTTTCCGATCGGTTTCAGCCTTCTATATCCAAATTTGCTTTAAAATAAATGATACAAATTTTTGTCTATGAAACAATTTATTTATATTCATATGAAGGCATACAAGTTTTTTTAGAATATTAAATAATAATAATGAAATTAATGAAGTTTGGTTAAGAACAAATAGCACAGGCCATTGTGTTTAGAATTTTCTATAGAATATAGAACACTTCGAAATATATCGGCCTGTGTATTTAATTGTTTTGTGAAATAATTTTTAAATTAAGTGTCAATATCAATTCAAAAATAGTATGAATTCTTAATTTTAACTTAATTTTAACGTGCTGCAGAAAAATTGAGGACGTCATCGCACAGTGATTTGTGTCCATATAGGCTTGGGACAAAAATGTAATTTTTATACCCTGCACACTACTGTCCAAGGATTTATTGCTTTTATCACACCGTTTGTAACGCGTATGTAAAAATATCTATGTATATTCTTGATCAGCATCCTCCTGAATCGATATAGCAATGTCCGTCTGTCTGTCCGCCGTTTCGCACCATAGCTGCCGTAATTTTTGAGCTATTAACTTTAAATTTTGACAACGTTTAGTACCCTATCATGAGTGTCGTTTATTCTACGATAAACGACCTGTGTCGATTTTTTCGATCCAATTTCTATTCATTGTGATCGAAAAAAACGACACATATCGTATATCGTAGTATAAACAACACTCATGATAGGGTCCTTAATTATACAAGATCAACACTCAAACCTCTTGGGCTTTTCATTTGTTGTCCAGTGTTTTTTAAGTAAATAATTGCAACTCTGACTTCTTGTCAAGCATTTTTCAATCAATATTTTTGGCAAAAGTGAAGTGGCTAGGAACGTCTCCTGTCCATATAATCCCTCACATATATAGGTATTGATAGTTTATAATTTGAATTTGTATTTAACATTTCCGGATAGTTCGCTTCTAAATTCCTCTAGTTCATGATCTGAACTTAAAATTAACTATTTCAGCCTAGTGTTGTTCCGATACTGGTACTCACAAATACATACTCGATACTTTTATTTTTTTTCAGGGAATGGCATTGAAAATGCAACATCGGATATAAACAACGCCTACCTACCATACAAAATGGTCAAATTTCGGTTTTTTCGTTAATCTTGAGAAACTCTGAACTTATTTGGATGGAGTTTTTTTTATTTGATTGCAAATATTCTCGGTCATGAAACGGAAATGAAGTGGAAAAATATGGCATTGGAACACAATTTGGAAATGGATCGGAAATAAAGTAGAAATGGAAATTATCGAAAAATTTCGAAAAGTTATCGAAAAATAATCAACAAAATATTGAAATGTGTTGGTAAAATTACCGAAAAACGGTCGACTACTGAAAGAAGAAGAAGAACAGAAGATAATTCTTTTACTGGTTTTTTATAAAATACAATTTTTTTTATCAAAAACAGTAACATTGTTTTAAATAAATAAAAATTTTTTTTATCAAAAAAAAAATAAAAAAAACAAATTTAATAAAAATTTTTTACATTTTAAATTTTTCTAAGAAAAAGTACTCGATACCAAATACTCGATACTTTTATTCGATATTTTTGGAAGTATTGACTTTTCCATTCGATACAAATAATGAGTAAAAGCATCGATACTTTAGTGTTATCGGACCAACACTATTTCAGCCTACTAAAACATTAGTCATATACTACTTTTTTTTTTGTTTTTTTTCGGTTTTGGCTTAATTTAGTTTTTGGGCGAAATTTTTAAATAATACGGCTATTCATTTAAATTGGGAAACCCCGCGGAAACGATTCAGTTGTGCAGATGAGCAGTCAAAACATATGAAATTTGACAGTTCTTTTAAGCAACTGTGTGTTTTCGAGGGGTTTCCAAATGAATACCCTTAATAATGTCGGCATTTCGGTTTTGGCCGAAAAAAAGAAGAACAATTTCGGCCAGTTCAGTTTTGGCCGAATATAAAAAAGCGTTATCTACTTGTAATGTTGTTCTAATGTTTAAAAATAGTCCAAAAAAGCATGCCTAAAATGACTAGAAAACTATTACAGAAAGAAGAACCAATCGAAGGCCTAAGTGAAGCGTTGTAACCACGCCCCGATTTTTTAACAACATTCAACAACAGTACTAAAATAATATTAGCACAGCAACAAGATTTTATTTTTTTAATGCTTCAGAATTATCCATGATGCAATAAGAAGGTGGGAACAGATTTACTTTAGGGCCCATTCGAAATTTTATTTTTTTTTTTTTGGAATCTGTTTTTGGAAACGTTGAATCCGGAAATATTTTTGGTCGGAAAAATTGCCCAAAATTAGTGAAGACACCTTTTCCAAAAGTCACCAAATATATTGAAGAACAAATTGAACACTTTATATGAAAAAATCGTAACTTTAAAATTTTATATCTCGGAAACTAAATGTTTGCAGATTCGGTTTTAGGACGTTAAAATACACAATACAAAAATAAAAAAAGGGCAAAAATAGAATGGGCTCTAAAGTACATTTAAGCCGAAAAAAACGAATAAACACACCTTTCCACATGCCACCATCACAAAAGTCAGTAAAGAAAAAAATCAAAATAGTGCAATTTCGTATGGGAAAATTCGTAACCAGGGTTGGCAACCGAAACCGTAACCGAAACCGAAACCGAATGAAACCGATTCATTTTAGGGAGCGAAACCTAAACCGAAACCGATTCGTCGTAACCGATTGAATGGGTTCAACCAAAACCAATTGAAAAGGTTACGGGTTTTTAATCGGTTTTCAAAAGGTTTTCGTACACAAAATTGACTTGAAGTTTTTTTTCCTAAGAGAAAATTTATCGTATTTCATTTATTTATTTCATATATTTTTAAAATATAGGAAATATTTTTTTTAAATATTCAATAAATCTTTTTATAAGGCCGGCGCACACAGAGGCGATATTCGCTATATAATTTCAGAACCATTTCGATATTTAAAAAATCTAGTTTCGAAAACGCAAAGCGATTTCACCGCAGTAGATTTTGTTTGTTATTTATTATATTATATTGCTATGGAAACAATCAAAAAGTCTGACTGAAATGGTTCTGAAAATGACTATTTTGTTTGTTATTTATTAGACTACTATGGAAACAATCAAAAGTTTTATTTTCAAACTGATTCGAATTGGTTTTGAAACTGTCTTTTTGTGTTTGTTATTTATTGTATTGCTATGGAAACAGGCTGTATAAAAAACGCTATATTTTCAAAAATACAATTATTTGTGACAAAATTAATTTCGAAACCGCCTGCGGCACGAATAACGCCTCTGTGTGCGCAGGCATTTTTATGGTTTTTGAAAAAACTTGGAAAATTTTCGCTATTTTTTCGTAGTTTTATATGGCAGCCTTTTTCGTCCGATTTAGCTGATTCTCGAACTTGATCTCAATTCGGAGATAAAAACGTAAACCCAAAGTTTCACATCGATGTCTCAAAAAAAAAATATTCCAGCCTGTATGGTGACAGAAAGACGGGGATATTTCTAAATCTGTTTTCGATGCTGATCATGAATATATATACTTATCCATACCGGACATGCGTCCTTATGGACGTTTCAAACGTTGTGTAGGGTGTAAAAACGAAAAATTTAAGCAGAAATTTGTTTGAAAATGCGATTAGATAAGGAAATTCGGTAATTGTAGTTATATTCAGCACCCTTGATTTATATTCTAATATTTTGCCATCTAGAAACCTTTTAAAACCTAAACCGAAACCTTTTCAATCACTCCAACCAACCGAAACCTTTTCAAAATCAAGGAGCGAAACCGATAACCAAAACCGATTGGCAAGTGGGAGTAAAACCGAAACCGAAACCTTTATTCGATTCGGTTGCCAACCCTGTTCGTAACTCGTTTTTCGGTTTTAGGGAATTAAATCCTACTTTCGAAAAAAAATATTTTTAAATCGGGGCGTGACTCCATTTCTTTACTTGTTCCCCAAAATTAATACAGCATAGGAACATTTTTGCAATTATGTCTAATTGAAAATTTTTCACACCGAAGTCTTTAATATAATATACCTTTGGCGTTCCTCTTCCTGGCGCTTTTTGGCTTCTTCAACCTCTTTTAAGATATCCTCTTTGAAAGGACATATATTTGGGATTTGCACGAGTTTCTGTTTCTTGCTGCCCTTGTTATTCTTTTTAGCATCGCGACGCACTTTCCTAGTGTGCTCACGAACCTTCTTCTCTATTTTGTATTTTTGATTACCGGTCATACGCTTTGACTTTTTAGCTGGAAATGTTGAAAATACATTTAATAATACAAATATATTACACACATTAATTACTTACTCTTTAATCTTTTTAAAGCCATTTTTTAAAGTTCATACAATTTAACAATAAGCAACGATGTCGAATCCAAAAACACGTGAAATCCAGATACTTACAATAACGAGATACCGCCATGTAGCATTTACAGTTTATAGCATGACGTCACAAGACAAGATACATAGAATACTAGATAGCGCCATGAGGCCGTTTACCGTTATGTAGCATGACGTCAGAAGATACTTCTTGTCACTTTGACAGAAAAATGCAAGCGTTGCCACAAATTTAGCCTAACTGGATTCGCAATATGGATTTTCTACTGTATTAATGACTTTAGTAGAAATATGGGAACAGATTTACTTTAGGGCCCATTCGAATTTTTTATTTTTTTTTTTTGGAATCTGTTGGTTTTGACCCTAAAACGTTGAATCCGGAAATATTTTTGGCCGCAAAAATCTAGTTTCCGAGATATTTAACTTTAAAGTTTCGATTTTCACCATATAAAATGAACTTTTTTTTAGTATTTTTTTAATATATTTTTGCACTTTTTTCATTTTTTATTATGTATTTCGACGTCCTGAAACGAAATCCGTAAAGATTTTGGACCGGGCGACAATGATTCCCGAGTTATTTGTCTTTTAAATTGCAATGTTTTTAATACCCAACGCGTCGCTATTTTTTTGATATTTTGTTGAACTTTGTTATTCTTCTAGAAGAACGGTGTTACCATATGTTCATCAGTTGGTGCATTAGAAAAGGGTTTTATTTTTGTTTTTCGGTTTGAAGTAGTTATGAATAGAGACCGACCGAAATTCGGTTTCGGTTTCGGTTTTTCGGCTTTTCGGCCAAAAAAAGCTGTTTCGGCCGTGTTTCGGATTCGGCCGAAAAATAAAATATCGCTTTCGGCCAAATTTCGTTTTCGGCCGAAATTTCTATATTTCCGCCGAAAATTTCGGTGTCATATAGAAATATAACAAATAAATAACAAAGATTACACTGATCGACAAAACTGAACTTTTTGTGTGTTAAATATACTTGATAGACAAATTCTTATGTATTTTGCACGCTGGATACGAAAATAATAATACTGAAATTTATACAGCACAAAAAATGCAATTTTTGTGGCGTTTGCAGGAAAATTGTGCGTGCTGGAAAAATTTAATTAAATATTTTCGGATTTAGCGGATTTATACATAAGGAACAACCAAGTGGATAAAAGCGGTATGCAACACAAATTTAAGCATTGATCATAATTTCGAAGAATCAGAAGCGACAAAGAAGACATGTCCTATCGGAGTAGATCTACTACTCTCGCGATGATTTATAAATTTCTACTCCTCTACTTCGGTAGCAGATTTTTCTACTTTCCTCAAGATATTTTCTACTACTATGGTAAGAAATCTACTCCTCAAAATATTATGTGAGTTTCATACAATGCAAAACAGACAGAAATTTCTACTACTCTCGTAGAATTTCTAGTACTCTACGCATAAACCCATATCTATTCCCCTCTCTTGAAATCTACTACCCTGAAAGTAATTTCTACTACTCTTGATTTCCACGCATTTGATAGTTTGCTTCTAAATTCATATAATTCATGATCTGGACTTAAAATGATCGGCCCATATTCATAGTCAAATTAAGCTTCAACTTAATTTTAGTAATCTACTAAGTTGACAGATAATACACTGAGCTGGCAGCTACTAAGCTGGTTCTAAAGTTTAGCAGCTACTAAATTTGACTATGAATATGCGCCATCGATTTCAACCTACTGATAAGCTTAATTATGTACCACTTTATTACATTAAAACTCACAATTGTTTCTTTTATTTTTTCGGTTTCGGCTTCGGTTTCGGCCGAAATTAAAAAAATTAAAATTCGGCCATTTCGGTTTCGGCCGAAAAAAAAAATAAAAAATTTCGGCCATTTCGGTTTCGGCCGAAATTAAAAAAAGCGATTTCGGTCGGTCTCTAGTTATGAACCAAAATTTGAAATTTTTATTTTGATTTACATTAGGTATAGTAGGTGTGGTGTGTCCGTAGAGGGGATGTTGCGCCGCAGGCGATTTTTTGTTAAAATTTTTCAAGTTGAAGTGCCGCAGGCAAAAAATTTTAACAAAAAATCGCGCGATTTTTTGTTAAAATTTTTTGAGTTTGGAATGATGTGTGCCGTGGTTGTAACAGTTTCAATGTTGCTGAACTCATTCGATAAGGTTGTTAGAGCAAAAGCAACAACAACATTACAACAACATAGACACATTGAAACATTACAACAACAACAACAACTGCATAGACACATTGAAGCATTACAACAACAACAACATGTATTAAAATAGCTGATATTTTTAAGTTTGTTAAGCAAAAGCAACAACAACATTACAACACATTGAGTCATTACAACAACAAAAACAACAACATGTATTAAAATAGCTGATATTGTTTGGAAAAAAAAAAAAAAAGTGCCCAAAATTAGTGAAGACACCTTTTCCAAAAGTCACCAAATATATTGAAGAACAAATTGAACACTTTATATGAAAAAATCGTAACTTTAAAATTTTATATCTCGGAAACTGGATTTTTGCGGTCAAAAATGTTTGCAGATTCGGTTTTAGGACGTCAAAATACATAATACAAAAATAAAAAAAGGGCAAAAATCGAATGGGCCCTAAAGTACATTTAAGCCGAAATATGATTCGAAATTATTAAAATTAGGCAAAGAAATAAAAATTATTGACTTATGAATTTGAGTTGCTAAATAAAAGATTTTTTTTTGTTCCTTGGAAGTTTTTCTACAAACCTTTTAATAGTTTTTGAACATTCCTATAAGCCGATTGTGAATTCTCATCTGATTTTCTCATGCAAAAATTCATTCATGAAATGCTACAAAATTAAGACCATATATGACGAGCCCAGAACAAAACCGATAATTTTTATTTGACAGAGTAAGAACCAATTCTTTTTTTGCCATCGTAAAAAGCAGGGTTGGCAACCGAATCGAATAAAGGTTTCGGTTTCGGTTTTACTCCCACTTGCCAATCGGTTTTGGTTATCGGTTTCGCTCCTAGATTTTGAAAAGGTTTCGGTTGGTTGGAGCTATTGAAAAGGTTTCGGTTTAGGTTTTGAAAGGTTTCTAGATGGCCCAATATTAGGAAATTTTATATCAATTCAATATAAATCAAGGGTGCTGAATCTAACTACATTTACCGAATTTCCTTATCTAATCGCATTTTCAAACAAATTTCTGCTTAAATTTTTAGTTTTTATACCCCACACAACGTTTGAAACGTCCATAAGGACGCATGTCCGGTATGGATAAGTATATATATTCATGATCAGCATCGAAAACAGATTTAGCCATATCCCCGTCTTTCGGTCACCATACAGGCTGGAATGTTTTTTTTTTGAGACATCGATGTGAAACTTTAGGTTTACGTTTTTATCTCCGAATTGAGATCAAGTTCGAGAATCAGCTAAATCGGACGAAAAAGGCTGCCATATAAAACTACGAAAAAATAGCGAAAATTTTCCAAGTCTTTTCAAAAACCATAAAAATGCCTGCGCACACAGAGGCGTTGTTCGTGCCGCAGGCGGTTTCGAAATTAATTTTGTCACAAATAATTGTATTTTTGAAAATATAGCGTTTTTTATGCAGCCTGTTTCCATAGCAATACAATAAATAACAAACACAAAAAGCCAGTTTCAAAACCAATTCGAATCAGTTTGAAAACAAACCTTTTGACTGTTTCCATAGTAGTCTAATAAATAACAAACAAAATAGCAATTTTCAGAACCATTTCAGTCAGACTTTTTGATTGTTTCCATAGCAATATAATAAATAACAAACAAAATCTACTGCTGTGAAATCGCTGCCTGTGTGAGGCACTTTGCGTTTTCGAAGCTAAATTTTTTAAATATGGAAATGGTTCTGAAATTATATAGCGAATATCGCCTTTGTGTGCGCAGGCCTTATAAAAAGATTTATTGAATATTTAAAAAAAATATTTCCTATATTTTAAAAATATATGAAATAAATAAATTAAATACGATGAATTTTCTCTTAGGAAAAAAAAACTTCAAGTCAATTTTGTGTACGAAAACCTTTTGAAAACCGATTAAAAACCCCTAACCTTTTCAATTGGTTTTGGTTGAACCCATTCAATCGGTTACGACGAATCGGTTTCGGTTTAGGTTTCGCTCCCTAAAATGAATCGGTTTCATTCGGTTTCGGTTTCGGTTACGGTTTCGGTTGCCAACCCTGGTAAAAATAATCAATGCGTGAGAGAGATATCTTCGTTGATGTTCGGTTATTTGTTTTTACGTTGATCGGCAGACGATTGTCGCATCTTTTATTTGTTTTCGGTGGCTGTAATCTTTTATAGAAGCAATTTTGCATTATGATTTTTGAATATATTCCCAAAATTTCGAATATAAATAAATACAATTTCTTCATGTTATTTTGCAGATGCTTTTTCTTAAATTTTTGTTCGCCACAAAAAGTACAAAAAAAATAAAAATAATTTGCACAATTTTATTTAAAGTTTAAATGAAATTTTAATTTTAAACAAAAGTTATTCTGAAATATTTTGGATAACATAAAATTTAAGGTTTTCAAACATTTACTTATCAGAAAAATGAATTAGGAAACAAGTATAAGAAAGGAAAAATATTTAATGTGACGAAGAAAGTAATTCTTGAATGCAAACTGTAAAACTTGTACAAAGGTCGGATTTTCTTTTTGTGACTCGGTGAAGTGATAACATTTGTTCATCCATATAATTGAAAACCAATTGTTGTACTTATAATTGAAATTTTGTACTATTTTATGCGATAAAATTTTGTATGACCGAATTCAATAAAGTCATATATGTAATACTTCTATATTGCCAGTAAAGCGAAAGTATATTCGCCAAAACCTCAGTACAGACATACTATCAAAAGTACATTCGCAGCTCGGATTTCTCTGTCTAAAATAACATTTGATTTCATCAAAAAATCAGGTGCGTGAAAATTAAAAAAAAATAGTAAGAGAATTATCTTCGGTCTGACCGAAGCTATAATACCCTGCACATGCGAGTACTATACATTCTGAGACCATATGTTAGTAATTTTATCGAAAATCGGTATTTTATTGATAGTTTTTCGATATTTTACTCATAATTTTTCGATATTTTAACGATTTTTTATCGATAATTTTTCGAAAATTTATTTTTTTTTATCGACAATTTTTCGATAATTTATCGATTTTTTATCGATAATTTTTCGATTTTTTATCGAAAATTTATCGACATTTCGATTTTTTATCGATAATTTTTCGATTTTTGATCGACATTTTTTCGATTTTTTATCGATAATTTTCCAATATTTATCGATCATTTTCCAATATTTATCGATAATTTTAGTTTCCTGATCCATTTAAAAATTTTGTTCCAATTCCATTTCGTTCCGGTTTCATTCATTTCGTTCCCGACCTCATTTCGAACCCAATGCAGAAAACCGTATCGAAATCGGTTAAGTATTTCTCAAGATAAACGAAAATAAGATAAAATTAGCGGCCATTTTGTATGGGAGGTAGGCGTGGCTCTTATCCGATGTTGCCCATTTTCAATAGCGTCCAATCATTCGCCAAAATAAGAGGAATCCCAAAATTTGGAGGCGATCGGTTAAGCATTTCTCAAGATAAACGAAAATAATATAACATTGGCGGCCATTTTGTATGGGAGGTAGGCGTGGCTCTTATCCGATGTTGCCCATTTTCAATACCGTCCAATCATTCGCCAAAATAAGAGGAATCCCAAAATTTGGAGGCGATCGGTTAAGTATTTCTCAAGATAAACGAAAATAATATAACATTGGCGGCCATTTTGTATGGGAGGTAGGCGTGGCTCTTATCCGATGTTGCCCATTTTCAATACCGTCCAATCATTCGCCAAAACAAGAGGAATCCCAAAATTTGGGGTCGATAGCTCAAAAGCTACGACAGTTATCGTGCGAAATGACGGACAGACGGACATGGACTAATGGACTCAGGAGGTGATGCTGATCAAGAATATATATACTTTTCCATACCGGACACACCTCCTTATGGGCGTTACAAACGGTGTGACAAAAACAATATACCCTTGGACACTAGTTTGCAGGGTATAAAAAACAATAACAAGGGAAAATAATTCAAAATAATGGAAAATGGGTCGCAAATGTTTTTTCTGCCACAAATCCAAAGAAGACAAGATAATTTTGCACGCGTAAGTACATTTCCTCTTATTAATATGGTGAGAAACAAAAGTTTCCTTTTTAGGTTTTCCCAAGATTTTCAAAATGAACAGAATGGGAGAATATTTGTGGAAAGAGTAAACCACAAATTTTTGTGCAGTGACCACTTCGACGCCGACCAATAAGAAAGATAACCCGAGATATTTGAAGATCAATGGAATACCTACAATATCTTTGCCAAATTTCATTCAAGCGGGGGAAGTTCTACAATTGCCAACGCAACCAGAAGCACAATACGTGCAAACGGAGGAGCTCCCCTCAACGTCCTGTCCAGCAGAGGAAGCATAAGAACTAGAACCAATTGAAGTAGACACATTGGGTAATTATTATTATTGCTGGGCGCAAGTTTCATGTGACAATAGAAACACATAATTGTCATTTACAATACAGACCAAAACTCCTTGTGTACTCCAAAGAAACGTAATTCTGGCGAACCGCGCTTTATTGGTGAGATTTATACACCGGACGTTGCGACCCCTAAACGAGCCAGCCGCATCTTAAAGTTCGTAAAAAGCACGGTGGAAAGAAAAAATAAAACTATAAAGATTCTCCGGGACAGTAAGCGCAACTCAAAGAAACGAGTCAGCTGCATGGAAGAATTGATCGCACACTTACAAGACAAGGGTTTGATGAACGCAGACACCAGAAAGCTGTTGGTAAATTTTTAACATTTCAAGTAATGTTCATAATTTCAACAAATAGATATCTATCAGTTTTTTTAACGTATTTAAGGTAGTGTAATTCACACCAAATTTTGGCATGGTGTATCAAGAAAATTTAATGGATCCAAATTTTATTCAAAAGAAATTAGGAGCTTTGCTATGACGTTGCATTTTTATTCACCAAAAGCATACAAAATACGTTCGAAAACCGTGGAAAAACTTTCTACCAAATCCTTAAACACTGCGAATGTGGTACCAAAATGTAAATGGTTCTTCTGGGTTTATGCAACAAGCTTTCGACGCGATTTCGCTCTGCACTAAAAGAAATAAGCCAGTCATAATAAACTTAGTATTGGATGAAATGTCTATACGAGAACAACGAATATATGACCGAAACGGCTTTCAGGGCGGAATTGATTTAGGACTCGCTGAAGAAGGTCATGAAGAAAGTGACGCACTACCTGCCGCTAATAACGCGTTAGTAATGATGGCTGTATCCCTGAATGACCATTCGAAAATTCCAATTGGATACTTTCTAATACGTGGGTTAAGCGGCGTAGAGCGATCCATTTTGCTAACTCAAGCTTTCCATGCGCTGGAAGCCTGTGGTGTAAAAGTTTATTCTATTACCTTCGACGGCGCCCCAACCAATTTAGCGATGTGTGTGTAGTTTAGGTGCAAATTTTGAATACGGACAAAATTTAAACCACATTTTATAAATCCAGCAACTAAAGAAACGGACGATGGAAAATTAATACTTTGGAAATACATAGTACAATTACATGATTTACAGGGATAGGAAGGTCTACGCACGGCAAACAAATTGACAAACAAACATATTAAATATAAAAACAGTATAATGAATGTTAAGTTAGCTATCCAAACTTTGAAAAAAATATTTTACCAGATCCCAAAATCAATAAAATTTTTTAAGGTATTTCAGCAACTGCCCAATTTTGTCTTAGCGCGATACGCGAGCGTGGTGGCTTTAATAATAACCCTAATGCATTGCAATTAAAAAGCGCCTATAGACGCCTCTTGGTGAGACACGAACTAAAGGAATTTGAAAACGGCAATTGCCTTTTTGACGGTTTACCAATTTTGCATGTCTCGTCAAACACAAAAAAAGCAAGCAGCAGTAACGAATTACAATCTCTGCAACATTGCCTTGAGAACTAAACACTCCTCAAAAGTTTGATCTCACATTGATTTATAGGAAAAACTGGTGATCGGAGAGAAAAAAATAGTTATTTTGTAGAGAATTTTTCAAGGAACAAAACTACATCATTCACAAAAAAAAACTAAAACAAAGTTTTTAAAACACAAAATTTCACAAAAAAATATTCATTTTTTTTGATTTTGAAAATAAATTACCGTTGTTTATGTTTATCGGATTTTGGCCGTTGTTTTCGTTATCGAATTATCTTTTCAACCCGCCCAAGTATAGCCTTTTAGCTGCAGTAATTCAGAAGTAATAAAAAAACAGTGAAAACAATTTTCTCATTTAACTTAACCCTATAACTCCTTACAGAGTCATTTGAGGTCCCCCCCCTTCCCATACGATATTTCGTTTCTCGACTCGAGAGGAATCAACTGGTGGAAGTTTGTCGTCTTAGTCAGGGACACCCTGTATACTGCCCTGTCGTGAAATCTACTTCCCTCAACAGCCAATAATTTTATAGTTAAAGAGTTCGTAAACGAAGATTTTTTCGATCGAAAAGAGGATAAAACAATCGTAGGCGACCCGGGATTGAACTCACGTCCTCCGGATTTTAAAGTATGTGCCGAGCGCTTAACACATTCGCCTAACTCAGCCATTATTGAACAAGCGCTTAAAAGTATAATTTAACAAACACTTTAAAATGGTTTTCCTAACAGTTTGAAAAACACTGATTCAAAAAATAGAAATTATTTTGCTGCGAAATCGTTATACAACTTTTTTCTAACAGTTTGAAAACCATTGGATCTTAAAATATCTTTTCAAAACGATCATTTCGTTCGTTAATGTACTCGTAAACAAAGTCGTACAAGAATTCTTTAACTAAGTCGTTAACGATTTCGATTACGAAGTCGTAAACGATATTTTATCGAGGAAATTACGACTATCATAATATACGAGTGAATGTCGGACTTTTAATGAATATTTTTGATCGAGAAAAGTTCGTAAAATACGATCTTCGTAAAAAGTTCGTTCAATTATTGGCTGTGTCAATTCGAATATCTACTACTATCGTCGTGCCTGAACAGAAGTGAAAACCCTGAACAGAATCAACAAAATAAAAACAATCTATGTGGTAACACTTCTACAATGTTTTGCTACTTTTAAGCGTTGCGGCAACACTTTTTGTGACATAATTCCCATTCCGCAATCCGGTAGATAGAGCATATTTGTAGTGAAAATTCTATTAAAAATGTTACGAAAACTTGGTTCCGTACTTTTACAAGGTACAAAACGATTCACTACACCGCAAGGCAAGCTACACATTAGTCCCGGTTTGAATAAGGCCGAGGATAGAAAGGAAATGCTAGCATCATTACCTGCAAAAGACGAGGGCACCATCGGCGAAAGATCTGTGGACATTGATAATCTGATTAACAAGTAAATACATTAGGGCAATTCACGAGTTTGTGCAAATACAAATATTTATTGCACCGTAACAATAAAATATTCAGATTTGCATTTTCTACGTTCGAGCAAATATATGCTATGCCGAATATTTTGTATATTTTGTTGTGATGTTAAAATATACAATAGGGCGATTCATTTAAAGTGGGAAATCCCTCGGAAACGATTCAGTTGTGCAGATGAGCAGTCAAAACATTTGAAATTTGACAGTTCTTTTAAGCAACTGCGCGTTTTCGAGGGGTTTCCCACTTTAAATGAATAAATATTTGCATTTGCACTTCTGCAAGACCTACTTGAATGGCCCTATTACTACATAATTGCTAAAACTACTGTGCAACTGACTTCAATGTTATGTAATCGCCACAGAAAAGATAAATTCTTTCCCGATGCCAGCACATCGCATCAGCTGTTCAATGGAGTTCCCTTCAATGAAATTCCCATCTGCAATATTCGAGTGTCACCTAATAATACCATTATCTCAGTGACGGATTATAAGGGTAAACCTAACTAATTAACAGCTAACATATATAGAAAATAGTATTACAGTTCAATATAATGAATAGGTGTCCCGCGACTTATTCGATCCTGCGGCATTGAAGGTTTCAAGAATACCCGTAAAGGCACAAATATCGCTGCTCAAGCAACCGCAATCAGTATAAGTGCTGTAAGTATATATATATATATTCATATCTCAGTGGCAACATGTTACAACTTCACTTTCCAAGCGATTACACTGGTCGACCAAACTGAACTTTTTGTGTCCTAAATGGACTTGATAGACAAATTTTTATGTATTTTGCCACGCTGAATCCGAAAATAACTATCACGCACCATTTTTCTGCTAACGCCAAAAATGCACTTTTTGTGGTTTTCGGCTGTAGGAAATGAAAAATCGCCCAAAAACAAAAATGAAAAATCGCCCAAAAATATTATATAAAAAATTTTTGGGCGATTTTTCCTTCAAAATAAAAATGAAAAATCCAACAAAAAAAGTTTTGGGCGACTATATATTTTGTTAAACTTTGTTCTTTTTCTTCTTTGTGTTACCATATGTTAATCAGGTGGTGCATTTGAAAAGGTATGTTCAGAGTTTTGTTTTTTGATTCGACCCTTTTTAGGGCCACCGAGTATATATACAAACAGAGCGATGTTAATTTAATGACATGGGAAATGTATGGAATAGGTGTGCTGTACTCTTTGTGGGGAGTTAGCGCCGCGGGCTAAAAATGTTACCAAAAAAATCGTGCGATTTTTTGAGGTAGTGAAAAGGAGTTCTGTGGTATGCTGTATGCTGTTGGTATAAGCGCCGCAAAAAATCGCGCGATTTTTTGTTAAAATTTTTTAAGTTTGGATTGATGTGTGCCGTGTTTTTAACAGTTTCAATGTTGCTGAACTCTTTCCATATTCTTATGGGTTGGATTTTACCTTTATAATTTTTGGGCGATTTTTAATTTTTGTTTTGGGCAATGTTTCCAAATTTTTGGGTGATTTTTCCATTTCAATTTTGGGTGATTTTTCCTTTTTTTTGGGTGATTTTTTTTAGTTTTTGGGCGATTTTTTATATGAAAAATCACCCAATTTTGTATGAAAAATTTTTCATTTTTGTTTTTGAGCGATATTTCCTACAGCCGTGGTTTTCACACTGTAACTTGAAAATAAATAAATTTATTCTTCAAATTTAAAATATTTTTAAAGAAAATTGTCAGCCTACTACTTTGTCCAACATAACTTTTTTGTATCTTTTATGGTTTTTAAGATACAAGAGCTCAAACGCAGAAAATACGAAAACAACTTTTTCTTATGTTTTTTTTTTCACGCTGAATCCGAATATAACAATTAAATTCATAGCATGCATAGTTTCCGAAATTTGTTATTATTTCTTTGCAACATTTGTATGCAACATACAAATTCTTTTAAGAAAATAAGCTTCAAAGTTTTGCATTTTTCTTTTTTTAATACAATTTGGCGACATGTCTTCGTTGTCGCTTCTGATTCCTCAAAACTATGATCAATGCTTAAATTTGTGTTACATACCGCTTTTATCCACTTGGTTGTTCCTTATGTATTTTGCCACGCTAAATCCGAAAAAAGTAATGAAATTTTCCAGCACGCACCATTTTTTTGTGCAAAAAAATTGCATTTTTGGTGCGTGTTGGAAAAATTGCATTATTAAATTAAAAAACATAAGGATTTGTCTATCGAAAAATGATATTTTAATTTTCGGCCGAATCCGAAACAGTGCCGAAACAGCTTTTTTGCCCGAAAAGCCGAAAAACCGAAACCGAATTTAGGTTGGTCGCTAATTAAAATACTTCAAATTCAGCGTGAAAAAATACATTAAAAAAAGTTGTAGTTTCTCATTTAACAAAATGAATTTAAATTAGAAGGAAAATTGTAGGGCTGACAATTTTCTTCTGAAATTATCAGAATCAATGTATCCATTTTAAAGTTATAGTATGAAAACCGTTCAAAATTGACTGCAGTATTTTATTTTTCAGTCGTAAATAGTCCTATTATGAATTAGTTTATTGCAGTGCTATGCTGGTTACTTTTGTAACCTTATAAGCACATGTGATCGTAATGAAAAAGGGATCGTATACGTACAGCTCTGTGTTCGTCCGATCGGTTTCGAAAGTGGCTTAAATAATGCTAATACACCCAAAACTCTTAAGTTTGAAATTTTAAGCCGATCCGATAACGGCCGATAATGGCAAAGGCCATTAAGTTGGCCAAAACGGGCTTACACTTGTATAGGGAAAAAAACACAAATTTTAAGTTTTTTTTAGATCAAGAAAAATACGAAAAAAAAACCATAATTAACCATTTTTGGCGGAAGCCCCCTGGAATAAATAAAAAAAAAACATCGTAAAAATTAAAATAAAAAAAATAATTTAAAAAACTTTTTAAAATAATAAAAATACAAGAAAAAAAACAAAATTATTGGTTGCTCTGATAAATTGTTATTAACAAGGCTGTTTAATAAAAAGATTTTGAGATTTTTTGGAGCATTCCCAGCCAGGCTTGCCAACCCGGTAATTTTAACCCGGAGACTCCGGGTTTGGATGTCAATCTCCGGGCTCCGGGTTTCACAAGTTTTTATCTATTTTGGGAACATTTTTATACCCCCACACTCACTGTGGCAGGGTATACTAACTTTGTCACAACGTTTGTAACGCCCATAAGGAGGCGTGTCCGGTATGGAAAGGTATATATATTCTTGATCAGTATCACCTCCTGAGTCGATTTAGCGATGTCCGTCCGTCTGTCCATCTGTCCGTCCGCACGATAGCGGTCGCAGTTTTGGAGATATCGACTTGAAACTTTGGGTACATGTTTTTCTCGTGAATACTGAGATCAAGTACGAGAATCAGCCAAATCGGACAAAAACTGGGCGTGGCTCCCATACACCGAAAAAAAAGGTAAAAATTTTTCAAGTCTTTTTTATTGTTGTATTCGATTGGAAATGTTTAGAAACGTATTTGTGACATGGTCCGAGGTTCCGAAGCCACATATATAAGGGTCTAAATGGGGTCTTGAGACCAATTTTTTTTTTTTGTGGATTTAATTGGAAATTTTTAGAAATGGATTTTGGACATGGTCCGGGCTCCAAAACCACCTATAATTGGCTCAAAATAGGGTCTTGAGACCACATTTTTTTATGTTTGAGGTACTTCTTCCTACTGTGTGGGGGTATTTCAGCTTCGGTATAGCCGAAGATAGTCCACTCTCTAGTTTTTATTAATATTTTAAAAGATATAAATCAAATAATGCAATTAATAAACTTTTCTGTCAGCATTTTATATTGCTGCATTTTGGTTTGTTGCTGTTCAGTAAATGCAAGTTTTAAATTATCGTGGTATTAATGATCTCTTCGCCTGAGGTCCTGAAATGTGATAAAATTAGTTTTTTCTCAAAAACCGGGGGGCAATAAACCCTAAATTTGTTACTATGCTGGATAATGTGTATTAAGCTATTGGCCTGCTAGGATGATCCAGCATTGATCAAATTCTTAAGTGCAGGAAGGCATTTATCAGCATTAACATTAGCGTTTACAGCTAAGACTGATTTTATAAACGCTGATGCCATGATCAAATATCGCCAGCCATAATGAAAAATTTGTTGAAACTTTGTTTTTGTAACTGTAGTTACGTTACCAGGTAGCTTAGTGTTCTGAAGCTTGAAATAATATTTTCGAGTCCATTCGTGGCCCAATACTCTGAAACAGTTCTCCTCATTCATTATGAAAATGTACGGTTATTTTGCAGCAAACAAATTTTGTGACTGCGCACATAGCCAACGTTTAATTACGTCTGACTGCTTTTCAGAGACTATTGGAACAGTTTTTTTTGTACATTTGATGACTCCCATGTCTCCTACATAATTTTTTTTAACAAATCAATTTGCGAGGTTTAACTCTATCAATTACATTTTAGCTACTGATTGTTTGTCTACCGAACTGATCTCTAGTCGAATGATTGCAAGAATAGTACCGTTACTTCTCTTAAAATTTGGCAATTGATGTCCGTCTTGCATATCAAATGTTGGAAATTAGTTCATATTTCATTCCGCATACGTTATTTCAGAAAGCATCATTTCGATATGATAATTTTGGAAATTTACGATAGAATAGTGGATAAATTAATGTAAACAAATACGACGAACGAACATTTTTAAAAATGTTACCTACAAAATTTGTGGAATTTTGGTTAATTTAACAAGATTATTAAATACGACAAATAATGTAAGCATACAATATTTATTCTTAATTTGTTTAAAATATCGTTAATTTCTTGAATACTATTAAATACTATTTGTTCTTATTGTAGAACATTCATCATTGGGAAAAGGACAAACAATGTGTATCGATCTCTTCGATATACCATTGCTGGTCTCTACATCCGTCATTCTGCACAATCTATGTTTACCACAGATTGTATTAACTTTATGAATATGTTTTCTAGTAGATTTTGTAGGAAATCTACTTCCATCATCCTACGCAATATATCGATATTACGATTTATTGCAACAATGTTCTCTGTTAAAAGAACCAGGAATTTGCCAATTACTTTGTTCTAATTCTTGGCCAGTAGTTGGCACTGCTATCCAGCGCCCCCGTACCCCATGATAACTCTGATTATCACTACTGTTAACCAGCATTGATGATAGCAATTTTTCCTTCCGAAGATGTTTTTGCCTTCTACTACAACATTTCTTATTATATGGAATTTCTTTTTTCTCCCAGCGTTTTTGTGGCATTGTATCATTTAACTTGGACACACTCATACCGCAAACTGAAAACGGTTCTTTTTGTGCTGGTCCACTCACAATCCAACCCAATTTTGTATTCTGTAATAAAAATTTACCACTATCATCTTGTATTTGCCCTGTTGACAAAATATCGAAAAATCTTTCTGCCCCAATGAGCATATCTATACCTCTTGGAATATTATATTTAGGATCTGCTAATTTAATTTCATTCGGAACTTTACCTTGAGCTACTCGTTGTCCAGGTAAGTCCGATACAATTTTTTGCATAACTAGCAAATCCAATTTAGTCTTGTACTTCGACGTTTTGGATCTGATTTCAACCCTAACTATTTCTTTAGCTGTCGATTTATTTTTCGCTACGCCTTCAAGCGAAGCTGATATTCTTGAACTTTGTAATTTTAATTTATTTTTTAATGAGTTCGTCATTACAGATACTTGCGATCCACTATCTAGCAACACACGGCAATTAATTCAATTTCCTCTTCTGTCCGCCACCTGCACTATGGCTGTGGATAGTAACAGATTTTTACTTTGATGAAATCTCTTTTTCTTTTCAACTTTTTCAGCCATTTTAGTTTTCTGTTTATCGTGTAGTAAGGAATGATGGCTATAGTTACTTCTTCTACAGCTATACTTACTCGTACATGTTCTACTAGTATGCCCTCTTTTCAGACACTTTTTACACACATTGTTTTCTATTACCTTACTCCATCGTTCGGTAATAGACGCACCTCTAAATTTTGAGCATTGATATAGAAAATGTTCTGACATACAACCCATCAAACATTTCCTACCACTTGACAAGCATATTTTTTTCATAGGCTTTTTCCAATGTTGTCCATCCCTTTTGTTGGACAATTTTTGGCATTCTATCAAACATTTTCCAACACCTACCACGAATCCCTTTTTCCTAGGCTGCTCCCCAAGATTTCCATCCCTTTTGTTGGAAAATTCTTGGGTCGCCTCTAGAATACAAACTTCGCGCTCGAGAAATCCGAGCAAGTTGTCGACCCTTGGTAATTTCTTTGAGTTAACTAAAGAGGCCTCAAATTTCATTCTTAATGCTCCATCCATTTTCCTTTGTATGATGAAACATATCAAGGACTGAAGCAGTTCTTCTGCTCCAATCCCAAATGCGTGCAATGCTTGAAGACTTTCGTTTATCATCTCTTGAAAGTCTTGCACACTTTTTGCGTCAGATCTGACAGCAGGAGCCTCGATCAGCTTTTTAAAGTAAATTGAAGTTATTGCTCTTTGATTTGTGTATTTATCATTAAGCAACTTCCATGCAATATCGAAATTTGCATCCTTTGATGGCAAATTTGCAATAATGCTTGCTGCCGATCCTTCGCTTTCAATAAACACATCTTTTGTGTAATTGAAATCGATTTTGATACTACTAATTGTTGGAACAATTCCTTGAATGTGTCCCATTCAGAGTATTTACCATCGAAAACTGGTATATCTATTTGTGGTAAAGGGAAGGGGCAAGTATCAATATTCCCTTTCTTTAGTGAAGCAACCTTTTCCCTCAACCCGTAATACACTTCAGTTAGCTCGTCATCAGAGTAGAATTCCATATATTTGAGGTAAGTTTCCTCAACTAAGTCTAATTTCTTTTCCACTGTTTCTATGGAATCCTTCCCTTCCCCACAATTACTAACCTTTTCATCCAATATGTCCAACACATGTTGGAATTTTCTCCCTATCCATGGTAGTCGAGCAACTGACCGTTTCTGGTCAAACTCCCCTGACCCCTTTTGGTCAGGTTTACCTGACCCCTTTTTGTCAGGCTCACCTGACCCCTTTTTGTCAGGCTCACCTGACCCCTTTTTGTCAGGCTCACCTGACCCCTTTTGGTCAGGTTTCACTACCTGTTCAGGACTGATTGTTACTGTATTTAACAACTTATAAAAATTAGAAATATGACCTCTTACCTGGTCTGCATACTTCTGCTTGAAGTATGCATTTCTTTCCATAGTGGCTTCTGCCGCGACTAACTCTTGGTCGTTAGCCTCGAACCGCTGGGACAGCTCCGTTACCCAGGACCTCATCTCCTGAAACCGTCCCACATTTATGCTTGTGGCAGCCTCCTTGGCCAGCTTGTTGTACCCAGAAGCTATCTCCGCCCCGATAGCTTCTTGGTTCTTCACTATCTGCTCCATTTTATACAAAACAAAACACTAGCACAGTTGTAATTAATAAATAAAAATTTTTTTTTTTTATTTTTCAACGAACACTAAACACTAGCGCAGTTGTAATTTAAAACTTTTATTTTTTTTTATATTTTACAACAAACACTAAACACTAGCGCAGTTTTAATTTAAAACTTTATTATTTTTTTTTATAACTCAACTTAAACACAATGCAATTTTTTTTTTTTTTTTCAAACACTTTTACGCGTATTTATATCACGGGGTCACCAATTTGTTTAGCTTAACAAGTAGGGTACACGAGGTTTCGGTTGTTATGGGATAACAGCTTTATCCAGTGAACTGAACTCTTTATTTATAGTTTAAAATCTACTTAGAAATTACAAATAATACCTTATAAAATACCTACAAATACATACGAATACCTTAAAACTACCTACGTACACGATGCGATTGCGGTCCCATCGTGTGTGTAATAAACGGTCCGCCCAAGCAACGCACTAATTATCTATTTCGCGGAACAAAGGACCTTTTTATTGGGCCTCATTATCGGCCGAGACAGATCCTATTTAGTTGTGTACATTTGTATTTGTACACTTCCGCTGTGTATGTGGAATTTCCATCCATACTGACAAACTGCTACCAGATGTTGAAATTACCCGTTTCTGTATCACTTCAAAGAGACGGACCATAAAAAACTATATTGCGGGTATTTACAGACTCACCAACTATTTGTATCATTTCTGTAAACACCGACCGCAACTACCTATGTCTTCGTTGCTTGGTGCCGTTCTTTAATAGTGCATAATTAAACAGGATTGTTTGCGGGAAGTACAAGAAACGAGAACCCCAAAAAGGCTTGTTGTTGTACAACCTAAAAAATCTATATTCGTGTCTAAATTTGCACCGGACACATTAACTGAAGATGTTATATTTTATATTGATTCTACACTCAATAAAACCGGTAATAATATAACTGTTTTTAAATTCAACTTTTCATACGCTAGAAACATTTCATCTTTCAAATGATCTGTTCCTGCAGAATGGTTTGATGAGATTGTTAATACAAATTTTTGGCTTGATAAAACTTTAGTTCGCGAATTGGTTTATAAAGAAAAATCAAATCTAGTAAATTCCGTTCAACTTCCTCAAAGAAAATTAAATTCTAATCTAAAAACTAGAGACCGACCGAAATCGCTTTTTTTAATTTCGGCCGAAACCGAAATGGCCGAAATTTTTTATTTTTTTTTTCGGCCGAAACCGAAATGGCCGAATTTTCATTTTTTTAATTTTGGCCGAAACCGAAGCCGAAACCGAAAAAATAAAAGAAACAATTGTGAGATTTAATGTAATAAAGTGGGACATAATTAAGATTATCAGTAGGCTGAAATCGATCGCATATTCATAGTCAAATTTAGTAGCTGCTAAACTTTAGAACCAGCTTAGTAGCTGCCAGTTCAGTGTATTATCTGTCAACTTAGTAGATTACTAAAGTTAAGTTGGAGCTTAATTTGACTATGAATATGGGTCGATAATTTTAAGTTCAGATCATGAATTAGATGAATTTAGAAGCAAACTATCAAATGCGTGGAAATCAAGAGTAGTAGAAATTACTGTCTGGGTAGTAGATTTCAAGAGAGGTAAGTAGATATGGGTTTATGCATAAAGTACTAGAAATTCTACGAGTTGTAGAAATTTCTGTCGGGGAAGCAGATTTGTAGAAAGAATAGTACTTTTGCATTGTATGAAACTCACATAATATTTTGAGGAGTAGATTTCTTACCATAGCAGTAGGAAATATCTTGAGGGAATTAGAAAAATCTGCTACCGTAGTAGAGGAGTAGAAATTTATAAATCATTGCAAAAGTATTAGATCTACTCCGATAGGACATGTCTTCTTTGTCGCTTCTGATTCTTCGAAACTACACCCAGAGAAAAAACAACCTAGAATCAAAAATAACCACCTTAAAACAAGTAGAAACGTTAATGAAAGTCTGGTAAAGTTGGAAATTTTAGAAACAACTACGAACAAACTTGTTTTCAATTGAAAACTTAAATTCAAAAATAAACAAACTTATTTCAAAATTGTTTTCCGATTATTTAAAAAATTTTCCAATTTATATTAAGTTTGCCAGACCTTGATTCAAAATCGTTCAACTTTGTTTCAACGTTGACAACAGTTATTTTAAGTATTTTTCACTTCATTTCAACTTTGCAACTTTGTTTCAACGTTGACAATAGTTATTTTAAGTATTTTCTCTTTATTTCAAAGTTGTTTCCATTAAGTTGAAAAAATGAAGGAGTAAATACGATCGTACTTGATTTTACTATGTTTTTTTTCCCTGAGTGTATGATCAATGCTTAAATTTGTGTTACATACCGCTTTTATTCACTTGGTTGTACCTTATGTATTTTGATACGCTAAATCCGAAAATAAACTTAAAATTTTTCCAGCACGCACCATTTTTCTGCAAACGCCACAAAAGTTGCATTTTTGGTGCTGTAAAAATTTCATTATTATTATTTTCGTATCCAGCATGGCAAAATACATAAGAATTTGTCTATAAAGTATATTTAACACACAAAACGTTCAGTTTTGTCGATCAGTGTAATCTTTGTTATTTATTTGTTACTTTTTCTATCAAACCGAAATTTTCGGCGGAAATATAGGAATTTCGGCCGAAAACGAAATTTGGCCGAAAGCGATATTTTATTTTTCGGCCGAATCCGAAACACGGCCGAAACAGTTTTTTTTGGCCGAAAAGCCGAAAAACCGAAACCGAAACCGAATTTCGGTCGGTCTCTACTAAAAACTAAATCAAATCCCGAATAATGTGGTTTGTCATCTGTACCAATGAATGAAATTTATATTAAAAGTTTCGATTGTACTCATAATGTCTTGGTATTTACCGAAACTTGGCTTAAACCAAATATTTTTGATTCAGAAATTCTGTGTGCTGGGTATCAAATTTTTCGGAAGGATCGTAAATGCAGGACTGGTGGTGGAGTCCTCATTGCAGTAAAAAACCTTTTTTCATCTGAGGAAATCATACTTTCAGATGTCTCTGACTTGGAATTTATTTGTGTACGAATTCGAGTTTTTAGTATCGATATTTTCGTTACTTGCTCGTATACATGTGTCGCTTATATCATTGGTTTACTCAAATGTTAAACCTGCCGATTCCATTGCTGTGACTGTTTGAATGACTTTCTGGATTCATTTTCAGAAGGAATCGATTTGGACTTCTTTGTCTTTGCCAACTTCTTTGTCTTAACCATATTTTTTAAAATAAGCTAGTTCGGATTTACTATTTTACATTAGATTGACATTAAATTACCGATAAAAATATTATTATTAAAGAAGGTTTTTATTTTTTATTTTAAATCCCAAGTGTCATATTAGAAAATTCCACTTAAAACAAAATTGTGACTGTGAAAATAACGAATTTAAATTGAAGTTATAACCCATTATACAAAAGGAAATTTTATTACCTTTTTAATTAACCCTTACATGTCGTTTATTGTGCATGGCTCTTCACTAAAACCTGATAGCAAAATTTTGTACTATTTCGACTGTTACACCCATGGTATGGAATAAAAAAAGATGTATTAACAAAAGTTCATATTTTCTAGAAAGCCGTAGAACTGGGCTGGAAAACAATTCGTGTGAAAGTTCGCGGCCTAGGACCTGGAAGAATGGTAAGTTTGATTTATTTTCGTTGCCGAAACACAGTTCATATGTTTCAGAAATTAACTTTTGAGGTCAAATTCGTTGAGGAAGCTATCATTCTCAAACTAGTAAATTTGCCCGTGCCATGCACGAAAAAAAACACACTAATTTGAAAAAATTAAATGTTTACTTAATATATTTTAGATTCAAAAATATTTTCTATGTTTTTAAAATGTAAATGTAATTTTTTTTTATAGAAATTTGTGAAATATGTAATTTTTTATTAAATTTTGTAAAGAATAGAAAGAAATTTTGTTGGATGATGTAATTGTGTAAAGTTGAACTGTTACATTAAAAAAGAATTATAAAAGAAAGATTAAAAAAAGAAAAAAGAATATCAAGCAATGGATTAAAAAAAAATACGACCGGTGGCGGGCTTGAACCCAAGACTGACCACAGCCAGCTATAAAATAATTTCAGCTAATGGCGGTTAGGTGAACTCCATAATTTATATATACATATAAAAATCATTTGTGAAATATGTGAACTTTTATTAAATTTTGTAAAGAATAGAAAGAAATTTTTTTTGATGATGTAATTGTGTGTTACATTAAAAAAGAATTAAAAAAAGAAAAAAAAAATATCAAGCAATGGATTAAAAAAAAAAATTCATAAAAACAAATAAAAATGTAAATCATTTATAAATTAAAATTCCCGAAAAAAAATACTACAAAATGAACACCTTTCTAGGAAGTCACTCAAGAAATTCTAAAAGGGGAAATCAAAACTTAAAAAATTTATATCTCGGAAAGCAGATTCTTGCAACAATAAAAGATTCAGATTCGGTTTTAGTACGTCAAAATACATAAAAAAATAATAAAAATTGAAAAAATCCAATGATTAAAATGCTTCGCAATAAAAATAATCGACAATCGGAAATAATGTTTAGCCGTAACAGGTGAAAACATTGCTAGCAGATCTATTTAGCCTTTTGGTAGTATTATTTCCTTAAAGGTGGCAATTGTAAATCAAAGCTATATTTATTACTTTTTGTGTGTATATACACATTTACCATACAGCTGGATGAACTGTATCGCCATTAGCTGAAGTTATTTTATAGCTGGCTGTGGTCTGTTGGTTAGAGCTTCGGCCTATGACTGCGGCAGTCATAGGTTCAAGCCCGCCTCCGGTCGTATTTTTTTTTAATCCATTGCTTGATATTCTTTTTTTAATCTTTCTTTAATGTAACAGTTCAACTTTACACAATTACATCATTAAACAAAATTTCTTTCTTTTCTTTACAAAATTTAATAAAAAATTACATATTTCACAAATTTCTGTAAAAAAAAATTACATTTAAATTTTAAAAACATAGAAAATATTTTTGCATCTAAAATATATTTAGTAAACATTTGATTTTTTCAAACTAGTGTTTACTAGTGTAATGTAATAGGAAAGTGTAATATGAAAATCTAATACACCACCGTAATAGGTGAAAATAGTGTTAGGTGGCAACGGTAGTCTTGTGTAGGCAACGGTAGTCTTTTCTTAAAGGTGGCAGCTTTAGGTGGAAGCTATTTTTGTTTATATGTGAAATGATTTTTTGTGTATACATGAAAGCGTTTAGCATACATCTTGCCGAAGTTAATCGATATTAGGTAAAGGTATTGTATGAGCATTAGTGGCTCTGGTGAGAAGGCGCTTAGTTCGCTACTTCATCTTACTTATAATCGCTGCGTTGTGGGTTCGATACCTCACCAAAGCGGCTAACATTTATAAAAAAAAAATATATGTGTGAATATATTGTAAGGTGACTCTGGTTCCTTTTCACGACCGCAGCGTCGTGTGGACAAACCACCAGATTGGCTAACATTAAAAAAAAAAAAAGGTTAACAACTTTAAAAAATTTTGTAAGTGAAGTTGTAAATTTTGAATTGGTTAGTGTTAGGGACAGACAGACAGACAGAAAGACAGACAGACAAATATATATATATGAATGGTTACACCGTTCGACAGCCAAAAAAGCGTTGTGGCGAGGCAAGTCAATATTTTAATTCGAGCCGCTGATGACGAATCCGTTAAACCCATTCTTTTGACATTAAAGAAAGAAATCAAGCTTTACAAATGCGATACATTAAAGCACAACCATATGTGTATGTCCGTTTTTTCGAAACTGAGTTTTTGACATTTTTGGATTTCTGACAAGAAGCTGCATTAAATAGGCTATTGTGGTTTGTGAAAATCTGACCGGAAGTGGTTAAAAAACAAGGAAATATCCACAGTAGGATTTATTTCATGTGCACAAAGGCGTAATGTCCAAATTTTGAGTTGTTGTCTTTGCTTATTTCATAAAAATATAAAAAGGTGTTTTTCTAAAAATTTAATTATTAGTGAAAATGCGTTTTTGTGGATAATCATTATAAGCAGTAGTCGTAACCTGTAACCAGTGTTACCATATTTACAGATTTATCTTTTTTTTTTGCAGATTTTTTGAGCTTTCCCAGCAAACACAGTCTCAAACGTTTGAGAAAACCCCTATTTCTCGAGTCGATAACTAATTCGATTCTCGACTCGTTTTCAAAGGTTACTTCAACAAATAAAAAAAGTGAAACGTTAATAAATAAATTTTTAAATTATATATGTACCTTTTATTTTGTTTACTGTAAAAAAAACTATCTCTACTTATCAAATATGCAATAAAAACATAAATACAATTTTAAAATTAATTAATTCACGTTTCGCTATTTTATTTGAAGTCGATTTGAGAATTAACGTTTGAAACCGACTCGAGAACTAACCCTTTTCTCGAATAGAGAACTAACGTTTGAAACCGACTCGAGAACTAACCCTTCTCTCGATTCGAGAACTAACTCCCCTTTTCATTGAGAAAGCTATGATTTTCGAGTCGGTATCGACTCGGTTGCAAACGTTCGACATTAGAGAAAAACCTTTGATACCGAGTCGTTCTCGAGTCGACATCAATACTAAATGTTAGCTGGGTTTACTCTTTCCAAGTGTTTTTTTAGTTTTGCTGGCAGAAAATAACATTTAAGGGTCAGATTTTACAAATATAACATCGTTTCATGTTGCCATTGCATAAATACGTCACAAAGTTATGTTTTAAGTTGGCAAAATGTCGACAAATCGCCACATCTGGCAACACTTTTTGGGGGAGTGTTTTTAAATAGATCTGGTAGTAAAATCCTTATTTATGTCAGATGGTTAAGATGGCGGAAAGTGTCAGAAGCGGCACTACCTTTATTCTTCTACCATGATTTTGGATCGATGTGAAGGCGGAAGAAGCCACCCAGCAAACAATATTATTTTTTTTCCATGTACTTTTATTCAATTGAATTACGTAATATTAACTTAGGTCTAACAATTATTATTCAAAAATTCATAAATTCTCAGTAAATTTCTAGCTAGAATGTTTGGATTAAACATGAGCTTCTGCTTGTACTTCGAGGTAAGTTTCGGAATTTCGTCTTTTACTGCAGGGATGTTCAAATCATTGTGGATGTTTGCATTTCTTATATACCAAGGGGCTCTGGCAATTTGTCTCAGGATTTTAGATTGGACTCTCTGGAGTTTTTCCACGTTCGAAGGAGAGGCAGTACCCCAGAGTTCAATTCCATATGTCCATATGGGTTTTATTTACTTTTGTATATTTGGACTTTGTATGTGAGATTTAGTTTAGATTCCCGTGAGATTAGCCAATTTAGTTCCAATTTTTTAGTTAAATCTGAGTAAAGCCATGCGCAAACAGAGGCGTTATTCGCTAACGAATCTCAAAATTCCATATTTAAAAAATCCAATTTCGAAAAAGCAAAGTTTCTCACACAGGCAGCGATTTCACAGCAGTAGATTTTTTTGTTATTTATTATATTGCTACTGATTGAAATGGTTTTGGAACTGACTATTTTATTTGTTATTTATTTTTTACTATGGATACAGTAAAAAAGTTTATTTTCAAACTGATTCGAAATTTTTCTGAAACTCGCTTTTTGTGTTTGTTATTTATTGTAATGCTATGGAAGCAGGCAGTATAAAAACGCTCTATTTTCGAAAAAACAATGATTTTTGACAAAATGTATTTCGAAACTGACTGCGGCACGAATAACGCCTCTGTGTGAGCAGGCCTTTATTTTGGATTGGATGTGTTTATGCCAAGTGAGTCCGTGATCGAGGTGCATTCCAAGATACTTTGTTTCGGAACTTTCAGGGACAACTTGGCCGTTTATCTCCAGAGCAGGGCACGTGCCCCTTCTTATATAGTATAGTATATCGTATTATCCGAAGACAAAGCTTTTATATTTTACCACAAATTTTCTATTCGTGAGATAGTTTTTGAGAAGGCAGTGCATATTAGCAGGAAGAATATGCTGTGATTTGCAAAATAAGTCCTTCGTGCCATACTTTATCGAAGGCCTGGATGATATCGACGATATTGAGTTATTGCAACTGTAGGCAGATCTTTTATCATTGTGGGCGTTATCAGGTCTGATCCTGGTGCTTTTTTTTGGATCCAAGCATTTGTTTATTGTCTCCATAACTTCGTTTTTTTCAATCGCAAGTGTACTAGAGTTATTATGTGGGATTAAGGTTTAAGGTTGGTAATGGGATATAACCAGTTGTCGCGTTTGGGGTAAACAAGCTTTTTAGAAGTTTGGCAAAAGCTGCACCCTTTTCGCCATCGCTTCTGGCCCAGTTTCCGTTTGGCAGCCGCATGGGAGGTTCTGCCAGTACCGGTTTTTTCATATTTTGCCATTCGCGACGTATTTTTCTCTTATTTTTTAGAAGCTGCTCTATATCTTTTGGAGTTCATTTTGTATAGCTGCGAGTTAAGCTGTTTGGGATTGAGGGGGGAATGGGCGCTGCAGCTGCTTGGGAAAGCAAGAGTGTGAAATTACTAACAGCTGTGTTTATTTGATCTTTCGTTTTTAGTGACATTTGGGTTAATGTACTGCCGATATTTGAGCCAGTTTGTTACGCCGGCAACAAGAAACTTTGGTCCAAGAGAATGGAAAAAAGTCTGGAATTGTTGCTCAGTTATTTTGTGTCTGGGCGGGAAGTATATAGCTGTTAATGTTAGGCCTTCTAAGTATTCATCGAGAGAAATACTTGTCGCTTGATTATATTCTGTGCAATAATTCTGAAGAGCATAATGTTTTATCCTACTTTTATGAGAATGGCGGAACCACCTCTAGCGTTTTCGCTTGAATGCTTTGTGCCATAGAGTCTATATCCTGGTAAATTAAAAAGTGTTTTTCAGTGAAATGAGTTTCAGCTATTATCATAACGTCTATGCAGGACTCTTTCAAGAACTCGAGAGGTTCTGGTTTGTGAAGACACAGGCCGTTTGCATTCCAGAATGATATTTTTAAACCATTCATGTTTTAGACATGAGATGTTGTAATAAAATACTTTGATTTTTAATCTTTTCTTGCATCATATTTTGCATACCAGACATAAATTGAGACATATTTTGTATGAACTCTTGCAGAGTTTGTTCAAGTTTGTTCAACTGCTGGGGGGAGCAGGTTCCGTGAACTTGGGGACTGAGTTTTGTCCTTTTAAAGCGCTGGCGTAGGAAACTGCTTGATTTATAATGGGATTTACATAAGTAGGTACATTGGAGCTGTGTAATAGCTGTTTTTTGAATTATCGAGGGACTCGATAATGTCTCGTGAATTCTTTTCTTAAGAATAGGGATTACATGAAATGTGTGATCAGCACGGTTTTGCCTAACTCAATAGACTTTTTGGGATTAGTCTTTTGCATTTTGGAGGATTTCGTATTTCCAGGAGGAGAACCTCTTCGTTTGAAGTAGGCGTCAATGCCTGTCTGCGCTGCCGTTGCCTTTATATTATGTTCTCTAGAGATATAGCTACTTTGAAGTATTGTTGTTTTAAATTTATCGATTTTTCGCTCATTTATGTTCTGAGCGTGAGTAACGCAAAGGGGAATTTGCATACTGTACACAATATTCATTTACTTAGAGCTCGTTAAATATATCGTTTTTCTACAATGACACAAAAAACACAAAAGTATAAAATATACTATAAAATTTCAAGCATTTGCTTAAATTGGCAAGTGCAAATCGGTTTTTGTTGCAAAAATAATTTTTTAAAAGTTTTGACAAAAAAAATTATTATTGCTAATTTGAAATCTATTTGAAGCACAATTGTCGCATAAAGGTACTTTACCCTAATGCATAATTGGCTTATCTTAACCTGAGGTCATCAACTATCACCACGCTGAATTTCAGCTCGATCCGATTAACTTTATTTATGTTTTATGCAATAAAATCAAATATTTTTATAATTTTATATAGTAATTCATTTTTGCAAAATTGATTTTTTAATTAAAAAATATCTTAAAAAACGAGGAAATATTTAAATGATTTTTTGAAAATTGTAAAACTGACCCCTAAAAAACCAAATTATCTGTTTGTAGGTAAATGTTTGAATACACTCAGGGAAAAATACTATAAAATAAATAGGATTTCACTATTAATTACATTATTTTTACTATTAAATTTGGTCAATGGGGTATATCTCATTATAATAATAACTTTGAAACTATTGTTCTAATAGCGCGCTGGTACTATTGATTTAATAATATTTCAGATTAAAAGCAATTGTACGTCCTATTACTCAACAATAGTTCGTATTATTATTATAATTATTGACCCTATTAATTTAATAGGACAACCTAATATTGTTTTATTAGGATAGTCCTATTAATCTAATTGGATAACTTTATATTTTTTACTATTAATTTAATAGGCTGTACTACAATCATGTTCACATTTTGGTAGTTTCCTTCGACGCTAGCAGTTTGTTCAGGGCCGATTCTAGAGGAGCATCCCGACTTGTTCGTAGATTTTTAATATATACCGCTTTAAACTTCTCGAACTTAGGCACCAATTCGAAGAACAGGTGCTCCAGGGTTTGAGTAGCTTGACAATTCGGTTGTTCCTACGTTCCTGAAATCAGCACAATTAGCAAACATGTAATTTGAGGTTATGTTCAGCTTGAAATTTTTTTAAATTAAAAAATGTCCGGATTTTTACCATTTCGAGGATTGTCTTTATGATGCGTTCCTTGATTTTGTAGACTTTGTTGGACTGGTATCCAAGAACTGGCCCTCCGATATGTACCACAGCGTAGCAGTCTTGGTGCAGGTTCAAGTGGCAGTCCCAGTATCAAGATGGTACTCTGCCACTAAGGCATTCAATCCCGGGATCCCGGAAGTTTTCTCAATCCCGGAAACCCGGGATTTTGAGTCCGGAATCCCGGGATTCAAATATGCATTTTTTATGCATTGCTTAAGATATTTTTGACGTTTTTCCACAAAAATACTTTCGTGCATTTACTTTCAATCTAATTGGTAAATTAAAAAAACCCACTTTTGTAAATTTAGTGCTACAAACACACAAAAATTTACAAGATTTTTGTCAATAACAAACAATTTTTATCGATCTGAATAAAATTTTTTCAATTTAAACAATTTTTTTTTTTCAAAAACGATATATGTTAAAATTATTTTGTTGACCGTATATTGAAAACTTTATGAATTGGATAAAGGGTTTTGTGTGTGTTTTACTTTTGAATGGACACCAATTTTAATAGTTTTAAACAACAATTGGTGTATCCGTTCCCGCTATAATACTAAAACTACTGAAAGTAAGTTTTTCGTGTTTAGCATGAAATGGAGCCTGCAGAATTTTATGATTAGATTCGGATTCAGCGTGGCAAAAAAATAGTTTATTCGATCAATCTAATTTAAAAAGAATTACTTTTTGTTTGACTATATTTATTTAAATATTATTTGTTTTGTGTAATGTAATATTTATTAAATATGTTTTCTTTGTCGAATTAAACTTAAAATATTGTTGCAACCATTTGTTCTTTAATTTTATATTAACTATTGTTTTTAATTGGAAAATCCCGAACAAATCCCGGGATTGTGATTTCAAATCCCGAAATCCCGGGATTTTCAAAAACACGTCGGGATTGAATGCCTTATCTGCCACTCGCCGTCCATGCAGATGTAGGGTGCAGCAGCCGTAGCCGTTGAGCCATTGTGAGCAGTTACTTATTAATTTACGGAGATTTATTTATTAAATTTTCCTTAGTTCACTTTTTTCCAAATAAAAAAATGTTTTCCACAAATTGTTGTGAAAAAAGTTGTGAGCGGCAGAGATGGAACCTACTTCAGAACTATGTACTATGTATATCGATTTCATTCTATCTTATGCTGTAAACGGAATTTCGCAATTGGTATACGTACAATAGTTTTGGACTATTGAAATAATAGTACAGCCTTACAAAAATAATTACATAAATATTATTAAGATAATAGTAATTCATATAATATTAATTATGCATCCCATTAAACAATTAATAGTTCATACCTTATTGTATCAATTGGACACATTTCCTCAAAAACTATGAAATTCATTAGAAAATAATTGAATTAATAGTAAAAACTGATTGGAATTCGTACTATTGAATTAATAGGCGTCCCATTCACAAGTTAATATGACGTTTTTCTCTGAGTGTAACCCCACAACAAATTTACAGTTTAATCAGACCACTACGGTTGGAGTTATTGATGTTCAAAAACTTCAAACACGACTTTCTCAAAACCATATTTTTTGTTAACATATATTTTGACTTGACATACTGTAATTTAATGTTATTCTATTTTTTTTGTTACAGTCGGCCATTAAGGGACTACAAATGGGTGGACTCAATATTATATCCATCACCGATAATACACCTGTATCTTGGAATCCACCTCGTGCACGCAAACAAAGGAGTTTGTAAATACTTATACAATGACAGTATATTGAGTTAGTAACTTGGTAAATCAAATAAATTTATGATTCATTGCAAATATAGAAACTTTTTTGTTTTATCTTGTGCTTTCTGATGGAGAAATTTGTTTTTGTAATTAAAGCCTGATTCATTGGAGCAACAATAATAATAAAATACAAACCAACAGGCTTGACGTATGCCCCTTACTTGCCAAATTTGGCTACGCTCTCGTCGGGACAATTTGGGTGGTTATATTTTGATTACGAGTATATAAAAATAAATAAAAGTAAAAAACCACGCAAGGATTTTTTTTAGTATAAAATGAAAGCTTCTTTTTTTCGAATGAATAATTTATACTTCTTGTCAAACATATAATTCAATATCAAAACTATTTTAAAAAGAACAAAAACCAAGTATTAATACACCATATTTTTGCAAATCTAATTATTTTCTTCATTCTGAAAAACAAAGCTACTAACAGTTAGGCTTTAGTTATAAACAAAAACTATTTGGTAAGTACAACTAGATATACAACAAAAACAAAATACAATTTCACTAAGTTCACATTTATAAATAAGTATTCATGTGACTTATTGACTTTCTGGTATCATCGAAATCATTGCAAAGTGGCAGCACTGATATTGATAATCATATGGGAATTACCATTATAACCTTTTGTTTTAACCAAAACAAACAATTTAATTTATGCAGTGTGATATTTACTAGTAGTTTTGTGTTCATTAAGAAACATTTTTTTATTGTTTTTGTGTATGTATTTAGTACACACGGTTCAATTTAAAAAAAAAGTTATGTTTTTTCATATTTTACTGTTCTATATTTCACTAAGTTCTGATATTTCATATTAGGTTGAACCGAAAAAAATGTAATACTTAATCCAATAAATTTCAAGCAATAGAAAATTTGGTAATCAATTTCTTGGAATCGTACTTAAAAAATTTTGTAATCAATTACATGTAATCGTACTCAAAAAAATTTGTAATTTATTACTTGTAATCGTACTCAAAAAATTATGTAATCAAAATTTTGAGTACAATTACAGTAATCAAAAATTTTTAAGTACGCCGACTGCGTGCGAAATTGAGATGATCACTGTATCGTTTTTTTCGCGGACTTTGTGTTTAATTTGATGTATTTTTTCCGTTTTATTTTGTGATTTTTGTTGTGGGGGAGGAAAAACTTGCGACCGCATCAAAAGAGAGGACTTGGAACTTAATATAAGGGTTATAAATAATCGCTTAAGACTCAAAAACGAAAATAGATACAACAAAAATGTCGGAATTTGATAAAAATTGCAAAAATGGTACGATAAGTTCTTTAATTTAATTTTTATTAATTCTTTTGAACAAAATAACCGATCTGCATTTATCAATACTAAACATTTTTGCATTTATTTTTTGACTGAACTTTTTTAAACATAAGCGCGAATGATTAATTGACTTCGAAAAAAATTTTTAATTTAAGAGAGATGTGTTGTAGGGTATTCGTACTTGTTTCAGTGTTCCAGCATTACTACAACAACAACAGCAACATTACAACAACATTAGAATAACAAGAACTATGGAACAAAAAAACCGATGAACACACCTTTCAAAATGCCACCATCACAAAAGTCAGTGAAGAAAAAAATCAAAATAGTGCGCATTTCGTATGGGAAAATTCGAAACTTTAAAATTATCTATATATCTCGGAAACTAGACGTTTGCGCACCAAAATTTTTGCAGATTCGGTCTTAGGAGGTCAAATACTCCTCGTAAAAAAAAACCAAGAAAATCGGGGCGTAGCTTAAACGCTTCACTTAA
Organism: Heteromyza rotundicornis; assembly: GCA_951394025.1. Classification (NCBI taxonomy): domain Eukaryota; kingdom Metazoa; phylum Arthropoda; class Insecta; order Diptera; family Heleomyzidae; genus Heteromyza; species Heteromyza rotundicornis. The sequence goes on from OX596012.1 coordinate 44,834,734, forward strand.
GCCAAATCGAGTTTTGATTCTACGATCAACCATGGTAAAAGAATACATTTTGTTTAATGTCAAATGGAAATTTATGATACATTTTCGTTTGTCATATATAGTCATGACGACTTGTGAATATCTTTATTGATTTTTTAATAACAAAATACACTGCAATTCAAACCAATCTTCTTCTGACATATTTTGTAGGAAGAGTTGTTAGTCGAGATCCTCACTACTGAGCCGATTTCTACTCAGAGTTATTATCAACCCAGCTTTTGAAAAAAGCAATTCGCAAGGTACCTCGTCATCCAAATCGCTGCCCAATAAAAAAAAATTCCAGTTTTCCTCGCTTTCTTTTGCTGGCGGAAGTAATTGAGATTTTGTGCATTTTTAACAAATGTTTAGTGGTGGAAACGTTTTATTAAAAAATCGATTATTGACTGTTTGGACATTTCTAAAATCGATTCCGAAATAATCGATTCTGTAAGCCTAAAATTGATTTTCGATTAGAATCGAAGTCGATTTACCAAACACTAGTACATTTTTGCACGGAAATAATATAACTTACTGGGGTTTTGTAGTGGCCCCAAAGTTTTCCTTTTGCAGACAGTGGAAACTGTCATTGTCGCTCGAAAGGTTCAGGTACTGCCTCCACAGTAGGAACTACCCCTGGCTTCAACGGAAACCCCTTCTATGTTGAGAATACCATTTCAAAACTCAGATTTGGTGTGAAATGGACGGAACAAATTCGGGCTGCTTTAATGTTTATTGTGTCACTTCGACAACAGAATGCGACCCATTTTTCCACAACTTTTTCGTTCTTTGGGAATTCATAAAAGCGTAAAGTGGTTTGTCCTTTAACGCTGATGTTGTTGCAGCTGAACACGGAGCATCCCATTTCTCAATTTGTTTAAATTATTTATTGTTTATATTTTTATGGGAACACGCACGAAATTTGCGTTCAAATTAGTTTCCGAGCAGAATATTGAGAGGGGTTTCCCACTTTAAATGAATACCCTTATATAAAAAAAAAATGTTTAATAAAAAAAACCGTTTTAACTTATTAAATTGTTTCATTTATTAAGCAATTCAAATTCATAAGTCTGTAATTTTGATTTCTTTGCCTAATTTGAACAATTTTGAATCGTATTTCTACTAAAGTCTAATTAATACAGTAGGAATTACATTAATCTGGTAGCACTATTGCGAAACCAATTTAGCTAAATTTGTGGCAACGCTTGCATTTTTCTGTCAAAGTGACAAGTATTATCTACTGACGTCATGCTAGATAACGGTAAACGGCCTCATGGCGTTGTCTAGCATTCTATGTATCTTGGTTCTAACGTAGATTTGGCTTAGCATTGTTGCACCGCACATTGGGGCGCAGCTGCCAAAAAATACCTTTTTCGAAAATGTAAAAATGCTGTTCTATAGCCTAATATCCAAATAATAATGTTTTAAAAAGATTTGGTTCAAATATTGCGTGTACTCGCTGCAGCAATAACTTTTAGCCAACTGTTTTTAATTTTACGATTTTATACTGCAAAAATTGGTCGTAGTATACATTTTTTAAAAGACCTCCCTAAGTTTTTTAATCATTAGATTCGGATATTTAGTAAGTATAGTTCTTTGGTTTTTATTTCGCGTTTATGCATTTCAATTTTCATAGCTATTTACTTGTAAATTTTTAAATTAGCTGGAATGTTCCAAAAAAAAGTTTACCTAATTACATAATGGCACGCATCTTCTGATTGCCATTTATTTTACCTTAATCTTTGATATCAAACCAAAGGTGAACATGTTCACTTTAAATTTCTTCCAAATCTAGGTGTTCCTAGTAGAGACCGACCGAAATCGCTTTTTTTCATTTCGGCCGAAATTTTTAATTATTTATTTCGGCCGAAACCGAAATGGCCGAATTTTCATTTTTTTAATTTCGGCCGAAACCGAAAAAAATGTGAATTTATATGTAATAAAGTCGTACATAATTCAGCGTAGGCTGAAATCGATAATTTTAAGTTAAAATTATAAATTAGATGAATTTAGAAACAAATGCGTGGAAATCATTTGAAGGGGCAGGGCTCTTACTTTTTTGCTACGGCGAGAGTAGTAGATTCGATTTTAGGAGAGTAGATTTCAAGAAAGGGGAGTAGATTTAGTTTTTTACGTAGAGTAGTAGAATATCTACTAGAGTAATAGAAATTGCTGTCAGGGTAGTAGGGTTTGTAGAAAGAGTAGCAGTTTTGCAATGTATGAAACTCACATAATATTTTGACGATAAGATTTCTTACAATATTAGTTGAAAATATCTTGAGGGAAGTAGAAAAATCTACTACCGTAGTAGAGGAGTAAAAATTTGCAAATCATCGCGAGAGTAGCAGATCTACTCTGATAGGAGATGGTGAATGGATGAAGACGATATGTAACATACAAATTCTTTCAAGAAAATAAGTTTCAAAGTTTTTAATTTATCTTTTTTTAATACAAATTGGGGACTTGTCTTCTTTGTCGCTTCTGAAACTATGATCAATACTTAAATTTGTGTTACATACCGCTTTTATCCACTTGGTTGTTCCTTATGTATTTTGCCACGCCAAATCCGAAAATAATAATGAAAATTGCACAAAAATTGCATTTTTGGTGCATGCTGTAAAAATTGCATTATTATTTTTGTATTCAGCGTGGCAAAATACATAAGAATTTGTCTATCAAGTATATCACACAAAAAGTTCAGTTTTGTCGATCTGTGTAATCTTTGTTATTTATTTGTTACATTTTTCGTATCAAACCGAAATTTTCGGCGGAAATATCGAAATTTCGGCCGAAAACGATATTTTATTTTTCAGCCGAATCCGAAACACGGCCGAAACAGCTTTTTTTGGCCGAAAAACCGAAACCGAATTTCGGTCGGTCTCTAGTTCCTAGGTGCACCTCTGTCTCACCCTCTCCGAAAAAAAAGTCAAATTGCTTGTTATTTCAAAAAATATGTTGTGCATACTTTTAGGATGTGTACTCTTTTGAGACATACAAAACAGTTTATTATAAAAAGTTTAGCTTCAACTCAAAATGTTTGCTCCCAAAAAGTACACTTCATAGTTTTATTATTAATACTGAAAACTTTTACATAATTTACGTTTAAAAAATAAAATAAAATGTTTGCTATTATCTTAAAACATTCATCTCGACCAGAGCTGTGCGTGTACGATTACGATTACTTTTTGAGTACGATTACAGTAATCGTACTTCAAATATTTTGAGTACGATTACAAGTAATCGTACTCAAACTTTTTTGAGTACGTTTACAAGTAATGGTAATCAATTTACTAGTTGACCTAATCCAACGATTTGGACAACCTATGTAGTTATCATTCATAGAGCGTCATCAAGGCGATGTTGACATCGATGGATGTTGGCATCGTCCGGATGTCATATGCGGTATGTTGGAGTTGCTGAGGGTTACAAAGCGATCTATTCAAAAGCTATAGAATAGTTACGCTTTAGACGTAGGGGTCGGGTGGGTTTTTACCAAATTTCTAGCTTGAATATTTGGATGTAGCTTAAGCTTATCTTTGTACTTTGATATACGCTTAGGGATCTCATCGGAAATTGTCGGTATTTGTAAATCTCGATGGATTTGTGCATTTCTCATAAACCATGGAGCTGCGAAGATTTGACGCAGAACTTTCGACTGCATTCTTTATAGTTTCTCAACATTTGATGGAGATGCTGTTCCCCAGAGCTCAATCCCATATGTCCATATGGGTTTAATTACGCTTTTATATAAAAGGATTTTGTACTTGGTGTTGAGTTTTGATTGTTTCGAAAGGAGCCAATTTAGTTCGATTTTTTTAAATTTGATTTGTGTATTTTTAGCTTTGATGTGCCTTTTCCAAGTGAGCCTGCGATCGAGATGCATACCAAGGTATTTGGTTTCACGACACTGTGGTTAGGTTAGGTTAAGGTGGCTACCGGAACACCGACACACTTAGACCAAATAAGGTCCATTGTGATACCACATGCTTCTTGCTGCTATTATCATGGGCAAGTATATGATAATTGCAGGGACCTACAGTTTAATGCCGGATCCGAACGGCGGATGGAAAATTGAAGCATTCCTTGGCAAGTTATACTCTCGTAAGTTTTGCCAATGTTTACGAGAGGTGGCGGTCTTTACAGAAAAACATGTCACACAAATTAATTCTGTATCTTGCCCCGGGTAGGGATTGAACCTCATCCCTTCCGGTGACGGTCTCTCCAGAAAAACATGTCACACACACTTTTCCTTGACCTGCCCCGGGTAGGGATTGAACCTCATCCCTTCCCATCGTGACACAGCAGAACCGCTTCACAAACTGCACTACGGCCGCCACTGTGGTATTACACTACCATTTATTTTAAGGGTGGGGCAAGTATCTTTCCTTAGGGTGAAGGTTAGATGAACGCTCTTAGACTCATTGACTTTAATTCTCCACTGAGCTAACCAATTTTGCAAAGTGATTAAATGCTGTTGCACGTGTTGTGATGCCATTTTGGGGTCTGAGTGTGAGCACAATATTGCGGTGTCGTCGGCAAATGTTGAGATGAGGGTCTGATCATAAGTGGGCAGGACGCTGCCTTGGGGTACACCGGCAAGAATATCAAATCTACGAGAAACGAAACTTTTATGTTTAACTACACCTAGGGTTTTCAATCCCGAAGGCTTTTCGCAATCCCGGGATTTTCGGGACTGAAAATTGCAATCCCGGGATCCCGGGATTTTTCGGGATGTTTCGGGATTTGATATTATCACAACCAAAATGCATTTTAAAAAAATAAAAAAATGTTTTTTATAGGTTTTATTGCAAAACTGATAGTTTTAGCTTAAATAAATAAACATAAACATTAATTTCAATTTATTAAAGACATTTTTTTATTTTCAGTATTTGAGTTTCCGTTTCTTTAGAATCCAATTCAAAATATGCTTGAATAAGGTTTCTGAAATTACTTTTGCATCAGTTTTCAGTTTTCAGTTTTACTTAATTAATTTTATTAAGAAATTATTTTTTGGGCGTTCGCTAAGACTGAAAATAACAATTTCCTTCTGAAATAAATATAAATTTATTTTTTCTTAAAGAAAAAATTTCAAGCAAAAACAATTTTAAATGTAATTTTTTTTAATAAATTAAAAATTTTTAAGTTTTGTGTTTTCTAACTAACTTTTTTTTTCATTTTGGGGTTGTCCAAATGTTGTCAAAAACTATTTTTCTGCTTACACGATTTTTTTATATTTTATGAGTGATAAAAAGTTGTACTTTTCTTGTATTAAACTTTTTTTATGGACTAATTCATTTAAAATGTAGTCGCGAAAATCCCGGGACTTAGGAAAAAATATCCCGGGATTTTCGGGACTAAAAATGGACCGGGATCCCGGGATACGGGTAATAGTTTCTGTAGTTTGGATATCAATCCTCTATGCCATACCTTATCAAAGGCTTGGGTGATGTTGAGGAATACTGCTGAGCAGGATTGCTTTTTCTCGAATGTTTTTTTGATCAATTCAACAATGCGATGAACCTGTTCAATTGTGCCATGCTTTTCTCTAAATCCGAATTGGTGATTGGGTATTTCACTTTTAGCGAGTATTGTGGGTAACATCATTTTTATCAGAATTTTCTCAAAAAGTTTTGATAGGGTAGAGAGTAAGCTTATTAGGCGATATGAACTCTTTCACCATTTTAGCCGTTATTAAGTCATGTCCTGGAGCTTTTTTTGGGTTCAACTTGTCAATATCGTCCATAAGTGCTTTTCTTCTGATGCGTAGTGGGTTAAACGGGTAATTTGCATTTGGGGGGCTTGGAGTAAATACATTTTTTAGGTGACTTGCAAAAGCAGTACCTTTTTCGGCATCACTTCTCGCCCAGTCTCCGTTGGGTAAACGAATTGGCGATTCTGCAATAATGGGTCGTTTTAAATTTTTTGTGGCTCGCCAAAGAGCGTAATTTGTTGAGCTCGTCGGTGTAAGCTTTTCCATTAATTGATGCAGATCATTCTTTTCGCCTTCAGATCATTTTGGAGTTTTCGTGTAATGAAGGTCAGCTTTTTTTCAGATAGGGTGATCTGAACTTTTGCCAATCACGCCTTATTGATCTCTTTTCTGTTAAGAGCGCAGCTATATTTTATGGCACAAATTCCTTTTTTTGGGTAGTGTTATTGATTTTTGGGGTAGCTGCCAGTGCTGCGTTTGTAAGTAGAAGGGCAAAGTTACGCACTGCCGCATTCAGTTGCTCCTCAGTTTTCAGTGACACACGCAGGGTAATGTGTGAACTTATATATTTTCTGAATTTAAGCCAATTCGTATACATACTGGTGAGTTTGTCGGGTGGGTAGGAATTGTATGAGTTCCAATTTATGTTGGCATAAGCCATTCGCGTTCCAGAAGGATATTTTTATCGCATTCATGGTTTATTAATATATATATTTGTCCAGGTCTGTCTGTCTGTCTTTCTGTCTTTCTGTCTGTCTGTCTGTCTGTCTGTCTGTCTGTCTGTCTGTCTGTCTGTCCGTTGTTAACCTTCTTTTTTTTTTAATGTTAGCCATTCTGGTGGTTTGTCCACACGACGCTGCGGTCGTGAAAAGGAACCAGAGTCACTTACAATATATTCACACATATATTTTTTCTTCTAAATGTTAGCCGCCCTGGTGAGGTATCGAACCCACAACGCAGCGATTGTAAGTAAGATGAAGTAGCGAACTAAGCGCCTTCTCACCAGAGCTACTAATGCTCATACAATACCTTTACCTAATTTCGATTAACTTCGGCAAGATGTATGCTAAACGCTTTCATGTATATACACTAGAGCTGTCCAAAAAAAAAAAAATTAATTCTAGGGTGGTTTCCGCCAAGAATGCTTAATTTTGTTTTTTTTCTCGTATTTTTCTTGATCTAAAACGAACTTAAATTTTGTGTTTTATTTTTTTCCCCCATACAAGTGTTAGCCCGTTTTGGCCAACTTCAGGGCCTTTGCGGGCCGGGTTGCCGTTATCGGATCGGATTGAAATTTCAAACTTAAGAGTTTTTGGTGTATTTGCGTTATTTAAGCCACTTTCGAGATAGATCGGGCAAATTTTTGGACAGCTCTAATATACACACACAAAAAATCATTTCACATATAAACAAAAATAGCTTCCACCTAAAGGTGCCACCTTTAAGAAAATAACACTGCCAAAAGACTACCGTTGCCACCTAACAATATTTTCACGGTGGTGTATTAGATTTTCATATTACACTTTCTTAGAGCCTATTTACACAGTCATTCCCATGACGCATGGGCATGCCGGTTTTAGAATTTACACTGACATGGGCATGACGAAATTTGACAGTTTTTATATGAAAATGTAAATAAAGGAAACATGGAGTTGCCACCTTTTACATTTTTTGTATGGATTTTCGGTGCAAAATGTTCTATCCCGTTTTCACTACCGCAGTTCTTATTAGCTCTTTGTCAGATTTTTCGTCATGGAACTGATAGTGTAAATAGGCCCTTTTACACTGCATATATTCCCAGTACAACATTAAGGTCCGCACACATCAACGCGAAGTACCGCAGCCGCAGCGAAACTTACTCAAAAATGTTTCTTGCAAATGCAAAAATATATTTGTTTAAGGTGATAAATTTCATAAAAACTTACTAACTTAATGTGAATCATTTATAAACTAAAATTCCCGAAGAAAATACTACAAAATGAACACCTTTCTTAGAAGTCACTCAAGAAATTGTAAAAGGGGAAATCAAAACTTAAAAAAATTTATTTCTCGGAAAGCAAATTCTTGCTACAATAAAAGATTCAGATTCGGTTTTAGTACGTCAAAATACACATTACGAAAATAAAAATTGAAAAAATCCAATGAATAAAACGCTTTGCAATAAAAATATTCGACAATCGGAAATAATGTTTAGCCGTAACAGGTGAAAACATTGTTAGGTGGCAACGCTAGCCTTTTGGTAGTATTATTTCCTTAAAGGTGGCAATGGTAAATCAAAGCTATATTTTTGTGTGTATATACTAAGGCATTCAATCCCGAAGTGTTTTTGAAAATCCCGGGATTTCGGGATTTGAAATTACAATCCCGGGATCCCGGGATTTGTTCGGGATTTAAGAAAAAACTGTTGCAACAATATTTTAAGCTTAATTTTTTTTTAATTCAACGTAGAAATAATATTTAATAAATATTGCATTACACAAAAATCGAACAATCGAACTAGAAGTTGTTGAGAAATCGGAATTTGAACGTTGCAACTTTAAATTTAAAAAAAAAAAAATAAAAATATAAAAAAATTAAAACGTTCAAATTCCGATTTGTAAATAACTACTAGTTCGATTTTCAATTCCTTAAAACTGGAGGAAAGATCAAGAAATTACCTTTCCAACAAAAAAAAGAGTACGTGATTATCTAAATCAGTTCAACCGCTAAACAGTTTTTACTAATGAAAAGCTTTAACAATGCATTATGACGTCTAAAAAAAAATTGTGATGAGGTGGAGCAAAACCCAGCTAGGGTTTTACTGTCACATACAATACTATCATCCCACAAAAATTTCGTAGAGGCCCTACAAAATTTGCCTTAAATTGTTGCACAGTGTAATTTATGTGTTAAACTGAGTTGCTTTATTATTTATTTTGCCACGCTGAATCAAAAGTACAACACTCAAACGGTCAACAAAATAATTTTATAATTTATATCTACCTTTTTGTCGAATAAAAAAAATTGTTTCAATTTGAAAAAATTTTATTCAGATCGATAAAAATGTTTTGTTCACTGTTATTGACAAAAATTGTCTTAATTTTATGTGTGTGTAGCACTAAGTCTACGAAAGTGAGCTTTTTGTGTTTACCAATTGGATTGAAAGTAAACGCACTGCAGTATTTTTGTGGAAAAGCGTCAAAAATATCTTAAACAATGCATAAAAATTAAATTTTTTGAATCCCGGGATTCCGGATTCAAAATCCCGGGTTTCCGGGATTTAGAAAACGTTCGGGATCCCGGGATTTCGGGATCCCGGGATTGAATGCCTTAGTATATACACATTCACCATACAGCTTGATGAACTATATCGCCATTAGCTCAATTTATTTTTTAGCTTGCTGTGGTCTGTTAGTTAGAGCTTCGGTCGTATTTTTTTTTTGAATCCATTGCTTGATATTCTTTTTTTAATCTATCTTTTTTTTTTAATGTAACAGTTCAACTTTACACAATTACATCATCAAACAAAATTTCTTTCTATTCTTTACAAAATTTAATAAAAGTTCACATATTTCTCAAATGATTTTCATATGTATATATAAATTATGGAGTTCACCATACGGCTTGGTTTACCTAACCGCCATTAGCTGAAACTATTTTATAGCTGGCTGTGGTCAGTTGGGTAGAGCTTCCGCTTTGTCTGCGGCAGTCTTGGGTTCAAGCCCGTCTCCGGTCGTATTTTTTTTTTTTAATCCATTGCTTGATATTCTTCGTTCTTTTTTTAATCTTTCTTTTTTAATTCTTTTTTAATGTAACAGTTCAACTTTAAACAATTACATCATCAAACCAAATTTCTTTCTATTCTTTACAAAATTTATTTTCTATAAAAAAAATTACATTTATATTTTAAAAACATAGAAAATATTTTTGCATATAAAATATATTTAGTAAACATTTAATTTTTTCAAATTAGTGTGTTTTTTTCCCGGGCAAACTTACTAGTTATTTATAAGGGTTTGGATTAGCATGTTTTGATTGCGTAACATCTCTTGCATCAAAGTTTGCATGCCGTTCATAAACTGCGACATGTTTTGCATAAACATCTGGAGTGTTTGTTCAAGGCCAATGTTCTGTTGAGCGGGTTGAATAACTGGTGGGTCTTGGTTATTGCCTTTGAGTACATTTGCATATGAAAATGGTTGTTGTTGTGGTGCAGTCATAGCTCCATTCCCTTGTAGTGGTGGGTATGATTTCATCTGGGCAATATCGGCTGGAGTAGGGTTTGACATCGTCGCAGTTGTTGCCCTGAAGGGCTTCGTTTGCGAAGAAACCTTATTTTTAATTTGCAGTGTGATTTTTACCACAGTTACTACAATGTCTAACGGCTGCATCGTTCCAAGATTTCGAGCATAATTGTGTCTGGTGCCAGTCACCACAAATAACACAAACACTGGGAAGTGTACAATATTTTTTTGTGTGGCCAAATCCCTGGCAATTTTGGCATTGTATTGGACCACGGCTTTTACGTGGCTCCTCAACACTGACTTTACGGTGTAATAAATACCGCAGATTATATATGGGGTCGACTTCGCCTTTTTTTTAGAGTCTTGGGGTCAAATTCGAGTTCAATGCGGAAGAGGGGTTGGGGTAACTTATCTCTGTTTTTTATGTTAGATGCAGAAAGAGTCTATACCTCTTATTACAACCATAAGGCCTTTGCTGCTTTTGAGCTGGTATGTGTAATAGCTCCTTTTGCATTTATCGAAATTATCAATAACTTTTCGAAAATCTACCTCATTATAAATTTGAATTTTAGTTTCATGGATAGCGCCCTTGAGAATGGAAATTGGCGGCGGCTTCGACGTTTTGGGTTTAGGGTCTGAATTTTCTTCTTCATACAATAAAGAATATCTATTTAAGCCAAGATTTACGGGCTGGATATTCGATTTGGATTTAAAAATCTTAGGCGTATTGGTATTTTCTGGAGGGGTCGCTTGACGTTTTAGCATTGTAGGGTCTGGTTTTTGCAGGTAGCGGTGCATGCCTGTCTGCACTGCCGAACCTGCAGTAGTCTGCTCGAGAGAATTAATTTTATTGCCTTTTTTCGCTGACTGGGGCTTATGAACAGACTTTTGATTCTCTGTAAATTTATTGAGAGGGTCTGGCGTAAGGGTATTAAGAGAATTTGTACTTGCCAAAGTTGGTTTTTTTTGTGTTTTTATCACTTCAATTTTAGTAAATAAATTTTTCAGGACCGCACATTCCATGAGAAGAGTAAAAGCTATACAAAATGTACTCCAAACAAATATAGAGCAGCTTCTAAAAAATAAAAGAAAAATACGTCGTGAATGGCAAAATCACAGATCGCCCACTTTGAAAAAACAGTTAAAAGATATCACTCAAAATCTACAAAAACAGCTTAAGTGGAAATCTGAAAGAGACTTTCAACAACTCGTTGAACATCTCGCACCCACAAAATCAACAAATTACTCTCCCTGGCGAGCTGCCAGATGCAAAAACCGGTACTGGCAGAATCTCCCATACGGCTGCCAAATGGAAACTGGGCCAGAAGCGATGCAGAAAAAGGTGCCGCTTATGCCAACCACCTAAAAACCGTATTCGGGGTGAACGTGACAACTGGTGATATCTCATTACCAACATTAATCCCACTCAATAACTCCTGTACAGTCGCTATTAAAAAAATGAACTTATGGAGGCAATAAATAATTTGCCAGTGATCGTTCACCTGATAAGACGTGTTTTCTGTCGAGCGCATAAATTTATAAATTAATACCGCGACTTGAAAAAGTGCAATAACCGCAATTTGAAATTTATGAAATTTGTTTCGCGTCAATTAAAAAAACCATTTGAGTCAATAAACTGAAAAGTGCAATTGGACAATTTTACCGTTCACCGACGTGCGCTGCTGACCCAATGCATGGATGCTCCTAGAGACTGGTACAACCCGTACATGGAGAAGCACTTCATATGCAGTGATTGCTAGGGTATGGAACAAAACTTTCAAAACTTAAAAATCAAGCGTTGACAAATGAGGAAAGCTTCAATGATATGGCCACAACCTAACATCATCGTTGTCAAAATTAAATCCTGAAAAGGCAAGACTTGATAACGCCCACAATGATAAAAGAACTGCCAGCAGTTGCAAAAAACCCTTTTATTGCACATATTTAACGAAATCCTTAGAACATGTCACTACCCAGATGATTGGAAACTTTCTCAAATTACAATGATTCCCAAACTTGAAAAAAATCCCAACAATGTGACTTCATACCGCCCCATAAGTTTGCTCTCTGTGTTATCGAAACTCTTCGAAAAACTACTAATAAAATTGATTTCACCCAAAATTACAGAAAAACAAGTGATTCCCGATCACCAGTTTGGCTTCCGCGAAAAGCATGGCACTATCGAACAAGTGTACCGTATTGTAGACTCTTTTGAAAAGAAACCGGACTGCTCCGCTGCTTTCCTCGATATCATCCAGGCCTTCGATAAAGTCTGGCACGAAGGACTTATTTACAAATTACAGCATATTCTCCGCGCTAATATGCACTACCTATTTAAAAATTATCTCACGAATAGAAAATTTGTAGTAAAATTAGATAGTTCACAAGGGTCTCGTATCGGTCGTATTGTTGTATTGTCGTGAAAAAATACGATAGTTGTAAAAATGTTGTTGCTGTTTTCCATACAAAAAAAAATACGATAATACAACTTTGCAACCTGTGTTTCTATGACTCTCGTGTTGATTCTTCTTCTTATTTGAAAAGTAATTGGAGGAAATTGTTTAGGGACTTTTTTTAATGCATAAAACGTGCACGACTTGCCTAAAATATTGCAACAAAGAACGTGGAGACCTCCAAAACTAATGCGACCATCAACTTTGGTCGCAGACGAATGCCGGGCCCAGGGGTTTCCGGAAGCATTTTGAATGCATTAAACGTGCGCGACTTGTTGAAAATATTGAATCAAAGCACAGGTGAACCGCAATATTTCTTCCGATCCTTGATTTGGGCCGCATCAGCACCTCCGCGAATGGTGGCACGCATCCAGTTCTCTTTTTCTCTCCCTCTCTGAAATGACAGTACTAGATTTTTTCTGCAATGGGTGTGCTCACAACAATTGTATTTTTTCAAACACGATGATACGACAATACGACAATACGAGACCCTTGTGAATTCCCTAAATATAAAAGCTTTGTCTCCCGAAATACTGGCCGGAGTACCACAAGGCAGTGTCCTCGCGCCCTTGCTATATATTCTCTATACTGCAGATATGCCCAAAAGCGATAGAACTCTTATATCGACTTTTGCTGACGACACTGCTATCCTGTGCTCTCACTCAAACCCAGACATAACCACTCTTTACGTGCAAAAACATTTGGACTCTCTAAGTAATTAGCTGTCACGATGGAAAATCAAAGTCAACGAATCCAAAAGCTGTCACTTAACCTTCACCCTAAGAAAGGGCAGGTCTCCTGCTCTGAAGATAAACAGCCAAGTTGTTCCTGAAAGTTCCGAAACAAAATATCTTGGAATGCACCTCGATCGCCGACTCACATGGCATAAGCACATTTAATCCAAAATCACCCAGATTAAACTAAAACAATTGGAACTAAATTGACTAATCTCACGGGCATCTAGCTAAATCTCACATACAAAGTCCAAATATACAAAAGTATAATAAAACCCATATGGACATATGGAATTGAGCTCTGGGGCACTGCCTCTCCCTCGAACGTGGAAAAACTCAAGAGAGTTCAATCAAAAAACCTGAGACAAGTTGCCAGAGCGCCTTGGTTTATAAGAAATGCAAACATCCACAATGATTTGAATATTCCTGCAGTAGAAGACGAAATTCCGAAACTTAACTCCAAGTACAAGCAGGAGCTTATGTTTCATCCAAACATTCTAGATAGAAATCTCAGTAAATTTCTGAATCCCTCACGTCTTAAAAGAAGCTAATATATACCTCATATATTAGATACGCTAACCCCACATTGCCTAAATCAATGGATATAGGGCAATGCATACATCTCACAACATAATTTAAGATGCATTTTTTTTTATAACCCTTGACTATATATATATATATATATCCTCAAATCTGCGGCGAGCTTTTTCATACACTTCTACATGAGCTAGAGAGCTGAAATTTGGAACACTGATAGAAGGTGTTGCCACCATGCTAGAAGAAAGCTAAGCTTGGTATTGAAAATGGGCAGAATCGGTCAACTGCCACGGCTACCTCCCTGTCTGTCCGTCCTCTTTTCTTGTAAACACGATTGCAGAAGAGCTAGAAGAAAGCTAGGGATCCCAAATTTTGGATTAATCCTTTTTAGGCCCTTCTTTCCTCCCATATAAGTGAAAATCGTGTTTTTACCGAAATTTTAAGATTTCATCAAAACAGTATGAAATTTTGTATAGTGGGATTTTCGGGGTCACTGATTTTGAATTTGATGTCAGAATTTAAAAATTCAAGATGGCGGAACCAATATGGCGGCCGAAATTTTAAGATTTCATCAAAACAGTATGAAATTTTGTATAGGGGGGTTTTTGGGGTCGCTGATTTCGAATTTGATGTCGCATTTTCAAAATTCAAGATGGCCCAGTAGGTGTAGGGTATATATAAGTCGGCTTGCCCGACTGAAACTTACTCACTTGTTTTTATATCATAGATTTAGGGGGTGTCACGAAAGAAATTCGAATTTCGCCAAAATACGGCAAAGAGAGCCGTAATGAAAATGTTCCAAAATATAGCGTTATTCAAACGCTTGTGCAATGTAATTTTAAGAATGTTCAATCTTAAATCAGAAATGTTCTGCTTAAATCAAGCTCGTGAAACCTTGATTTAAAAATTTTCAATGTTATTTTGCAGCATTTTTACATTAACTTATTTTAATCTTAAATCAAGTTTGCTATCTTATTTCAATGTACATATATCAAATTTGTTGTAAGATTGTTCGATGTTAAAACAAGTTTGTTTCATCTAAAGTTGAACATTTTAAAAACAATTATGACCGTGCTTAATCTTAAAATGCGTTTTATCTCTGAGTGTACCCAATTATATGGGTTATAAAATTCCAATAGGAGTCAAATTCAATCAATTAAGATTAAACGCTGATGAGAATGCCCTGGAAATCCTGGTTGCCCCGGTTTTCCGGGTCTACCAGGTTTACCCGGTGTACCTGGTTCACCCTTAATTCCATTAGTGCCATTCCTTCCTTTTTCCCCACTTTGCCCCGGCATTCCTGGCCTTCCATGATGTCCAGAACGTCCTATTTCACCCTTGAGCCCCAGATATCCCCGTTCTCCTGGTATTCCCGGTGGACCTGCAGGTCCTGGTGGACAGGAACATTCTTGATATGATGAATGGATTGGATAATGTGACTGGTAAAATGTTGATGGCGTTTCAAAAATGTTGTCATCTTGATCGTGTGATGGTGCATTTGACTCTATCGCCAAAAATCGACTGATACTTTTCTCGGCATCACACTTGGACAAGAAAAGGCCAAAAAGAACGACTACTGTATATTAAAAATTATATCGTTAATATACACATGAGTAATATCAAGTTAATATACACATAAGTAATATCAATAAATATACTTGCCAGCAAACGTTGACGGCAGCGACCTCATGTCGGATATTTTCTGAAGTATGTTCACTGGAATCTCTTCTTTTTATACCACAAGAATAAAGAGCATTGATGAACGGAGAATGTCAGGCAAAATATTTGCTATAGAAGTCGTTTTTGGGTTAACTACTTATTACTATTTCGTCAAAAGATCTGCATAATCTAATAATTTAGAATAATGGAATCATCGTCTTTGCATAATTTGGTTACGATTTTATGCGTTAATGTATAGGTACAAGAGACAGTAAACATGTCTTTTAGGAAGTATTTCTTTTTGTACATTATAATATCAAAATGTAGTTATTAATGCTGAAATAACTTTGAACGGTTGTCTTGATGTTTTTTTATATTTCTCGAACACAATGAGCACAAAAGATCATGAACCATAAAACTGTCATGATTGGAAAATGTTGAATCGCTTTCGATCTAAGTTCTCTATGAGCCAATGGCGTAGCCAGGCTGGAGTGGGGTGGCGGGCTAAACTTGCACCTAATATTCTAACTTACCAGCGAAATGAAAGTAAGAACCAAGAAAAAATGTTTACAGCGGAGATTTTTAAAAATATTTTCTCTATGGTTTCTTTAAGTTTATTGTCGATTGCGATAAATTTGATCTACTTATATCTTGAACATTGTAGCTTTAATAGTTCGTACGAAGATGCGTACACTCGGAAACAGCCCACTTTACAATCCAATACGAAAGTATTTGTTTCTTAATTTTTTCAACTAAATGAAAACAACTTTGAGCCTATTTACACTATCAGTTCCATCTGACAAAGAGCTAATAAGAACGGCGGTAGTGAAAACGGGATAGCAAATATTGCACCGAAAATCCATACAAAAAATGGGCTCCTTGAAATAATGAAAACCGATTTTAAATCAAGGTCTGGCAACATTATGCTTGACGGCTTGGGAATATCGTATTCTTACAAAATGCAATTCACATATTCAGGGTGTACCGCCTTTCAGTGCAATTAATGAATAGGGTTATATGGGAGGAGGGGGTCCTTTGATCGCAGTTAGGATATACAGATGAAAGTATGACAAAAAAAAACCAAATATAGGTAGTGGAATTTTATATTGTAGGCATTTAGCGGAACTATAGATGTAGAATGACCTTTTGACGGTCAAATCCGCCAACCGTCAATTTAAAGTCAAATTAGTCAAAAACTGTTTTTCGGGGAATTTCACTTCCAAGTATTCCTTTCATACAAAATAAAAAAAAGACAAAAATTTAGATTTTTGAAACTGTTTTGAAATTTTTAAATGATTTTCCAAAGACATTGGAGCATATTCATAGTAACGATTCTAAGTTCATACCAACTAATCTCCAACTCAAAGTTAGGTTCCAACTGAAAACACGTCTCTATTCATAGTCAGTTTTTTTAGCAGCTACTAAGTAGTACCACCTTAGAAAACAGCTGATAAGTTCAAGAGATGAGTGCAGTGTAGAATTTATTGACAATTTTTTTGCCATAAATGTCATGGCAAACAGTTTTTTCGATGCCTAATGATATCGAATATGATATCGAATATTTATATCGCAATAAATGCCATCCTAATTTTCATTTGATTTCATTTTGTTTGTGGCGGTCGGCTGTGCAATTTTTTGCAAAAACCGTCCCAAAAACCTTAAGGAGCATAGCACTTGCAAGCTCTTAGGAACGGGCATTCCTCGTTTTAAGAAACATCTCCAACAATTTCACCATCACCTCTCCAACGGATTTATTTTTATAACCCTTATATTAACTTGTTTGGCTGTATATATATATATATACTAGCTGTTACATACCCGGCGTTGCACGGGTTGATTAAATTTTAAAAATAAATATATATAGGAATTTGCGACAATTTCAATGGCGCTGTAGTTGATGGATTATTCCCCCCGTGAAACTTGGTGCCAGTTGTAATCCCACCCGGTAGGAATCACCCAAAAAAAGTCCAAGGACGCACTTGGTGGCAGCTGTAATCCCACCCGGTATAATTCAGCCAAAAAAAGTCCAAGGAAGCACTTGGTGCCAGGTTGTAATCCCACCCGGCATGAGCCACCCAAAAAATGTCCAAGGACGCACTTGGTGGCAGCTGTAATCCCACCCGGTATGATTAAGCCAAAAAAAGTCCAAGGACACAATTGGTGGCAGTTGTAATCCCACCCGGTATGATTCACCCAAAAAATGAGCAAGGGCGCAGTTGGTGGCATGGACCACTTAATATTCGATAGTTACTAAGTTACTTTTTAATAATATTTTTTGTTGTATGGGAGGTGCCACGCCCCGTTGTCCAAATCCAACCTCTTATGTCCTATTGCAAATTCCATTACTAACACAATTTTACCTTAAAATTTCAATAAAATCAGTAAAGCCGTGATATGGGGTAGAAAATTGTATGGGCGGTGCCACGCCCCTTGTCCAATTATTCCCATTTTCGACGCATAGCAGTACAGCTCCATTCCAAAATATATCCAATAGTTGCTTAATTAGCTGGTATTTAAGTTATGTGTTGTGTGGGAGGTGCCACGCCCCTTTGTCCAAGTATTCCCATATTCGACACATAGCTGGGAAAACATACTATATGGCTCCATTCCAAATTTCATTAAAATATATCCAATAGTTGCTTAATTAGCTGTTATTTAAGTTACGTGTTGTGTGGGGGTGCCACGCCCCTTGTCCAATTATTCCCATTTTCGACACATAGCAGTACAACTCCATTCCAAATTTCACTAAAATATATCCAATAGTTGCTTAATTAGCTGGTATTTAAGTTATGTGTTGTGTGGGAGGTGCCACGCCCCTTTGTCCAATTATTCCCATATTCGACACATAGCAGTACAGCTCCATTCCAAAATATATCCAATAGTTGCTTAATTAGCTGGTATTTAAGTTATGTGTTGTTTGGGAGGTGCCACGCCCCTTTGTCCAATTATTCCCATATTCGACACATAGCTGGGAAAACATACTGTACAACTCCATGCTAAATTTCATTAGAATATATTCAATCGTTGCTTAATTAGCTGGTATTTAAGTTATGTGTTGTGTGGGAGGTGCCACGCCCCTTTGTCCAAGTATTCCCATATTCGACACATAGCTGGGAAAACATACTATATGGCTCCATTCCAAATTTCATTAAAATATATCCAATAGTTGCTTAATTAGCTGTTATTTAAGTTACGTGTTGTGTGGGGGTGCCACGCCCCTTGTCCAATTATTCCCATTTTCGACACATAGCAGTACAACTCCATTCCAAATTTCACTAAAATATATCCAATAGTTGCTTAATTAGCTGGTATTTAAGTTATGTGTTGTGTGGGAGGTGCCACGCCCCTTTGTCCAATTATTCCCATATTCGACACATAGCTGGGAAAACATACTGTACAACTCCATGCTAAATTTCATTAGAATATATTCAATCGTTGCTTAATTAGCTGGTATTTAAGTAATGTGTTGTGTGGGAGGTGCCACGCCCCTTTGTCCAATTATTCCCATATTCGACACATAGCTGGGAAAACATACTATACAGCTCCATTCCAAATTTCATTAAAATATATCCAATAGTTACCTAATTAGCTGTTATTTAAGTTACGTGTTGTGTGGGCGGTGCCACGCCCCTTGTCCAATTATTCCCATTTTCGACACATAGCAGTACAACTCCATTCCAAATTTCCCTAAAATATATCCAAGTGTTGCTTAATTAGCTGGTATTTAAGTTATGTGTTGTGTGGGATTCCCATATTCGACACATAGCTGGGAAAACATACTATATAGCTCCATTCCAAATTTCATTAAAATATATCCAATAGTTGCTAAATTAGCTGTTATTTAAGTTACGTGTTGTGTGGGCGGTGCCACGCCCCTTGTCCAATTATTCCCATTTTCGACACATAGCAGTACAACTCCATTCCAAATTTCACTAAAATATATCCAATAGTTGCTTAATTAGCTGGTATTTAAGTTATGTGTTGTGTGGGAGGTGCCACGCCCCTTTGTCCAATTATTCCCATATTCGACACATAGCTGGGAAAACATACTATACAGCTCCATTCCAAATTTCATTAAAATATATCCAATAGTTGCTTAATTAGCTGTTATTTAAGTTACGTGTTGTGTGGGCGGTGCCACGCCCCTTGTCCAATTATGCTCATATTTGGCATAAAGCTTGGAAAAGTTATTATGCAACTTCGTGCTAAATTTCGTATTTATTATTCAATTTTCTATTCAAATTCAATTCAATAGTTACTAAATTACCTTGTAGACATATTTTGTGTTGTATGGGAGGTGCCACGCCCATTTGTCCAATCCCAACCGCATATAGCCTATGTTACATGTCGATACCTATAGAATTTATCCTGAAAGTTTCAAGAGAATCGGTACAGCCGTTTAGCCGTGATTGAGGGACAAACAGACAGACAGACATACAGACATACAGACATACAGACATACAGACAGACACACACTCAGTTTTATAATATATATATATATATACACATACACTTCCACATAAGCTAGAGAGCTGCAAACAAGTAGCCATAATCCCTTAATTGTAAATCGAAATTGCGGAAATTAATTTAAAGGAAATTTTTTTTTTAGTCGGTTGGTATTATTTTAAAAATGGAATGGTAATATTTTAAAAAACTTGATTTTTACTCTTTTTTTATTATACTTTAGGCATCCATTTCCAAAACAACCCATATTCACGGTGAGGTGCAATAAACAAAAAACGATTTTTATACGCTACACCTCATGAGGTATATTCACTTTGGCCTGATGTTTGTAACACCAAGAAGGAGACGTGTCTGGTATGGAAAAGTACATATATTCTTGTTCAGCGTCACCTCCTGAGTTGATTTAGCCCTATCCGTCTGTCCGTCTGCCGTCCTCTTTTCTTGTAAACACGATTGCAGGAGCTAGAAGAAAGCTAGGGATCCCAAATTTTGGATTTATCCTTTTTAGGCCCTAGAAGGAGTTGGTATTGCAAATGGGCGGAATCGGTCGACTGCCACGCCTACCGCCCATATAAGTGAAAATCGTGTTTTTACAGTAATTTTTAGATTTCATCAAAACAGTATGAAATTTTGTAAAGGGAGGTTTTTGGGGTCGCTGATTTGAATTTGATGTCGGAATCTCAAAATTCAAGATGGTGTAACAAATGTGGCAGCCGAAATTTTAAGATTTCATCAAAACAGTATGAAATTTTGTATAGTGGTGTTTTCGGGGTCGCTGCTTTCGAATATGATGTCGGAATTTAAAGATTCAAGATGGCGGAACCAATATGGCTGCCGAAATTTTAAGATTTATTCAAAACAGTATGCAATTTTGTATAGGGGGGTTTTTGGGGTCGATGATTTCGAATTTGATGTCTTATTTTCCAAATTCAAGATGGCGGATCCGATATGGCCAAGTAGGTGTAGGCTATATATAAGTCGGCTTGCCCGACTGAAACTTACTCACTTGTTTAAGATTAAAATTGGAAATAGTTTTTAGAATTTTAAGAATGAATTTTTGTATGAAAAAGATCCGAGGCCAATTCACAAAATCTGATTTATAGGAAAAACTGTTGATCGGAGAGAAAAAATTACTAAGAGGTATTTTGTAGGGAATTTTCCAAGGAACAAAACTACATCAATCATAAAAAAACTTAAACAGAGTTTTTGAAATAATCGTGATTAAACACAAAATTTTATTTTCTGACTTTGCTAATAAAATAACGCATGTGTGTTGATCGGATTTTGACGTATTTTAGACCGTTGTTTTTGTTATCAAATTAGAACAAATCGCCCTATAACTCCATACAGTGTCATTTGCGGTACCCCCTCTCCATACGATTTTTTTCGTTTCTCGACCAGAGGAATCAACTGGCGGAGATACCATGGTAATTTTTTAAGAGGGAAGAGCAAACATTTTTTAGTATGGTGCGTGAATTATTTTAATATACAAAAGAATAGAATCACAAACAAAATGTTTTTGAAAAAGTTTTTACAAGAGTCAAGAAATGAATAAAAAGTTCTTATTTTAATTAGTAGGGTAGGGTGCCCACCTACTGGCACCCTAAGGCTATAACTTTCGTTTGAAACATAATTTTGCGGAGATCTCAGGTTCGTTTAAAAGCTGAGTTCAATAAATTACAAGAATTTTCAATGGAACTTAAAAATTCCGAAAACTAAGATTTTGGCAGTAGATCTAGCAAAAGTCTCCAAAATCGACCCTCCAAAAAAGGTGCCCAGCTACTGGCACCCATTTACAATTCTCTGTAAACAATCGAAAATTAAGCATAAACCCTAGTATAATTTGTATGTGTTGTTTATTCTTTCAGTGGTTCACTCTGACCATTTGAACTGAAACAAAAGGATTCGTGAGATTTTATTAGCAAAATAAATGTAAATAAGTCAAAATATGGGTTAAAATTATATTTCGCTGCCTTCAGCTTCCCCCTAATATTCAGAACCCTAGTTTTTGCAAGTGAAATAGCTCCTTGGCATGTTGACACATTTGAAGTGAACAGCACGATGTTTATACGATGTCGTGTCAAGGACGCCAGTAGGTGGGCACTTTTGCTATTCTGACAGAATCCCAGAATCCTCATCCCCATTTCACAATATGGTTCCATTGTTCGTCGAAAACGTGAAGAATACAAACAATCTAAGAATTCCAATCATATTTTCCCTTCTACATTGATGAAAAACAGTTGAAAATTCACTTAACAAAGATGAACAATTTAATATCAGCCTCGATTTTTTCGTTTTTTTACGTTTCGACGACAGCGCGACTACAGCAACATGTACATAAAACTCAATGATTTATGAAAAGTTAAGGGTTAATGAGATGACACTTTAATACTAAGAACATTGCCGCTGTCATCGCCACGACCGTCAGAACTGATGGGTGCCAGTAGATGGACACCTTCCCCTAATTTGTTGTATTTACCTAAAACAGCTTTACATCTGCTATGCATGGACTCCACAAGAGCTTAACAGGTCATTGTGGGTATAGAATACCAAGCGGTATGGATTTTTCCCCATAATTCGTTCTTATTTTTCGATGTTACTGGCCTGTCCTGGACAATTTTCCACGAATATTCTAATGAATTCGAGTCCGGGGATTGCGATGACAATACCAATATGTCAGTGATGTCGATATCAAGAAATTTAGATGTAGCGGAGCAAAACTGACCTCAATTTACCCTTCAGCCACTGTCAAAACTGCAGAATTATTTTGACTGTCGAACAGTGTTATTTAACTAACTTGTATAGTCTGTAAGATTCAAATATCAGTAGACTTTTAGAATTTGAAACAAATTTTTTGTTGTTTTGAAAAAAACAAAAAATATGCTTTTGGTGAAATTGAAAAACTTGTTTTGTTAATTTGATACAGATCTTTTTGTTGATTTTAGAAAATTTGTTCATATTCCAAAAATACTTCGATTTAACGAAAAACATTTCGTTAAATCTACTGAATTTAAAAATAAATTTTTATTGTGAGGACTGTACCGAAAAAAAACTGCACACCTTGTTTTGCTTATAAAATAAAAGTTTATGATTTTTTTCGTGAATATTTTTTTTAAAATAAAAAGCAATCTATTTTAAATGATTTTTCATTAACATTTAAAAAATAAAGTTATTCTCGCAATTTTGGCCGAATTTTTTGTGTTGATCCCTTTATTAAATTCCCCGGTACTGCTTGCCTTAAGCAATTTTTTTTGAAATAGTTCAATTGGGAGAAGTTACGAATCATTTAGTGGGCTTTCATATTTTGCGTAATTTAACGTTATTTAGTTCTGTTAAAGGTAGTGTTGACCGAGAGTGGCTTGTAGTAGATAAATCGGGCCAAGAAATTGTTAACACATCGTGTTTTTCTAAAAATAGTATAAGGTGACTCTATAGAAACTCCTACTTGTAAATTTCGGAAGATATAGTGTCCACTTTAAAAATTTCTAATCATAAGGTCGTCAGTGCAAAAAGCCTTCCAGATAAGATCTTTCCCGCCACATTTTTCCATTCCAATTATTAATACTGACTGGTCGACAGTACCGCCTCTCTCTTTTATGTAAAATTGGGAACCTGGTAATGTTCTTGGGTCCATTTTAATATAAGTTTCGTCATTCATTATAATGCATTCAACTGCATCTCGAAACAACGGGCCGTTCAATTTTCGAGGGCTTGTTATCCCGACTTTCACTTGTCTTTCACTTTTGTTTGGTACTTTTGGATTTTTATAGATATTCTCATTATGGCTTTGATTTACTCTTTGGCCCATAGAGGCACTGGTTCCGTTTTTTTGTCAAATCTCGAATTGATATTAATTTATGTTTGATTATAAAAGTACTAACCTTTTTATCAAGGTATCTCTTTATCAAATTTCTGATCTCTTGGACTCTTTTTTCTTCCAAATTTCGGCATATATTTGAGAGAAGAATTATCTCGGAAATTATTATAATATTTTTGACACCATTTAAACTAATTTTGTAGCGTTTCGTCAAATATCTGTACGAAATTCCTCTATTTGTGAGGTAATTGTGCAGAATTTATTAAAGGTGCCTACACAAAAAATTCGGCAAAAATTAACAGAATAACTTTTTTTAAATGTTAATAAAAAGTAAAATAAAGTAGATGGCTTTTTAATACAAAAAAAAATTTCACGAAAAAAATTAAAATTTTTCATTTTATAAGCAAATCAAAGGGTACAGATTCTTTTCGGTACAGTCCTTATATACCTACCCAGTAAGAAATTATTGCGGAAATCATTGAGGAATTATACTGGAAAAGTGCACGCAGAGAAAAAATATGGTTGGAGCATGATTGCAGCGATCATATATACTTGCTACAATAATACTATGATTATAAAGACCATAGTTGGTTGGGGTAATCATGTAAATTATATTTAAATGATTATAGAGACCATATTATGATTTCAGAGAACATATTATGATTAGATTCCAACCATGCCAAAAACATGCTAGAGGCAATAATGTATATGATTGGATATTTAATATTAATAAGAGCCCAAATGTGCAATGTCCGAATTTTGAGTTGTTGTTTTTGCTTATTCCATAAAAATATAAAAAAAGGTTTTTGTATTAGATTTTTGACACATTAAAATTCCTTCATTTTTATTTTCAAACTGTGAAATTTGATTGTTTGATATGAAAATACACCAGCTCCATCTAGTGTTTCAAGCAATAAATTATTTTTGGTTTGTGTTTTTGATAAATAAACAAATTCAATTTCAAAGAGCGCAGTTATACTATGTCCCGAAAATTGTATTGGACATAGTATAGTTGGGCCTCTTAGAACTCAAAATAATGAAATTTTGTATGAGAACAAATTTGAATGTCACAGAAGAATTCCATTTAATTTAAAACCATGACGAGTTTTCACTCAAACTTTTTTTCAACACTCCAAAGATGGATTAAGCTACATAAGAAAAATATTGGACCCAGAAAACAGAACTGCAATAATAACGAAAAATAATTTCAAAACTTGTTTTGCGTTTTCTACAGTTTGGGAAAAATGGACATAGGATGGTTACGCTTTAAGGTATCGATATATTTAGTATATGTATGCATTTAGAACAAAATAAATTCAAGGCAGTAGTAGCTAAACGTGCTAACGTGCTTCGACAGCAACCCAAGTATCCCAGGTTCAAATCTCGGCACGGCCAAACGTAAGTAAGTAAAGAAAAATGTATATGAACTATTATTTCTTAAATATAATATAGCAATCAGCTAATATTACATTGAAATATTAATAATATAATTTAAAACAATTGAAAAGTAGATGTGGAAATTCAATTGAAAGTTGACTAAAAATTGGTTAACATGGTTGTAACCATCATGCAATTTTTTGGCCGCAATCATTACATGTTTATTTTCAATCATGTAAATGGTTAGCTGCAATCATGTAAATGTTTAGTATGCAATCATGGCATGGTTGGTGCAATCATTTCGCCAATCATAATATGGTCCCCTTAAAATATGATCAGGTCAACCATGTTTTTTCTCTGCGTGTGTACATCGTGCACGAAACATACTGTATTGTCCATACAAATCATTGACGAAAATTTCATACAAATGTCATAATTTTCATGTACGAACCAAGACCGAAAGATGGTGGAGTTTTCGGGTATGAATTGTTGAGGGAATCATAGAGGAATATTCATGCACAAAACAAGTGCGAAACGTAAAAAAAATGTTGTTGTTCTCTTTTTTTTTGCACACTTTTGTAATTGTTTATTTTTATTTTATTTAACTTTTTTTATTTGCCAATTTGCAAGCGCCATAAACCAAAGGACTTTTAACGCTGATGGCTTATTTAGAGTTTTTCCATCACGTCAGGTTTTTCAAGAATTCAATATCTAAGAGTCAAAAAGTCAAAAATTCATCAAAAATAGGCTAATCTTTTCTGAGAAAATCTGTTTATGTCATATAGTTTGCAAATCACTGATCTGGGTGGACAAGAGTCAAAGTTCTGAATGAGAAAAGTAAGTTTGGTACTAGATCCGGAATTGTCTGATTAGTGTGAAACCCGTATTAGTTACTTTTTTTGCAACGCTGAAAGCTAAAAAGAAATAGTCAAAAAGCCACTAGAAATGAGTCGTTGTCAGAAAGTAGCTTCAATACGAAAGGTTATGTTGAAAATGTTAGAAAAAGTTTTTAATTTTTAGCGATACAATTTTTTTCAAAAGTTGCAGTCAATAGTTACAGGTATTAAAACATATTAAAAAAAGGAAACAAAAAAAAACATTGTGGTGTAGCTGTGAAAAATCCCGAAAAAATTCCTTTTTTCTGAGATTGTTTAGAATTTGTTATACTTTGTGAGAATAGAAGGTACAGTCGAGCCCGCTTAAGTGAAACCCGTTAAGTGAAATCCCCGCTTAAGTGCAACAAAAATGTAATCCCAATTATTTTTTCCCCTTTTTCATACAAATTATTACGGTTTACTGAAACAAAATTTCATTCATAAATCAATAATTTATACCAATTTAACTCCGCATAAATGAAACACGCCCTAAAAATTTTATTTTGATTTAAATTTATATTTTGTAAATACAAAATGAAGTTTATGAAAGAAAAATTTAAAGTGCAAGTCAAAGAAAACGTTGGTCACTCATCGATTAGGAACACAAGAAGAGATGAAACCCTTACTTTGCCTTTGGCACTTCTTTGCCTGCCAAGTTTCCAACTAACGAACTTATGAGTCTTCCGGTGTGAATCCAGTATTTATGAAATTGAATCACTTTCAGTTACTTTGACCGTTTTCATGTTATTTCAATCATAGTAGTAACTTAAATGGAAAGAAATGAATAGATATTATGTCAGTATTAAAATGTCATATGTATTAATAATTTATAGCTCGGAGAGACAACTTATCCGAAAACAACAAATGTTTTATTTTATTACAACCAATTTTCGTTTATTTTTGGCCAATAATTGCCACTTCATGTACTGCACTATATGCGGGCGCTATGAGAAGAATCGGGTTTATACCCGTAATATTTGTAACTTTATTTGTGGATTGATTTTCGCGTGGCTGCTTTGGCTGATATTTATGGTTAACTTTGATGTATCACTGAGGCTGCGGTATTGTATTTTGATAGCGTTAATGGTACTAATTGGTATGTATTGCAGAAGCGCATTTATGGATCGTATTAGTTATTTGGTAATTTTTAAGGATTCGGTTTTGCATTCAACAAATGTATCAAATGCGTTACGTTGCTTATATTTGTGGCCGTTGTCGGAAAATCTGGGCGTAGCTACTTGCGAGCTTTAAGCTTCGCCTTTGTGATTGCAGGCAATTTAGCTTTTTCAATTCGTTAACTATGAATTATCACGATGATTTTTTTAGGACCCATTAAAAACCTCTCAGCAAATGGTGAGGAAATCGTACGCGTGTTTGCCTGTTCAACAATACTCACCTACAATCTGACTAGAACTCGATTCGATCTGATGACAAAACCTTTTCAAAATACTTTGGCGCACATGAAAAATGATATTCAGGAAGTCCAGGACACTTTTGCTAAGCTCCGGAATGTTTTTGACCCAATACGCAACGAAGTTGAAGGAGATGACCCCCCTGAGTCTATTACGAGTATTAAGCGTCGCTACGCGTCGTCTAAATCCGAACTGATTCGAAATAAGTATCAACAGAAGTTTAAAAACCGATGCAAGCAGCAATTGGCCAAAGGTTGGATACGTTGTCGTAAAGCATTTTCGAAAGCACGGGATAAGTGCATGGCGAGGTTCCCATTTATTGTACGAAATTTACTCTGTTGGCCTTTCCAAGTAGATTTTGTGTGCAGCTATGATATTTTGGGGAATCCAGACGAAGTATGTGATCCAGGTGATGCTATTCCAAGTGATTTTGGTGAAAATTACATCAACTTGGATTCGACCCAACAGGAACTATTTAATAACGCTTCCAATCTAGAAGTTAAGTATATTTTGCAAGTTGATGCCCAGCCAACACTGAAGTGAGTATCTTCTCACAAAACAAAAATTTTTTGATAAAGCTCTTTCGTTCGGATCACATACATACGATAAGAAATACCATTTAAATTCTCTTATCTTCGCATAGTGCCGAAAATAAAGTGCTCAAATTTGGACACCTATTTGGACGATGACAATTTTGACGTCCAAATAGAGTCGATTTTTAATATTGCTTTTTTGAAGGTTGATATTTTGTAATAAATAAGCATCCTTTTTTCTGGTCTTATATTGGAGCCCACCCTAGTTTTTGTAAGATTTAGCTGATTTTCGAACTTGCTTTTACTTTTCAAGTAAAAAACATGTTCCCAAATTTTCAAGTCGATATCTCCAGACAAACGGACATGGCTAAATCAACTCAGGAGGTGATACTGTTCAAGAATACATATACTTTTTCTCCATCATTGCTCTATAGTGCCGTGCTTTCCTCTAAAGCCAAATTCATGATCTGTACACAGAAAAAAAAGGTCAAAATTTCAAAATGTATGAAAATTGTAAATTTTTTTACCGAGCTCGACGGTAGATTTAACCGACAAAAAATGTTAAAAAAATTTAGTTGAAATAACCGAAATTGTGTTATGAATGTTGTGCCTTATAGAGGCAGCTTGAGCAGAGCCAAACAGAGATTTTTGCTTGTAATACTACTTTTGGAAAATAAGTGCTTGTGTCAGTTATGCGCTCAAGCTAATATTTATATCCCCACACACACAGGGTATACCAACTTTGTCACAACGTTTGTAACGCCCATAAGGAGGCGTGTCCGGTATGGAAAAGTATATATATTCTTGATCAGCATCAGCGCCGGAGTCAATTTAGCCATGTCCTTCTGTCTGTCCGTCCGTCCGTCCGTCTGTCCGTCCGCACGATAGCGGTCGCAGTTTTCGAGATATCGACTTGAAACTTTGGGTACATGTTTTTCTCATGAATACTGAAATCAAGTTCGAGAATCAGCCAAATCGGATAAAAACTGGGCGTGGCTCCAATACACCGAAAAAAAAGGTAAACATTTTCAAGTCTTTTTTATTGTTGTATTCGATTGGAAATGTTTGGAAACGTATTTTTGACATGGTCCGAGGTTCCGAAGCCACATATATAAGGGTCTAAATGGGGTCTTGAGACCAATTTTTTTTTTTTGGTGGATTTGATTGGAAATTTTTAGAAATGGATTTTGGACATGGTCCGGGCTCCAAAACCTATAATTGGCTCAAAATAGGGTCTTGAGACCACATTTTTTTATGTTCGAGGTACTTCTTCCTACTGTGTGGGGGTATTTCAGCTTCGGTATAGCCGAAGATAGTCCACTCTCTGGTTTTTTTTTAAACATGCAATCTTGCATTTTCGAAATATATTTTTGTGTTTAATATGTTTTTTTTGGTTGTTGGGGTTTGTTTTCAAATGAAGAAAAAAATTAATTCATCGAAAAACGTTTTCTTACTAAAAAATATGTATCGAAACAAATTTTTGTTGTATGTTTACAATTAAAAATTGTAAGCCAACAAATTTAAATGGTTTTTTTACTAAAAAAATATGTATCGAAACAAATTTTTGCTGTATGTTTACAATTCAAAATTGTAAACCAACAAATCATTAAAGTAAATCAACCACTTCTCGTCGGTTAGATTAACCGACGAAGAAGGGTTGAAGCGTTTTTAACCGTCTTTTTCGGTTAAATCTACCGACTTTTTTTTTGTGTGTAGAGAGCGACGAAGAAGGGTTGAAGCGTTTTTAACCGTCTTTTTCGGTTACATCTACCGACTTTTTTTTTGTGTGTAGAGAGCGGATTTAATGCAATTGCATATTTTACTGGAACGTCGGATTGACTTAGGACCCATGGTAGAAGAAATACTGATAGAGTCATTTCAGATAGGGAGAAAAAAAAGTATAAAATTATCTTACAAATGTCAAAGTTATATTCAACGTAACCCTAACTTGTTGAAATTTAGAAATTTCAACCGAAAACAAAACCGAAAATTAACATTTTTATCAATATTCAAAAAATCCGTAAAAAAAATGTTAAATTAGCTTTTTACACAATTATTTTGCAATCACTTTAGGTTTGTTAGGAGGACGCCATCGCACAGTGATTTGTCTAAATATAAGCTTGGGACAAAAATCTAAGGAGTGTTCTAAATTAATTTAAACTAAGTTTCTAGATGTATTTTTAGGTTCGCTGATTTCAAAAATGTGATCGATTTTTCCTTAACTTTTTTTATACCTTGCACACTACTGTCCAAGGATATATTGCTTTTGTCTCACCGTTTGTAACGCCCATAAGGAGGCGTGTCCCGTATGTAAAAGTATATATATTTTTGATCAGCATTCTCTTGAGTCGATATACCGATATGTAACAAAAATTTCTAAGTGGAATTTTTGGCAAAAGTGAAGTGGCTAGTATATATGTATTGGTATTTTATAATCTTTAATGTAAAATTCCAGATAGTTTGCTTCTAAATTCATCTAATTCATGATCTGAACTTAAAACGAACGATTGCAGCCTACTGAAACGGTTATTTATGTACTACTTTATAATATTTGATCTGGTTTTTTTCGGTTTCAGCTTAATTTCGGTTTCGGCCAAAATTTAAAAATAATAATTTCGGCCGAAAACAAAAGAAGAAAAATTTCGCCCATTTCGATTTCGGCCGAAATTTAAAAAAGCGGTTTCGGCCGGTCTCTAATCTTTACTAAAAACAGAAAAAACAAGTGGGTAAGATTCAGTCGGTCACAGCCGACATATTTATATTGGGGCATATTGGATCGGCCATCTGGAATTTTGAAATTTCAACATCAAATTCAAAATTAGTGACTCCTTATAAAATTTCATACTTTTTTGATGAAATCTTATAATTTTGGCCGTCATATTGAAATCAGCGACCCCAAAACCCGTGTGTACCAAGTGTGGAACAATTTCAGCGGATTTACAGAATTAGGTTACACGTGTTTCACTTAAATGGGAGGTAGGCGACTGACACAGTCGACCGATACAGTCCATTTTCAATACCAACTCCTTCTAGGGTCTAAAAAGGATAAATGCAAAAGATATAATGGCCAAATGTTCCGATTGCTTGACGAAATGATACCTATCTACATGTTAATCTGAGTACAATTAATAATTTTCGAGATTTTTTGCATCAAATACGAACATTTTTGGGGAAATGAAGGGCTATCCGAAAGGAAGTTTGTAATCAAAAATTGCCCCGAATTTTTTAAAAAATTTAGTTTTTGCTGAATTTTGTAAAAAAATCATGAAATTTTGCCAATTTCCTTTATTTTGTCTTTATTTTGACCAACGCAACTTTTTGCATCCCAAAAAAAATTGTTTAGCCGCAGGGAAAAAGTTGAAAAAGTGGCCATTTCGCGGTAGGTACTTAACGGATTAAGGTATTCGTATACTCATTCGAACGGGCTACAGGAGAAATTTTTATATGCAAAGGAACCAAACTTGCCCAATCGGACAGTTCCTAAATTTTAGAAGCGGAATAGTATACATTTTTGTTTACTGTACCATTACGTTCCGATGTTTCGCAATTAAATTTACCAATGTTCATCCAGATATTTTAACGGTTCTGGAATCTAAATGAGTGCCGCAGTAAGAAATATTCAACAGTCTTTGATAAAATTTGATATCCTGATTTGTAGGATAACTCAAAATTTAACATTCGATTATCTCCGAACAAACTTTTTATGGGATTGCGTTTTATTTTCCCAAGCCCTTCAGTTTTTCAAAAAAGTTAAAAAAGACTTATGAGAATAAAAGCTCTCTTATTCTCGTAAATCGTGTATATCACCTAGCTGAGTCCTGTGCGCACGTGAACTTTGGAATTCGATGAAATTGTGGATTTTTTCCAATTTTTTAATATAATTGTTAATATATAAAAACGTTTGTGCGTATGTATGAGTGAACAACACGACTAAACCACTGAACGTATCAGAGCCATACAAACACCATACGTTTATTTGTGAGTTTCGGAAGGTTTATGAACTACTTTGGACTTTATTGGTCAAATGAGCGTGGTATAATTTAAGTATTACTTCAAAATACATCTGGGATACTTTCCAGCAGACATGCTATTCTTCTAATTCCAAAAGTGCAATTCAATGAGTAACATTTGAGAATGGTCAAGCATTTGACAAAAAAAAAAACTACACTAATCAAACAAATTTTGATTAAAAAAATAATTTGTAAGTTTAAAAATCAAAACGAAAAACAAATTAAAAAAAAAAATAAAAATGCCTGGTCGACGCACAGTGTTTCGTTTAGTAGAAGTTTGCTAGACAAAACAGTTTTACTACATTAAATGGTTGTTTTCTAATTTTTACGCATAAATAAGTATCGTTGTTATGTTTTTAGATTGGATAACTGGACGTGGCACCGCCCATCCACTCATAACAATATTCAAATGTCGCAATTATCGAGCTATCGACTCTATACATATTTTGGAATTCCTCTTCTTTTTGCTTTTATTTGGATGGTATTGAAAATGGACAACATCGGACAAAACCATGCCTACCTCCCATACAAAATAGCCGCCCTAAATTCGTTATTTTCGTTTATCTTGACCAATACAGAACCGATTTGGACGCCGTTTTTTGTATTTGGTTAGAAATTATGTCTGGAATGAAATGGGAATGGAACATAAACTAAATGGAAATGGACTGGAACAAAATGGAATTGGAATCAAATGTTTCGATTTTTTCCGATACTCCATTTTTATTTTGTTCCTGCCCGATTCCATTTTGTTCCTGTTACACTTCCCTTTCATTAAAAAATTTGTTTCCGTCCCATTTCCATTTCGTCCCGTTCCATTCCCATTTCATTGGTCGGAAAATGCGAAAAAATCGAAAGGAGCGGCCTGGAGCACGAATTGCAGCCACACGTGCATCAGAGACTGGCGCTTACAGAACCAATCGACTTGCACAAATGAGAACTTCAAATCAGGCGTCACGTAATTACAAATATAAAAGTGTTTGTCCCGATTTTTTGCTGTGATATACTGACTCATCACCGCCAGCTCTTAAATTTTTAATGTTATGAGGGTTCACGGAAAGGTTTACGGGAGGGTACTTTCACACTTTAAAAGGAACATTATTTTTTTCCTATTGAGTGTAATAAAACGAAATAAAAAAATGTTCAAATGTTGCTTTTTCTGAAAGACAACATGCATCTACTGCGTAAAATCGAGGAGGAGAAATCTAACTGAATATTTCACAGAACATGTCCATTTTACTTGTTATTTAATTTCAATATATTTTAATAAAATACCCTAAATTTTTGTTCTTAGCCTAACTTTATTACATATTTTCATTATTATTTTTTAGTTTTATGAATATAAATAAAAAGTTTTATGAATATAAATAAAATTTCACTTTCGATAAAAATTTTTTGGTATTTGGTTTAAGGACTGAACTTACAGACTCGTTCCCCGAGCATTTTCCGTTTTCGATATTTCAAATTTAATACAAATTTAATATAAATTTAAATATAGAGAGCTGAAAACGCCCGACACACGAGTCTGTGAGTACAAGCCTTTGATTACATAAGGGAGTGTCGGGTAATTTGGTACGTCGGGTAATGTGGCAGTAAAGCTTTTCTCCATGTTGTTGTTGGAATTTTTGAAAACTGTAGGTAAATGACGAAAGTTGTTGTTTTACTCAAGCTTTACTTTCTGTAAAAATGCTACACAATTGTGTGAACAAAATTAGGTAGGTTTTCGAAATTATTTTGCAGTGATATAAATTACGCCAAAGCTTTTTTTAATTTCGGCCAAAACCGAAAGTAGTAAATTTTACGAGAATAGTAGAAATTACTGTCAGGGTAGTAGATTTCGAGAGAGAAGAGTAGATATGGGTTTAAAAATCATCGTTGCTTCATCTGTTATTTATCTACCTTTCAAATTTCTATAAAATCGGAGAGATTGAGTCTTGATATGGAATTACCCATCTTGAATTTGGTAAAATAATCTGCATAATAGAACTATTAGAAAAGTTTATATGAACTGTTTTGGGGACCACCTCATCAAAAATAATCACCTGTCGAGAAATAAATTTTTTTGAATATTTGTTTAAAATCATTTTACTAAAGAAATTAGTGTTGCTTATCCCAGTTTTTTTTGATGTCAGGTAGTGCTACTTTTCGGTAAATTTTTTTTGTTGCGCCATCAATTTGGAAGCATTGTTCAGGCGTCAGTCTATTCATGTTGAAATGCCAAACCATGCAGCATATTTATTCCACTTTATCATTATTGAGTTTCTATTATTTACAATCCCACCATTTCTCTTAAGTTTAGATTTAACGTGTTCCCAATATTTCTCGATTGGACGAATCTGGGGGCAATTCGGTGGGTTCAGCCATTTTGGCACAACGTCCACTCCATTTCGTTCGTACCAATCCAAGGTAGCTTTGGAGTAGTGGCAGCCAGCTAAATCTGGCCCAAATTTCACTGGCGAGTGGTGTAGACGAATGAATGGCAGTAACCGCTTCTTTCGTTTGATTACACTGCAAACAGTTGTCTTTGGAATTTTTAACACTTTTGGAATTTTTGAACCCGACCATGACGGATTTTCAATGAATTTGTTCACAATTAATTTTCGTGTTGCAAGTTCCATCTTTTATCAAATCACTAATTGATGACAAAATTTTGACACAACGGTAAAAATATAACGGGACTATTATGGTAAAAACAAAATGCACTGACAGTTCCCCTACGCTGCAGTTGGTGCGCTGCTATGATCGCTACAGTGCGTACAGATTTTGCTTGAACAGGGCTTTAGTATGACATAAAATTATTTTTCAGAAATGCAGAGCAAACAGCCAAGAAGGTATTGACTGAATTCAACACCAGAAAAGTAATTTTCGATCGTATTATGAATCTTATGCAAAGGCTTTTATCGTTTTTATTTATCAGGGTTATTTATGGTAAGTAGATTCCAGTCCTTAAAATAAAATATCACGATAATTTGTTAAACGAACTTTCAGCATCGATGATATATTATAAGAAATACAATAAGCAAATTGACTTCGATAACATTTACATTTCGGAATATTTTAAACACGTCGATCAGCGCCGTGAAATCTCGGGGAAACGACCCCTTTTGCCGATGAAGAAGGTTAGTTATAATATAATCGTATGAATTCCATTTATTTCAATTTTTATTATTGCAGTGCGAAAGAATCAACTTAATTGATTTGGATCACCCTTTCGTCCATACCAAAGAAGAGACTAAGGCAGTGATTTTCCATCTAATTACATTTTCTCTGGAAGTAATAACAGCGTGCTTCTTTCTATTATTAGACTATTTAATAGTAACTTTAATGGAGATAATTCGGCTGCGATCAAAAATATCATATTCACAGGAGGGCGAGCACATTATACAATTTCACGTATGTATCAACACTTCATTCTCTTCAAAACGGTTTGTTCCACATACTGTCAGTATCAAAAACAAAATTTACACTATGCCGGTTCAAAAATTTAGAAACTGTTCGATTGGACAAGTTTTTTTTCCTTTCCATATAAAAAGATCTCCTGGAGCTAGTAGTGCCTGACGTACTGTACATGTACTGTTTTTAAAAAGTACTGTTATTCAAAACACTCAAAAATGTACTATTTTTTACTGT
The DNA here is from genome assembly GCA_951394025.1 of Heteromyza rotundicornis. Taxonomy (NCBI): domain Eukaryota; kingdom Metazoa; phylum Arthropoda; class Insecta; order Diptera; family Heleomyzidae; genus Heteromyza; species Heteromyza rotundicornis. Next base: position 44,870,180 of record OX596012.1, read on the forward strand.
TTTTTTTTCTTTGAATATTTTTTGCTTTTTTGTATAGACAAAGAAATTTTAGCTTGAGTCACTCTGAAAACAACTAGCTAAAATACTATTAAAAACTAGCATTTCTCCGTGGCGTTGCCCACGTAAAAAATACAGACATTCACAGCAGAGAAGCAAAGTGGAAAATTTACCCTCCTGCACACAGAGCTCGAAATTCCCCACAAAATTGTTAATTCACCACAATCTAACATCCCTGATCATGGTGAATAAAAAGAGAGAGAGAGAGAGCACAAAAACTCCATATCAAAAAATAACTCTCCATTTTCAGCGATCTATACGCAGAAGAGAGTGGAAAGCAATATACAATAATTAGGGAATTCACAAGGGTCTTGTATTGTCGTATCATCGTGTTTGAAAAAAATACAATTGTTGTGAGCACACCCATTGCAGAAAAAAATCTAGTACTGTCATTTCAGAAAGTGAGAGAAAAAGAGAGCGAACAAATTATATTGGAAATGTTCAACCTAACCTAAATTCGTTCGCCACTGGATGCGTGCCACCATTCGCGGAGGTGCTGATTCGGCTCAAATCAAGGATCGGAAGAAATATTGCGGTTCACCTGTGCTTTGATTCAATATTTTCAACAAGTCGCGCACGTTTAATGCATTCAAAATGCTTCCGGAAACCCCTGGACCCGGCATTCGTCTGCAACCAAAGTTGATGGTCTCAAGAATTTTGGAGGTCTCCACGTTCTTTGTTGCAATATTTTAGGCAAGTCTTGCACGTTTTATGCATTAAAAAAAGCCCCTAAACAATTTCCTCCAATTACTTTTCAAATAAGAAGAAGAATCAACACGAGAGTCATAGAAACACAGGTTGCAAAGTTGGGCTGTAGGAAATATCGCCCAATGAAAAATCGCACAAAAACAAAAATGAAAAATCGCCCAAAAACTAAAAAGGAAATTTCGCATAAAAATTTAAAAGGAAAAATCACCCAAAAAAAAAGGAAAAATCGCCCAAAAACTGAAATGGAAAAATCACCCAAAAATTTGGAAAAATCGCCCAAAAATTATAAAGGAAAAGTCGCAACAACCTTATGGAAAGAGTTCAGCAACATTGAAACTGTTAAAAACACGGCACACATCAATCCAAACTTAAAAAATTTTAACAAAAAATCGCGCGATTTTTTGTTAAAATTTTTTCATGTGCGTTCATCATGTGCGCTTGTGTCGATGAGTCGTGACCTGGTGGCACATTCTGCTGCGGTGTGTGTTGTGAGGTCTGGGTGCTGTGCTGCGCACGTGTCAACGGACGGCAGCCTACCTCTGTTGAGGTAGGCAGCCGGGATGTTGGTCCCAGGTCGTTCCGGTCGTTATGTTATGTTCTGTTGTTCTGGGGATTCACTGAAAGGTTTACGGGAGGGTACTTTCACTACTTAAAGTATAAGTCGAGCAACGTCTGGGTATTCAACTAGTTACCATATAAAACAGAAACATTTTGACTCACTTCTAGAACTGCTAATGCTCTAAATTCTAAACCCATGTCATTAAATTAACATCGTTTGTATATATACTCGGTGACCCTAAAAAGGGTCGAATCAAAAAACAAAACTCTGAACATGCCTTTTCAAATGTACCACCTGATTAACATATGGTAACACAAAGAAGAAAAAGAACAAAGTTTAACAAATTTTATAGTCGCCCAAAACTTTTTTTGTATGAAAAATGTTTGGGCGATTTTTCATTTTTATTTTAAAGGAAAAATCGCCCAACAATTTTTTATATAATATTTTTGGGCTATTTTTCATTTTTATTTTTGGGCGATTTTTCCAAATTTTTGGGTGATTTTTCCATTTCAGTTTTTGGGCGATTATTCCTTTTTTTTTTGGGTCATTTTTCCTTTTTAATTTTTGGGCGATTTTTCATTTTTGTTTTTGGGCGATTTTTCATTGGGCGATATTTCCTACAGCCGCAAAGTTGTATTATCGTATTTTTTTTTTGTATGGAAAACAGCAACAACATTTTCACAACTATCGTATTTTTTCACGACAATACAACAATACGACCGATACGAGACCCTTGTGAATACCCTAAATGTTTTGCAAGCACAGACTATGTCAATGCAATCGAACGGAAATCTCTAAGCATACGATTGAATCTATATATATAAAAGAGACGTGTATGTTTGTCACCAGTAGACGCGAATACTACAGCACCGATTCTCACCAAAATTTATATATATGTTCTAGGGGTCGTGAGTCGTGACATAGGATAGGTTTTGACACGCCCACTTTTACCGCCCACAAGTTAGAAAATACGTATTTCTCTCACATTTGTGAATCTTTTAAAGCAAATACCATATGATCAACAATCAACTTGGTTGCCACCTAGGACTTCATTTCTCCCCACCCAAGCAGTGTTACCATATCTGGTGGGTTTTTTACCTTTCGGTTTCTTTCAAAGTATGAAATCGATTTGCTAAAGTATTTCAAGTCGATGTACCGATCACAAATTTCAACAACTTCGTGTATTTTCAACATTAAATGCAGCAGGGAGTAATGATTAAGGTTATTTCCATTTGATTGGATGTAACTTTTCAACAATGGAAAAAACCTAAGGCAATGCCAAAATAACACGGCTTCTCCTTGAGTATTACATATTCGCAATTCCATAATTTGCCCCAATCTCCCAGTGCACATTTTACGCCCACTTTCACAGTACTTCATTTCCACTTAAATGCATTTGCCATTTACATTCCAAATAACTACGGAAAAATGTCTATTGTGAATGGAAATTAAATTATACCCAACTTATAGCTCCCCACACACTGCCGCGAAATTTCGCCAAAAATTGCTCAAAAATTGCTAGGCAATATTCGGCTCGGACAAATTTTTTCGTGCTGAAAAATTTCACAAAAACAAAAACAAATGCAGATCATTCTAGAGCGCACTATCGTATTTTCAAGATAAAGTACCACGACACCAACGAAATTTTGCATTCATGTGTGGCGACCTTAAATGCTCACTGCGAAAGTCGCCCACTTTCACAGTAACCCTACACACAGTACTTCATTACAACTTAAAATACCCAAAATTCCGCCGCCGCGGTACTTTCTCGAAAATTCTTCCAGCAAAGATATTGGAATGAAAAAATTTGGTTGCGGTGAAAAATTTCAAAGCTACAACTAAAAATGTGTATCATTTATAAATTTTCTTTAAAAAAACGCAGTATCGCATATTCAAGCAACATTTTTGTTCAAGTTCCGTACCGGCTGCGGAAATGCAGGCAAACCGCCATTAATATTACGAGAAGACGTCCATTGCGAATGAAAATTAAATTTAACTTGACTTAAATGCACACAGTGCAATTGGTCTTTTCGGCAAATAAGCACTGCAAAATTGTCCCAACAAGTTATAGAAATCACTTTCTTCCCACAAGAAAAATTTTCAAAAACACAACAGAACGTCTCCCAATGTGGCAACACTCCTCACAGACGGGGCGCTCAACCAGTGCAGCCAACTTTAGGCAAATTTCCCTTCCTAAGGGAATTTTTGGTTTAATTTTGTCTAAAAGGGATAAAGGTATTTTTACTTAATTTGAAGGTGCACTTAAACCGCAGGAGTGAACACAACTTTTGTCGCGAACTCCAATCGTAAACGAAATTCCGTTCGTGCAACCGTTTACACTGACTGGATATTCCCTCCCGCACCATTTATTTATATATTTATTTATCTACTGGGCTATTGCCCTTACAGATATACTTAACCAGCATCGGAATCTACAGATTTGTTCGTTTTCAAGTGTTTACACTGCCGGGCCATTTTGTGCGAGCATTCGGCTACGTACCAGAGAAGAGCGTCGGTGCACCGAAAACCAGTTTCAAGCTACTCGCCAAAACCCAAGTGCAACTCCCAACTCGAATCCGTGTCGACGGATGCCACAAGTGTTCGGTGCTTGTGGATCCGAGTTCGTACGAGTGCACACGAGAAAAAAATAAAATGCTTGTGCCATTCGGCAAAAACTCGAATGACCTGGATAGTCGGACTAACTTGGATAGCTTGCGCATTGAAGTTGCTTGTGTGCGCTTGTGGGTTATTTGAAGTACGGAAAATGTTCGTATTTTGTATGTAGCATTCAATTTGACAATTATTTCGTGAGATATTATAGCTGATTGATTTTATTAAAATATAAACACTTTCATCATTTTTTAATAACAAAAAAGGAATACAACTTCTTCGTATTCCATTTCACTGCTAAATGATGTTTCAATTGCAATTTTCAAATTACAACTAAACGAAAATATTTTTAGGACATAGAAAATTAGCTGCTTTTGCATATTTTTTTCACAATTGCAGCAATTTTTACCGACACGACAAGTGGAACCATAAATTTGGGATTTTCCTAAATTCCAAAATTCGCGATTTCAAAAGGGTTAACAAGCTGATCATAAAAAATTATGCACAGTCGTTTCTTTATTAATATATTGCAACAGCAAACGCATTCTTCAACAAACAACAATGAGACAGCAACAAAACAAATTCTTACGCAGCGCTACACATTTGGCATTTGCCTATCGCCGCAAGCAGCGCTGTGAATAGGACATCGCGAAAGGAGTTCGTCGCAACTCGACATTTCTCGCTCGTAACAGCGAAGAAAACAAAGCGTAAAAAAGTGTAGGCGCCAGCGGTCGGACAATTTTCTGATCACATTTTTTTGATGCGACTTGTCGCGTTGGTAAAGAGTGCAGTATTTTCATGTCCTGGAATTGGGGGAAAAATTTAAAAGCAGCTAATTTAAAAATTGCAATTAGAACATCGATTATTTGCGCAGTGAATGAACCCCAAAATATTACGAGTACAATTTATAAAATACATAGATACATTCTACATTATAGTAGATAGCTATAGATATTGTTTCTTTACTGAATAGTCAAAGAATTTTTATACAAATAATTAAACAATAGTCTTAGGATAATTTTTTTTCTTAATGGACAAATTTTCATGCGTACAAAAAAACTAAAATTTGGTGCACTGTCTAAAAGTAACTGCATTAATTTAACAAATTTTTTTCTCAGTGGAAAAATTAGCATGTGTCCAATAAATATAAAATTTGTTGCACTTTGTAATGCCAACAACATTATTAAAAACAATTTTTCTATGTGGAAAAATTGTATGTGTACATAAAAATTAAATTTTTTGCACGGTGTAATAGAAAGTAAGTTTTTTAAAACAATTGTTTTTACCATTCCGTAATGAATTCAATATTCTAAAATTTTCCTATACGTCGCACGAAACTTAACTATACAAAATACGAACATTTTCCGTACTGCGCAGTGCGCACTGCTCATTCAACGCAACTTGAGCACACAAGCTATCCAAGTGCTTCCGCCTATCCAGATCATTCGAGTTTTTGACGGATGATGCAAGTGTTCGAGAACGGCAAGTGGAAGTGGATTCGCAACTTGCTAAAACAGCGGTTAGCTTGCCGGTAGCTTGTGGGCTAAGCTACTCTGCGCTATTCTCTGCTACGTACCAAAGCTCAAAGATCGTTTGCACCGGCCGAATTAACGGCATTTGTTTCAAATACTTCAATAATCTTCCAAACATACTTTACTGCGCTACATACATACATACATAAAATACGAATCATTCATTCATTCATCAAAACCTATTTCAATACCAATCCCTACATCAATTTTCCTCTCTATAAAATTGTACAAAATTAACTCCACAGTATAAACACCAATTAAACATATATATTTAAAAATTACTTTCATCCATTCATCCATTACATTGCAGACAATGCAACAACAAAAAATTATTTAGGCCCAACGAAGCGGACCGGGCCCAGCTAGTGTTCAATAAAACTTAATACCAAAAATTGAGATATTAACCTTTCGAAAATCAAAAAAATCCTATTCTCTTCCTATTCTCTTCCTTGGCACAGATATGATGTTTTAAAAAGAAATTATGAAAATCGGTTGGCTAGTTTTTGCTCCTACCCGTTACAAAAAAATTGGCGTTTTAATTTTATAAATAGTATAGATAAAGATAGTGATATGGATTTACTTTTTGATGCGACTGTTTCGGTAAAACCATTTTCTGAAATCGTACAAAAAGAAAAACCAGTTGAAGAATTTCCAAAAAGTGGTACATTTTCCGAATTTTGAGAAAGTATGCAGCTTCATTTTTTCCATAGTCCTTTCAAATGTCGCCACTGAAAAAATATTCAGTCTCATATTTTTCTCCAAATTTTGAAAATTTTTTCAAAACTTGAAAAATTTACCAAAAACTCAATTTTTGGGCCCTAAGTGAGTATCTTTGTTTTTTTATTTAATTTTTTTTATTATGATGTACTGAACTGAATGAAAAAACGTTTTTTTCGAATTGTACTGTTTTTTTTTACTCAATGTACTGTTTTTCCTTATTTAAAAACTGGCAACCCTGCCAAATCGGACAGTTTCCAAATTTTTGAACCGTAATAGTGTACTTTTTTTTTTACGCTGACTGTATATCTCGCTACTAGATTGAAGGCACTGGACTACTGGCTCGATTGTTGCGGTCCACTCTTCAAAATTTCAATATGCATGAGCGTGTATCTACATTGCTAACGAACGAGCCGTGCTTGCCAATGCCGCACGTACTGCCACCAAGGTTACTCTAAGGGCCTACAAATGCAACAATGAATCATTCTGACGCACGTTTTCTTTTTAGTTTTTATGCTAGGATGATAGCTTTATATTGCGGCATCGTTGTTCTTATCTATGAGAGCACCACGTTTCTGAGAATGCGTCGTTTGATTTGTGGCTATTTTTACCGCAAGCGTGAAAAGCAAAGGGTTCTCTATCTGTACAATAGTTTGCTCAAACAACGGCGTACGATATTCGAGATGTTGATGAAAAATGCTCAAGCCAACATTGCTAAAAGACAAATACGTAGGCAATTGAATTTGCTATTGGTGTGTATAAAGGTATAAAGTTTTTGGTGAAATACTTTTTAACCACTATCCACTATTTAGAAATTACGTTTAAAGCGTCCATTGTGTTTGGATTGGCTCCGATACTTCAAGGTAGCTCGTCGGAAGTGTTTGATATGCAACGCACTAGAAGGTTTCCCAATTAAAAATTTTTTAAAAAAATATTATCCTTACCGATTTACTTTTACAGATCAGCTCTTTGTAATTTGCAGTAATGCAACATGTGAAATTGCGTACTGTGACGAGTGCTGGCAGGACATTGAAACAGTTTGTTTAGCTTGCAATCAACGCATAAAGGTTCTGAAAATTCTTAATTTTAGCAATTTTTTCGAAGAGTTCGTATTTATTTAACTTTTTCTACTCAAACACAATAAATGAACGGGGTCTGGAGACTACGGAATTTGATCGTTTCTCCGGGCTCCAGGTTTTGGAATTATTTCTACGAGATTTTCGTAGCATTACAATTGTTTTTTTCTTTTAGTCATAATTTACATTAATGGAGTATACAAAAAAAAAGTACCCATTCTTTCGCATAACTTCAGAAAATTGAATTCCAAGGTCCAATGTTTAGACCTTCGCATTTTATTTCCTGAAATTATACTTTTAACTCTTTACTCAAAAGTCTAATAAGCCAGTTATAATGGACGATGACGACGTAAGAACAGCCACATAAGCATCTGTTGTGTGAAAAACAATGGAGGCAGCCAGTTATAATGGACGATGACGACGTAAGAACAGCCACATAAGCATCTGTTGTGTGAAAAACAATGGAGGCAGTTTTAATGGTCAGAACTTGTCGTTGTTGTACCGTAAATATCTAATAGCAACATATATTGTCCCCTAATCGTGTTTTGTATTTTCTTGCCGATGAATTTCGTATGAAAATGATGAGATACCATAAAATTTACAGCTAATTCTTTACTGTTTTGCCTGGCTTTCATTATGTCAAAATCAATGGCATCACAAACTGACAACAACTCACGCAAATGCAGCACTTTGCTGAATTTGCTGGCCCGTGCCATATGCAAATAAAATTTCCATAGGTACTGCAATTATCGACGTATATGACAAACGCTTACGTCACAAGTTCAGAAAAATCTAATGACGCTGATCAAGAATATATATAGTTTTCCATACCCGTCTAGTCTCCTTCTTCATGCCTCATGAGGGTATACACATTATTCGGGAGCTTTTATTAGCAAAATAAATGGAAATAAGTCAAAATATGGGTTAAAATTATATTTCGCTGCCTTCAGCTTCCCCCTAATATTCAGAACCCTAGTTTTTGCAAGTGAAATAGCTCCTTTGCATGTTGACACATTTGAAGTGAACAGCACGATGTTTACACGATGTCGTGTCAAGGGTGCCAGTAGGTGGGCACTTTTGCTATTCTGACAGAATCCAAGAATCCTCATCCCCATTTCACAATAATGTTCCATTGTTTATCGAAAACCTGAAGAATAAGAAACAAACTAAGAATCCCACTCATATTTTCCCATTTACATTGATGAAAAACACTTGAAAATTCACTTAACAAAGATGAACGGTTTTAGAACTAATCGTTGAAAAGTCTTTCCATTTGAACTAAACTTAGTTCCATACATAAATTGAACATCAACAGAGATACCTGATTTTATATAGATGATAATGCCGTTCTTATCGCTCCCGATGGTCTCGTCGCCACTATCGATCCGGTGTAGAATATCGAATCCTAATATATTATAGTTCTTATTGGGAGGAGCCTGCATCAGAGCCTGCATCAGAAGTTGCTCCATTTACAAGTCCATCACTCGTGTTGAGCTTGACGGTGACAATATACTTCGCTGATGTCTTCAGAAGAACCTCGTATTCCAATCCTTGTGTTTTCGATGTCTTAAACTGTTCTACTGTTTCCATGATATGTTGCCTACTTCTGCTTGTAATAGTAGATCCTTTAATGACATCTTATGCTACGGATGTGTACTCTTCGGTGTTGATCGTGCTTAATTTCGCGGTATTGTAGGCGTTGGCTTTTTTGTTTGACCAGAAAAGGTGGATAGCTTCATTGGGGATATCCGATGATACAACACGCTGCCTCACAACTCGCAGCATCAGTCATCACACCCTCCGACACGTTATTCAGTGCTACAGTGAAGTCAATATCCTCCCGTTGGCGCATAATTTCGATGAGTTCGGAGAACTTAAACATATCCTAGAGTGGAGACCCTGTGATGGTACTGCAAATGCAAATATCCATTTATCACCAACTGGTGAAAGCTGTTTGAGATCTCCAAATACAATTACTGGTATCGCTCCGAATGGCTGGTTACTCTTAAAAATCTATATGGTTGAAATCAGCCTGCTTTTTCCAACTCCTGCGCTTTGCATAACGTTTCTTTGTCGTTATGCATAACGTGTTCCAGGTACAGTTGTTGTTTGATGTTGAGAGATGGAACCATTGCCGCAAGGTCATCTTCGGGTATAAGTGGAGGATGCCTTATTAGACGTAGTTCCCGATCATCCTAATTAACTTGATTATCGGCTTCCGCATCGTTTCCATCTTCTTAATATATAAAAACGTTGGTGCGTATGTATGAGTGAACATCATGGCTAAACCACTGAACGTATCAGAACCACACAAACACCATACGTTTATTTGTGAGCACCGGAATGTTTATGTACTACTTTGATATTGATTGGTCACCCCCCAGCCCAAATCGCTGAACCTAGAGTTCTGCAAACCAACCCGACCTGAGCTGCGACAGAGTACACCTTGTTTCGTGTGGGAGCGTTGTCTCTGCCACAGCCGGTGGTGGTGGTCTGCCTCACAGCATAATGTTGTCCGCATTGCATTCGACAGCGACTTCTACTGGTAGGCGGTAAAGCGATCGCAATCTGCCAGGGATCCCTTGATGTTCCGAGGCGGCTGTGTTATCGTTGTCAGCTCATGGTTAGGGTGGCTACGCAGATGACATGCGAGACGAAAGTGCTAGGATAGCATGGTGTTTTGTGGCTTAACTTTCAACATTTTCGTTTCGATGTGAAGGTGATCTTCGTGTGCCATCATGTGAAAGCCTGTGGTGACGCGTAGGGCTGCATTTTGGCATTCTTGAAGTAGTCTCCACTTGGTGTCGCTCAGCACCGGGGTCCAGATGGGGGCTGCGTAGTTCAGCACGGAACTCGAAACAATGGAACTTAATCGCAATTAGGACCTTTACCTCTTTTCGAGTTTTTGAAATGACTGGGTTGCCAAACTCCGCGAAGATCGGCCATGTCGATTTTCAAAGTGTTGTATTTTTGTTGTATTTTGTATTTATATTTCAGCAGAATATTGTTTTTGTTTGTATATTGTATACAAATAAAGCAGAATTTTTAGCTGAATTCACATTTGTTCCGTTACTGTTTGCTTTACTGTTTTTTTTTTTTTTGATTTTTTATATTTCGTATAAAAAAATAAAATACTTTAATTAATATTTGTAATCTTTGTCGCGTCAATTGACTGTTTTGATTGTTGTGTCCTTTTATTTTTTTGTTAAGTCTAATATCGTAAATTAGAGAAAAATTATGTTTGATCAAATTCATAGTCGTCGCTTGAATTCTGATGCTTCATAACATTTTATTTTAATTCTATTGTTTATATCATGTTAATCTTGTTTATTCCTTCATTGAGTTATGTTTGGAAGAATTCTCTCTTGCATTCATAACCCAATTCGTGTTTCATTAATATGCGTTTTATCAGCTGATGATTTTAATCTGCAGCTGAAACGAATTTCAAGATATGTTTACCCGCGATCGGTTGCACAGCGTGATCCGGATTACGGCTGTTCGGTCACCAAATCCGTGCGTCATGCGGATGTGCCCCTCGGTCGGTTGGGCGGGTAAGCGGGACCTTTGGGATTCGTCGCTAAAAAAAAAACCTATAGCCTTGTATTTTGTAAGCAGCGTCTCCGTGTCCTTTCCCCAGGTGCTGCCGGCCAGTGCTTTTAAGACGTCCCCGCAAACTTCTCCGGATGTTGTCAGCATGTGCCGCGAAGAAATTGAGGCTGGCAAATGTGACCTCCAGTGTTTTTGGGTATCGGACTCTTGGGATCACTCTGCCTTCGACCAGGATGTTCAGCACTCGGTGGACCTCCCTCGTCCAAGGGGTGAAGATGGTCGCAGTCGACTTCTCGGGCGATAGCTGGAGATTTCGTCCACATACGAGACCAGGGTGATTCTGTCCGGTGGGGTGGGGAGCATTGAGACGTACACATTGAAGAGGAGTGGTGATAATACGCCTCCTTGTGGTACGCCTTGCTTTACGCGCCGGTATCTGGATATCCGTTGCGGAGCTCCACGTACGCCTGTCTTCCACTCTTGTAACTGCCCAGCCAACGTTTTATGATGTTTGGCAGTGTGGACCCGAGGATGTCATTCAGCAGCGTTGCGTGGCATACCGTGTCGAAAGCCTTCGAAAGATCCAGAGCTACCATGATGGTTCTGGCGCACGGTTTTCTCGCACGAAATACATGTTGGTGCTCTGCCATGTTGAGGGGTTCATTGAGAGTTGGCAGGTGGAGCACTTCTAGCATCTTAGCCACCGGTGATAAAAGCGATATTGAGCGGTACGATTTGCTTATTCTGCCGGTTTCCCTGGTTAGAGGATGGGGATTACACAACCAACAAACCTTCCATATGTCGGGAATTGTAGACGAGTGAATCGAAAGATTCAGCAAGGCAGTGAGGTACTCAAGGCCTGGGTCATATAGGTGTTTTAGCATCACCATTGCGATGCCATCCGGGCCTAGGGCCTTTGACGGTTTAGCAGAGCTTATGGCAGGTCTATCTTCCTGCATCGAGAAAGTGAGCATGGCGCGGTGGTCATGGGTCTTCAGGCTATGGAGTTCCCGGATTATAGCACGTTTTGATATCCTATTTTTCTTCGGATGCTCAACAAATTGCCTGCAGAACATTTTGGCGCTGCGCTTCGTGTCTTCGATGAGGATGTAGTCAAAGCTGATGGCCGTGTGGTCTCTGCGTCGTTTGGGGTTAGAGAGCGCTTTGATGGTGGACCATCTCCTTAGATCCGTTGTCACAGTCATCCAGATGTTCCGCCCATTTCCGTCTGAGGTACTCGTCCACCATTTGCCTGATTTCAACATTTAGGTCACCTATTCGTTGGTTAGCAGGGTTCATTGTGCGAATTGCGTCCCTCTCCTCTGCTAGTCTGGCTGCTTCGGCGGGGAAGTTTGGGCGGATCCGGGTTATTCTGCCTGCGGGGATTGATCTTGATGTCGATTGGACGACAATATCCCGGAACGCTCTTTCGATTCGGTAGACATTCTGCATTGGTGGAAGTCGTCTGAACGCTGCATTCGTCAACCTTTTGAAACTAGCCCAGTTTGCTTTGATGGGGAGATGGTCAGAGTTTAGGCTGATACCGGTGCTCCATGATGTTGTTGTTATTAGGGCTACGCCGACCTTGCTGATGTCAGGCGAGCTGGAGCATCCGCAGACTACTCTGGTGTGGGCATCTGAGTTGAGGATGCCAAACGAGGACGCATCAATTTGTTCAACTAGGGGCTTCCCTCTCTGGTCGTTAGCCAGTACCAGGCTTCGTGGTGAGCATTGAAGTCACCTTGGACGAATCGGTGTTTCCCGGTGAGCAGATGTTCGATGGATGGGAGTTATCCGGAGCTGCAACTGCTGTTTGGGGAATGTACACATTTACGATGTCAACTTCATCGTCTCCGGATTTGACCGTGATTCCTTGTTGCTCGAGGAAGTCGTTGGATGTATGCGAGTCAGGCAGCGTTATCGGACTACAGCGGATGCTATTGTGTAGGATAAAGGCAATGGCACCGCCTTTGTTCCGAATTCGGTCATTTCTTATGGCGTTGTAGTCGCCCGTATGTTACAGTTTGGACCTAGACGTGAGCTTCGTTTCCTGGATCGCTGAGATTTTTATATTTTTGCGTTCCAATTTCCATCAGCTTGCCTCCAATTCCGTTGAAGTTGAATTGTAGGATGGCGAACTGCTGTTGCTGTGGAGAAGGAGTTTGTGCTTGAGCTTGCTGCAGGGCTGGTGTTTGTTGCTGTTGTTGTGCTTTTATTTATTTATTTACGCTTAGTACAAGCTTATATAACTATTTTTATCTAACAGTGGTGATCTAATATAAACTTAAAAAACTAAATTAAATATAATGGTGATTGGGATTTAGGAGATAAGGGATTGAATTTCTGAGGGTATATTTGTTTAAATGGAAATCAAAGTAATTGGACATATTATTAACCATGTGAAGCATTCTGGACATTGGTTCATTATAGCCATAATCAGTGCGGTGGAAGGTAATTTTAAATAAAGGTACAGATCTAAGGTTACGAGGGTTAGTATAAAGGGAGATCAACTGGAGTAACGCGGGACAGTCTACGGTACCTGATAGAAGTTGATGGATAAAGAGTATATCGGCAGTTTGTCGACGATTTTCCAGGGTTGGTAAATTTATTAATTTTAAGCGATCAACATAAGGGGGCAAGTGGAAACGGTCATCTCAGGGAAGACCGCGTAGGGCAAAACGAATGAATCTGCGCTGTATAGCCTCAATTCTCATGGAGTGAGTAGGTCTAAAAGGAGACCAAACTTGGCTAGCGTGTTCAAGTATTGGTCTAACAAAGGTAAAGTAAAGTGATTTCGTAACATACGGATTAGTGAATTCCTTGGACCAATGCTTAACAAAACCCAATGCTGAATTTGCTTTTTTTACTATATTATCAATATGGGAGCGAAAATTAAGTTCTCTGTCACAGATAACGCCCAAGTCGCGTAATTCTGTCACTAGTGGTACAGGCTCGTTGTAAAGTAGGTGCGTTCTGGGACATTAATCATTAGGAAATTTTTCGGACACCAAGTTGAAAACCTATTTAAATCAGATTGTAATGGCGGAGAATCTGGAGTAGTTGATATAGTTCTATAGATTTTCATGTCGTCAGCATAGACTGATAAATGAGAATTTCTGATGACATAATCCACATCGTTTATTGTCAGGACGAATATTAAAGGACCGAGATGGCTACCTTGGGGGACACCAGATGTGGCGATAAAGGGATCGGATATAGAAGATCTGAAAGTAGCCATATATTTTCGTTCTTCAAGATAAGATTTGATCCACATGATAAAACTGGGTTGGAAGCCATAAGCCTTAAGTTTAAGATAGATAATTTCATGCGAAATGGTATTGAAGCCTTGCTGAAATCGGTAGCAATTACATCGACTTCTTTACCGTCTTCTAAAGCACGAAGAGTTCTAGAAACGAATTCTGTTAGGTTTGTGGTTTTCGATCTTCCTTTCAGAAATCCGTGCTGAGCCGGGGAGACAATAGTTTCATGTGCGTTCATCATGTGCGCTTGTGTCGATGAGTCGTGACCTGGTGGCACATTCTGCTGCGGTGTGTGTTGTGAGGTCTGGGTGCTGTGCTGCGCACGTGTCAACAGCTGTTGTGCATGCGGTTGAGGCTGACAGCTTACTACTTGGCAACATGATGCGATGAAATCGCTCGTTCTTTGTGGATGTGATTGGAGTCCCGAGCATTGGCGTAGGTGAACCCATCCCAGGCATCTGGTGCATTGAACAAAGCCTTGTTTCCCGCGAATAGGTTTGAGGCATGCTGTGCAGAGCCACACGGTTGGACCCGGATTTTGTTCGGATCGTATTTGTAGTAAACGGAGCAGGCATGCCGGAGTGCTCTGCTCCGGGGTTAAAAAAAATATAAATATTTTGGGAATGACTTCCATTTTCTCTGTTGAGGTAGGCAGCCGGGATGTTGGTCCCAGGTCGTTCCGGTCGTTATGTTATGTTCTGTTGTTCTGGGGATTCACTGAAAGGTTTACGGGAGGGTACTTTCACTACTTAAAGTATAAGTCGAGCAACGTCTGGGTATTCAACTAGTTACCATATAAAACAGGAACATTTTGACTCACTTCTAGAACTGCTAATGCTCTAAATTCGTTGTCGAGAATCTTTCTGGGCAGCTATGTTATATTCAATTAAATATTCAATTCACATTTGTCACCCGACGTTTCGCTGATTTGTTGTCAACATCTTCTGGGGTTCGCTATTTTTCACAATAAATTACAAGAATTTACAATGAGAACATTAAAAAACAAATAAAATAAATAAAAATATATCACATTTTTCTTAATTCTACCTAACTTACATTTTTCAATCACGTCATTTCCCTATTTGAACGTTTAACAAATAATTACAATTAAATTTGAAGATTTGTTATTAGTCAATATTGTGGTCATTTTTGTGATGTTTTTTACGGTGTTTTTATTAATTGTGGATGTAAACTCATTGTCGTTGTCCAGAAGTTCCAGTTGTTCATCACACCAAGGATAAAAAAAACATCATAATCTCTGAAGTAATCGTCCCTTTCATTTTCTAAACTGAACCTGCGCCAACGAAAAACGCATGATTTGGTTCGTTTCTGCACAAATCCGTTTGATCTTCTTCGTCGTCGTTTTGAAGTTCGTCGTAGTCTTTGTTATGCTGTACTGTTCTCCGGTCTGTTTTGAATGGAGACCCAATATTTGGAGACCCAATATTTGTGGATTGTACACAGAAAAAAAAAAGATAGGTTAATCTAACCAAAAAACGTTGTAAAAAAACAATTTTTTATTTTATATGGAAAACACAAACAACAACTACAATTGTTGTGGTTAATCTAATCGTCAAAAAATTGTTAAATGATTTGCCAGCATGGTCGTATTTCGGCATATGATTCGCAACATGTCATCGCTCGATGCAGAAATGCAACCATGTCTCAAATATTTCATAATTCTGAAACAGCATGACATTTAATACAAGAGAGAAAAATTATTATATATGGCTGTCTCGTTTACGCTCTCAAAGCAACAAGTGCTGCATAATATATGAATAATTTATATTCGACACTTGACTCATGAAGTACTTGGTTCCATTAGTATGCGATACTATTATTGGTATTTTAGGGAAGTTTGTATGAAAATTGTTGGGTCGTAATAATAAAAACGTCTTAGAGCAATTGCTACGTGCATTTACTTTACTCAGAGATTTTACTTCAAATCAAAATTGAATGAAAATTATCGTAAAAAGTATTAAGTATTCACAAGAAAGTATTCGGTTGTATCGAATACAAAAAAATCGAATTTTCGCAGCACTAGAAGATGGCGTCGAATTTGTTTACATTTTACATTTTGGATATTTCGAAAACAATTTTTAAAATCAAATGATGACTATGTTATAATTATTAACAAATATTGTGATTTTACGATTTTAAAAATTGTGTAGAATGTTTTTCAACTCATTTTTTCCCGGGAAAACATTAATTTCAATATTACAATATTATTGTAAACTTAATGAAATATTAAAATATTGCGTTTTGTGGAAGCGCGTTAGTTCTAAGTAATGAATATTATATATATTCGCAGTAGAAATGATGTTGCCCGACAAATTTGTGTACGAAATGTAAATTATCTCGTTTTTAAAGTCTTGGGCTTAGATTAAATTAATTTAAGCTTCATAAATATATTTCAATACAACACATCTACAGAAATACCAAACACATAAGCTATCTTTTTTTTGCATTCTTTTTCTAATATGTATCTATTTATTTTTTCGCTCAATTGGATAATTGCTTTCTCTGTCTTCCATAAAGTAATATACGAACAATTTTTAATTGTACGCCAACAAATTTTGATTGTACGCCAACAACTTTGAGTCGGTTCCATTTACAACGTTTCTTGGTTGCTGCATTTTTAATCGTCTTTTTTGGTTAGATTTACCTACTTTTTTTTTTGTGTGTAGGCATTGAGCAGCTTATTCCGAAAGTTGAGAAAAATGCGTGGTTTCTTTAAGGTAGATCTCAAAACCATGATATTATCCTCATAAGAAATGCCCACGTCTTCATGGCCCAGAAAATTTTCAAAAGTACTCAATTGTTCAACCTGCTACCAAAATCACCCAAAAAAAAAATGTTCCAAAAATAAAAAAAAAATTTAGCCCAAAAAAATCTTTGCAGCACCCCTCCAGTTATTTTTTTGCTCCTTCATTTGTGTCGTACATGAGTGTCCTACTTTCGAGGTAGCTTGCCACTATTAGTATCAGGTAGTCTGGTACATGCATAGTGTTCAGAGCTAATATTATTCGGCTCTAATTTGCCGAGTTGAATGCATTTTTTTACATACATCACATGCATATGTCATCCATATTTTAATGCGCGTTTCATTTGTTTCTGCATTACGGTGAAGAGTTAGTTCTAGGACTTCCGTTTCTAGCTCCTTTTGTTTCCACCCATTTTTCTGTGCTTTGGGTGCCGTTCTTGACATCCTGAAGCGCTGGCAAGGTTCGAAGATTCTGGAATTGTGGTCGCTATGAGTGTAGATATAAGAGACTCTCCATTGAATTAGATTGGACAGTGACCTGCTTGCGAACGTAAGATCGATTATGGATACTGCTCCTCCTTTGGTAAATGTATTTTTTGCTCCTTAGTAGTACCAACCAGAGCTGTGCGTGTACGATTACGATTACTTTTTGAGTATGATTACAGTAATCGTACTCAAAATATTTTGAGTACGACTACAAGTAATGGTACTCAAAAAATGTTGATAACCATTACTTGTAATCTTACTCAAAAAGTTTGAGTACGATTACAAGTAATCGTACTAAAAATATTTTAGGTACGATTACTGTAATCGTAATCAAAAAATTGTACTTACAAATTTTGGATTACTGTAATTGTACTCAAAATTTTGATTACAAAATTTTTTGAGTACGATTACAAGTAATTGATTACAAATTTTTTTGAGTACGAATCCATGTAATTGATTATAAATTTTTTTGAGTGCGATTCCAAGTAATTGATTACAAAATTTTTTATTCCTTGATATTTATTGGATTAAGTATTACATTTTTACTTCGGTTCAACCTAATATGAAATATCAGAACTTCGTGAAATATAGAACAGTACAATTTTAAAAAACATAACTTTTTTTAAAATTTAACTGTGTGTACAAAATACATTCACAAAAACAATAAAAATTAAATTAAGTCTTTATTAGCCTTTAGCAAAACCAATTTTTCGAAATTATTGTCCGAATGTGCATGTTGTATATCTAGTTTTACTTACCAAATGGCTTTTGTCTATAACTAAAGCCTAACTGTTAGTAGCTTTTGTTTTTCAGAAAGAAGGTAATCAGGGCTAAAAGAAATAAAAATGTAATAAGCTTTAATATATAGTATTACTTCATCTTGATCCAATAGTAAAAGTAATCAAAAAATATGTAATCTTGTAATCGTACTCTAAAAATTTTGTAATGAATTACTTGTAATCGTACTCAAAAAAATGTTGTAATCCATTACTTGTAATCGTACTCAAAAAATGTTGAGTACGATTACTTTTAAACGTACTAAAAAAATTTAAATACGATTATTGTAATCGTACTCAAAAAAGTTTGAGTAAAGTAATCGTACTCATATAATTTTGAGTACGATTACAAAGTAATCGTACTTTTTGTGTAATTGATTACAAAAGTAATCGATACCGCACAGCTCTGTAGTGCGTTTCTGTAAAAAAATCGACAAAAATAAGATTTTTCTGACGTCACACGGTTTTGTTCCGCAGTTCTCGATTTCGTGAGATAAGTGTTTCTGTAAACAAAGTTCGACTCAAATTTGAAATATTTTGGAATCGGCACAGAAATTGGTAAAAAAATTTATGAAATTGAAACAAATGTCAAAATATTATTCTAAATTTGCGCGGTAAGTGGCGGTGTTAAATAATTTGTAAAATATATAAAACTTGTCAAATTTTAGATGGGTGATTTGTTGTTGCTGATTTCCGCCGATAGTCATGACCGGAGAAATATGCTACGGTTGTACAAGCAGAACTTGAGGGACGCAGTGGACCCTTTCAGTATTCCCGAGGCTCGATTTGCTGAATTGTTCAGATTTAGTCGAGCAAGCGCAAGGGAAGTGCTTAATAAAATGCTACCTTTCATGGATGAAGGTGCACGGATATATTCCAAATCCACTAAGGCTATGCACAGCTCTGCATTACTACGCGACGGGTTCTTTTCTGCGAGATATTTTTGTTATATTTATCCATTTGACACTTAGTGCTGTTGACAAAAATGCAAATAAACTCGGATCCGAATACTTGTTATTTGCCTCACATTTTTTTAAAATTTTATGAATACTTTGGTTTTATTTGCACTCCAATTATGAAATATTTTATAGTTTATAATTAGCTTAAGTTACAAAAATCTCTATATATGAGAAAATCCAATAATTTATCGGTTTAATATTTGGTTACTTTAACTTCAACCAACTTATCACGACTCGCTTCATTTTGCTTACAGAAACACTTTTTTTAAATATTCCTATGAGAATGGAATTGAAACATCAGAGGTGTACCGATCGCTTTTAATACTTTTTTTTACAGAAACAGTGCAAGGGAGAATGACGTCATCGTGACGTCAAATGACAAAAAATGGTGAGAACTGCCAGTGAGAATAGTTACAGAAACGCACTACTGGTACCAACGCAACGCTGGAGAGCAACTCCAGAAGCACCTCTCATATTTTTGTTGTTTTCCTGGTTCCCCATACAATTGACCATGAGTTAAAATCACTTGCGATTATAGTTGGCTTCTTTAGCCTAGCGTCTGCCGCCAGTCTCCTTTCTAGCATATCGGTGAAAACGCTTATGCTAAGGTAAGGGGGCGCATAGCAGCTGTAGACGTACATTTAATTTATTTTTCCACATACGAAACCATCATGACAGCTAAGGTCCAGATTGCAGTTTTCTGGGTTCTGTCCTCAATCCTAGAGCTTTGTGTTGTTCACCAATTAATACAACACGTGCTTTGTGCTCTCTTATCGTCTGCTCCAATAGCTCCTGGGCGGCTTCACAGTGGTTTAGGTTGATTTGGACGCACTTAAACATAGCCTTGTGATGTTTTTAGTGCTGCTTTGTATACTGGACATTGGAAGCGTCCATTCGGGAGCGCATTTCGTCCCTCATCACCAGGTTTGCAGATTATGCATCGTGGGGTTTCCTCGCATTTTCTGGCTAAGTGGCCTTTTTTGCCGTATCTGAAGCATATTCCTGTGCGGTCCTCTGGGTTTCTGCAGTTCTGTGCCATGTGTCCAAATTCCATGCACCTGTAGCAACGGGTTGGGCTAATGCGTTCACGTATCCTGCATCTTACCCAGCCTACTTGTTTGGGCCATCAGTCGTGATGTATTTGTCGATAAAGTTCATTGCTTGAACGATATCACTTTCCGGAATATCGGCCTGGACAGAGATATCTGGTCGGGCGGAAAAGTCTGCTTGGGCAGGTATATATGGTGGGTCAGAAATATCTACCTGGATTAGAATATCTGGCTGGATAGGGATATCTGGTTGAATGAGAGAGATATCTGCCTGGGCTGGTATATCGGCCTGGACTGGCACATCTGCTTGTAGTGAGCTATATATATTTATCACTTGAGGTGGGCTGTCTGGCTGAGCTGCGCGTCCTCGAAATAGTTGTGGAGTATTTTCCAACCAGTACATTCCATGGCAATGCGGTGAGCCTCTGTGCTGGAACTCGCCAGTAGGAATATGTAATTTTATATTCTGAAAATATGTTAATTTTCATTAATTTGTAGAGGTGTCGGAAGTGGTGATCAAAATAGCGCAAACATGTGACAGGATGCAATCTTATTAGCCGGTACTTTTCGGATGTTGGCACAGCAGCGGCTACTTCCTCGGTTATTATGTTGTTGTTTATTAGTTTGCTGAGTGCCACTAACAGTTCGACCCATCTTGACTCTGCAGCTGATAAGGTAATGAAAAATGTTGGGAGCCCAAATTACCGTATCATTGCGACTTTTTTCTTTTCCGATTCCCAATATGCTGGCGAAGATCTTAATCCTTTCAGTATGTGGTAGCCATCGTCGGGTTGAACCAACTGATTAACGAAGTTGTCGTTGTATTTACAGCTGTTATTCTGCTCGTTGCAAATCTTTTTCTGAGGTATGTAATTATGTAATTTTTAACTCGTAACAGCTCATAGTATTTGTATGTCATAGCAATTTGTCAGTTGTATGACATGTGTATTGTCGAATGTCCTTGGAAGAGCCGTTACTGTCTGAATAACTGATATAGGGATGTTGACTACTGCACCTCTAAGGCCATTTTGCCGCTCATACCCGAAAACTATAATCCTCATGAATGGAATCCTTGGTGGAACGAGGCGTTCTTCTAGGCAAGTTAATCCCTTCAGACATTCTGGTATTTCCGGAAAGTCCAATTCTTGTGAAAGACAAATGTTAGGAACTTTCCCACTTAAAACTAAGCGATAGCACGTAGAGCAAAATTTGAATTGATTAGACGGATTTAGAAACATATAAGCTAAATAGAATATGTTATTAATGTTGATATTTGGGTACTTCTACTGAATAACCTGCATTTTCAACAACTTGACCCGAGCCGATAACCACGTCCCACTACAGCAAACACATATGGCACGCTTAGATTAAAAAAGCAATGAAATGTATGGAGCGTCAGTACATTTCATCGCTATTTTCCTCTGAGCATGCCAATTATCCGTTGGACCTCAATGCGGTGAAGTGAACGTGTCTCACTGTGTTTCCATCCTGTTCTATGCGGCGTAATACCACATTTCGACGACGAGTGAGATGAAGTATCACGAATTTGTTCTCCGCTGCGTAATACCATATTTCGACGGCGAAGTGAGCGTCTCACGGTGTTTGCCTCCTGTTCTTCGTGGCGGATGTCTTCATCTTGACGGCGTCCAGAATGCGCTGAATTATTCCGTGCACGGCGTTGGCTAGCAGATTGTTTTATTAAACGTGGCATCGTGGTAAAACTTCTTAATTATTTTTTGAAAATAGTTTTTAGAATTAAATACCTCTATCTGTGTTTCGATGCGAAAACTCAAGGAGTCGATATTATAATGATCGTATGTTAGATCGACTTCTACTATTAATATATATATTTGTCCAGGTCTGTCTGTTTTTCTGTCTGTCCATAATGCTAACCGCCTCAAAATTAAGAACTCAACTTTTTTTAGGTTCTTAACCTTCTTTACTTTTAAATGTTAGCCGTTCTGGTGGTTCGTCCACGCAGCGGTCGTGAGACAGAGCAAAGCTACTTACCACCAGAGCTACTTACAATATATTCACACATATATTTTTTTATATATGTTATCCGCTCTGGTGAGGTATTGAAACCAGGACGCAGCGATCGTAAGTAAGATAAAGTAGCCAATCAACCGCCAACTCACCAAAGCCACTTTGACTCATTCAATACCCTACGGGGAAACGAACCGGTCCGGGACAGTCATGTGACAGATCCCTTACAGGAAGGGACCGGTCCCAGAAATTTCTCTTTTATATGACCGGTGACTTGAACGTTGCGTTGTAATATGAGAGGGTAATTTGCCACCATATAGGCACTTGGAGATTGTCCCAGGATGTCCCAAGTGCATTTGCCACCAGGACCATCCTGAGAGACTGTACGGGGGGTCAATTGCCATAATTTTTCCCTTTTTGAATGCATTCACTGGTTGCGTTTTGGTTGCAATCGCAATCTTGTCGAAACTTGCTGCTTATTTTTATATTTGTTTGCAATTTGCAAACAAAAACACGACTTGTGATTTCTGTCTGAAAATAAAACTTTGTAAAAAAATATGACATTGAAGTCATTTGAGTCGTATTTTTTGCATACTTGCATTCTACTAGTCATAATTAGTGATACACTAAAAGGGTTTGTCAAAATTCGTGGCCTATCATACTTTTTTCACGGTTTTTGTCTTAAAAAAATTCCGGCTTTGCCAAAATTTAAGTGTTTTAAATCTTGATTTTTGTATGAACCACTCTACTTTTTTGATAGAGAGGCATTCCTTACACATATTTTAACGAATCCACAAAGGAGCTACGAGAATCGATTGTTACCCGAGTCGCTATCTCAATTTTCGTAACTGTCTGAATTGCCATATAATTTTTTGTGTTTGGAAAATTTGATAGGCTGGTAACTTTTACAAAACCTTTTAGTGTAGCACTAATTATGACTAGTAGAATCCGAAAATACAAAAAAAAAACACTTCATCATTTTTTTGTCGCAAAGTGCAATATTAAAAACATTGCATAAAATAAAAATGCATTTGAGATGGTTTTACTTGGTATTTCAGGCAAAGTAAGGTTGGAATGTGATTTCTTAGAATCAAGAAAAAAAGACATTCAAACAAACTTTTTCCAACATTTATCGAAGATAACAATGGAAAACGGAAAAAAATCACGAAACAAATTAATGTTTGGGTCATTTAATTGCCTACCAATGAAAGCAATTTTTGGAGTATTTTTATTTGGTTGGCAATTAAATGAACTAAAAATTATTTTCCCCATATTTTTAATTTACCCTCCAACTGTTGTTGCTGCTAAAACACTAATAAAAGTAAAATTG
The DNA here is from genome assembly GCA_951394025.1 of Heteromyza rotundicornis. Lineage (NCBI taxonomy): Eukaryota > Metazoa > Arthropoda > Insecta > Diptera > Heleomyzidae > Heteromyza > Heteromyza rotundicornis. The sequence goes on from OX596012.1 coordinate 44,893,598, forward strand.
AAAAAAAATTATTTTAATAATTTTACTTACGATTTTTGAGAAACTTTTGATACCGTTGTGTTAGTTTTAATGCGTTCTATTAGAATCAATCGTAAAAACCAGCCAAACAAAATGTTTAGCAATGATATCCGCGGAAAACTTTTATTTCAAAAAGTAGCTCAGAAAGAATATAAAACAAAAATAAGGTAGAAAGGGAAAAACCGTATCAATGAAACAATAAGTGAAGAGGTAAGGAAGGAAAATCACATGGGATACATTGAAATTCAGTGGAATTATTGAAATAGATCTGCCTGAGACATCTGTAGGGAAAATATGGAACTAAAAAAATGTTATTGTATTTGGTTTTTCACCTCAATTTGTTCTTTGCTACTATGCTAAAAGGAAATAAGGTAGTGCCGATTCTGACACTTTCCGCCATATATTTAGAACTAGAGAGTGGACTATCTTCGGCCATGCCGAAGCTGAAATACCCTCACACAATAGAAGTTTAGAAATACCTCAACATCAAAAATTTCGTCTCAAGACCACATTTTGAGCCATTTATAGGTTATTTTGGTGCTTCGGACAACAACCAAAATCAGTTTCTAAAAATTTCCAATCAAACCCACCAAAAAAAAATTTGGACTCCGGCGGTGATGCTGACCACGAATATATATACTTTTCCATACCGGACACGCCTCCTTTACAAACGTTACAAACGTTGTGTCAAAGTTAGTACACCCTGCCACAGTGTGTGTGGGGATTATAAAAATCCCAATAAAAGTGCTGCCAGATGTGGCGATTTCTCGTAATTTTGCCAATTTAAAACCTGATTTTGTGACGAATTTACGCAATGGCAACATGAAACGATGTTACAGTTGTAAAATCTGTTCCTCAAATGTTTTTTTATACCAGGAAAACTAAAAAAACTTAAAAAGAGTAAATTGTCGATTAGTTATGAAAAATATCTAGCAACACCAACACATGAAACTTTTCATCCGAAGAAAAGTCAATTTTAATTTCAATAAAAATTTGTTAAAAAGATCAAAATGAGCTGCCTGTTTCCCATGTGTCATAACACTAAGTATTTCTGCAAGGACCCGTGCCGTCCGAAAATTTTCAACTTGCGTGCAACTTGACCCGTGCAACTTGTCCCGGCAGGCTTACCGAAAGAGCCTTCGGTCTGCTCGAAACATTTCAAGTCTAGTGAAATAACAACACATAACAAAAGAACTAGAAAAGCACCATTACCTTCTTGCCATTCCCATGGCAAGAAGGTAATGGTGGAGCTCCTCAGCATGATTTTTGACGGCAGACGACCAGGGTCAGAGTTGGCTATAAAAAATCTATATGCTGTAGAAAAGCGTGGTGTGTTAATCCAGCTTCTGCTCCAAGTACTTCTCATCCCAATATATTAATCGAACTTTTTCAGAATGTCGCGTGTTGGAAATTACACATATCCTACAAATTTTGAATTGTAAGTATATCGCAAATCAGAATTAAGTGTTGCACAATATAGGGGCAATCGCTCCGCGGGAAACGGTAGCAGATGAATTTTCCAGGTACGATGTGCCAAGCCATCCCAAGGACCGATTGACCCAAATTTGTATTGTATTTTTTTACATCATGTCTTACAAGTACGTTCTCTCTTTTGATGCGGTCGCAAGTTTTTCGGCTCCACAAAAAAATCAAAAATAAACACGGAAAAAATACAACAAATTAAACACAAAGTCCGCGAAAAAAACGATACAGTGATCATCTCAATTTCGCACGCAGTCGGCATCTTCAGAGCCGCAGCAAAACACTAAAAAACAATCAAAAACAAAAAATATATTGCAAAAAATGGGAATTAAGCATTCCCCAAACAAATCGAACGCGTCTCTCACGCCGAACTCAGCTTCCCGCTCACACGAAAGTGTAACAGATAAAGAAAGTGCGAAAATGTTAAAACAGCAAGAAAGCCGCGAAAAATTACGTGTCCCTGCTTGCCCCCAATAGCGATGACTCTCTTCATCAATCATCACAAAATACAACGCTCTCAAAGCACACTGTATCGATAGAGTTGCAAACTACTCCCGTTCAACAAATTATACACGGTGGATCTCTCACGCCCAGAGGTGTCAGCCGATGCGGCTAAGCCAGTCGGCTGGCCGCCGCCGACGATTTTAATAAATGTTAGCCGCCGCCGATGACCCCGGCTAAAAAACAGCAGAAAATCTCGATTTTTTTATTTGAATCTAATTTTTTTGTATGATTTCCAACAAAAAAATCAAAATGAAAAAGACGCAAATCGAAAATTTTTTCGAAAAAGGTAAAAAAAACCAAAGTGTTGACGGTCCCGCTCAGAACTTAAATGAGCAAAAAAAATTTGTCGATAAATCAAAAACAACAAAACTTCAAAGTAGCTCTATCTCTAGAGAGCATAATATAAAGGCATCGGCAGCGCAGACAGACATTGACGCCTACTTCAAACGAAGAGGTTCCCCTACCGGAAATATGAATTCCTCGAAAATGCAAAAGACTAATCCCAAAAAGTCTATTGAGTTAGGGCAAAACCGATTTGCCATTCTCGCCGAAACAACGACTTCAGATCCGATTCCGAAAGTCCAAAAACCACCACCAATTTACTTACGTGAAAAAAACTCAAATCCCCTAATAAAAATAATTTCCCAAATCATTGGTGACACACACATTTCATGTAATCCCTATTCTCAAGAGAAGAATTCATAAAACTAAAATTCAAATCTATAGCGAGGCAAACTATAGAAAAATTATCGAATTATCGAAAGCATTGACTCGTTTGTTGAATGCAATGAAATCAAAAGCGCTTTAATCGAAGAGCGCTTCCACGTTAAATCCGTTTTTAACATACAAAATCGAGTAAATCCTTCATCGCAAAATTACAGTGGAAGAGAATCATAAGCGCCGAGGACCAATTCAGTGCCAAAATTGACAAGAATACGGTCACACAAAATCGTATTGCACACTTCCCAGTGTGTGCGTAATATGTGACGATCTCCACCCCACAAACTTGTGCAAAAAAACTAAAGAGGATGCAAATGTTAAAAAATGCAGCAATTGCTGTGGCAACCATACAGCAAACTATAGAGGCTGCCCCATCTACAAATCCTTCAAAAGCAAGGCTATTCCCAAAGCTGATGCTTTCCCCCTAAAACAGGATTTAAAAAAAATCTCAACATATCCCTCACAATCCAATGTACCTACTTATGTAAATCCCATTATAAATCAAGGTGTTTCCTACGCCAGCGCTTTAAAAGGACAAAACTCAGTCCCCGAGTTCACGCAACCTGCTCCCCCTAGCAGTTCTCTTGAACAAACTCTGGAAGTGTTTATACAAAATATGTCACAATTTTTGTCTGGTATGCACAATATGATGCAAGAAATGATTAAAAATCAAAGTTTTTTACTACAACATCTCATGTCTAAGCCATGAATGGTTTAAAAATATCATTCTGGAATGCAAACGGCCTGTGTCTTCAAAAACTAGAACTTCTCGAGTTCTCGAGTTCTCGAGTTCTTGAATGAGTCCAGCATAGACGCTATGCTAATTTCTGAAACTCACTTCACTGAAAAACACTTTTTCAATCTACCAGGATATAGACTCTATGACACAAAGCATCCAAGCGGATACGCTAGAGGTGGTTCCGCTATTCTCATAAAAAGCAGGAAAAACATTATGCTCTACAGAATTATTGCACAGAATATATTCAAGCAAGAAGTATTTCTCTCGACGAATACTTAATAGGCCTAACATTAACAGCGATATACTTCCCGCCCAGACACAAAATAACTGAGCAACAATTCCAGACTTTTTTCCATTCTCTTGGACCAAAGTATCTTGTTGCCGGCGACATATTGGGGCTCTCGCCTAATATCACCAAAGGGCAGGCTCCTGTTGAACTCTGTCAACGACTCGGCCTTGACGTTGTCTCCTCTGGCACTCCAACTTATTGGCCAACTGACAGTCGAAAAACTGTAAAAAGGAGCCAATTGACTATAGAATCTTCTCTAGACCTCTCATCAGACCATACGCCTACTATTATCACAATAAAGTACATCCCAAGCTCTGAGGTCAACCCACCAGATAAATTGACTAGTAAACTCACAAACTGGCTCAAATATCGAAAGTATATCAACAAGAACTTTGTAATGAACGGTCGTGTTTTTCTTTCGCTCCTGTAATTTGTAAAAGTATTCTTAATTAAATAACGAAATAGACGTTTTTAAGTAAATATACGGAGGAAATTGAATAAAAACAATCCCCTGTGTTTGTGGCCAAAAGGTTGATCGTGTACAACCCAAGGTGCAGTGCGCAAAGTGCAATGAAATATTTCATTTAAATTGTGTAAATATTTTGGAAGGAGATTTGGAGTTCTTGAAAAGCTCAAACAGTCCATTTTTTTGCAATGCCTGTGCGGTCGAGCGGCGAGACTCTCTTCGTTCGCCCCTTCCGTCAGCTATAGCTACATTGGGATACATTATAATGTATCCCAACAGCCTAAACCGGTTTCATCTCAGCAACGAAGTGAAACAATTCTTACTAATGACAACACAAATCAAATAACTCTTCAATCGCTTTTTAATGAAATGATTTCTCTTAAACGTGAAAATGCCCGTGCGCTCATAATGATAAGCTCTCTAGTAGATGAAAAAAAAATCTTAACTCAAAAAATTGATAATATGCAATTAGAACTAGAGACCGACCGAAATCCCTTTTTTTAATTTCGGCCGAAACCGAAATGGCCGAAATTTTTTATTTTTTTTGCGGCCGAAACCGAAATGGCCGAATTTTAATTTTTTTAATTTCGGCCGAAACCGAAGCCGAAACCGAAAAAATAAAAGAAACAATTGAGAGATTTAATGTAATAAAGTGGGACATAATTAAGATTATCAGTAGGCTGAAATCGATCGCATATTCATAGTCAAATTTAGTAGCTGCTAAACTTTAGAACCAGCTTAGTAGCTGCCAGTTCAGTGTATTATCTGTCAACTTAGTAGATTACTAAAGTTAAGTTGGAGCTTAATTTGACTATGAATATGGGCCGATCATTTTAAGTTCAGATCATGAATTAGATGAATTTAGAAGCAAACTATCAAATGCGTGGAAATCAAGAGTAGTAGAAATTACTGTCAGGGTAGTAGATTTCAAGGGAGGGGAGTAGATATGGGTTTATGCGTAGAGTACTAGAAATTCTACGAGTTGTAGAAATTTCTGTCGGGGAAGCAGATTTGTAGAAAGAATAGTACTTTTGCATTGTATGAAACTCACATAATATTTAGAGGAGTAGATTTCTTACCATAGTAGTAGGAAATATCTTGAGGGAATTAGAAAAATCTGCTACCGTAGTAGAGGAGTAGAAATTTATAAATCATTGCGAGAGTATTAGATCTACTGTCTTCTTTGTCGCTTCTGATTCTTCGAAACTATGATCAATGCTTAAATTTGTGTTACATACAGCTTTTATCCACTTGGTTGTTCCTTATGTATTTTGATACGCTAAATCCGAAAATAAACTTTAAATTTTCCAGCACTCACCATTTTTCTGCAAACGCCACAAAAGTTGCATTTTTGGTGCTGTAAAAATTTCATTATTATTATTTTCGTATCCAGCATGGCAAAATACATAAGAATTTGTCTATAAAGTATATTTAACACACAAAACGTTCAGTTTTGTCGATCAGTGTAACCTTTGTTATTTATTTGTTACTTTTTCTATCAAACCGAAATTTTCGGCGGAAATATAGGAATTTCGGCCGAAAACGAAATTTGGCCGAAAGCGATATTTTATTTTTCGGCCGAATCCGAAACACGGCCGAAACAGCTTTTTTTGGCCGAAAAGCCGAAAAACCGAAACCGAAACCGAATTTCGGTCGGCCTCTAATTAGAACTGCACTCGGTGAAAAATAAATTGAACGAAAATGAAGTTGCTTCTGTTATTTTTTCTCTTTCAAAAGAAGTGAAATGATAAGGCCAAGCTGTTAAACGACAATTCCATAACTCAAAACAACAACAATATTATTCCGCCACTTGCTGTTGAGCCGACAAATAAAACTGGCATGCACTCCGCTGCACTTACTATCTCTGCTGATACTTCAACGTGACGCACCGCTCTGGCCCCTGTTCCTGCTACTTCTGTCAATCGTACTGTTGGAGTTCCTACTAGCTACGCAGAAACCGTTGCTGCTAATTTGCCTATGATGCCCTCTCGCCCTCCTGTCGTCGCCGGACCGCACTCGCTCATTGCAGGTGCCACTGGTCCTCTCTCGCTCGCTGCTCCTTCTCTCCCCTCTGTTTGGAAGAATGTGAGCAGAAGGAAAACAAAGAAGAATGCAAATGTTGTTGTTGGGAGCAACGAATATAATGAGTTGGATGTTGTTGAAAACAACATTCAAAAGAAGTGGGTGCATCTCTCATCGATTAAGTCATCAGTTACAAGCGACCAAATATTCTCTTATGTTCAAAAATATGCTAATATTAACGAAAATCAATTGGCTTGCTACAGTCTTACGAAAAGAGATGCGAACTTTGTCAACTTACGAAGCATCAACTTTAAGTTGGGTGTAGCTTCCACTCTTTATGAAAAGCTCTTCGATCCTTCTTTGTGGCTAATATTAAAGTTCGCCCATTCGAGTTTTTTCAAAAGGCGACGAATGTAGAACAAGCGACTTAACTACAAATATATCTAAAACACAGTCCCTGAAGGTCTACTTTCAAAATATATCTGGTCTTAGGACAATCAAATACAGTTTTGCCTACTACATCTCAAATGGATTATGATGTTGTTATTTTCGTGGAAACATGGCTGAATGAAGATTTCGGCGATGGTGAATTTTTTGATTCCTCTCTTTACCAAGTCTATCGTAAGGACAGAGACGCTCTTAAGACGGGGTGCCAAAGAGGTGGGGGTATGCTGATTGCGGTAAGCCGGACACTGCGTTCATCTGTACATAAGCTAAGTAACGATGATAAAGCAAAATTTATTTTTTGCGTATCTATCCCACCTAATAGCTCAGACTTTTTGTATTTTGCTCATGTAGATAATATTTTGAATTTATCGGATATAGATAAAACCAACGCCTATTTTTGTGTTTTAGGTGATTTTAATCTCAAAGAGTTTTAAACTAAATTTTAATTTTAATTTATGTAATTTTGAAAATGTAAACGGTATTATCGATAGTACTGATTTGAGTTGTAAATTTTCTAACTTTGATACTGCTAGTTGTTTTGATTTGTTTTGTACTGAAATTAACGACATTTGCATTAAATATGTTCCAGTGGTTCAACAAAAAGTATACAAGCTACCTTGGTATACTAAAGGCCTTAAAAAGCTAAAAATCTTAAGGAACAAATTTTTCAATAAGTATAAGACCACATATGATATAAACGATAAAATCAAATATTTGCATTATATGAAGGAGTTTACTGTCTTGGAAAAATTTTTGTACAAGAACTACATCTTGAATTTTGAGAATAGCATTAGAAGTAATCCAAAATTGTTTTGGCAGTTTGTCAAATCGAAAAAAATCACGTTCAGATATTCCATCCATGATTACTTTCAATGGAAATACCTCTAATTCTGCTGTTGGTATTTCTAACCTTTTTGCAAATTTTTTTATGTCAAACTTTGAATCTGATACCGTTTCAATTGATAGCTCTATATTTGATAATATTTGTTCTTCTATTGATTTTGGCTCTTTGAACATTAGTGAAAGTGACGTAATGAGAGGCATATAAAATCTAAAAATGTCTGCTAAGGCTGATTGTGATTGTGCTTCTTCAATTTGTAATCCATTGTGCCATGTTTTTAATCTGTCTTTGTCTGCTGGTGTCTTTATAGATAGATGGAAGATTGCGCACATTACCCCTGTATTCAAAAGTGGTAGTAAAAATGTTATTTCGAATTATCGCCCCATTTCAAAACTTTCAACTATATCGAAACTGTTTGAAGTTATTGTGAAGGAAAGTCTGGTTTTTCCTCTTGCTAGAATTATTTCTCCCCAGCAGCATGGATTTGTTGCTGGGCGATCGACTGTTACAAATTTGATGGCTTTCACATCGTATTGCTTTTCAGATTTTGAAGAGCGGTGCCAAGTTGACACTGTTTACACTGACTTTTCAAAAGCTTTTGATAAAGTGTCGCATAAAATTCTGGTGTTAAAATTGAAGAAACTAGGATTTCACTCTGCTTTTTTGAAATGGATAGAATCATACTTGCACGATAGGATTTGCCATGTTCTTGTGGAGGGTACTAAATCTAACGCCTCTTCGGGTGTTCCCCAAGGAAGTATTCTTGGGCCGCTATTTTTCCTTCTTTTTATTAATGATATTGGTTCATGCTTTCATAAATGTAATTATCTTTTATATGCGGATGATCTCAAAATATTTTTAAAAGCTAACTGCGTAACCGATGCTTTTTTAATACAAGATGATTTAAATAGGATAAATGCGTGGTGCCTTACAAATTGTTTAGCTCTAAATGTTAAAAAGTGTTTTCACGTCACTTTCTCTAAATTAAACAGCAATATTATATCGTCGTTTTTTATTGGGACTTCTCGTTTAAAGTTTTTAAATGAAATGTTGGATCTGGGTGTTTTGCTTGACTCTAAGTTAACATTTGTTAATCATCTGAATTACATAATACCGAAAGCATATGCAATGTTAGCATTTGTACGTCGTAATAGTTCCGAATTTCGGGACCCTTACACGTATAAGCTTCTTTTCACTGCATTTGTACGATCAAGGCTGGAATACGCTGCAATTATCTGGAATCCGTTTTATGCTATTCATACAAATCGCCTTGAAAGGGTACAGAAGAAATTTTTAAAATTTGCACTTTTTTCATTAAATTTTCAAGAACCGATTCCTTCTTATAAGTCGCGTTGTTTACTCATTAATCTGAAATCGTTAGAGAGCAGACGCATTATCAATTCCTTGATGTTTGTCTACGATATCAATTGTGGCAATATCGATTGCTCAATGTTGCTAAGTCTTGTAGCGGCATAAATTCGCGACAGAATTTTGTTTGTTGTTATTGTTGTTTGTTTGTTATTGTTTTGTGTTTTCCCTTTGTTCGGGGCGACGGGTGAACAAAACCGAAGGGAAAAACACAGACCGAAAACGCGCGCTGACACTTTTTATTGCATTGTTCTTTTTTATTATATTCTTCTTTTTTATTTATATTATTTTGGTTGAACCAAATTTGACACTCGCGGGTGGAATGCAGCCGGGCGTAGAATTGACAACTGCTGTCAAGATCTCTTATTCCCTTTTGTTACGACTTCGTTTTAGAAGTTTGTTGATGAGCTTTTACGATCCGATGTTGGGGAAGGCATTGCGCGAAACTATACTAAAGCTTTTTGTACTATAAACCTGTTTTGGGAGGGGAATCTGTCGACATTTATGCTTTCGCCTATACATACATGAGTGCCGCCAATTTGAGTATTTTCATTTTGGTGGGTGCGGGGGTGTATATGTAAATTTGCCAAACACACTCTAGAAAAATCTGAGAAGATCTTTCACATATAGGTGTGGGCAAAGCCCCGACTGCGAATACTGGCTTCTGCGTAGGTCGCGCTCATGTGTGGGGGGGGGGAAGATGTTGGAGAAATGGAAAGTGAGCGCCATATATGCGTTCATATAGACAAGATTCTTTTAGTTCTTTTTGAGCAGGGAAGAAGGAGAGTGGCAAAAGCTTTGGTTTTTCTAATTGAATTGAATCTTAAATTAGTTGTTTTCAAAATTTGGATAATTTTCTTTCCTTTTTTTAAATTGTATTTTTTTTAGTGTTTTGGATTTGAGGAATTGAATAGAGTTGGACAGGTTGTGTTCGGTCGTGATTTGTTTTGGTGAAGTGTTTCCGTCCAAGTAGTTTGCTTGGAATTTGTTTGGCCGTTTTCCCCCCCTCTTCCTTATTCCTTTTTTTGTTTGTGTTGTCCCGCATCAGAGCCAAGTTGTTGCTGGACATCGAATTTGATCGAAGTCCAGCTGGTGAATAGATTCTGCAAGAATCGTGAGAGGGATTTCAGACAGGTTGGTCTGGTCCCGCAAATCAATTGCGTTTAAAGAAATATAATTTTTGGTGTACGAATAATTTCTTTTGGGTGATTGTCGGTTTGTGTTGATTTTGAAAAAGGGTTTGTGTTCGGTATTATTTTCCTTGTGTCGGGAAAATTTCCGTTTCTTTTATATATAGTTATATATATACCTATATATATATCTACTAGTAAATTTGCCCGTGCCATGCACGGGAAAAAAACACACTAATTTTAAAAAATTAAATGTTTACTAAATATATTTTAGATGCAAAAATATTTTCTATGTTTTCAAAATTTAAATGTAATTTTTTTTTATAGAAATTTGTGAAATATGTAATTTTTTATTAAATTTTGTAAAGAATAGAAATAAATTTTGTTTGATGATGTAATTGTGTAAAGTTGAACTGTTCCATTAAAAAAGAATTAAAAAAAAAGATTAAAAAAAAAAAAAAGAATATCAAGCAATGGATTCAAAAAAAAAATACGACCGGTGACGGGCTTGAACCCAAGACTGCCGCAGACAAAGCGGAAGCTCTACCCAACTGACCACAGCCAGCTATAAAATAAATTGAGCTAATGGCGATGTAGTTCATCAAGCTGTATGGTGAATGTGTATATACACACAAAAATATAGCTTTGATTTACCATTGCCACCTTTAAGGAAATAATATTACCAAAAGGCCAGCGTTGCCACCTAACAATGTTTTCACCTGTTACGGCTAAACATTATTTCCGATTGTCGATCATTTTTATTGCAAAGTGTTTTATTCATTGGATTTTTTCAATTTTTATTTTCGTATTATGTATTTTGACGTACTAAAACCGAATCTGAATCTTTTATTGTAGCAAAAATCAGCTTTCCAAGAAATAAATTTTTTTAAGTTTTGATTTCCCCTTTTACAATTTCTTTAGTGACTTCTAAGAAAGGTGTTCATTTTGTAGTATTTTTTTTCGGGAATTTTAATTTATAAATGATTCACATTTTTATTTGTTTTTATGAAATTTCTCACCATAAGCAAATATATTTTCGCATTTGCAAGAAACATTTTTGAGTAAGTTTCGCTGCGGTTGCGGTACTTCGCGTTGATGTGTGCGGACCTTAATGTTGTACTGGGAATATATGCAGTGTATAGGAAAGTGTATTATGAAAGTGTAATATGAAAATCTAATACACCACCGTAATAGGTGAAAATAGTGATAGGTGGCAAGAATAGTCTTGTGGCAGTGTTATTTTCTTAAAGGTGGCAGCTTTAGGTCGAAGCTATTTTTTTATATGTGAAATGATTTTTTTGTGTGTGTATATACATGAAAGCGTTTTGCATGCGGCTTGATGAAGTTAATCGATATTAGGTAAAGGCATTGTATGAGCATTAGTGGCTCTGGTGAGAAGGCGCTTAGTTCGCTACTTCATCTTACTTACAATCGCAGCGTTGTGGGTTCGATACCTCACCAGGGCGGCTAACATTTATAAGAAAAAATATATGTGTGGATATATTTGTAAGTGGCTCTGGTTGGTTCCTTCTCACGACCGCAGCGTCGTGTGGACAAACCACCAGAATAGCTAACATTAAAAAAAAAAAAGGTTAACAACTTAAAAAAATTTTTTAAGTGGAGTTGTAAATTTTGAATCGGTTAGCGTTAGGGACAGACAGACAGACAGAAAGACAGACAGACAGACAGACCTGGACAAATATATATATTAATTGCGGCAGTTTCGGTGTAGTTTTTAAAAGAAGTTTATTTATCAGGTTTTCGTGTGTTCGTGTTGTTCGTTCGTCCGGGGATACCATACCGCGAGGGTCGTCTTAAATCCCACGCTTCGCGACTGTGCTTTTCGGGCAAATAGGGAATTTAATTATCGCGTGGGGATTTTTGATTTTAGTTTGTTTTAAAAAGTTTTAGTTCAAAATAGCGCGATAGTCTAATCAATTTTTTTGTTCCAATCAGAACAACTCGTCAGAATAAGATTTTTGCTATTAAGTGTTATAAAACAAATTATGCTGCGAATCAACCGCTTATGAGGTCGCTTATTGAATTTAATGAAGTAGCTTTAAGTATTGAAATAGATTTTTCTTTGCCAAAACTCATGTTTAAAGAGAGTGTAAATAATAATTACCATAAGTTTTATGTACATATATTTTTAAATTTTAATATATAAGTACTATTTTTTGTAAATCTAGCCTGTAGATCCTAAATTGAATCATTGGCTTAAATAAATAAATAAATAAATAAATAAATAAATAAATAAATAAATAAATAAATAAATAAATAAATAAATAAATATATAAGCTCTCACATAGCTGTTAGTAAATTCACACTTTTGCTTTCCCAAGCAGCTGCAGCGGACACTCCCGCCCAAATCCAAAACAGCTCAACTCGCAGCTATACAAAATGTACTCCAAAACATATAGAGCAGCTTCTAAAAAATAAATGAAAAATACTTCGTGAATGGCAAAATCACAGATCGCCCACTTTGAAAAAACAGTTAAAAGATATCACTCAAAATCTACAAAAACAGCTTAAGTGGAAATCTGAAAGAGACTTTCAACAACTCGTTGAACATCTCGCACCCACAAAATCAACAAATTACTCTCTCTGGCGAGCTGCCAGATGCAAAAACCGGTACTGGCAGAACCTCCCATACGGCTGCCAAATGGAAACTGGGCCAGAAGCGATGCAGAAAAAGGTGCAGCTTTTGCCAACCACCTAAAAACCGTTTTCACTCCGAACGTGACAACTGGTGATATCCCATTACCAACATTAATCCCACTCAATAACTCTTGTACAGTCACGATTAAAAAAAATGAACTTATGGAGGCAATAAACAAATGCTTGGATCCAAAAAAAGCACCAGTTGCAATAACTCAATTATTGCACATATATAACGCAATCCTTAGATCATGTCACTACCCAGATGACTGGAAACTTTCTCAAGTTACAATGATTCCCAAACCTGGAAAAAATCCCAATAATGTGACTTCATACCGGCCTATAAGTTTGCTCTTTGTGTTATCGAAACTCTTCGAAAAACTTCTAATAAAACTGATTTCACCCAAAATTACAGAAAGAAATGTCATTCCCGATCACCAATTTGGCTTTCGAGAAAAACATGGTACTATAGAGCAAGTGCACCGCATTGTAGACTCAATAAAAAACACTTTCGAAAAGAAACAGTACTGTTCCGCTGTTTTTCTCGATATCACCCAGGCCTTCGATAAAGTCTGGCACGAAGGACTTATTTACAAATTACAGCATATTCTCCCCGCTAATATGCAATGCCTTCTCAAAAACTATCTCACGAATATAAAATTTGTGGTAAAATATAAAAGCTTTACCTCCCGAAAATACGAAATACTGGCCGGAGTACCACAAGGAAGTGTCCTTGCGCCCCTGCTATATATTCTCTATACTGCAGATATGCCCAAAAGTGATAAAACTCTCATATCGACTTTTGCTGACGACACTGCTATCCAGTGCTCTCACTCAAACCCAGACATGGCAACTCTTCACGTGCAAAAATATTTGGACACTCTAAATAATTGGCTATCACGATGGAAAATCAAAGTCAACGAATCCAAAAGCTGCCACTTAACCTTCACCTTAAGAAGGAGTACGTGCCCAGCACGTAAGATAAACGGCCAAGTTATCCCTGAAAGTTCCGAAACGAAGTATCTTGGAATGCACCTCGATCGCCGACTCACATGGCATAAACATATTCAATCCAAAATCACCCAGATTAAACCAAAACAATTGGAACTAAATTGGCTAAGCTCAAGGGCATCTAAGCTAAATCTCACATACAAAGTCCAAATATACAAAAGTATAATAAAACCCATATGGACATATGGAATTGAGCTCTGGGGCACTGCCTCTCCCTCGAACGTGGAAAAACTCCAGAGAGTTCAATAAAAAATCTTGAGACAAGTTACCAGAGCGCCTTGGTTTATAAGAAATGCAAACATCCACAATGATTTGAATATTCCTGCAGTAAAAGACGAAATTCCGAAACTTACCTCGAAGTACAAGCAGAAGCTTATGTTTCATCCAAACATTCTAGCTAGAAATTTACTGAGACCACCGAATCCCTCACGTCTTAAACGAATCTAATATATATCTTATATATTAGATACGCTAACTCCACATTGCCTAAATCACATTGCCTAAATCATAGGATAATATATACATGAAAATTTGAAGTTTGTTTAATTTAGCGACAAAGAAAATTAAGTTCAGATTTCGAGAATTTCGTGGAAAATCGTTACTTGAGAGCTGGAATATATACTCCAGGAAGCAACCCACATATCTTGTGGGCTGAGTCGAATGCAGAGTGCTCAAACGAAAATGACTTGAATGACTTGACTACACTGAAGAAACGACGTTAAGTGCAGAAGTGTTTAAGGAAATAAATTTACTTCCATTATCTGATGAAGAAGAGTTTTAAAAAAATGAATTCTGTGTTAACAGCTTGCAGATCAGAAAAATGCGTATCAAATGTTGGAAGATACAAGCCCATTAAATGGCTTTGAATTTGACGGTTTAGAAAATTTTGCGTGTTATATTATTTTTAAAATTGGTTTGACACAATTTGGCTTTAGAACATCTGAAGAAAAGAATTAAGATTATACATATGTAAATTTATTATCACAGGGAGGGCTTATAAACCAAATATTGAATTTTTGAATAATTTGGAAAAATTGAATCATGTATTTGTTAAAATTACTGGCAATTCATTGTCCACAAATCCAAATTATATGCGTATGTTACTTTATAATTCTAACGTAAATTTGGACAACAAGATTGTTCTTTTTTCAGAATTATATTGTTAAGCCCGGTATGCAGATGGGAAAAAATTCCGCTCCCTATGAAAAAGATGAAAAAAATATTAACATAATAAAAACATTTCTCTTAAAATAATCTGTCTTTTTATTTAAAAAAAATACAAGTAAGTTTCAGTCGGTCAAAGGCAACTTATACATACCTTATACTACACACCTACTTCGTCAAAAACTACCCCATGCCAAGATCCACCATCTTGAATTTTAAATTTCGACATCAAATTCGAAATCGGCGACCCTGAAAACCCCAATATATCCAATTTCATTCTGCTCCGATAAAATCTCGAAACTTCAGTCGCCACCATCTTGAATTTTGAAGTTTCGACATGAAATTCGAAATCAGCGAGCACTATTTCAGCAAAATTTGGTTTCATCCAAGCACATGTTAAATCTCTTTAATGATTTCCTACGAGATTTTTTATTTTAAACAATGTGGCAACTTTGTGAACAGTAAAATAAACGTCACTGTTAAAACCGCTTCGCGTTTTGAGTTAAATTGAGTGGCAATCAAATTCTCAAAGCGTTAGCTACTCATTGCAATTTAGGTTAAAGTGCTTAAATTGCCTACAAGCATAAAAAATCAATTTTGGTTAAAGTGCCGAAATTTAAGTTATACAAACGATTGACAGACTCAGTGCAGTTTTGGTTACAGTGCGGAAACTGAACTTAGACAAACAAGTCTAAGAACATTTTGGTGACCCCGACATGATTGAACAACAATGGACTTCTCGCAGTTAGCGGCTGCACAGCAGGTGACTGGCGAGGAGATAAGCCAAATCAATTCAAATTTGCTTCTATTTCGATTGCCTAGATACGCCTTCACCACTGACGTTGAAAAAATGTACAGGCAGATATTGATTCATCCAGAAGATGAACGATTTCAACTCATCATTTGGAGAAAAACGTCGAAGGATCCGTTGCAGTTTTATCAGCTTCGTACGGTAACATATAGGACGCGGGCAGCCTCGTACATAGCAGCAAAATGTCTACAAGAAGTGGCTAGAGTAAATGAATCACGCCACCCAGGAGCTCAAACAAAAAATTCCAAGACATATCTTTAATCATCAGAGCAAGATCCTTGCAACTCCACGCATTTGCAGATGCTCATAAATGGGAGTGTCATCGTCCGATTATTGTGTTCCAAATCCCGAGTAGCACCTGTAAAAATGCAAACTATTCCTCGTCTAGCTCTTCTTGGCGCACAGTTAATGTCACGAGTAAAAAAGGACCTGAATTACGACGATCAAAAAAGATATTTCTGGACGGACTCGACTATTGTATTGTCCTCGATTAATTCTTCTTCCTCATCCTATCAAACGTTTGTGGCACATAGAGTAGCCAAGATTCAAAATTTGTCTATAGCTGACCAGTGGCGCCACGTTAGCTCGAAATATAACCCCGCTGATATTTTATCCCGTGGACTGCATCAAGAAGAAATCATATCCTGCAACCTGTGGTTTTATGGACCTATATTCTTGCACCAAAGCGAATCAATGTGGCCTCCGCCAGTGCAAAGAGAGTTACTCGGGTTGCTCTCGAGCAGAAGATGACTTCCTGCACCAAAATTATGACAACTTGACGACAGCACTTTCATATACAAGATAAATTCAAGAAACTCATTCCGGACTTTGCAACGGATTATCAGTTATGTATTACGGTTCGTAAACAATACGCGGCGCCCAAGGGATTCTCGCGCTGAGTCTCTTCAGTTGTCACCTGTCGAACTGAATGACGGAGTGCGAGTCATTGTCAAGGAAATTCAAGTATCCGACCTTCAAGAAGAAATTAAGATGTTAGGCACAGAACTCTAAGTTTACTATCTCCGTTTCTGGATGAACCTGGATTGATACGAGTTGGAGGGGGATAAAACTATTCGAATCTGCCATACGATGCAAAACACCCAATGCTTCTGACATATAATGATCCATTGGCGAAATTAATGATGGAAGTAATACACAGGGAGAACCTACATTGTGGTCCTCAGGCTTTATTGGCACACGTTAGGCAACGGTTTTGGCCTATATAGGGAAAAATAATGGCTCGATCATAGTAAAACATTGTGTACGATGCACCAAAGCAAGACCACAACTATATAACCAAGTAATGGGTCCCTTACCCACCGTACGTGTAGAACACGCGCATTCATCAGCTCAGGTAGATTATTGTGGACCATTAAGGATCCATTTCAAAACTAGAGGAAAGAAACCTCAAAAGGCGTATATTGCGGTATTTTGCTGTTTTACCACGAAAGCAGTTCATCTTGACGTTGTCAGTGATTTGACCAGAGAAGCATTTATCGGATCATTAAAAAGATTTATAGCCCGAAGGGGACGCTGTAAAAAATTGTTTGCGATAATGCAACTAACTTTGTTGGTGCAATAAACCAGCTCAAGAACTGGGAAACCATACACTCCAAACAGTCCCAAAAAACAATTGTCCAGGCATGCAGCTTGAAGGGGGTGAGTTTTCATTTCATTCCACCCAGAGCTCCCCACTTTGGTGGTTTGTGGAAAGCTGCTGTTAAATCAGCCAAACATTTGTTAATTGGAAGCACATCCACTACCTCACTTACGTAAGAGGAACTAGAAACAATTGTCGTTGAAATAGAAGCAATCTTAAATTCAAGACCTTTGACTCCAATGTCCGCTGATCCTAATGAGCTTGGTGCACTCACTCCCTGGCATTTCTTGATTGGAGAACCATTGACATCATTAGTAGACGTCACCACGCAAAAGACCAAATTAAAACTATTAACTCGATGGAAACTAGTTTCTCAGCTAAAACACGACTTCTGGAGGAGATGGTCTAATGAATATTTGAATGAACTACAATACCGTAATAAATGGAAGAGCCAAGCTAAAAACATCAAATTATATACGATGGTTATCATCAAGGAAGACAACTTGCCAGTCTTGCAATGGCCGTTAGGTAGAATCGTCAGAAAATATGAAGGCGATGATGGCGTTGCAAGGGTGGTTGACGTAAAAACTAAACGAGGCATATGATAAAGACCGATACATCGCTTAGCTCCATTATCTCCCGACGAAAGCTCTGACGACCAAGAAGTCAATGTTCATACGGAATCAGGCCAATAGTCTCAATCTATCAACCATAGTTGTCCTAATGTTATTGTTACCAGTGATCTTGGTAAACCCAGTTCAAATCACCAAGTTTAACTCTGCTGGTCCATATTTTAAAGATACTGGATCGACCAGATTAATCACGTATTATTGGAAAATCATCATTTACTACGATTTGACCGCATTTCAAAACCAAATTTCAACTGTGATGAACGAAACGTCAGACGATTATGTAACAATATGCAACAAAATATGGAGAACAACACCTACCAAACGCTTGTTACGCAATTCCAAGAATTCAACGAGGAGCTAATTGAAGGAAATATGTTGCTAACAACCATACGAAGTAAAAGAGGAGCGATCGACATGGTAGGCAATATTTCGCACTCATTATTTGGCGTTCTCGATTCAGAATATGAGGAACATATTTCAGACACTATTAACGAAATTCAACAAAACGAGAACCAACTTGTTACATTACTAAAAAATCAAACATCGGTAAAAGATTCGACAATAAACATCTTTAAAAAAATGCAAGTCTGACCAATGACAAGTTTGATCAGCTGGACGAGCAGATCAAGGCGATGATAAATCGAATCAATGATAACGATAGCGACATGTTTCAACTATTTACATCATTATGTCTCCAGATGGTATTGGCAATATCAAAACTACAGGAGATGCAGACAGCAGTCATCAATGTCTTAATTGACACTCATCATGGCAAAATAAACCCACTCGTGTTATCACCACTCCAGCTAAACGATGAATTATCAAAGATCAGGATACACATGCCGACATCAGTACAACTATCAGTGCAACCTCAGGATTGTCCGCACTTATATAATCTTATGACCGTCACTGGAGGTCTCACAACAAATCATGTAATCTTCAATGCGAAACTACCACTAGTTAATCAGAGACACTTCGATCTCAATGATTGCAATACAGACATAAACTTCAATATTAGCCATCAGTCCACATAGAGACCAATACTTCCCAATTCTAACGGAACAATTAAACTCATGCATGATGCTACCGAATGATATATTTCTGTGTCCAAATATTCAGTTAACACACAACACTGGCTCGTAAGTCTGTGAGTGTGAAATACATCTGTTTAACAACGAATCAACATCCAAATGCAATTGGATCACTCTCAGTGGTTAAACTAGTTTCAGTCAAACGCACCATAAAAACGCTTGGATATATGCTACGATCGAGCCCCTTCGCTTGAGCGCTGTCTGTGGAACTGATAACTTCCAACTAACGGTACAAGATTCAGGACTTCTCAACCTAAGCCCAGAATGCACAATTAAGCACAACCTCATGACCATCCACGAGCCAACCATGAGAAGCTTGCATTGCACTTCTGCATGTAGCCAGGAATGGGAAACCAATGCATTAATTTTCATTTCATTTTTATTGTTGTTAGTTAACAAAATCATTGCAATATTTTGTATAAATACTAGGGATGTCAATTTTTGAGACCTTTGCCAATCCCGGGATTTTCGGGATTTAAAAATGCAATCCCGGGATCCCGGGATTAGTCCCGGGATTTGAATTTTTTCAATTCAACCAAAAATTAGTATAAAAATGTTATATTACATCGAATTGAATAGCTTTTATATACCCATACTATAATATTTTTGAAATTGTGCAAATAATCTAACAATATTTAAGGTTTTTAATGGATATTTTTGAAATTGAATTATTCACACCTCTGATTCGGAATATTAGAGCAAAGTTTGAACAACTTTAAAATATGTAAAATAAAATACTGATTGCAATCGATTTGGTCTTTGGAATCTTGGGTTTCCGGTCAGAATAAAATTATTTTAAAAATTTGTCGTTTGTCCACATTTCTCGACCAACTCTTGAATGGAATATTTCGTCATACATTTTAATATACGGAACTGGAACTTGTATTTCATGTCCCGAACGAAGTTCGATGTATTGTTTGATCCCATTAAATTTTTTTGATTTCTATTAAAACAAAATGGATTTGAGCGCTTTATAGTCTACTAATTTGCAAACAGTTTGGAACTTTTTTTGCCCTAAATTTGTTGATGTGATGAAAGTAGTCTTTAATTTCCTTCATGCGTTGATTCTATCTGCAATGCGTATTGTATATTTTTATGTAACTTATATAGTTTATATACTTGTATATCAATCAACCTTTAGCTCATTTTATTTAAATTTTTTCATTAAAACCAAATGAATAATTTTTCCAAACCAATGAAATCAAATAAAACACAACCACACGAAATCTGAAATTTTCCTTCAATAAATTTCTGAACAGCTTGTTTATTTTCCTGAATGCTTATCAACATTTTTTGGGTGAAAGATTATGGTCCTTGCTAAAACTAAACCATTCACAAAGGAATTGGTCATGATATAAAAAGTTCCTGAATTCAAGCCGATATCACAATGTCGCTTTAGGTCGGTCTCGCTTTGACAGAAAAAGTAAAATAAACGAAAGCATATGCAACAAAAGAAAACGTTTGATCGTATCGTAAACTCTTCTACAACGCCCGAGTAGAGCTACATTCTACTCAGTCGTGCGTTTGACAGAAGTTTTTTGTTTTCCAAATAAAAAGAAAATGAGTTCGTTTGAAGAACAACTGATTGCATTGGTGCGGGACCATGAATTAATTTACAATTTGAAGTCGCGTTCGTACAAAAATGTTTTTAAACGCGATGCCACTTGGACGCAAATTGCACAGCAGCTGAACAAAACTGTAGAGGAGTGCAAGCCACGATGGAAAAGTCTCAGGGATCGCTTCGTTAGGGAAAAGAAAAAGCTGGAACGGCCATCTGGAAGCGATTCCGTGGAGGTCGATGTTTGGGAATACTACGATTCGCTGGAGTTTTTGCACAATGCAATTAAGCCAAGGCAGTGAGTACCATTTTGAGAAAACAATGGCTTTTGTACCATAACAAATATTTGCTAATTAAAAAATATACTTTAGGCAAATGGGAAATTACACTACGGTATTGCAGAACAACGAAGCAGAAGAAGTTGTGTCTCCAGCAGATGAATCGATGTCTAGCTTTCAAGACGAACACAGCACTCCAGCTACATCGCAAAGGTCTGCAAGGAAGAGGCCGCGCCCCGGTGATTTCCCAGTCAACGAATTTTTCGGAAACTGAAGCCAGAAGTGGACGAAAATGAATTGTTCATGAAAATGTTAGCTAAAAAAATGAAAAATTTGCCAATTCAAAGTAAAATTCGCTTACAAGAAAAGTTTTTAAAAGATGTGAACGATGAAGTTCTTTTGAATAATTAAATATTAAATAAATTTATAAATAAAACCATAAGGTCAATTGGTTTAATATTTCTAGCAGAGATAGAAAACACAATCTTTTGTTGTTATGGTCGTTCCATTAGATTCCATTTATATTGAAATAAGAATAGACCACAACATTTTGGAAGATTTAAATTTTATTTGCAAACAAATATTCTTTTAGGGTATCCCTCATTTGAAAGGCTTGCCGTGAAGAGAAGTTTGAACCGATGGGATTCGCTCGAGGAAGTGGATCAACTTCATTTCGCCACAGACCTCGCTGTAAAATTTCATCATTCTCGTCAAACCTATCCACGTAATCCTGTGGGCAATAGGCAGAATCATTGAGCTTAACAAAATTGTGTAAAACAACAGTTGCTTTAACAATTCGGTCAGCATTAGGAGGCAACATATTTAAAGTGTTTTGAAGAATGCGCCATCTCGCTATTAGGATGCCAAAAGCATTCTCAATCACTCGTCGAGCACGTGATAAACGCTTATTGAAGTAGAACTTTTGTTCATCCAGACGTCTACCCGGAAAGGGCCTCATCAGAAAGGGTTTCAGCGGAAATGCTGCATCTCCAACTAAGTAACAGTTGCAATTAACATTGGAGTTTGGCAGCAATGTTGGTGCTGGTAAATTCAGCTCTCCTGTGAGAAGTTTTTTCCCGAATGATGACTCAGCGAAAATACCACCACCACTTTGGCTTTCATACGCGCCAATATCTACAGCAGTGAAGCAGTAATTGGCATCACATGCAGCAAGTAGTACAATTGAATGATGACCTTTATAGTTATAATATTCTGAGCCAGCTCTAGGAGGGCAACGAATGTTCACGTGTTTGCCATATATTGCTGCAACGCAGTTTGGCAAATTCCACAGTTGTTGAAACTCCAATGCGTTTTGCTTCCAATTTTCTTCCGATAGTGGAGACAAGTACAGTGGTATCAACGCAGACCAAAGAATATCGCAGGTTTCGAAAATTATGTTGCCTACCGTTGAGTACCCCATACGGAACATCCAGGCCAGAACTTGTCTGGGAACTCCTTCCGAAAGATATCTTGAAACAAGTCAAGAAATGAACCAAAATTTCAGAGTGTAGGAATGTATATATGTGTACACTTACAACAGAACCAAGAACAAGCGACAACTTGGAGAAATTGGTTTCCTCCAAGAGCATTTTTCCAAAGCTGGTTCAATCATTGCCCGAAGCAATTCGAATGTTTGTGGCTTCATACGCGTGATTTTAAAGAAGTGCTCCGGATCGACCTCTTGCATATTCTTGTAATTTAGGGCGTAAAATCCATTTACATCTCGAGTTAGATTGAGCTCACGTACCCAGTAATTTCGTTCAGTTCTTCGATGGTTCTGCTGGAAAGCTTCGTACCCAGCATATCCTATGGCTGCAATAAGTGCCAAATCGGCCAAATCCTCCATCTCTTCGGTGTCCATATTGTATATTAAAGTAGCGAAAAGATTCAATAATGGCCAAAACCGAACAAACGTTTTTTTTTATCGAAGCTATATTTTGATTTGAAAATTACAGCTCGCGCGTTTGACAGCTGAATATCGTAAAGTCGAAGTGAAGCGAGACCGACCTAAAACGACATTGTTATATCGGCTTTAAGGCCTGCGCACACAGAGGCGTTATTCGTGCAGCAGGCGGTTTCGAAATTAATTTGGTCAAAAATCATTGTTTTTTCGAAAATAGAGCGTTTTTTACAGCTTGTTTCCATAGCAATACAATAAATAACAAACACAAAAAGCCAGTTTCAAAACCATTTCGAATCAGTTTGAAAATAAACTTTTTTACTGTATCCATAGTAAAAAATAAATAACAAACAAAATAGTCAGTTTCAGAACCATTTCAAACAGACTTTTCGGTTGTTTCCATAGTAATATAATAAATAACAAACAAAATCTACTGCTGCGAAATCGCTGCCTGTGTGAGGCCCTTTGCGTTTTCGAAGCTAGATTTTTTAAATATCGAAATGGTTTTGAAATTAGATAGCGAATATCGCCTCTGTGTGCGCAGGCCTTTATACATTTTTTTTAAATAAATAGAATTCAATTTTTTGTGATTAGAGACGGCATATTTTTGAAAAAATTGCTTACAAAACTTGTGCCGAAAATCCCGGGATTCGCACAGACTAATCCCGGATTTTCGGGACTAACAAAGAGGCGGGATACCGGGATCCCATGCCTAATAAATACTAACTCATCAATCAGAATAAATTGAGTTGCAATTAAGGCATTCAATCCCGAGGCGTTTTTGAAAATCCTGGGATTTCGGGATTCGAAATTACAATCCCGGGATCCCGGGATTTGTTCAGGATTTCAGGATTTTCCAATTGAATACATTAACTATATAAAATTAAAGAAAAATCTTTTGCAACAATATTTTAAGTTTAATTTCATTTTTGTTTAATACAAATAATATGTAAGATAAATAAAGTTAAACAAAAAGTTATTACTTTTAAATTACATTGATCGAACAAGTTTGACATTTTACGTGATAAATGAAGTTCTTTTATTATTTATTTTGCCACACTGATTCCAAATATAATCATAAAATTGAACCAGCTCCATTTCATGCTAAACGTGAAAAACTCTTTTTCAGTAGTTTTAGTATTATAGCTAGGGTTACCAGACGTACTCTTTTAAAGAGTACAGTACTCTTTTTTAGGCCCTCCTCTTTTTTACTCTCACTTTTTTCCCGAAAGTACTATTAAGTACTCTTTTTCTTATTTCTGTGACTTTGCCATATAACAACTGAATATATCGGCTCAGTAATGTTACCAATTTTTATTATTCGTTACAATTAAAATAAAAAACTTCAAATATTATGTTTATTATCTTGAAGCTTCTTTCGTCACATTGCATTCAAAGAGTTACACTAGTTCTTAAATGCGAGGATTAAAAGCGAGTATAGTAGGAAACCTATCACTTTTATAACCGCAATATTAAAAACAATCTTTATCGAAAACAATTCAAATATATATCTCAATTTTTCAATTTCTTGAAGAAGGATCGGAACATTAGCACCCAGACTCTAAAATTTTGTGTTATACCTTTTATCAGTTTAATTTGTTTGTCACCTAGAAGAAGTGAAGAATTTTTTTCTAATTTTTTTTGCCTATGTGGTGTAAAACCGAGGAGTTTGGGACTCCCTG
This sequence comes from Heteromyza rotundicornis, assembly GCA_951394025.1. NCBI lineage: Eukaryota > Metazoa > Arthropoda > Insecta > Diptera > Heleomyzidae > Heteromyza > Heteromyza rotundicornis. The sequence goes on from OX596012.1 coordinate 44,918,009, forward strand.
CAACTCTGTACTCTTTTTTACTCAAGAGAATCTGGTAACCCTAATTATAGCGGATACACCAATCTTAAAAGTTTTTCAAAACTTTTGAAATTAATGTCCATTCAAAAGCTAAACACACACAAAACCATTTATCCAATTGATAAAATTTTTGTCAATATACGATCAACAAAAAAATTTTATCAATTAAATCTAACTTTTTTGTCGAACAAAAAAAAATTTCCTAAAATTTAGCACTAAATCTATAAAAGTGGGCTTTTTGTATTTACCAATTAGATTAAAAATAACCGAGTTACAGAGCTTAACAAATTTGAGGACGTGGGAGTGGGCGGATCTAAAATTTCCGTAGTCAGCCCTCTACCCATTCACCACCCAGCACCAAATCCAAAATTTCACCGAAATCCCTTGAATAGGACCCGAGTAACAGAGCTTTAAAAATTTTAAGGCGTGGCAGTGAGAGGACTGCAAATTTTCAGAGCCAACATGTTACCAATTCATTACCCAAAACCACATATAAAATTTCAGCAAAAACGGTTAAACACTGCATGAATTATAGCATTTTAGAATAATATTTGTCACGCCCACCTCGGAATACTTGAATTATAAGGGAACAAACATACAAACCTACAAACTCACAAAGAATTTTATATAAGTAATAGATATGTTAGATTTAAGGACTGTATTTTTATTATGTTTGGAGAACGTTTACTTCAAATATACTACTTTTGAATACAAACTTAAACGAAAAAACAAACAAAAAACATTTGCTCCAAATTAGGTCGTTTTACCGCAAAAATTAAATAAATTTGCAACAATTTAAAAACGTTTCCAATAAAAGTATTGCATTTAACTTTTATTGGAAACGTTTTTAAATTGCTGCAAATTAAAACATTTAAACGAATTCGATATAAGCTTTGTTTTTATCGACCAGAACGAAAGTAGCTCAGTGGCACAGCGTGTATGTGCGTAACTTATAAACCTTACGTCCCGCGTTCGAATCCTGGCTGAGCTAAACATTTTTTTTTTGTTACTTAAACGTTGGTTGCAAACGAAAAAACAAACGAAATGTGTTTGTCTAATTTTTCGTTTCTTACGAACGAAAAAATTCTTTGAGTGTACCAGGATTATAATTTAACGCCAAAAGATATCTATTTTGTACCTTCAAAGTTAGCACGACCGGCGCGCGGAAGAAGAAAACTGAATATTTTGTTTGAGCTGTCAAAGTTCTCTTGCTTTCTTTTCCTTTCTTTCGCTTTCGTTAAGTTAGCTAAGTGAGCGGCGGCGATCCGATGAAGGTATTGCCAGCCTCTACGCTGGTCTACGTTCAGACGCAGGCGAAGAGGGCTATACTGAGAATAATTGGAGGAAGCGTCGGGTCAGCTTGTTGCATAAGTCGGAAGATTGATATTCTTACGAAGCAGCACCCTGAAATCTCACTACCAAATGATACCGCAGTTCAGCTTCATCAAACGATTTGCAACACAACTTAGCAATAAAAAGGAGTGGGAAGGTGTACATGAAAATTACACAATAAACCAAAGTATGATAACCTGGTATACAGACGGGTCTCTTACGGAAGAAGGTACAGGAGCAGGAGTGTTTGGGCCAAGGATAAAATACTCTGAGCCTATGGGTAAATACACCAGCATATTTCAGGCGGAAATATATGCCATTGATAGGTGCGCTCACTTCAACCTCAAACGCAAATACCGGAACCAAACCATTGCGATCCTATCCGACAGCCAAGCGGCAATCAAAGCACTAAAATCATACCAGGTAAGCTCTAAACTGGTGTGGGAGTGCCTTGATAAACTGAAAACGCTTGGCCTGCACAATCGGGTTTGTATATACTGGGTCCCGGGTCACAGAGGGATAGAAGGTAATGAAATGGCAGACGAACTAGCAAAGAAAGGAGTGGAAACTCCCTTCGTAGGGCCAGAACCATTCTGTGGAATGGGAAAAGGGACCATCTCTATCATATTAAAAGAAGAAGAAGATAAACTAAGGAAATCATACTGGAACAATCTACCAGGCCTGAAACAATCAAAAACACTACTAGGGACTTACTACCTAAAGCGACATAAAGAATGTATGAATTTAACAAAAAAGAGTATAAGAATAATAACATGGATCTTGACAGGACATTGTAGGCTAAACTACCACCTATCAAAACTGAGAATAGTATCGGACGACAAATGCAGGTTTTGCACGGAGGACACTGAAACTCCAAAACATATCTTAGGAGAGTGCCCCGCACTCATGCAAAAACGGAAAATATATCTGGGCGACCACCAAATACCAGAACACATATTGAAATCCCTAGAAGTAGGCCCGATATTACAATTTCTCAATGGGATAGGACTTATAGAGTTGCTATAAGTCCTTGACGGGGCACAATAGTTCACTATTGGACGCAGTGCATATCCCGTTCAATAATAATAATAATAATAATAATAATTGCCAGCCTCGCCATTGCGATAGTAAAATGTCAAAACCTGGACTAGAGCTTTTGTACTCTTTGAACCTGTTTGAGGGAGGGGAACCTGTCGACATTTATGCTTTCGCCTATACAGACATGAGTGCGGCCAAAGTGAGTATTTTCATTTTGGTGGGTGCGGGGGTGTATATGTAAATTTACCAAACACACTCTAGAAAATCTGAGAAGATCTTTCACATATAGGTGTGGGTACAGCCCCGACTGCGAATACTGGCTTCTGCGTAGGTCGCGCTCATGTGTGGGGGGGGGGGGATGTTGGAGAAATGGAAAGTGAGCGCCAGATATGCGTCCATATAGACAGGTTCTTTAGTTATTTTTGAGCAGGGAAGAAGAAAGGTGATAAAGTTTTAGATTTTGAATTTAATTTGATCTTAAATAATTTGTTTGGAAAATTTTGATAATTTTCTTTCTTTTTTTCTAAATTGTATTTTTGGAGGGTGAGGTGGAGCGGTTGCCAACGTCGGATTGTGGCTGGAGGACAAGTGTTCCAAAGGGAGTATTTTTGCGCGCTGGTTTAGTTTTGCCAGCTAGTGTTTTTTTTTGCTTTATTTTATTTGTGGCAGTCTGCCATTCAGTGTTTTGAATTTGAGGAATTTAATAGAGTTGGACAGGTTGTGTTCAATAGTGATTTGTTTTGGTGAATAGATTCTGCAAAGAATCGGGCGAGGGATTTCAGACAGGTCGGTTTGGTCCCACAAATCAATTGCGTTTTAAAAAATATAATTTTTGGGTGTATAAATAATTTCTTTCGGTCATTTGTCGTTTTGTGACAATTTTGAAAAGGGTTCCGTTTGTGTTCGGTATTATTTTCTTTGTGTCGGGAACGGTTCAGTTCTTGTTTCGGTGTAGGTTTTTTCACGCGTTCGTGTTGTTCGTTCTGCCGTGGATACCATACCGCGAGGGTATCGCGCTATTTTGAACTAAAACTTTTTAAAACAAACTAAAATCAAAAATCCCCACGCGATAATTAAATTCCCTATTTGCCCGAAAAGCACAGTCGCGAAGCGTGGGATTTAAGACGACCCTCGCGGTATGGTATCCCCGGACGAACGAACCACACGAACACACGAACCTGATAAATAAACTTCTTTTAAAAACTTCACCGAAACTGCCGCAATAGATATATATATAGGTATATATATAACTATATATAAAAGAAACGGAAATTTTCCCGACACAAGGAAAATAATACCGAACAAAACCCTTTTTCAAAATCAACACAAACCGACAATCACCCAAAAGAAATTATTCGTACACAAAAAATTATATTTCTTTAAACGCAATTGATTTGCGGGACCAGACCAACCTGTCTGAAATCCCTCGCACGATTCTTTGCAGAATCTATTCACCAGCTGGACTTCGATAAAATTCGATGTCCAGCAACAACTTGGCTCTGATGCGGGACGACACAAACAAAAAAAAGGAATAAGGAAGAGGGGGGGAAAACGGCCAAACAAATCCCAAGCAAACTACTTGGACGGAAACACTTCACCAAAACAAATCACGACCGAACACAACCTGTCCAACTCTATTCAATTCCTCAAATTCAAAACACTAAATGGCCGACTGCCACAAATAAAACAAAGCAAAATAAACACTAGCTGGCAAAACTAAACCAGCGCGCAAAAATACTCCCTTTGGAACACTTGTCCTCCAGCCACAGTCCGACGATGGCAACAGCTCCACTTCACCACTCAAAAAAAATACAATTTAAAAAAAAGGAAAGAAAATTATCCAAATTTTGGAAACAAATAATTCAATTAAATTTAAGAAAAACCAAAGCTTTTGCCACTCTCCTTCTTCCCTGCTCAAAAATAACTCAACGAAATTAGAATATATGAGCGCCTATGACGCTCACTTTCCATTTATCTTCCCACATACATAGAGTGCGGCTTACGCAGAAACCAGTGTCCGCAGTCGGGGCTTTACCCATACCTATATGCGAAAAATCTCTTCAGATTTTTCTAGGTGTGTTTGGCAAATTTACATATACCCCCCTGCACCCACCAAAATGAAATATACATTTTGGCGGCACTCATGTACGTATAGGCGAAAGCATAAATGTTCTCAAATTCCTCTCCCTCAAACAGGTTTAAAAAGTACAAAAGCTTTAGTCCAGGTTTTGACAATTTACTATTGTAATGGTGAGGCTGGCAATACCCTCATCGGATCGCCGCCGCTCACTGAGCTAACTTAACGAAAGCAAAAGCGAAAGAAAGGAGAAGAAAGCAAGAGAACTCTGACAGCTCAAACAAAATATTCAGTTTTCTTCTTCCGCGCGCCGGTCGCGATTGAGCTACCGCGAAATTAGGGATTTTAATTATCGCGTGGGGATTTTTGGTTTTACAGTTTTTTTTAAGTTTAGTTAAAAATAGCGCAATAAGCTGGCGCCCAACGTGGGGCTATTTTGTTTAAAGTTTTTTTGTAAAAATATTTTTTTGCTTTTTTTGTGCCGTTTTTTTTTGGTTGTATTATTTCAGTTTTTTTTATAATTTACTAATTTGTCTTTTTATTTATTTAGCTTTTTTTTAGAATTTTTCCGGTGAGAGCAGCGGAAGCGGGTTTTTTTTGTTGTACGGTGAGTTCGTTCCTTTTTTTGGTGCAACATTTGTTTTTTATATACAAGTTTTTTTTAATAATTCTTTTAAATCTTTTTTTTGTTTCTTTTTGTGTTGCACCATTTTATTTATTTTGATTTTAATTAAATTTTAATTTTTTTGTATTATTAAATTTTATTAAACAGTGGTGGTGCCGTCTGCCTTCAGCAGTTGTTGTTTTATTATTTTTTTTATAAATTTCTTTATTATTTTAGTTATTTTATAGTTTTTTTTTAAATTTTTTTATATATATATATTTTTTTTTTGTGATTTTTTTTTTTTTAATTTTTGTTAATTTTTTTGAGTTTTTTTAATAATTTATTTTTAATGACCAGTTTTAGGCTTTTTTGTTTGAGGGCATGTTAGAGTTCCAGGGAATTGTAAATTTGTCCAAGTGGGATTTAAAGTTTACCGGTCAGAGAAAGGATATATCTCTCATGCCTTCCTGGAGCGAGTAGACGAGCTTTGTGGAGCTCGTGGGGTCAATGAGGACCAGTTGTTTAGAGGGGCGGTAGATTTATTTTCGGATAGGGCTTTGATTTGGTTCCGTGATGCCCGAAGGTATGTTTCCAGGTGGCAAAAATTGGTCGTTCAGCTGAAGTTAGAGTTTCTGCCCCATAATTATGATGACCTCTTGTTAGACGAAATTAGGAAAAGGACTCAAGGTGGGGCTGAGTCCATAGGCATTTATGTAGCGGTTATGAGGGGTCTGTTCCGTCGTCTGTCCGAGTTCTTGCCGGAGAAGCGTATGTTGGGTCTGGTCAGGGCTAATTTGTGTCCTTTTTATCAGACTCAGCTGGGCTTGGCTGAGCCTGAGAGTCTTTCGGAGCTGGTTTCCTTGGGTCGGAAACTGGAGGCTGTGCGGGCGAATGTGGAAACATTCGTGCCGCCGCCCGGACTTGCTGGAGCCAGACTTGGCATACGTTTCGGCCGAGCCGGAAGTGGTTGCAGTCAGGGCTCCGCTGCGCAATCTTAGATTGAAGCGGAGAATTGGGGCACCTCAACGGGCTAGGCGTCCGTTCAGGTGCTTTAACTGCAAGAAGTTTGGGCATGTTTCGGTAAACTGCCGAAAGGCGGTTATTTGCCGCGGCTGCGAGCGGCCTGGCTTTATGAAGCGTGATTGCCCCCGATGCTCTCCGAGAGCAGGGCAATCACAGGAGCGCTCGGACAGGGAGGCGGCCCCGAGAGCGGCTCCGAGGGTCCGCGAAGAGTCGGGAAATGGGGAGCGAGCTCTTGTGGAAGCAGGGCAAGAAGTTCGCGAGATCTAGGTAGGTTGCCTGCGGGCAACCAGCTGGCTAGGGAAAATAGAAATAGGCCTCAGAGGCAACGTCCGTCCGAAGTTTGTCTGAGTTTTACGTTGTTAGGTAGAGAATTGGATAATAGGCCATATTTAGGTGTTAAAATTTTTGGATTGCGTATGTTAGGGCTTTTAGATTCTGGGGCCACCAGGACGATTCTTGGTAGGCCGGGATGGGACACGTTGAAGTCCTGGGGGTTGAGTTTAGTAGCGTCTGCGGTCAGCAAGGTTGCGCTTGCTGATAGTGAACAAGTTCCGGTTAGGGGGGTAGTTTCGGTCCCTATCGAGGTAGAGGGCAAGTCGGTCCTCGTTGAATGCCTCGTAATACCGGATTTGCCCCAATCATTGATTCTTGGAGTAGACTTTTCGTCTAAGGCCGCTGTAGTGCCAGATTTGGCCAAGAATCAATGGGGGTTTTCCGACCAAGTTGAGGTCTCGTCAGTAGCGGCGGTAGTTGATAGGTCTTCGTTGTCAACTAGGGAAAAACCGGTTCTTGAAGAGTTAGTCGTTGAAGTTTTTAGAGCTATGCCTGAGGGACTTGGTTGTACATATTTGGTCGAATTCGTATAAAGCCAAATGTGGAACCAGTCAAGCAGCGATACTATACGGTATCGCCCGCTATTCAGAAGCGCATAGATGAAGAGATAGAGGATATGTTAGATAAGGGTGTGATTGAGATTTCTCACAGCCCTTGGGTATCACCGGTTGTGATGATTAGGAAAAAAGATGAAAGTTATAGGTTTTGCGTGGATTATAAGACATTAAATAAAAATACGGATCGTGATAGTTACCCCCTCCCTTATATTTCGGCTACTTTAGATAAGCTAAAGGACGCCAAATACCTCTCTAGTTTGGATATAAAATCCGCTTATTGACAGATCCCAGTAGAGAAGGAGTCTAGGTCCTGCACGGCATTTACAGTTCCGGGTAGGGGGCTCTACCAGTTCAAGCGCATGCCTTATGGCCTGCACAATGCGCCTGCAACTTGGCAGAGGTTTATGGGGCCTTGGGGCTGACTTGGAACCCCATGTTTTCGTGTATTTGGACGATATTATTATTGTTACAAATACATTTGACAAGCATGTTGAGGTTCTGAAGGAGGTCCTGAGGAGGATTTGTTCGGTAGGGCTTAGATTGAATAGGGAAAAATGTAATTTTTGTCTTTCTTCGCTACGGTATCTAGGTTATGTTGTTGATCGACAGGGCTTGCATGTTGACCCCGAAAAAGTTGAGGCAATGCTGAAAATTCCAGCGTCCAAAAATGTAAGGGCACCATTTCTAGGTATCGTAGGTTTGTTTCGAATTTCGCAGATTTGGTTAAGCCTCTAACTGATCTTCTAAAGAAGAAGAACAGGTTTAGAAGGTCGCCGGAGTGTGAGGACAGCTTTTTGAAGGCCAAGGAGCGTCTAGTGACGGCGCCGGTCCTGAGCTGTCCCGATTTCGAACGACTCTTCGTAGCTCAAACTGATGCTTCCGATTTTGGAATAGGTGCCGTTTTGACACAGCAGTTTGATGAAGGGCTGGTCGTTGAGTAGGCGCGAGAGGAATTATTCCACTACCGAGAAGGAGTGTTTGGCTGTTTTGTGGGCAGTTGAGAAGTTGAGGCCATACATCGAAGGGGTTAGGTTCACAGTGGTGACCGACCATTATTCGTTGGTATGGCTCAATAATTTGAAAGATCCTTGCGGTAGGTTGGCTAGGTGGGCTTTAAAGCTCCAGCAGTATGATTATGAAAACATTCATCGGAAAGGGAAAGATCAAGTTGTGCCCGACATGCTTTCCAGAAGTGTCCCAGTCGTAGGGGAGGTAGATGGGCGTGTAGAAGATCCATGGCTTCAGAGCATGGTTCGGAAAGTGGAGGATAAACCACTCGATTACCCAGCTTGGACACATAAAGGCAGGGACAAATAGTTTGTTTAGCGCTGGGTACGAGTGGAAGAGAGCTGTGGGCAGGAGTGATAGGCGCAGTATTTTATTCGAGTATCACGATAATCCATTATCGCGGCACATGGGCGTTAGGAAAACATACGCAAGGGTAGTTGAGAAATATTATTGGCCAAAAATGAAGGCAGAGATAGCTAGATATATTAAAGGTTGTCAGGTTTGCCAGAGGGTGAAACCAGACAACAATAAGCCAGCTGGTTGTATGGTAGAGAGGACAAAGAAGTTAGAACCTTGATCTGCGTAGATCTGGTGGGACCCTTGGTGAAGTCTAGTCGGGGATTTTGTTATATTTCAACGGTGGTTGACTACTTCACCAAATTCCCATTGCTGTTTCCGTTGCGAAATGCAACGGCAAAGAGTGTTTGCAAGGAGTTGGAAGATAATGTCTTCCTGCTCTTTGGAGTTCCGAGGTTGATTGTATGCGACAATGGGCCACAGTTTCGTAGCAAGGAGCTGCAGAGCTTATGCGCTTCAAATGGTGTGAAGATGCGGTACACTGCACATTATCATCCGCAGGCTAATCCGGCCGAGCGGATTAACCAAATTATTAAGACCACTTTGAGGGCGTAAGTGTCGGAGAACCACAGGACGTGGGATACTCACCTCTCAAGGGTGGCGTGCTGCATTCGAACAGCACAGCATGAGGTGTTGGGGGCGTCTCCATACTTCGTGAATTTTGGCCGAAATATGGCGGTCAGGGGTGATAGAGATTATAGACGAGTGGGAGACTCAGACCAACCGGACAGTAGTAGTGAGGACCGGGCCAAGTTAATGGCAGACTTGAGGGAAGACATACGGAAGAAGTTAGAAATGGCAAGTGCCAAGACAGCAAAGACTTACAATCTCAGACGTAGAGATGTACAGTATTTACCACACGAGTTAGTATGGAGACGTAATTTTGTTTTGTCCGATGCTGCAAACTATTTTGCAGCGAAGTTAGCTCCGAAATTTGTTGGACCGTTTAGGGTTAAAAAGAGGGTGTCTCCGTGGACATATATTTTGGAAGACGAAGACGGACGAGAAAAGGGGCCATGGCATGTGCAGGACCTTAGGCCGCACATCGACTCAGGGTGATTTTTCTCCGGTTAGATTTGAAAGTTGGTTGGTCTCAGGAGACCAAGCATCTTTCGCGGAGGTGGAGGTAGGGTTGTCGCGGTATAAATTCGCGGCACAGTTGTTGTTGTTTTGTTGTTTTGTTTGTTTTGTTTTTTTTATGTTTCCCTTTTGTTCGGGGCGACGGGCGAACAAAATCGGAGGAACAAAATCTCACACGCACTAACCGAAAGAACGCACTGAACAATGTTGTTAATTGTTATAATTTTTTTATAAATATATTTGTTTTGCTTAATTCGTTAATTGCAATAGTAAAATGTTAAAACCTGGACTAGAGCTGAGTGCCGTCAAAGTCAGTATTTTCATTTTGGTGTGTGCGGGGGTGTATATGTAAATTTACCAAACACACTCTAGAAAATCTGAGAAGATCTTTCACATATAGGTGTTGGTACAGCCCCGACTGCGAATACTGGCTTCTGCGTAGGTCGCGCTCATGTGTGGGGGGGGGGGGGAGATGTTGGAGAAATGGAAAGTGAGCGCCAGATATTTTTTTTCTAAATTGTATCGTGGCTGGAGGACAAGTGTTCCAAAGGGAGTATTTTTGCGCGCTGGTTTAGTTTTGCCAGTCGGCCATTTAGTGTTTTGAATTTAAGGAATTTAATAGAGTTGGACAAGTTGTGTTCGGTCGTGATTTGTTTTGGTGAAGTGTTTCCGTCCTGGGAATTTCATATAGTTTGCTTGGAATTTGTTTGGCCGTTTCTCCCTCTTCCTTATTCCTTTTTTTTTTGTTTGTGTCGTCCCGCATCTGTAATGGCGCTTGTAGCAGCGAAATTTTTTTAAACCTTTTATTTGAATTTTGTTATTTTCGGTATCACGCCATCTATATGTGAATTTAACCTATCTAGTCGCTGTTGGCTCCCGCTGCGTTTAATAAGCGTAAAATTGCTATATGATTTTCAATGGCTATGGCTTAACGAAGTTGGAAAAATTGCGTTAGTTTTTCTAATTATGCGAAATCATTTCTAATACCCGAGCCTTTCTTAAATTTCAAGAAAATCATATCGGTCTTTTCTGATCCAGCCGCCGAAATATAAAGTTAAATTTTTAAGCGCAACATTTTTTGAATAGTATGCAAAAAAAAATACTAGAGTGCTAAATTTTTTTGTGTGATACATATATTCAAGTGAGTATTTTATTATAATTTTGTTACTTTAATTCCCAAATATTTCGTGAATTTTTCACATTTTTTCAAAAGCAATGCTTATTTAAAAAAACCAAAAATTTTCATTTCTACTTTTTGTTTTAGACACAAAAATTTCCACATACAATTAAATTTCCAACCTAAAATTAGAAAAATCCAAATCTATTATTAAACATATTTGCATGGAGCATTACTTTGCGAGAATTACTCTCAATTTGTTGGATCAAGCTAGTAATATATAGTCTCTTTTATCAAATTCACATTTTGAATTATTAATATGCTCATAGATTTGGCACCTTATAATTGTTGCTACAAACGAAAATCGTGAACGAGCGTAAAGGAAAAATGACAAAAGCCAAAGCCCAACTTAACTAAGTACAGTCGCAGATGGACGCAAATTAGTTATCGGAAATTTTCAAGCCGCATGGACGTAGGAAAAAAAACCATCTCGTCGCCCAGTGATTTTTTTTATATGGTCAAAAATTCTAAAAAAAAATGTGCTAAAAGTGCAAATGTTGAAATGTCGTGGTAATACACATTTAAAAATAACCCGCAAGACACAATATTTTGTCAGTCCGTGCAAGAAATATGTAAATTTTAATCTTTGAAAAGAATAGGAAAAAAAAATAACTTGAATAATGCTAAATTAAAAAAAAGAAAAATTTGATATAGTCATACATAGTTATAATCTGAAATTGAAAATTTAAATAATGAAAAAAAAAGAAAAATTAATTAATAAGTGATTTAAAAGGATTAGAAAAAGTTAAATTTTGATACCTAGTGTAATTAATGTAAAGAAGAAAGAAAAAGTCATGTTACTCTTAAGCGTTTATGTTAAAAAAAATAGCTTAGCTTAACATTCTTTTATTCTGTTAAATTAGTGAAGAGATAATTTCCTTGTTAATAACATTGCATTAGTTCTTAATGATCATTCGCTCTATTAATAACATAACATGATTATGTATGCAATCTTGCTAATTTCTCTTTCTTTCTTCTTTCGTAAGCTAAAATAGTTTTATAAGTGTAAAAAAAAAAGGTTGAGTAAATTTAAATAACTATAATTATTTAAATGCTAAAGCTTATAATAGCTTATAATGGTATTTTCTAAAATATTCTTAGTGGTTTCAAAGCGAATTCTTAACATGGTGTTAGCATGTTATTTTAGCAATTTCGTCTTAGTGCATTTTCTTCCAGCCTAATTTTTCGCCGTAAATCTTCATGGGAGAGCACGTCTAAGAAAGATCTTTCGTCGAGGGAGCAACCAAAAACAAAAACAAATTGTAAGTCATACTTGTTAATCTCTCTCTTGCAAATATAACCAAACGATTTAAGGTTACCATCTCACACTCTTGGTAGCTACCTAAATTATAAATACGCTTTGATTTTATAATTTGTTTTTAACAAAAATGTGTGTTGGTTCTTTGTATTGATTAAATTTAACTGTGAAAAATGGGAAGTGATTAATTGACTGAAAATGCTAAGAATGAAAATTAAATAAGTTTTAAATAATTTTGGATGGAAAAAAAATATTCGTTTTGAATTCAACCGGGAATAAATAAAATATTTTGATTTAAATATATTTTTCTTAAAATTAACTTAATATATAAATAATGAATTGTGAAAATGATTATTATTAGTTTATTTTGTTTTGGATTATTTCAATCTTTCTTGAGTTGATGTACTCAAGTATAGGTATAAATTTTCTAATGAACTTATTTTGGTTTTTCTTTTTAATAAATTTATTGCTATAATAATGTCAGGATAAAATAATATTTGGTTTTGATTTCGACAATGTCGGTTAGGTGCTCGTGTTGACAAGTGTATAAGGGATCATTTATTAATAGATTTCATGGATTATTTTTAAATGGTTATGGTTGGGTGGGCTAAGGCTAAGATTGTTGTATGTACCAGCTATGCACAATTAGTCGTTCTTTTCCATAAGCATTCTTATTCCTGAGTTATTCTATATTCTTTTTGTCTTTGTCCGATCTATCATGGTATTTTGTCCTTCCTCTCCTCTATCCTCTACCGCACGCGATATATGTACTATGTCTGAACAGTACGAACTTGGTAGTGCAGCTTCTCAACAGGATGTAGAGAAACAAGACTCCACCCCACCGACGAGCAAAAGCTGGAGCCAGCGCGTGCATCCGTTTCCGCTACACACATATCGACTGCTTAACATCTTCTTCGTATACTACAAGTTCAAGGAACCTATCTCTCCTTCGATTGTCAATTTTGAATTAAATTGATGAACGATGTGGAGCTATTTAGGTGGTTCATTACACATCTGAGCCAAGTTGTTGCTGGACATCGATTTTATCAAAGTCCAGCTGGTGAATAGATTCTGCAAAGAATTGTGCGAGGGATTTCAGACAGGTCGATCTGGTCCCACAAATCAATTGCGTTTTAAAAAATATAATTTTTGGGTGTATAAATAATTTCTTGGGTCATTTGTCGTTTTGTGACAATTTTGAAAAGGGTTCCGGTTGTGTTCGGTATTATTTTCTTTGTATCGGGAACGGCTCAGTTTCTTGTTATATATATGTATATAAATACCTATATATATAGTGCGGCAGTTTCGGTCTAGGTTTTTAAAAAGTTTAGTTATCGAATTTTTACGCGTTCGTGTTGTTCGTTCTGCCGGGGATACCATACCGCGAAGGTCGGCCCCAATCCCACGCGTCGCGATTGAGCTACCGGGAAATTAGGGATTTTAATTATCGCGTGGGGATTTTTGGTTTTAGAGTTTTTTTAAGTTTAGTTAAAAATAGCGCGATAATGGACTTAAGTAAATGCGGAAGTTTAAAATTTCACTGTAAAATATTGATTTTTTCCAAATTTTGTATAAATAGGCCTACTGGACTTAATTTTTTAAATAAATTTTTTATCTTTTTGGTTTTTTTTAATTAAACGAGCTGCTAAGAGTCCAATTCGGATCAAAAATGTTGAAACCATAAATGCATATTTACAAGTTAAAGAATAACTACTTTATAATGCAATGAATATGAATTTATTGAATCAAAGTGGAATTTTTTTAATGAGGGATATTTTTCTCTATAGGATTCTACTATCTGCAGCAACAATTGTTTCTGTTCTTCATCATTTGTGAGATCTCTGTTGTAATTTTCATAAATTTAATTTTCAGCTGTATCATTTACAACAAATAAATCCGAACAAAAAGCACGAGCATCTTGAAAGTCTTCCTTTAATTCCCACGTTGATCAATGAGAGTTCAGCACATCTGTCGACAAACCGAAGACGGCAAAGAAATTTTTTGTCTTGTACGACACACAATCAATTTTCGATTTTAGGTCAGTTAACTTGATTAAATTAAAAATTCTGAAAAATACCCATTTTCATCATATAAAGTATTCTGTAACTTGTAAATATGCATTTATGGTTTCAACATTTTAGATCCGAATCGGACTAAGAGTCCAGGCTTGGTAAATTTAGAAACCAAAAAGATAAAAGGCCTACTTATAAAAAATTTGGAAAAAATCAATATTTTTCTATGTACAGTGAATTTTTAAACTTCCGCATTTAGTTGGGTCCATCAAAAGTGATCCGACAGCCGCCAAACTTCAGTGATCTTATTATTAGGACTAAACGAACCAGAAAATGTACGGGAATGAGATATCTATTTTTTGTTTGCACCCTTAATCTAGATAATTGCATTTTTTGACCAAATCACTGATCAGATTGGAACCGAGCCCTCTTAAGTGCACATAGGAAAGATGATAGAATTTTTTGAGACCGACATCAAGATTAAGAAATGCTGCTGAAAGCCACAAGAGCTTTCAAAAATACTGCAAACAACTTGAGACCCTCTTAAGTGCACATGGGACATTGTGATCTTTCACAAGAGTCATCAACAACGTCGTATTAGTATGCGTTGTAAGTAATTTTGGTTTCCAAGAATCATCATTGTAATATCGCTCTCCGGTCTTCTCTATGGAATTTGTGAATGTGTTAGGTGGGAGTTTTTATGGTATTATCGCAGCATAGGTATTAGGAGTGTTATGATTTGAAAGAACTCATCGCTAACAATAACATAGATATTTGATGTTCTCCTAAGCATTTTCCTATTCTAATTTTGACCAATTTATTATGGCCAAAATCTGTTTCTAAACATTTCCAATCAAATACAGCAAAACAATTTTTTTAAATACTTGGAAATTTTGGAGCGCTATCGTGTGGACAGACGAACGGACAGACGAGCAGACAGGCAGACGGACACCGCTAAAGCGGTTTAGTTTTTGATGCTGATAAGGAATATGTATACTTTTCCATACCGGACACGCCTCATTATGGGCGTTACAAACGTTGTGTCACAGTGTATGTTCGGGTATAAAAATGTTGTCTCAAAACCACATTTTGAAGCCTCAAAACATTCGAAAATTCGTATCTAAAAATTTTAAATCGAACTTAAAAAAATGTAGTCTCAAGACTTTTTTATATGTGATTTCGGAACTTCGGGCCATTGCAAAAATCCATTTCGAAATATTTCCAATCGAATACAGCCATAAAAAATACTTGGAAAGTGTTGACCTTTTTTTTCGTTATATGGAAGCCACGCCCAGTTTTTCATATATTCTTTTCCATACCGGACACGCCTCCTTATGGGCATTGCAAGCATTGTGTCAAAGTAAGTAGACCCTGTCACAGTGCGTGTGGGGGTATAATGAAGCACAAACTAATTGTAGGTAGGGTTGTTTTGGCGTTCCAAAATTTCGACCAAAATGAATATAAGCTGCAAAATATATTTTTTATTGAATTTTTTTGGGCTTGGCCGAATTTGAATGCCGAATCCGAGCCGCGAATAGAAGAAACCTTTTCATAGCAAATTATACTGTCATGCTATTCAATATTGATAGAATTAAGGCGATACTGCATAAGAGCTCTTAGACACAAGAAATAAGAGCTGGGAACGGTAGCTTTAATGTGCTAAAAATAAACGGTACAAGATTCTTTGTGAATGAAATTTTATTGTACAAAATTTCTTAAAACTTAACAATATAATTATAATTTAGAAAAAATTAATTTACATTAAACATTAAATTTGGAATTTCAAACGTTAGGGGTAATCACGACCTTGTGTCCAGTCACGCAATTTTGTTGCATTCGCTATTTGATTTGCCATTTTAAGCCTGTCAAAAAAAAAATGTAATGTTTATTGAAATGACGCGAGTAGCGTCTTCACACAAGCTCGCGAATACTCATACTTTGTTGTATACGATTACAATAAATAATATTAATATCATAGGTGCGCTTGCATAGGTTCTTCCTGACACAGATAGATGCAAGTATGTATTTACAAAATAATTTGACTTTGCAGGTGGTATTTACACAAATCGTCGTAAGAGTAGTAGTGCATTTAGAATTTGGTTGTGAATAAGTATACTGAAACTCATTCAGCAGTACACAAAAAGCGTGAAGTTCTACAATAATATAACTAAAGCTAAATTAACGCATTTTAAATATTTATTTTGGCATGTTCTGCACAATGCGTCTAGGCACAAGAAATTTGTATTTGATACCTGAGAGAGCAGTGACGAGCAATTGTATGTTGTATCCATAATAAGGCTAAATTGGGTTGCTGTACTCGTGCACTAATAATACATTCTGTTGCCTTCCATCGCTTTTTTCATAGAACTCATTATTAGCTTCTGCAATTCAAACTCATACGTGCTTTATTTCTATTTCGTTCAAATTAATTTTGTGTAGGTAAAGTATCTCAGTTTTGTATTTCCATATCGCAGAAATGCAAGTGAGTCTCCACAACTCAAGACCAATTAAGAGTTTAATCACATCCGATGATGACAACAAGGGTTAATGACTAGAATATTTTGATAATAAAATAAAATTTCGATGCGATGAGCAAACAAAAAAATAAAAAATTCGAAATGCTATACATCATTTTACTACGTAGTATTTGAATTAAATTATTTATAAATGAAACACAAATATGTACATATATGGAAATAAATATTTACCCAAAAAAAAAACACATAACGATGCATATCAACATAAAATTACAAAATGTTAGAATATGATCATTTGAATCTGAACTGAACCATTTCGAACAGTACAAAGTTAATTTTTAAAACTTATATAAGACACGTAAAAAGCTTGAAATTAGCTAACATCTACCTAAGGATACATACAATACATCTACCTCAAAGATACATACAATTTCACGTTTGCACAGCTCTTCTGGCTCTCTGATTATTTTAATTACAAGTTAAAATATATAATTTCAATATAACATACAGGGTATGCTGTCTTTCAATGTCATTAAGCGAGAAATGATTCCTTATGTCAACACATGAAAACAATTAGACGGAATGTGCGGGTCCAACTGACCCCTGTTCTACAGAAGAAACTAGGTCGAAAAATGTTAAACCAAAGTATGGAACTGCCGTTTAGAAACAAAAACCCAATTCTTTCCACAAGTTTTTTCCGGAAAAAAGTTCCACTTGCTTTTGTTTTAACATTTCCGTTGTATTTCTTGCCAAAATCTCTACAAGTATCCCTGAGTAATATTTTTTCTCTGCGACTAATTTTATAAATCCGATTTTGTGAACATCCCATATCCTTGCATATTTTTATACAAAAACAATTCCTTAAATGCATGAAATAAAACTTCCATTTTGCTCTTCGAAAATTGGAAGTTCTCGTGTGTTTTGTGTTTACAAATTCAATTTATTAGATAAACTATTGATTGTTTTTAAAAAAAACCTTACGAAAAAGATTGGGAAAAATAAAAATGTTTGACTTTGATAAGAACTAAATACCATGATTCAAGAATTTAGAGGTTAGAGCACTCTCACTAAAATTGACAAGTTCTGTGTTTTTTGACAATTCATTTGTTTTAATTCGTCATTGATATTGGCTGTGTTTTTTGTGCACATGATCCTCTCCCGAAAGAGCGACTCGTTCAACCTTATTTTCGTGAATCATGCTGAATACTACTATCGAATTCTTGCGCAATACACGAATTTTGTTATTGAATTACCCCTCCAACTTCTAGCTGCGGCAGTTCCATGTTTATAGTTTAAAATGTGCTGACACCTCTAACTGTGCTTTTTCGATATCATTTTGACTGCCTATCCCTAAGTCCCATACATATATCTTTTCTCTTGTCTCGAAACAATCAATCAATTTCCCTGCTTTTTGACACTGAAAGAAGGGGCACCCTATATATGAAGGAAGAGGCTAGAAACTGGTTAGATGGTTAAATAAATAAATTAAAAACATTTGTTGTGTAGGATCGCAATAGACAAGTATAATGCTTTTCGGCTGCTAAAATATCGGTAAAAGTTTTTATATGTCGAACAACATAAGGAAGCGTGGGCTAGATAGTACACACCCTTTGCAGCTTTAACTTTTGTCTATTGTAATTAAATTTTCGCCGCTTCGATGAAAACCAGCATATAGTTAAGTATTCCCTTAAACACAATTTCAGTTTATGGCTACATTTTCCAAACGAGGCAATTGTAATAGCAGTCATTTCTTCGATTTTCTTTTGGGCTTGCCGTTTGTTTCCAACCAGGCCAATTCTCTCGCTGAATCTGCTTCGACGATTCGTGTGTTTATCTAGCATTTCCCAAGCAAAATAATCCACTTCAAGTTCAAAACCACTCAGTACAATGCCTCGCTTGAATGCTGACATAAACAACCAAAAAAGAGACATTTCTTAAAATGGTAAACACAAATTAAGTATACGCAGATAGTTTAAATATTGTTCTTTTTTTTTGTTTTCGTTTTTCTATTCATTGTAAAATTATAATATTTCTTTGTAAAGTCTTTGTTTTCAGTTTTTAAAACTATTTAAGGCGTTTATGTATTGTATTTAAGATTGATTTTGTTTCTAAAATGGTTTTTTTGTTTTCGATATTGTTATAAAGTGGTAAAGTGGTTTATGATTTATCTTTATCGCCAACGTTTGAATTTATCATGTGCAACGAACGAAATCGTAGCTTAATCTAGAAGGTTGTTGCCGGCACAAATGAAGCATCTGCCCAGCAGTATTCATAAATCTATTTTTTCTTCTTCGTTTCTTCGCATTACTAATGTGTGAAATAAGCACAAAAGTAAGTTTTTCCATGCGAAAAATACAGCGTAAAAATTATTCTTAAACTATGTTGGATCACAGGATTTCCTCTTCCGCTTGTAGCTGTTTACTCTAAATTTTGTTTTGCAGTCCTTGTTCTTGCTGTTGGTGTGCTGTTGGGTTGTTGCTGTTGCCGCTATTGCTGTGTTGTTCCGATTTCCAGCACACTTTGATGACTCTGACTATAGCAGTGTAGATTTTACGGATGAGTTGGCGGTGCCTTGGAGTTGAAGTTAAAGTGCTCAGCACGTAACCAGCACTGTTGCCATTACGTCTGGATAAATGTACTGCTGCTCTCGAAGGTAGGAACGTTTGTCGCGCACCCTCACAGACCTTCCGTGAATGATGCGGTTGATTGCTGAATTCCTTGCTGGCTAAAAGGCCGTGAATAGCGTACACACTTTGTCACCGTTGGGTGAAAAGAATTTCGAGCCAGCATGGACAACTGTTGATATCCTGGCGTTTGTAGGCGTGACCCCATCCTTTAGCGAAGCTTATGCGCATGCTGAATGTATCAACAGGACCTGTTTGAGCACCAGGAAACTGCGAGGGATAGATTAGGGATTGAGCCCTAGTTTAAAGAAAAAGAATATTGTAATTTTCAGTTAATCGATCAGAAGTATATGTGTGCAAGTTTGGCATTTCACCTGTGACTGTCGAAGGCCTTCAGACATTCCCCCGGCAATACTCGGCACACACGAAACAAGCATTCACTCAGCGTGTGTGAATGCACAAAAACCTGCACCTTGGAGCGATTGTATAACCAAACGCCATCAGCCTCTTGACTTAACGTTACTCCTAAAAGTGGCAAATAAATAAAGTTTTATTGGTTTACTGTCCTTAAATAACGCTGTCCTAAAACAACGCTTTACGAAACTCACCTAAACCAATTTTTTGTCGTGTACTTTGCACGTCGTCGGTCGATGGTGTAGATTTTTTTGCTGCCAAATCCTTCAAACACATTCCTTCACTGATTCCGCCACCGTCGGAATAAATATTAATTGAAGACTTCTCGGCTAAATAAAGCGCACCAACACGCTGCGATCGCTCCCAATAAGCCACCCGACACCACGAGTCCAATCTGCGACCTGTAAACAAAAATAATTTAACGGGCTTAGATAGGTTGCTAATTTGAGGCTTTAGAGCGGAACTGGCACAACTCGGAAAATTCGAATTTTGTATGTATATTCTAAGATGTCTGTTACCATCATACAACATTTCACACCTTTCAGTTGGTTAAATTTTGAAGAAATAGCAGAAGTGTCTCTCAAAACAACTTATCGATACAACAACGGTACATTTCCAAATTTTTGAAAAAAAAAATTAAAAACGTTTTACATATAAAATAAAATAAAATATAAGCTTATTTATTAAATTCGTTAAACGTTTCTCATATATTGCAAATGCAAATGGAAAATGTTATTTTATGTTATCAAATTGTTATCTACAGATTCTGCACCCAGGTCTATGCAAAGGCACAACTTCGTGTGACCAACAAAATTATTGCTATTATGGTCAGTATTCAACGATTTATGTATGGAATCGGAACTGCACAAACCAAGAAGGGTCGTGAAACATGTGATTAATATGAAGTTCCGCTGATATTTTGTAATTTTTGTTTGCTATTATAGTAACTTAAGTAATGAATCTAATTATGTGCATAATATCACTCCATTGTGATAAACGACATGGCAAGTATTCTACATTTTGTCCAAACCTAATTTAAAATCATAGTTTCCGAGTGGAGCCAGTTCCAATCTAAAGCAACGACATGTATGTATTTGGTGTGGTATATAATTTAGAAATATAAACACAATTAGTATTCGGTCGAACCGAAGTTAACATAAATGTTAATTTATTTATTCACAATACTATAGTATACCAAAATTCATCATTATTTATTGATGACTTGAAAAATGTAAATCGACAACAAATACAATAAGTGAATATGTTGCATTCGATATATATATATTAGTTGAATACCCCGACGTTGCTCAGACTTATACTTAAAGTAGTGAAAGTACCCTCCCGTAAACCTTTCCGTGAACCCCCAAAACACCAGAGCATAATATACAAATTTGCAGAACTCTAGGTTCAGCGGTTTGGGCTGTGATGAGTCAGTCTATCACCAGTCATTCCATCAGTTGGGACAAACACTTTTATATTTTAGCAATTATATATTTAAGATATTATTCTACAAATTATTTTTCAATCGAAATTTGTTTGTTTCGTTTAGTTTTTTTGGTCAAATGCTTGACCATTGTCTAATTTTATTCATTGAATTGTACTTTTGGAAAAGAAGCATAATACCATGTGTACTGGAAAGTATCCCAGATGTATTTTGAAGTAATACTTAAATTGTATGAGTGGTGCCACGCTCTTTTGACCAATCAAGTCCAAAGTAGTACGTAAACCTTCCGAAGCTTACAAATAAACGTATGTTGTTTGTATGGTTCTGATACGCTCAGTGGTTTAGCCGTGATGTTCACTCATACATACGCACCAACGTTTTTATTGAGTTTTCTATTGATTACGATTCGCTACATCATATTACACATCGATACCTTAAAGCACAATCATCCTATGTCCATTTCCATGAAAATTGAGTTTTTGGGATTTTTGGATTCCTGAGAAGATAACACTTTTTTGCCTTTCTTTTGCCGAGGAAAAGAGACAATACTTATACAATACTTTTGAAATTATCATTTTTAAACATAGTTTTTTCTGCGGTACAATTATATTTTCATTTTTAAAACAAATGCTTTCAATTTCAATCGTCTTGCTCTTTCGTTAGTCGTTTGAAATTGATAATACTGTTGTTCTTTTCTATTTCAAAAAATCATAGTATGTTTAAAAAAATCAAAGTAACGTTTTAGGGCGTCTTTTAAAAAAAATCAAAGTATGCTTTTAGTACAAAATATGTACACCGAGAGAAAAAAAACAGTAAAATCAACGAAAAAGTAGGTCAATTTAACAGTTTTCGCGGTTAAAAACCATCCGATAGTCTAAACTGGTAAATTGACAGTTGTTATTCTGGGAATATCCTATCAAAAGAAGAAATGGGCAAGGAATTCATGAAAATTTGAGAAAACTTTAATAAATACGAACAATGAACAATCAAAACCAATGAAAGTTTAGTTGTAGTTGAACAAAAAGGAGACAAACTTGCGATAAACCTGGCAACACTGTGTGAACTAAAAGAACAGTAACCTTTTAACAGCCACTGATATACGATTTTATGTTCTCCTATCTGTTAAACTCACTGTTACACACTCTGCGGTTCATAACATCATTTTGATGGTTGTCAAATCTGTTGACATTTGGACTAGTCAGTTGAAAGGTCATGTTAGTACCCAGGGACTCCTGGGTTCAAATCTCGTTGGCTGCAACATTTTTTATTTATTCAATAGAAAAATAGATTGACAGTTTTTTAACAGTTTGAGAAGTTGAAAAAAGGTTTAATTCAACAGTAAAACTGTTAAATCAAACAAAAATACTTTAAAACAACAGTTATTCTGTTAAAAACAGAATAACAGTGCCCGACTGTCATTTCCACTGCTATCTTTTTTCTCGGTGTATATATAATACATTTAGACTCTGTTAAATAATGTTAACAGTAGACCAACCTGTCGAGCGTTTAGCGCGCCATCCAAACTCCGTAGGCGTGGGTTCGAATCCCGATCTCGAATTTGGGAAAATAAAAAGTTAACTAAATATAAATAAATAAAATAATAGCAAACAAAAAAAAAATAAAAAAAATTTTCTCAGTGTATCACTTACTTATCACAAAATTTTTTTACATTTTCATTCAATTGTATTTACAAAATTAAAAAACTAAAATGTCGAAAAATATTTTGCTCTGCACAAAACGAGAAATATGTTATTTCTCCAAAACGGAATTCCGCCGCATCTGCATACCGGGCTAAAGCTTCGTTTGCAACTCTAAAGGAACGACTCAAGAAACATTTTTGGCAATGTTTATTATGCTGTAAAATTGTATTAGAGCATGCTGCTTTTCTGACATGCCAAAAGTCAAAATTATGTTGTCAGAAAAGGTCAAAGATCAATTGATAATTTGGCAGCAACAGAACCCTGGAATCAGGTGGGATTCTATATTTTTTGGTCTACGAAGCGATTTCCCAATTTCCAAAAATACTTACAATAAACTGATTTTCTTCAAAAAGCGCCAATAATTTCAAAAGGTTGGTTTTAAAAAACCTTTAATATGTTGTTATTAACAATAAAACTATGAAAATAACCACAACAAAAAAGTAGCTAAAAATGTTTAAAAACACAAAAGTTACAATGCTTGAAACTTTATCACAACGCAGCTGTTAGAAATTAGCTTTTTACATTATTTAATAATCTCTTCATTCCGAATACCGTTGCCTTTTTTGTTTACGTATCTTCGCTTTGAAATACATTTGTTTAAAAGTTGTACAATTTTCAGTCAATCTAAAAAAACTAAAGCAAAAAGACAAAAAAAAAATTTGAATTAAATCCTTCAAAATTGTTAAATTCTGACACTGTGCAGCGGTCGCAATTTCGGATATATTGATTTGAAACTTTAGGTATCGTACAAAAACTAGAAACGCCAAATAAACAACAAAAATTTTCCAAGTATTTTTAAATTTTTGTTGTGGTTGTATTCAGTTAGAAATGTTTAGAAACGGATTTTTGAGATGTTCCGAGATTCCAAAACCTCATATAAATGGTCCGAAATGGGGTCTTGACATAGTTTGAGGTTCCAAACCCATCTTTGAGTGGGTCAAAATGGGGTCCTGAGATGAAAATGATGATGAGATGATGTTCGATTTATTTCTAAATGGGTCATTGGGTGGTGTGAATAAAGGAATACTAAATGCTATTTGCATTCAAAACTAAATGAAAATAGCATTTAGTATTCCTTTATTCACACCACTCATTGTGTGTAGGTATTTCAGCTTCGGCATAGCTGAAGATGGTTCACTCTCTTTGTTTTGTTTTCTGAGTTTAGACTGGGGAATCATCATAAACCAAACCAAATTTAACTTTTTTAAGAAAGTCTCAACCGTGAGCCGCTCTGCTCACCTGCGATGTAATACCAAAAAGCACAACTTTGGAAAAACATATTCGAACCACATACGTTCATTGACTAAGACGCCCCCCTGTATATTGCTGAACTCGGCTGTGACAGCAGCAGCGGTTGAGACGGCGGTGTCAATGCTGGCGTCAATTTGTCGCCTCTGCCGGACGTGGCGCTAACTTGTTTCTCTAATGTGTTTATTTCTCAAAATGAAAATAAGTTTTCGCGCCGCGCATGTGGGTACGGACGCCTTATTTATTCGCCATAAAAACAAACTACTAATACTAAATTAAGCGGACTCACTCGCTGACTTCATACATTAAAATGGTAATAATTTTGGCGCCACCATGTTACGTAAAAAGCTGTGCCGAACAAGTGCGAAGCTTTTTCTTAATTCTTTTCAGTATATATTTTTTATTTTCGAATTTTATTTTGCAAAAGTTGTTTGGGTCTCGCATACAAATTTAACTAAATAAACATCGCAACATTTGATAATTGATGAATTAAGCGTAGGAGCGTGGAGTATGCTTGAGGGTAGAAGGCAGGGGGATACACACACGAGTATAAAACCTGTGTGACCAGCCACTGATGTTCGATATTTTTATGGTCAAAGCAATCGTGTTCGTAATGATGCAAAAATATTGAATTAACATTTAAAAATTTATTTTTATTGGTGAACTGGAAACGCATTGAATAGAAAGTTTCCATCGATAGTGTACTGAGAGTGAACATTAGTACCTAATTAACTAAAAAAAACACTTCGCACAGCAAACTAAAACTTTCAGATTGGATAATAACTAGAAGAAAGGACTGTAAACTTCGATTGCAATTATCTTTAGCTTTTACTTATTATCTGTCAAATCAGAATATTATCAAGTGGGGTAGGAACTACAGCATAATTTAAGCGCTTTATTTAACTATGTATTCATCTTACTAACAATAACACATGGCAAATTTAACAATGGTCACTTAAATGAGAACAATTGAAGGGTTGTAAGTATATTGGCTCTAAGTACCAAAAAGAAAAAAACGAGCAAAGCAATTTGTCCTATCTCTTCCCAAAAAAATACGTCCAGTGAAACATAACTCTGTTCGACAGTACTTTTGTTAACACATGGTTGTTTCTTATGTATTTTGATACGCTGAATCCGAAAATAGTCATGAAATTTTTCCAGCACGCTCCATTTCACCGAATATAATCCTCAAAAATTCGTACTACGCTTAGTTTTTATGTAATTCTGCACTAATTGTATTATTAAAGTTTTTCGTTATATCTCAGAATCATTTTTTTGATCCAATAATGGGTGGTGTGAATAAAGGAATACTAAATGCTATTTCCATTTAGTTTTCAATGCAAATATCATTTAGTATTCCTTTATTCACACCACCCAATAGACTTACAACCCCTCAATTAATATAGAGTTTACATGTGTGACGTCATATTGCAAAATACACATATATATACATATACATATATGTGTAAATAATATAATTCATGGCATAAAATTATTTCCTACATTCAGCACGCATTAATCAAACAGCCATCGACTAAGCGAAGTCTCAACGTGTCAGACAGCTGCGTTAAAAACAACAGCAGAAGGCTGCTCCTCCTCCTCCTCTCTGTTTACTGGTAAATACTGGTGCGCGCGGCATGATGATAGCGATGCGATGCCGCCAACGTATTAGCGAATTTGAATTTAAAACTTAAATAGAAAATGTATGCAAATAAAATACCAAATTCATAAAATAAGGCAAAAAGACAAAAGAACAACAAAGCATTTACAAAAGCACACCACATTTTGTAGGCTGGTCACCGCGCAGTGGTGGTGGCCGTTTGAAAACGCCATGCGAAATGCCAAGACGACGCGTCGTCGTCCGTTCTACGATATACTCAAGAGGGTTAAAGAAACAACCGACACACAGATAAAATTCTAATTTTAAAGATGATGTAGCGCCGCCAAATGAAAGAATACACACAACAGCATTTTGGGGCTAAAAGCAAAAAGTCCTCCTTTTGTGATTTCGTATTCAAAAAATATTCATATTTATATTTTGAAAAAATTCCACAAAAAGTGAGAAACTGCCACTAAAGTCGATATTTTAAATGCACAAAATATCTAGGAAGCACACAAGAATTAGAAAAGTTAGCTTATTCACTCTTCATTTCGTTGAAAATAGTGTACATACATACACATCTCAGTTGATCGAGATGTGAACTATAACAAATACATCACGACCCAATTCGGTGGTAAATTTTATTGGGCTCTTTCACACATTCAATAAATTTAACCAAAAGCTTTCGATCTATTTTGGGTTTTGTTATGGCGCCGTATGGCTTGTTTGGCTTTACCGCCGCTAGTGCCGCAATACGTGTAACCGACAAATCAACCTACCAATCGATATTGGACGCTGGGTGCATTTGGCATTGCAAGAAGTAAAATACTTTTCTAACTGCATCAGTTCTGCAAACACCAGCTGTTGTCATTACAAACCGACTGTAGCGCCATCCACTGGCGCCAGTTGATTGCATCCCCCCAGTTCATTGCCAAAAATACGGTTTTCAGATAAAATAATTTTTTTTAAACAAATTTTTGTACACGTTGTAATTTTACCATTCCTGCTGCGGTAAAAATATGAAATTTTGATTTGTTTTCAAACATTTGATAGTATGGATATTGGTACTTACCCAGCCAATAATTAAACGAACTTTTTACGAAGATCGTATTTTACGAACTTTTCTCGATCAAAAATATTAGAGAAAAGTCCGACATTCACTCGTATATTACGATAGTCGTCATTTCCTCGATAAAATATCGTTTACGACTTCGTAATCGAAATCGTTAACGACTTAGTTAAAGAATTCTTTAACGACTCAGTGAAAAGGTTATTAAAAATTATTCTAAGGAAAAGTCGGCCAATAAAAATAAAGTAAAAAAAATTCCAAGTTAAAAAAAATATTTTTTTTTAGATTTGTTAAAAATATCGTATTGATGATCGGTAACGAATTCGTTAACGAGCACTTTTTTGTTCGATAACGATAACTCGTTTCGATGCAAAATTAAGAACGAAGTCGGACTCGTATACGTATCGTTATCGTGTGTCGCCTACGATTGGTTTATCCGCTTTTCGATTGAAAAAATCTTCGTTTACGAGCTCTTTAACGAAAAAATTATTGGCTGGGTAGTAAGTACACTACTTACTAATACTAATGTGTTCCACCGGTACCAACACGTGTGATCGAGTCGATGCGTACAGAACAGTAAAGCTTGAGAAAAAAAAACTTTCGTCATTGGGAAAAGCTCGACTGCCACATTACCAGAAGTGCCGAAATGCCAAAGTACCCGGCCAAATTTTCCTAACAATATTATTTTTAACGCAACGGTATATATCGAACCCTTTCCGCGAAATTGTCTTAAGCGCCAAAAAGTAAATTTAGCAGGAGACAGTTTTTTTTAAATCTTTTCTCTATGCATTCTTTATGCTAACTGTCGCTTAAGACAAAATTTAACTCGCTATATCTTTGGAACTATGAACATTTCAGCTGCAACATTTTGCATGCTGATGCGTGTTGGCTTACTTTATCAGGTTCCATAAAAAACTCAATTTCGAAAAAATTTCGCTTAAGACAATGTCGCGGAAAGGGCTCGATATGACCCGTAAATAATATAGAAATTCACAATAGAAATTCACAACAGCGTAATGGAAAAATTCCCCTCCACCATAATTAGCTCGCAATTCCCCGAATGGATAATCTGACATCCCTGATCATTGAGCTTTACATTCTCAGCGACCTAAACGCAGAAAAGAGTGGAAAGCTTAATGAAATAATCTGTAAGCAAACTATGTCAATGCAATCGAACGGAAATCTGCACGCCTAATGCCTGGTTTTCATTATGTCATAATCAATGACATCACAAACTGACAACGATTCAGCAAAGTGCTGAATTGGCTGGCCCGTGCCATAAACAAATAAATTTGACAGCATGTTGACTTTTATCGACGTATATGACAAACGGTGACGTCACCTCATATTCATTTCCCGATATTTTACAACAGTTCGTTAAATTGACAACGAAATGCCAACCTGTTCTCACAACAAATGACAACACTTGCCATTATTTTGACATAATGAAAACCAGGCTTAAGTTTGAATTTTCAAAAAAAATTTAGTATCGAAAATTAAGAATAAAAATGTTTGTAATAAAAATAGGTCGGGGAAGATGTAAAGTGGTTGAAAGCAGCAAAAATACAAGAATTTTAAACTTTCTCTCTCGAAATAATTATACCCCCACACTCACTGTGGCAGGGTATACTAACTTTGTCACAACGTTTGTAACGCCCATAAGGAGGCGTGTCCGGTATGGAAAAGTATATATATTCTTGATCAGCATCACCGCCGGAGTCAATTTAGCGATGTCCGTCTGTCTGTCCGTCTGACCGTCTGTCCGTCTGCACGATAGCGGTCGCAGTTTTGGAGATATCGACTTGAAACTTTGGGTACATGTTTTTCTCGTGAATACTGAGATCAAGTTCGAGAATCAGACAAATCGGATAAAAACTGGGCGTGGCTCCCATACACCGAAAAAAAAGATAACAATTTTTCAAGTCTTTTTTCTTGTTGTTTTCGATTGGAAATGTTTAGAAACGTAGTTTTGACATGGTCCGAGGTTCCGAAGCCACATATATAAGGGTCTAAATGGGGTCTTGTGACCAATTTTTTTTTTGGTGGATTTGATTGGAAATTTTTAGAAATTGGTTTTTTACATGGTCCGGGTTCCAAAACCACCTATAATTGGCTCAAAATAGGGTCTTGAGACCACATTTTTTTATGTTCGAGGTACTTCTACCTACTGTGTGGGGGTATTTCAGCTTCGGTATAGCCGAAGATAGTCCACTCTCTAGTTTTTATGTTACATACCGCCTTTATCGACCCCCTTCAGTTATATGTTAAGGTTAGTCAGTTAATAAATGTAAGTGCTGGAAAAAATATTATAATATTGGGTTTTGGAGTTTCAAACACCCCACCCCCCCCCCCCCCCCTTAAAATTCAATCCTGGCTACGCCCTTGTATATCAGCAATATATAAAAAAATTATGTAAGTCAAACTTTAGTGCCTTTTTAATGAACCCTTCATATTCTGCATGGTATAGAAGTTATTTCCGGAAACCTGGTAGAAATGTAGTTCAGTAAACAAATTGGCCATAAGTGTAAATAATACTTTCATACCCTACACCTCATGAGGTATGGGTATATTCACTTTGGTCTGATGTTTGTAACACCAAGAAGGAGACGTGTCCGGTATGGAAAACTATACATACATATTCTTGATCAGCGGTACCTCCTGATTTAGCCTATTGATGGCATTTGATGCGTCAACAAATTTATTTGACGTTTTTGACGTCAAATTTTCACGTGAAACATTTTACGCAACAAATTTGATGTCAAAAATTAGTCAAACTTGACAAATTAATTTAAAATTCTTTTAAAAAAAAATTTGTAATGCAAAAAACTGTATTCTTGTCTCCGTTCTTTTATTAAAAATAAGTAATAAAAATTACATTTAAGAGCTTATCGTCCCATATTTTTAATAATATAGCACAACTAAAGAATTTACGTCAAATCTGACATCAACAAAAAAATTTGACGCGTAAATTTTACGTGTTGACATCAAAAAATTGTACGCGGCCATCACTGATTTAGCCATATCCATCTGTCCGTCCGTCTGTCTGTCCGTCCTTGTAAAATACGATTACAGGGGCTAGAAAAGAAAGCTAGAGGTCAAAATCGTGTTTTGTAAAATATGTACCCTAATTCCGCTGAAATAGTTCTAAACTTGGTTTGTAAAGGTTTTTGGGTCGCCGATTTCGAATTTGTTGTCGAAATTTCTAAATTCAAGATGACGGATCCAATATGGCCCAGTAGGTTTAGGGTATAAATAAGTCGGCTTTGACCAACTGAAACTTACTCGCTTGTTTTTTTATATTGGTGGGTCCCCATTTGATTTATAGTTTTTGGACCATCTTAACTGTTACACCCTGTATAATGTAGGCACTACTACATTTGTTAAATGATAAAACTTGGTTGTTTATGTATTTTGCCACGCTGAACAAAATAACCATGACATTTTTATAAAATTATGGCTCTAAATAACTGAGAATAACTTCAAAACCGTGCTATTATATAATTGTTATATTCGGATTCAGCATTCAAAAATACATAAGAACTAGAGAGTGGACTATCTTCGGCTATACCGAAGCTGAAATAGGTACCGAAGCTGAATAGTAGGAAGAAGTACACGGAGAGAAATG
Source organism: Heteromyza rotundicornis (assembly GCA_951394025.1). Lineage (NCBI taxonomy): Eukaryota > Metazoa > Arthropoda > Insecta > Diptera > Heleomyzidae > Heteromyza > Heteromyza rotundicornis. Next base: position 44,948,084 of record OX596012.1, read on the forward strand.
TTGGCTCATGATTTACGATTATGGAGTCCATAAAATTATTGTTACTTAATTACTAATTATAATCATTAATTGTGAATATTAGTCACAAATTATGCAAATTCGTACATAAACTATGCATATGGATTGTGAATACATTATGATAAGGGTTTATGAATTTCGAGATTTATTTTATTGTTCTTGAAGAATAATTGATGATTAACTAGGTCATGAAACTGCACGCATTATCATGAATTATGAGTAACTGGGTTGATTGTCATGAATTGCTGAGCAATATACAATACATTTAGACGCTTTTACAATAATGCCAGGGTAGCCGAATCGGTTAGGCGTCCGGACTGGAGAGGATGATGTCGGTTCGAATTCCGGGAAAACCGAATTTGTGAAAAAGTTATTACAAATTATTCTAAGCAAGTTGGCAAATAAAAAAGTAAAATTAAATAAATAATTAAGTAAAAAATTAGCAAATAAAAAAAATTTTAATTTATTTAATTGTAAATATGTGCTCAAATTATTATTACGAATGATTCATTTATTCTGACTTAAGCCTAAAATTATGAATTTTTAATCATAATTTATGATTTTTGTTTGCACAATTTATTCCATCTGGTCATTGATTATGTCAAAAGGGAAAATAACAATTCATGTTTAAGTGGAAAAAATCAAGCAATCAAAAATCACAAACTATGATTTTCACTTTTAACAGTTCTTATGATTAACTTCTAATTAATGGATCAATATCGTGACTAATTTTTACTTAATTGATTCCTATAAGGCATGATTTCAGCAAGCATTTCCCTCCGTGTACCTCGAACATAAAATTATGTGGTCTCAAGACCCCATTTTGAGCCACCTATAAATAGTTTTGGAGCCCGGACTATGTCCAAAATCCGTTTCTAAAAATTTCCTATCAAATCGAGCAAAAAAAAATTGGTCTCAAGACCCTATTTTGACCCATATTTATGTAGTTTCGGAACCTCGGACCATGTAAAAAATACGTTTCTAAACATTTCCAATCGAATGCAGCAATAAAAAAGACTTGAAAAATGTTAACCCCTAGTTTTTGTCCGATTTGGATGATTCTAGAACTTGATCTCAGTATTCACGACATGTACCCAAAGTGTCAAGTCGATTTCTCCAAAACTGCGACCGATATCGTGCGGACGGACAGACGGACATGGCTAAATTGACTCCGGCGGTGATGCTGATCAAGAATATATATACTTTTCCCATACCGGGCACGCCCCCTTATGGGCGTTACAAACGTTGTGTCAAAGTTAGTATACCCTGCCACAGTGAGTGTGGGGGTATAAAAAGTTGTACTTTCTCATTTAACAAAATAAACTACCATTAGAAGGATAATTCTGTAATTTTAAAAGTGCAAAAATTTAAAATTTTTTTGTATCTTCTGCGTTTGAGCTCTTGCATCTTAAAAACCATAAAAGATACAAAAAAAGTATGTTTGACAATTGTAGGGCTGACAATTTTTTTTGAAAATCTTTTAAAGTTTTTAGAATATATGTATCCATTTTAAAGTTACAGCATGAAAACCACCAAAAGTGCATTTTTGGGGTTTGCGAAAAAATTGTGCTCGCTGGAAAAATTTCATGGTTATTTTCGGCTTAAGGTGGCAAAATACATAATCAATTCAATTTAACACACAAAAAGTTTAGTTTTGTCGACCAGTGTAATTAAGTGTGAAAAAAATGACAAAATGTTGAGTTTGATTATATATTTTTCTTTACACCGTTGATTTTTTCTTAAGTAATTTAAAAAACAAAAAAAAAAAAAATAAAATTTTTAGGACTTAATTCTCCCTACTAAAACTGAAAAAACAGAGTAAAAAACAAGTTTTTTAAAATATAACCCTTTAACCGACTAAAAAGCAGAAAATAAATTTTCTTTAAATTAATTTCAGCAATTTCGATTTAAAATTAAGGGTTTTTGGGTACTTTCCTCCGAATATCATTGCATTATAGTCGCCAAAAACCAGGGTTGGCAACCGAATCGAATAAAGGTTTCGGTTTCGGTTTTACTCCCACTTGCCAATCGGTTTTGGTTATCGGTTTCGCTCCTAGATTTTGAAAAGGTTTCGGTTGGTTGGAGCGATTGAAAAGGTTTCGGTTTAGGTTCTGAAAGGTTTCTAGATGGCCCAATATTAGGAAATTTTATATCAATTCAATATAAATCAAGGGTGCTGAATCTAACTACATTTACCGAATTTCCTTATCTAATCGCATTTTCAAACAAATTTCTGCATAAATTTTTAGTTTTTATACCCTACACAAAGTTTGAAACGTCCATAAGGACGCATGTCCGGTATGGATAAGTATATATATTCATGATCAGTATCGAAAACAGATTTAGCCATATCCCCGTCTTTCTGTCACCATACAGACTGGAATGTTTTTTTTTGAGACATCGATGTGAAACTTTGGGTTTACGTTTTTATCTCCGAATTGAGATCAAGTTCGAGAATCAGCTAAATCGGACGAAAAAGGCTGCCATATAAAACTACGAAAAAATAGCGAAAATTTTCCAAGTCTTTTCAAAAACCATAAAAATGCCTGCGCACACAGAGGCGTTGTTCGTGCCGCAGGCGGTTTCGAAATTAATTTTGTCACAAATAACTGTATTTTTGAAAATATAGCGTTTTTTATGCAGCCTGTTTCCATAGCAATACAATAAATAACAAACACAAAAAGCCAGTTTCAAAATCAATTCGAATCAGTTTGAAAATAACTTTTGACTGTTTCCATAGTAGTCTAATAAATAACAAACAAAATAGTCATTTTCAGAACCATTTCAGTCAGACTTTTTGATTGTTTCCATAGCAATATAATAAATAACAAACAAAATCTACTGCGGTGAAATCGCTGCCTGTGTGAGGCACTTTGCGTTTTCGAAGCTAGATTTTTTAAATATGGAAATGGTTCTGAAATTATATAGCGAATATCGCCTCTGTGTGCGCCGGCCTTATAAAAAGATTTATTGAATATTTAAAAAAAATATTTCCTATATTTTAAAAATATATGAAATAAGTAAATGAAATACGATGCATTTTCTCTTAGTAAAAAAAACTTAAAGTCAATTTTGTGTACGAAAACCTTTTGAAAACCGATTAAAAACCCGTAACCTTTTCAATTGGTTTTGGTTGAACCCATTCAATCGGTCACGACGAATCGGTTTCGGTTTAGGTTTCGCTCCCTAAAATGAATCGGTTTCATTCGGTTTCGGTTTCGGTTACGGTTTCGGTTGCCAACCCTGCCAAAAACCCTTAATTTTAAATCGAAATTGCTGAAATTAATTTAAAGAAAATTTATTTTCTGCTTTTTAGTCGGTTAAAGGGTTATATTTTAAAAAACTTGTTTTTTACTCTGTTTTTCCTCTTTTTTTTTTTTTTTTTTTTAAATTTTTTTTCCCCCTTTTTTTCCTTTTTTACTCTTTTTCCCGAATACGAACCTAAGTAAAAAATTTCAGCCTTGTAGCTTACAAAATACGAAAGTTAGGTCTTTAAATTGGCTCCATCCCGCTCCCCTTTGCCCCCACACCCCCATTTCCAAAGGGTAATTCATTTTGTCAATAAGAACTCACCTATCAAATTTCATCAATGTAGCTTGAAGGAATTGGAAGTTATGCCATGTTTAAAAAAAAAATGTTTGAGTCCCGTCACGGCCCCCTACGCCTCTGATGGACCCCAAAATTTAATAGAATGCATTGTCACCGGAGTTCTATCAGTGTTCCAAATTTCAGCTCTCGAGCTCATGTGGAAGTGTATGAAAAAGCTCGCCGTAGATTTGAGGATATATATATATATATATATATATATATATCCTCAAATATATATATATATATATATATATCCTCAAATATATATATATATATATATATATATATAGTCCGCCCAAAGCAAGTTAATATAAGGGTTATAAAAATATATAATTTTTGTTTATGTCCTGTGAGTGTTGATGTTTCTGGAATCACTAGTAGGTAATAGAGCACGCGATACCTCAAAGCACAATCATCCTATGTCCGTTTTCATGAAAATCGATTTTTTGGCATTTTTGGATTCCTGAGATGAAGCTGCATCAGACAGGCTATAGTGGTTTGTGGGAATCGTGATGAAAGTAATTGAAAAATGAGGAAATAAAAATCAATTTCCATACAAAACATACCAATTTGAAAACTTGTTTTTAATTTTCTAGAGTTTTGAAAAGGTATCAATGTATACCAGTGATGATTGACGTAAACAATTTTTTTAATACATAAAGTTGTATTGTTGGCTAATTTAGATCGGTTCTTTTGTTGAAAGTAAGGAATAAATATTACATTTGAGAGCTTATCGTCCCATATTTTTATTTATATAGCACAGTTGGAGATTTGACGTCAAATTTGACGTCAACAAAAAAATTTTACAAGTAAAATTTAAGGCGTAAATTTTACGTGTTGACGTCAAAAAATTTTAAGCGGCCATCACTGATGTATACATTTAAAATTTAATTGCTAACACATCACAAAAGAACAATTAAAATACACCATTAAAGAATTTTTAACAAAACTTCATGTTGGTGAAAAAATAGGAAATCCTGTCCGAGGTACAACCATCATTTTAAAAACGGGGAAAATTGACTTCAACAAATACATTTGCGATAAAAACTTTTTCTAAAATCGGTCACTTTTTAGTTTTTTGAAAACAGTGTCAATAAAGAAGAATGTAAAAAAATATATCGGGTGCTTCAAAAACCCACCACAATTCTTTATTTTGATTTTTTAAATTTCTTCTTACCTGTTTTTAATAAACTAAATTTACAAATGCAATCGGAAGACGTTACAATCCACATCTTATATGAACAAATTGAACTTACTTTAAAAACTATTTCCGATTGTTTTTTAAAAAAATCGTATATTGAGACACTAGATACTATTTTTGACATAGATTTGGAAAACACAACCAACTTTCTGCCTTTGAGTGAGTTATACATTGGACCTTTGATAAACGATAAACTTACAGCTTCTGAAACAGAAGACAATATTCTTTGCTTTAAACAAAATTGTAGACATTTTTATACCCCCACACTCACTGTGGCAGGGTATACTCACTTTGTCACAACGTTTGTAACGCCCATAAGGAGGCGTGTCCGGTATGGAAAAGTATATATATTCTTGATCAGTATCACATCCTGAGTCGATTTAGCGATGTCCGTCTGTCTGTCCGTCTGTCCGTCTGTCCGTCCGCACGATAGCGGTCGCAGTTTTGGAGATATCGACTTGAAACTTTGGGTACATGTTTTTCTCGTGAATACTGAGATCAAGTTCGAGAATCAGCCAAATCGGACAAAAACTGGGCGTGGCTCCCATACACCGAAAAAAAAGGTAAAAATTTGTTATTGTTGTATTCGATTGGAAATGTTTAGAAACGTATTTTTGACATGGTCCGAGGTTCCGAAGCCACATATATAAGGGTCTAAAAGGGGTCTTAAGACCAATTTTTTTTTTTTTTGTGGATTTAATTGGAAATTTTTAGAAATGGATTTTGGACATGGTCCGGGCTTTAAAATCACCTATAATTGGCTCAAAATAGGGTCTTGAGACCACATTTTTATATGTTCGAGGACAAAAACTGGGCGTGGCTCCCATACACCGAAAAAAAAGGTAAACATTTTTTATTGTTGTATTCGATTGGAAATGTTTAGAAACGTATTTTTGACATGGTCCGAGGTTCCGAAGCCACATATATAAGGATCTAAATGGGGTCTTGAGACCAATTTTTTTTTTTTGTGGATTTAATTGGAAATTTTTAGAAATGGATTTTGGACATGGTCCGGGCTCCAAAATCACCTATAATTGGCTCAAAATAGGGTCTTGAGACCACATTTTTATATGTTCGAGGTACTTCTTCCTACTGTGTGGGGGTATTTCAACTTCGGTATAGCCGAAGATAGTCCACTCTCTAGTTTTATTACAGCTTGCATACAGATTGTAGAAAGATTTGATTTTTCCGGTGATGCCGGTGCGTTTAAGCTCTTCGGTTTTGTTAACCCTATCACTTTAAAAAATAAAACATTTCCTACGCAGAGGTACTATGTGTTCATATTTTCCTCATATAATACCAAAATCTGAAATAAATGATCTCGATCTGGAATATAGATCTTTTAGAAATATTAATTTATCAAACACAAATGAAACTAATGTACAAGAATTTTGGAATCATATTTTCAACTTAAAATTTGGAGATGGCAATGAAATGTTCCCAACAATTAAGAAACTTGTATCTATTATTTTTTTTCTTCCGCATAGTGGTGCATGTGCAGAGAGGGAGTTTTCTGTCATAAATTTAAATAAGACTAAAATTAGAAATAAAATTTGTTTAAAATGTACAACTTTTTAAGAAATTATACCAACAATAAACGGGGAAATTCAAAAAAAAAACGGGGAAAATTAGTGAAAAAGGGGAAAAAAGGGGAAACTATTGCCAAAGACCTGGCAACACTCGGTACAACACCTTCCCCTTTATTTCGAAATAATAACACTGGCTACACTCTGCTGGTGCTTAGGATATACAACTTAGACTTTTCCACACGTGCTTTCGAATAATCGATTCTATCAACAGATTGAAGTGATGTTTACAATGGAGATTGCAAAATTATATTATTGCGTCAAATCGCTTAAAAAACGTATCACTTGATAAACTGACATCATCATTAAAATTAAAAAGTAACCAAAAATGATAAGATAAGATAAGAAGAAACTACGAAAAGTTTGTAAAACCGTCCAATTACAAATTTAAATACAATAATTAACTTTAAAATAAGAAAAAAAACCCTGGAATTTCATTTAAATCTTAAGCACCGCATGTGGTGCTAAAAAGTCACACGAATGAACTCAAATACTCCTCCATATCACTCCATTCCGTTGCTTCAGCTTATATATATTCGTTAAAAACGTTAATATCAATATAGAAAGTGACGCGGCACCCTGGCGCCTAAGAAAACATGATTACTTGCCTCACACATACACATGCAGTCACATATAATGGTAGGAGCTACGAATTCGAATAATAAACCAGCAATTCAGTTCGAAAATAAGAAACAGAAAAAGAGAGAATTGATTAAGGTACAACAAGCGAAACAAGAATAAAGAGAGGGAGAGAATACAATATCTGCAGGTAACTGGTATTTGCAATGCGGTGTGACGGCAAGAGTTTGCAATAAACGTCATAATTGCTATGTGCAGGGTCGTATTTAGGGGGGACCAGGGGGTATCTCAGAAAATGGGTATTTGTAGGTATATTAAAACCATTTTTTTCGGCCTCCCGAATTTTATTCCATGATATACACTGGTTATGTGTAGTAGGTACTTGTAGTCAATAAATGTACAATATAAGAAAAAATATTTGTTATGAATTTTAACTTGGTCTTGGGCGGAGTCGGTCAACTGCCACGGTCAACTTACTCACTTGTTTAATTTACTTTGGATGGGGTAAGAAACCAATATTTTCAAAAACCATTTCGAGAATAAATTATTAGCTTAAATTTTGTATTCATGATGTAAGAACCAGGTGTAGAAATTTCTGATAGACCCAGAGCTGGTTAAAATTACCCTGTTGGCAAGCATGCCAATTTACCCGAAAATAAAGTGACAACTTGCCCAAAAGTCGGCATTCGCCTAGGATTTGTATTGGAAACGTTTTTACCACAAACGAAAAAGTATTTGAAATTTGTTGAGCCAACAAACGATTAACCAAATCAAAAATTTTTCTATTGTCGTTTTTTTGAGTGCTCCTTCAAAAGATTTTGCAAAATAGCACTATGACAGCAGTTATTTTTAACATTTCGATATAAAAAATACGGAATAGTATTAAATTAAGCAACATACACTTACCTTCACCATCAGTGGTAAGAGAGTCTGGAATTCGAACGCGTAAGCCAGGCTGCATTTGGTTTGTTGTAGAAACGCTGCTGCCCGTACTTGTAATGGAGCTTCCTTCGTTTTGCGAATATTCGCCTATAGATAAAATAATTGATATTTATTTAAATAAACGTGATATTTTTCTAAAATATTAAGTGAACGCTAAATATTACGATTTCTCGAGAATACAATCAAAAGTGGAAGCGTACTAGTTTGTACTAGTTTATTTTGAATTGATATTATAATATGTTCTTACTGGGCCGAAAATGTGTATTTTCGGCAAACATTTTCAAGTGAAATTGAACCCATTCACATTGAGTGAAGGCAATTTCGTTAGACAGTTTCCATTATTTACGTTTGTTTGCAAATGAATAAAATTTATTCAGAAAAGAAAATTTAACATTGTGCCACTATTTGCCGTCAGGAACGCAACCAGGAAACAATTTCGATTTTTCATTAAAAATAAATCAAAAAATAATAAAAAAAATAATTATGCAAAGAAAACCCGTAGGGGAGTTTATGAAAAAAATATTCATTCTTAAATCGACGTATTGTGTTCACACATTTTTGGTTTCATTGCATTTCTAATTACTAAAGTACCTTGTTTTAAAACTAAACCGCTGTATTTACATATTGTTTTTCAAATAAACCTCAAACTGTATTGAAATATATTAATCAGATACACGTCCTTTTGGATTGGAGAACGACAGTTGATTAGAGCCCGACCGAATAATTGGCTTCGGCATCGGCTTCGGCCGTTATCGGCCGAAAATGCACATTCGGCTTCGGCTTCGGTTTTTTTGAAAATGGCCGAAGTTTTGGCCGAAGCTTTTCAATTTTTTTCCTTTTTTTTGCGACACCGAAAACCAAAACTAATTTTTTACGATACGATTTTCTAGCCCACATCGCATCTAAACGGTCTTACTGATTTTCTTGAGACTTGAATGTAAAATTGTGTAATTGATGGAATTTCCAATGGGACATAAGAGGCCCACAAAACAAAAAATATGATTAAAATTTAAATTAGTAATCATCGAATATTGAGTGAATCTTGCCTCAAATGGCGTGGCACGGGGTTACAGCTGCCACAAAGTACATCCTTGGACATTTTCTGGGTGGATTACTGAATTTTAAATATAGATTAAGAAGCTTACTACTTGCTCTGATGTCTATGTTAAAAGGAGTCCTGGTAAACTGTATGAAATTTCAAATATAGGGGTAGGAGGCTCACGGAAGGATTCTACCTTTTACAAATGTAGCCCAAATTGCTGCGCCAACATATATGAAAGGTAGTTCTTGTGCTGACATTTAAAGTTCAAATCTTCACAGGTGGTTTTTACCATCAACTAGAACATCCTTTGTCCATCACCTGACGGATTTGGGGAGTCCTTAAAATGCAGCTACTTAGATGGATTTATTCTTTGAAGAATTCTCTACCATTTCTTCTAAAGCCCATTATTTTAAGCTTTACTCCAAATTTTTAAAAGTGATTTTAAAAAAATCCAATTGTTCTTAGATGGGATATATGGAATAATTTGAGGCTCCTGTTAGTTTTGACCTAGGAGGCCCAAATTTGTTTGTGAATTCTTTTGGTTACTTTTATTATTTGTTTAAATAAATTTTTAGTTCCTAAAAAAACTAAATGTGTATTTATATACTCGAATTTGAATGAAAATACACGAAAAAACAAGTTTTTAAAGGGTTTTTATTTAAGTATCGGCTTCGGCTTCGGTATAGGCCTTCGGCGTCGGCCTAAGTAATAGGCTACCAATTGACCTTCGGCATCGGCTTCGGCCTGAAAATGCTTATTGGTCGGGCTCTACAGTTGATATCTAATTGAGAAAACCCTTTATGAATGATTTGGCGTCATATTCTTTTTGGGTATACGAAAGTTTTCAATTAAAAAATATATACTGAAGTTTCTCTTCAGCTCTGTTAAATTTCATAATTGGTTTGTATTATTTTAGAGACTTAAGTTAAGACACTGAAGTTTTTAATAAAATAAACTATCAAGGAGATACATTCCATACATTTTTCTATTACTTCATAGATTTCGGGGAAGGGGGGGGGGGGTATAATTTCTTCGGGCTACAACTCGACCGGTCCGATCCGCTTACAAGATTCTTTTATATTTGCGTTTGTCCATTTTTCAGTTGTAGAAATTTATTGACTGCCAAAAATTGTTTACAAATAATCTATCACATAAGGTTTTTGTAAAATTCAGCTATTGAACATATCAACATCAGAGTTGCATTGCATTTTTCAACACATTTTCTACACATTTTCAACGAAAATGCAAATCGTTTGACAGCTTTCTCATGGCGAAAATGTACATTTTCGGCTCAGTGGGAACATTGTATTACTGAAAAAACAGTCAAAGTTATTTTATTTTTGAGTTCAGGTAATACTTATGCACAATAGCTACTCTGCTATAATTAAAGAAAATTTGTTGCCAGAATGGTCATTTCTCAAATTTAATAAACACAATTTAAAAAACCACAAACAAAATTATGATCGCTCCATGGTATGCATAAGAAATTACCTTCGGCTTTCAGTCTTTCCATTGCTCGACGTTGATAGGGCGGAGGCGCAGAATCTGAAAAGAAAAGAAATCCATTTTTGTGAAAAACTATTCTGTTTACAATGAACATATCTAAATTTTTTTCGATAAATCATTCCACGCTTTCGATTAAGATTTAACAAATCCAAATATAAACAAATCCACACATTGAAATCACATTTGTACTACTTAAGAGTATACATACAGTGGGTGTCATAAAAAAGTAAACAAACCAAATACTTCAGCGCTCCTTTGAATAACTGTAAAAATAAGGGTCCATATTTGGAAATTTTTAAGTTTTTACAATAATCATATTATTTTCACTTATTTGAATCATTTACCCCATTCTTGCTGTTTTGCGCGACAAATATTAAAAATACCTCGTTTACGGGCGCGTCAAAAATACATTTTTAATGAATTTCTTTTAATACTTTTTAAAAAATCGATTTTTTGGGTTGGAAAGGGTTGAAAACTAGTTAGTTAATAATACTAATTGTGCATATTTCTTAATTTGTAAGTAAAAAGAGAAGTTTCTTTGGCTATTTCACAAAATTTTTTTAAAACCACGTTTTTTGAATTTTATCATAGTTTTGACTTCAAAGATGGCAAATTGAGCACGATTGAGTACAGGAGGACGAAAAGCAATTACTAAACTACACAATGGACGTGAAACATATAGAAATATTGCCGTGGAACAAAATTCTCACCAATTATACGATTAGCTTCAGGAACTATCACACCTTCATCCGATTGGGATGAACCAGGGAATTGTTTGAGCCTTCAAATGGCCGACTCCATAAGGATAGACGCATCCCCTGAAACGTAAAAATTTCCAAATATGGACCCTTACTTTTACAGTTATTCAAAGGAGCCCTGAAATATTTGGTTTGTTTACTTCTTCATGACAGACACTGTATGTACATGTGTATTTTTAGATGTACATACGCGTATTTTCAAAATATATGAATCGATTTTATACTCACAAATGTTGGTCTTCTACCTTCGCTATGTTGACGTTACATTTAACTTAAAATACTTATTTTTTATGAATGTTACTGAAGTTTATTTGAGTGGCTTCTTCTTAATAAAGCATCGTGATGTTATATGCTTTGGCATAAGTTAAGATTTACACAACATATAATAACACAAGAAGGGAATTCACAAGGTCTCCTAAAATCCTTATAATACAATATGCTTAATTAATTAAAAATGCGTTTTATAATCAGAAAAATACGTCCAAAAAAATATAATTATCCAAATTTGGTCTCAGGACGCCAATTTGACCTGTTTATATGTGGTTTTGGAACCTCGGGACCTGTCAAAAATCAGTTTCTAAGCATTTCCAATCGAATACAGCAATAAAAAATATCGCTTTTTTTCGTTGTTTTGTATGGGAGCCCAGCCTAGTTTTTGTCCGATTGGACTGATACTCGAACTTGATCTGAGTTTGGAAGAGAAAAACATATACCCAAAGTTTCATGTCGATATCTCCAAAATAGCGACCGCTATCGTGATGACAGACAGACGGGCACGGCTAAATTGTCTCAAGAGGTGATGCTGATCAAGAATTTATATACTTTTCCATAGCCGACACGACTTCTTATGGGCGTCACAGTGTGTGTGGGGGTATAAAAATGTGACCAATGTTAGGGAGCACTAAGAAATTTAACTTCACTATGAAAAGTTGAGAAATTTAGTCGAAATAGAATCATTGAAAACTGTTTGTTTTTGTACGACTTTCCCGTTTTTTGCACTTGTTTCTAACACTTTTAGTTTTTTTCTTGTCCAATTTTTGCGGACTCCTTTTCACCAAGCCGAATAGTTAATTAAATAAGGACCAACATTTTCGAGTTATTTTGAAATTTTGTATTCTTTCTGTGCCTTTTTTCGGGGATTCTAGTAAGAAGTTTGGAATGTCTTATATCGAAAAGGACCATACAGGATCCTACTGAAGAGTATGCAAAAGTTCCAAATAACATAGCATCTAATAGCTGAATACAATTTCATTTCTAATTTTGATCAGTCATCTCTCGCTCAATCATTTTAAAATATGAATATGCATAATTGAAACTGTTTACGTCCGGCTACTTACTGGGCACAGTGTATGTTTCGTTGTGCTTTTTATTGTATATTTTAATGGCATTTGTTTTCGTTTAAGCATAAACTTTATTACAACTCATTTGAATGTTAATATCATTTTTAGAAAGGTGTGTCACTACTTAATCTTTTAATTGCATCTGGTGTCCAATGAATTGCTCAGAACCGGAATATTTTTAAATAAATAGAAATATTTTCGACAGGTATAAGTGTTGACATATTGCTCATTCCCTCCAATAAAGACACAACTCAAAATTCGAGCTGTTGGAGTTATAATGCCACTATGCTCCCCAGACATTTATCTACATGCTGCCAAAAGACGGAACTCATATCTTTAATTTGTTATGTGCTTTAACTTTTTTTAAAAACATTCCAAGTGCTGAGACTCATATAAAATACGTAAATTTTTAATTTTAAATCGTGAGATCCCAACAATTCGTTTTTTTTTGAGTTGTGTCTTTGTTGCAGAGAATGGGTTACCATATCAAATCCACACGATTTTTGAAAAAATTACCCTCGACCTCTACGATTTTGATTAAATTTGGAAGGTAGGTAAAAAGCAGCAAAAACACAATATAAATTCGGTTTTTTTTTCAAAAATGGAATTTTTTTCAAAGTTATTAAAAAAATAAAACATAAAAAAATTTTAAGGTCTTTTTTTTTTAAATATTCCTATTAAAATTTTGTTTATAACTTTCTGAATAATTTTAACCCAAATACTCCTTCATCAACTGTATTTCCAATGTATAAAATTCAGAGATACTCGGAGAGTGTTTTAAGATCAAATGCACAGCAAATATTGCTTCAGTAACGAGATATAGCCATTCGAAGTTAAAGACCTTAAAATTGATTTATTTTTAAAATTCTTTCAATAAAAAATTCGTATTTCGAAAAAATAAAACCAACTTATATTAGTGGTTTTCACGAGGCCCTGTGTAACGGTGTAAAAAAGTAATGTGTAAAATTTTGAATTTCTTTTTTCAAGGCATTTTGTTGTCAGAAAATTTTTTTATTTTACACTTTACTCTTTTACTTCGTTACACAGGGCCGCCTGTGCTTTATGGTTATGGGCATTATGACCGGGCACCGAAAATTGATATAAAAATGGCAAAGTTAAAAATAATTATATGAGTGCACCTCCAAAAGAATTGAGCGGGCTCGACTGTAAATGGTACAAAATCTAATTTATGCTATTCCTAATTATACAATATGGTTTTCCTTTTATTTTATTAGTTTCTTGAACTAAAAAAAAATAAGTGAAAAAAAAAAAATTATCAATTTTGGGCGGTCGCCCTCTGCCAAGACCTTTAAATAATAGAGAGAGAAAATCAACAGTTTTGGTTTTTGTCTTGTATTTGTTTAATTTTGAAGCTTATTTTTTTCACTCTTTGTACTGGACTTTTTTTTTGATTTTACCACTTTAAATCAAAAAATGCGGAAGTTTAGAGTTATCCGATTGGGATGAAACTTTAGGACAATAATTTGTAGACCCAAGACAACATTTAAAAAAAAACAATTTGAAATTTTTGATAAATAAATATAATGATAACTGCTCATCATGGATGATATTTGAGTTGTTCGATTTTGTACAAAAGGCAAAAAAAATAGTACCAAATCTGTCGAAAAGTACCAGCACTTCAATGCCCCAATTTTGTAACTGATAAAAGTTTGTAATATGAACAGAAAAGTTTATTCAAAAACGTAAACAAGTTACATATATTTAGAAGCATACTTTAATTCATAAAGCTTTAACCAAAGAAGTTTTAATAAAAAACTAGTAACAGAAACTAGTAACTAGTGACCGAAGCTAAAATACCCTGCACATGCGAGTACGATACATTCTGAGACCATATGTTAGTAATTTTATCGAAAATCGGTATTCGGTATTTTATCGAAATTTTTCAATTGATTGTCGATAATTTCCATTTCCACATCATTCCCGATTCATTTTATTCCCATTTCGGTCCCGACATTATTTAGAATCAAATACAAGAAACGGCGTCCCAATCGGTTAAGTATTTCTCAAGATAAAGGAAAAAAGTACAAATTTGGCGGCTATTTTGTATGGGAGATATGAGGAATTGTCGATATTTTTTCGAAAATTTTTCGATATTTAATGGATAATTTTTAAAAATGTAATCGATTTTTGTCGATAATTTTTCGATATTTTATCGATAATTTTACGAAAATTTATCGATAATTTTTCAATAATTTATCGATTTTTTATCGATAATTTTAATTTCCTGATCCATTTAAAAATGTTGTTCCAATCTCATTTTGTTCCGGTCCAATTCCATTTCGTTCCAGTTTCATTCCCATTTCGTTCCCGACCTCATTTCCAACCCAATCAGAGAAGAGCGTCGGTGCACCGAAAACCAGTTTCAAGCTACTCGCCAAAACCCAAGTGCAACTCCCAACTCGAATCCGTGTCGACGGATGCCACAAGTGTTCAGTGTTTGTGGATCCGAGTTCGTACGAGTGCACACGAGAAAAAAATAAAATGCTTGTGCCATTCGGCAAAAACTCGAATGACCTGGATAGTCGGATTAACTTGGATAGCTTGGGAATTGAAGTTGCTTGTGTGCGCTTGTGGGTTATTTGAAGTACGGAAAATGTTCGTATTTTGTATGTAGCATTCAATTTGTCAATTATTTCGTGAGATATTATAACTGATTGATTTTATTAAAATATAAACACTTTCATCATTTTTTAATAACAAAAAAGGAATACAACTTCTTCGTGGTCCATTTCACTGCTAAATGATGTTTCAATTGCAATTTTCAAATTACAACTAAACGAAGATATTTTTGGGACATAGAAAATTAGCTGCTTGACACGACAAGTGGAACCATAAATTCGCGATTTCAAAAGGGTTAACAAGCTGATCATAAAACATTATGCATAGTCGTTTCTTTGTTAATATATTGCAACAGCAAACGCATTCTTCATCAAACAACAATGAGACAGCGACACCAAACCGCAACATAACAAAACAAATTCTTACGCAGCGCGACACATTTGGCATTTGCCTATCGCAAGCAGCGCTGTGAATAGGACATCGAGAAAGGAGTTTGTCGCAACTCGACATTTCTCGCTTATAACAGCGAAGAAAACAAAGCGTAAAAAAGTGTAGGCGCCAGCGGTCGGACAATTTTCTGATCACATTTTTTGGTGCGACTTGTCGCGTTGGTAAAGAGTGAAGTATTTTCATGTCCTGGAATTGGGGGAAAAAATGTAAAAGCAGCTAATTTAAAAATTGCAATTAGAACATCGATTATTGGCCTAATTAAGGGTTTTTGGCTACTTTATTCCTAATATCATTGCAGATTTTGAAGTCGCCAAAAACCCTTAATTTTAAATCGAAATTGCTGAAATTAATTTCAAGGAAATTTATTTTCAGCTTTTTAGTCGGTTAAAGGGTTATATTTTAAAAAACTTGTTTTTAACCATTTTTTTCTTTTTCCTCTTTTTTTTTTTAAAAAAAAAATTTTTTTCTTCCCCCTTTTTTCCCTTTTTTTCCCCTTTTTTACTCTTTTTCCCAAATGCGAACCTAAGTAAAAAATTTCAGCCTTGTAGCTTACAAAATACGAGAGTTAGAACTTTAAATTGGCTCCATCCCGCTCCTCTTTGCCCCCACATCCCCCTTTCCAAAGGGTACAAAATTTCATTTTGTCAATAAGAACTCACCTATCAAATTTCATCAATGTAGCTTGAAGGAATTGGAAGTTATGCCATGTTTAAAAAAAAAATGTTTGAGTCCCCTACGCCTCTGATGGACCCCAAAATGCAAGAATGCATTGTCACCGGAGTTCTATCAGTGTTCCAAATTTCAGCTCTGTAGCTCATGTGGAAGTGTATGAAAAAGCTCGCCGCAGATATATATATATAGTCCGCCCAAAGCAAGTTAATATAAGGGCTATAAAAATATACAATACGCATTGCATATACTTCTATCAATGAATGAAGGAAATTAAAGACTGCTTTCATTACATCAACAAATTTAAGCAAAAAATAGTTCCAAACGGTTTGCAAATTAGTAGACTATAAAGCACTCAAATTCATTTGGTTTAAATGGAAGTCGGATCAAAAAATACATCGAACTTCGTTCGGGACATGAAATACAAGTTCCAGTTCCGTATATTAAAATGAATGACAAAATATTCCAGTCAAGAGTTGGTCGAGAAAAGTGGATCAAACGACAAATTTTTAAAATGATCTTATTCTGACCGGAAATCTAAGATTCCAAAGACCAACTCGATTCCAATCAGTATTTTATTCTACATATTTTAAAGTTATTCAAACTTCCAATATTTCAAATCAAAGGTGCAATCAACTCAATTTCAAAAAATCCAATAAAAACATTTATTATTGCACAATTTCAAAAATATTATAGTATGGGTATATTAGAAGCAACCCAGCCAATAATTTTATCGTTAAAGAGCTCGTAAACGAAGATTTTTTTCGATCAAAAAGGGGATAAAACAATAAGTAGGCGACATAACGATACGTTTACGAGTCCGACTTCGTTCTTAATTTTGCATCGAAACTAATTATCGTTATCGAACAAAAAAGTGCTCGTAATCTCGTAAACGATCATCATTACAATATTTTTAGCAAACCTAAAAAAAAATATTTTTTTTAACTTGGAATTTTTTTATTTTATTTAATTTTTATTTGCCGACATTTCCTTAGAATAATTTGAAAAAACTTTTTCACAAAGTCGGAACCCAGGATTGAGCTCACGTCCTCCGGATTTTAAAGTATGTGCCGAGCCCTCAACACATTCGCCAAACTAAGCCATTATTGAACAAGCGCTTAAAAGTATGACTTAACAAACGTTATAAAATTGTTTTCCACAGTTTGAAAAACACTGATTATAAAAGTAGAAATTATCTTGCTGAGACATCGTTATAAAACTTTTTACTGAAAGTTTGAAAACCACTGGATCTAAAAATAGCTTTTTCAAAACGATAATTTCGTTTGTTAAAGTACTCGTAAACGAAGTCGTTAAAGAATTCGTTAACTAAGTCGGTAACGAATTCTTTAACGGTAACGAAGTCGTTTACGATATTTTATCGAGGAAATTACGACTATCGTAATATACGAGTGAATGTCGGACTATTCTCGAATATTTTGTATCGAGAAAAGTTCGCAAAATACGATCTTCGTAAAAAGTTTGTTCAATTATTGGCTGGGAATTCAATTCGATGCAATATATTTTATACCAAATTTTGGTTCAATTGAAAAAATTCCAAATCCCGGGACCTGGTATTAGTCCCGGGATCCCAAAAATGCCGGGATTGACACCCCTAGTACCAATGTACTTTTGTTTTTGAAATTGTACCAAAAAAGATACAAGTTTTCGTGTAAGAATACAAACGCGGGAACACTGGCAGCCATGGCAGCAAAAAACACAATTCGTCGGACCTTTACAACTTAAAAAAAAAACAAAAATAAATAGGCCGGGTTGCCGATCGGCTTAAAACTTTTGGGCCTATTGGCATAAATTACAACACTCATGAAAAATATCAAACTAATTTTGTTTTATTTAGTAGGTGTAATGTACATACATACATGATATTAGACACACATGCTTAAAACCGGCGAGTTCGGTCGATTATAGTCGTTTCTTTATGGCGCCAAGCAAATAGGCGCCGACACTTTGTCGCCGTGTGCTAGTATTTAGTTTTATTGTAGAGCATTTTTTTTATGGCTCTTAGAGCTACTTAACTGAACTTTCGTATAAACCATGTTTATTCAACATAGACAAGTACCGACTGACATTGTTAGGTACACCGTTTAGTTTTGTTTTAAAATCTACCAACAAACAATTAGTTAACTCCGTTTGTTGGACTACTGTCAGGATTGCCAGCTCGCTTCTTTGATCCGATAGTTCGAAAATTTTACAAAAACTGAATGCGCTTGAAAAGATAGCGAATAACCACTAACGATTCTTAAGTTTTGCTCTTGAAAATAGACAAGCGAGTTATATTTATCCCCCACAGACTACTGTGGCAGGGTAGATAAACTTTGACAACGTTTGTAACGCCCATAAGGAGGCGTGTCCGGTATGGGAAAGTATATATATTCTTCATCTGCATCGAAAACGGATTTCACCATTTCCGCCTGTCTCCACAATAGCGATCGATTGGAAATGTTAAGAAAACGGGGTCTTGAGACCAACATTTTTTTGGTGGATTGGACATTTTTTTAACGGATTTTGAACATGGTCCGATGTTCAAAAACCTATAGATGGGACAAAATGGGATCCTGGAACTGAATTCTAAAACAATAAAGTGGAAAAAATCTTCAAAAAGAGTATAAACCTAATTTTTGTGTTTTTACTGAAATGTTTATAATTTCCCAACCCATTTAAATGGCATGCACATATTAATTTTGCAACAAATCGGGGCATTATATGAAAGTAACAGTAAGAACAGTTTTTTTTAAGTGTACCAAAACCGAAACTTGCTTGGAAAGTGTTGTATAGACTATAACACATTTTGTAATCGGGTAATCGAAACCGGAGATATTTGCAATACAATTTTTCCAAATGAAAAATGTAGAAATTGTGCAATATTTATACCCCCACACTCACTGTGGCAGGGTATACTAACTTTGTCACAACGTTTGTAACGCCCATAAGGAGGCGTGTCCGGTATGGAAAAGTATATATATTCTTGATCAGCATCACCGCCGGAGTCAATTTAGCGATGTCCGTCTGTCTGTCCGTCCGCACGATAGCGGTCGCAGTTTTGGAGATATCGACTTGAAACTTTGGGTACATGTTTTTCTCGTGAATACTGAGATCAAGTTCGTGAATCAGCCAAATCGGATAAAAACTGGGCGTGGCTCCCATACACCGAAAAAAAAAGTTAACATTTTTCAAGTCTTTTTTATGGTGGTATTCGATTGGAAATGTTTAGAAACGTATTTTTGACATGGTCCGAGGTTCCGAAACCACATATAAATGGGTCAAAATGGGGTCTTAGGACCAATTATTTTTTTTCGGTGGATTTGATTGGAAATGTTTAGAAATGGATTTTGGACATGGTCCGGGCTCCAAAATAACCTATAATTGGCTCAAAATGGGGTCTTGAGACCACATTTTTTTATGTTCGAGGTACTTCTTCCTACTGTGTGGGGGTATTTCAGCTTCGGTATAGCCGAAGATAGTCCACTCTCTAGTTACTTTAAGTTTTGGTCGTCATTTTCGGATTCAGCGTGAGTGTTAACATAGGGAATAACTATGAAAGGTCCAGGATACGTTTTGCTACAAACTAGTGTTATGAGTAAAATGAAAAAAAATCAAAACTATAACTTTAACATTGCAGAAACTAAAGAAAAATACACCAAAAAGCTAAACAAGTAAAGTTTACGCATCTGATTTTGAATAGTCACCGGAGTTCTATCTCTGTACCAAATTTCAGCTCTCTAACTTATGTGGAATTGAGGATAAATAATAATTACTATTAGTGTTATATATATATTTTTTAATCTTAAGTGTAATATATTTTATACTGTTAAATCTAGTCTGTAGATATCTAATTATATCATTGGCCTTATAAATATAAATGTAAATATAATGTAACCCAATAAGCATTAAGGCTGGAGATGGATTGGAGTTCAATTGGAACTCCAGTACTCTTCTCTAATCTCCAACATTGTAACTCCACTTGATCTCCAATTGAGAACGTAGTAATTCTCTAAGGAAATGGACGTTGGTTCGCCAATGGAGATAGGGCTGGATCTCTACTTGAACTCTAAGGCAATTCTCAAGTCGACCTCCATCCCAATATTTTCCAAAAAAAAAAGCCAAAAATTATTTTTTTATTTCTATTTTTAGATTTCTTTTCTTCCAATTTATTTTTGTGGCATTTTTGTACAATCGCTGATAGGATTCGAACCTTCGACTCTATCTACAAATGATACATGCTAAACTCTTAGCACACTCAGCTATCGCTAACATTATTGTACGATTGTCTAAGTTCTCACTTATACTTTTTAAAGCATTGCCAGGTGAACTCGAAGGTGTTGGGGTATAACGGGTTGAAGATCAAGTGGAGGTTGAACATATTTCACACACGTTGGAAAAACAGATTTGTCGTGCTTATTGGGAAGAGTTATAAAAAGTCAAAGTAGTGTGCGTCGTTCCAAATAACTGTTAACAGTTATTGTGCTACCAGCTAGTTAACTAGCGAATCCAAATGCTCTTTGAATCAATTGAATAAATTCGGTATTGATACTCCATTCGGGACCAATCGCTTTTCACTGGGTCATCCGCCAAGTAAATTATCGGTACGGGTGGTAAACACCTGATTCCTACTGATTATTTCTTATTTTCAGGATAAAACATTGACCAAGCTCGATCCCTACGCCACGACAAGGTCATCATTCATAAGGGAAATCATCTGCAGGTAAAGAGTCAAAACCTCCATAACAGAGGCACCAATTAGAAGGGAAATAAAGGCAAAAATTAAATAATTATAAGTATAGATATGTTTCATTCAATTTCTCTGCTTTGACCCAAATCCCACTCCCCCCACCCATCCACAATTTATCAATAATTTGAAATTAATGTCATAGAAGAGTCTTGCGGGAAATTTGCCACAAAATGTTATTTAGGTATGGGTGTAATACATATCTCTGTTTGAAAATTACATTCAAGCATTTCTTTTGCACCTTGGTGCGTTGAATTGTTATTTCAGTGCGCCTGCCTTGCTACGAGTGTTTATATGTATATGCCGCAGATTCGCACAATAATATACACATGTATGCGGTTACTCGTATCTCGATTAGAATGGCTTTGAGTCGTTTTGTTTATTTACTGGTGCCGATTCTGACGCCTCTGTCGTGTTGCTTCGCAGTGCTTGCGATAGCGGTGAAATTTCTTTTTAAAATTATTTGCGTAAATTTAGAAACTGGCGCCAGGAAATAATCTTCTCGTCGTCGCTAGTTGTTGTTAATTTTTGCACCACATTCCTAGTTATTTACTGTGTGACTGATTTGTTGTTTATATTATTCGCTTTCGAAACTTTGAATTTTTGATTAATTGGAGTTAGATGAACCAGTGGGTTGATTTTATATAAATAAATGCGAATACAAAGAAATTTCGGTATTATTGTATAATTGTTGTTAATAATTCGTTAGTGTTATCCGAAGTTCAAAACCTTTAGTTCATGATCATGATTCGGGTTCGACCCTGACATAAAATAATATCATAAAACATTTTTTGAAAATGTTTACTACATTTTAGACATTTTGTTAAGAAATTTAAATCATGCATTACACGTTTGGCACAATAGCCTACAGTAGGGTGATGTCGGAACTACTCGCTACAATTTACGTGGGCCAAGGAGATGAAAACGTCTTTGTGAATTGCATCGGACCGACCGGCCGTATCCAAATTATAAAAAGATCTTTTGTTAGTGGCCAAACTTTATTACGTTCAGATCACTATGGTAATTTTTGTATTATTCGTACCTGTTTCGAGGATGCGACACCAATGCAACGGATTGCAGCAGACGTAGACGGGATCGCGTTCGTTCGGACAAACCGGCAATCGCTTTAATTCTGATGCGTCTTTCAGATCTCGCCAAAGAAATAGGCGACAAGCGATTACGTAAGGTTCCTCGTGGAGTATTGGTGCACGTGGTATCAGAATACAATAGGATTGATGTGCTGCTGCCGCAGTACCACTTCTCGTTACCGATGAGTCGAAACGGCATTTGACTTCTTTCAGGAGCTCCCTTATCTGAGCGGACTTTAGTGGTTTCATTAACGCATCGAAATATTGACGTGGAACTGCCTGTTGCGGTTGTTTTGAGGTTCGTTGCTCGAAGCATGTTTTGCCGGTGTGATTGTTGTTGTTGTTCATCGTTGTGCCAGCAGTCGGTTCGGTGAAGAAGCCTCCTACACAGCAATTTCGAAACAATGCAATTGTCGATGCTGCTATTGTCGGCGTGGAAGGTTGTGTTGGTGGTCGTCGTACATGTTTTTTTGCTGCCGATAGGCAGCTGCTGGCGCTGATATCGTTCGATTGCTCGCAATCGTCGACGAGCATACCGTCGCCACAGTTTCCGTAATTGCAGCCATTCTGTTTGAAATCGTACCGTCGTTCTAATTCGGACGTCACAGCGCAGCCCAAATCCACTTCTGTTGCCGACGCAGACGTTTCCGAGTCCGTTGCGTATTGTGGCTGCTGCCGGAACGACAAGTGGCAGTCCATGTGGATTGTGGATATTCCGGAACCATCGATTCCATAAGGTACGGATGAGTAAGGCGGAGGCGGAGTATTCACTTTCTGATCGCAATTTACCGCATTGCTCATGCTGTTGCAGCAATTGCCGACCAATTCCTCGTCCGATTGCTGCTGATGATTGTTGTGACCCATCGCCAATCGATGTGGGTGCTCGCTGGACGGTTGATGCGGACGCTGACGCGTGCAGTGTTGAGGGAGGCGTTGATGTTGAAGGTGATGCGGCTGTGGTAGCTGACTGTTCGTCGCATCGGTGGCAACTGCATGGTTTTTTGACGCATAACGCCATAGTTCTTTCTTCTCGCGTTGAAGTAGCATGGAGAGACATTAAATGTATTGGTAACATCGATCTTATCGTATTTGCATTATTCGATTCCACTGATTTATTATGTTGGCTAGTTATGATTGACCCGTTCCACAGTTAAAATTCACGCGGGACGAAGGGGTTGCGTATCCCTGTCAATCAGTAGAAGTGTTTCAACGGGGGCACACTTCAATTATCTATAGTTTGATATTCCAAATAAAATCATATCAACAAGAACATCTCAAATATTTTTCAAATATTATCAGTGAATTGTCGTGATTTGTAAGGAATCTTTATTATAATTTTATTTGTAACTTTTAACACATAAATTGCACATTTGTTGTAATCAAAAGCAGAATGCTACTGCATTTTTTAAAAATATATTTTATTTATTATCACTTATTTTTAATATTTGATATGTATTGTATTCACTCAATTAAACCGGTTTAAGACCCTGTAATGAAAAGAGAAAAACATTATTAATTTTAGTTAAAATTGTTATAGAAAATATTTTCTGTTAAATTTAGTTGAATTTGTGTGCTTAGCTGTAGAAAATGGAAAGAAAATGGAAAGCGCAAACACCGAAAATCATCTCTGTTTCCAGGTGAAAAAATTGTTTCTAAACTGTCCAAAACTTTGACCGTTATCGTGTGGACAGACAGACGCACATGACAAAATCGATTTAATTTTCAATGCTGATCACGACTATATACTTTTCCATACCGGATACGTCTTCTTAAATGCGCCACAAACGTTGTGTCAAAGTAAATATATCCTGCCACAGTAGTGTGTGGGGGTATTTTACTACATGCCAGGTTCAGTGCACGCCTTTAACGGCTGAATTTCTAATTAAACATTGCTCGAAATTTAAGAATATTAAAGAATATTAAATCCAATAATAACATTAATTATTTCTGTTCTCTGACAGTGCTTTATAGAATTTTCATGAAAATAAAAACAAAATGTTTAATAGGGTTTGAAATATCTTCCGGGATATTATATTCAGCAAAAGTTAAAGTTTACAATTTGCTCAACATTTTCAGTTGACCAATCTTTTAAGCAAATGCATGTAGGCATATAGTTTATGGAGGGACGGGAAATTCACGGGCCTACGGCCAATCCTTCAAATTGACCTAGCGTAATTGTTCTGTGTAATCTGTTGCTGTTTTGGCTGATTGACGTAGCGAAGTATTCTATTTGCTCCAGCCATAAGAAATGCTTAACGAAATCTCAGGTGAAAAACATGACTGAAAGTCGAATTCGTTGGAGATGTGCTGTCAAAACATATGAATTCTGACAGTTCCTTTAAACAACTTCGAGCTTTCGAGGGTTTTCCGACATAAAATCAATCGTCTAGTTTAAACCATTTAAAAAGTTCTAAATAAAAAATTTTTTTTTAAACGGTGATATTGAACTATGGATAAGTACGAATAATGCTCTCATTTTAATTCCTGTCATCTCTCTGATTTTCATTGCCTTCGTTTCCAATGACGTTCTTTCAAAAATCAGTTATCAGCGTTGCCGTTTTCAGCATATTAGTAATGTTTCCGTACATTTCCAATGAAATATGCCAAAAACGGTCACCCTGAATCATTTTCAATTCCTTTTTCAATGACAGTGGAAAGTCTGACGTCTGGCATTGGAAAATTTACTCATTTTGCTACTTGCCTCACCTGGAACTAAAAGTTTCATACGATGCACTTAGAAATGTTTCTTTTTTAAATCAGTTTTTGTTCTTCAAAGTGTTCTTTTTATGAAATTGTTTTTTATTTAATTCCGGGGGGCTTCCGCCAAAAATGTTTAATTATGTTTTTCTCGTATTTTTCTGGATTAAAAACGATTTTAAAAATTTTGTTCCCCATACAAGTGTTTTAAGGCCGGTGACGGCCGTAAGAACTGTCACACAAGCATCTGTTGTGTGAAACAATGGAGGCAGTTTTATTAGTCGGGACCGGTCGTTGTTGTTCCGTAAATATCTGTTAATATAAGATATTTACGTAAGCAGCTTCTCAAACAAATTGTTGATAAAAAGAGCAAATAAAGAGAAAATTTAAAAAAAAGGTTGAAAATATATTAAGTCCAATTAATACAGCTTGTGCTGTCACATCCAATGCTTCTTACCACATTTTCTGGAGGATCAATTTCAATTGTCGAGGAAAAAGCAGTTCGTTTGAACGTGTCGAAACGAAGCATTATAACCGAATCTACGTTTCCAACGTTAGGCCTCGTCCCGTCAACGTCCATTATGACCAGTCCATTAGCCCGTTGTTATCGGATCGGCTTGAAATTTTAAACTTAAAAATTTTGGGGTGTATTAGCATAATTTAAGACACTATCGGAAAAGGTCAGGAAATTTTTTTCTTTTTGACACCTCCAGCGTAGATAGGGATGAAATAAGGAAGGGTGAAGAGGTATATAGGAAGCGCTTTATTCCCTTTATTGGAATATAAAATGTCATTTATATCGCATCCAATGACTGCATTTATACTTTTTAAACTTTTTGCAATAAAAAAAACGTACATTGCCATTGTGAGAGAGTGCCAGTCGTGGCAATACGATATTAAATATATTGGAACGCTCATTGACGAGTCAAGTTGCCTTCATCAGTCAACGAGGCGACGCGACGTCGCGACGCGTTGTTGTTGTTTAATATGCTGTTGTTGCCGCCAAAAGCAAGAAGTCATAGCCGTTTTTTAAGTTAATTTCGACGTTGTTGGTGTATTTTTTGTATTCAAACTTAATTCTGTATTTTGAGTTTTTTTCTTACTCTCTCATCCATTGCAGACATTTTTAGCGTTCTTTATCACACACACTCATACACATTCGGCACAATTTGCTTTGCGTGCAGCCAAGCTGGCAGGCGAACACTGAACAAGGCGAAGGCAGCTTAACCATCAGGCGCCAGTGGGCGCCACTGACGTAATAAAAGAAATAATAGTAACGACGTCGGCATCGTCACAATGGCGCCACCAATTCAAACTCAGACAGACACACGACGCCCCAAACACATCTACAAAAAGACGTCAATTCAGCGCAACTCGCACAAACACATGTACAATTTCTATCGACACCCATGAAAATCGTATGCATACTATGATGAAAGGGTTTTCTATATAACGCCACAATTATATATATAGATATATAGTAAATCGAACTATCGCAACTGGCACTGATCAAACCAGGGGAGCACACTGCTCTTCAACCACATGTATGTATATGTGTGAGACTATTTTTTTATGGAGCGCTTTTTTTTTTGTTCTCAGATTTGATCCGTTTACTCTTTTTCAGTGTTGCCATGTAATGGATGCAAGACGCTTGAAGCTTGACACATAGAACCTTCGTTAAATTAGTGCAATTAGATTGAGTGTAAAGCCTGGTTTTCATTATGTCATAATCAATGGCTTCTGTTGCCAGTTAAGTGAAAACAGGTTGGCATTTTGTTGTCAATTTAATGAGCTGATGTAAAATATCGAAAATTAATATGGGGTGAGTCACCGTTTGTCATACACGTCGATAATTGCCAACATGCTGGCAATTTTATTTGCATATGGCACGGGCCAGCGAATTCAGCAAAGTGCTGAATATGCGTCAGTCGTTGTCAGTTTATGATGCCATTGATTTTGAGATAATGAAAACCAGTCATAAAAATGTATTGCGATTGTTGTCATTCTTATATGTACACAATATTATTTGTGTAAAAATTGACAGTGAAACCATCACTAATGTTTTTTTAGTATGATTGTTAGTATGTACATCATGTGAAAGCGTAAACTGACAAAATAAATTTGCATGAAA
This sequence comes from Heteromyza rotundicornis, assembly GCA_951394025.1. NCBI lineage: Eukaryota > Metazoa > Arthropoda > Insecta > Diptera > Heleomyzidae > Heteromyza > Heteromyza rotundicornis. The sequence goes on from OX596012.1 coordinate 44,975,003, forward strand.
ACAAAGTATCTGGCAACTCTGAGGGAGTGCTACTAACTGATATTCTTCCTCTCTATACTACAACCAAGTCAACAACCGGAATGCGTTGCCATTGTAGTTCTAAATTCACATGAAGTCTTTATAAACTGTAAGGAAGTTTACCAATCTAGTTATTGTCTTTTTGTATTGTGGCATTTCTGTAAATGTTCACAAATTACAGAAAACTCCAGTAAATGTAAACGTATTTTAAAACGAACATATCACATTTGACCCGTTTTGTTTTCACAAATCAGATATTAAAATTGCAAAAGGCAACCAAATATTAAAAGCATATTGGAGAGTGTGGTATTCTGTCATTTCTTTACCGGCTACATACCGCATGCTCATAGCCTCAATGAAGTTTATCAAAGGCTGCAGTCAAACATTGCGCGCAAGACTTTAATATGAAATTTACCTTATCCACACACAAAAAAAAATCGGGGTATCTAACCGATAAAGACGGTTAAAAACGCTCAACCCTCCAATGTTGGTACTTTTAACCGATGAGAGATGGTAAATTTTTTCCACGGTTAAATGGTAAATTTTTCTGTAAATTTGTGAACAATTCACATTTAATAAAAAAATTTTGGCAACAAAAACTTAAAACAACAACAACTTTTTCGATTATTTGACATAAAAGTCGAATTTTGAAGATTTATTTGAACAATTTTTTTTCGGTTTATCCAACCTACCAACAACGGTTAATAAATTCAGGTTTTTCATACATTTTAAAAAGTTGTACGTTAAAACTTTTTTCGGTTAATTTTATCTGTGCACCACAGAAGAAAGGATTAACGAAAATCAGTTGGAAATCATTTGAACGATGTTTTTTCTGAGGTGAAAAACATGCCTAAAGTCGAATTTCATTCCTTGGAGTTAAGACGTCGCTGGCGCTCTATCGCCTGCGAAAACTCAGTAATGTCATGTAATATTTTCTCTGACTTGGATGGCTATAGCTGCCAAATGACAGGAAGCTGTAGTTGTTGCTTTCATTGTAAAATGATACAGACTCAATCTCTCTCGCGTTTTCTGATTTGAAATTTACAATAAAAGCTACACCAACTAGAAATTGGACAGAGTTTAACACCACACCACAATACTGACCGCGCACGAATCTGTCGATTAGATACGAGAAGTAGAGGGAAACAAACCAGCAAAATAACATCACCGGCCGGTTGCTGCGCTCTTAGCACAGACTACATTGTGCGATAAATACTGCCATGAAATGAATACAAAAATTCAAAAATTATAGCGCTATACAAGACACTTGCCACGGCATTTTTATTCATATAAGGAAATACTAATATTATACCCTACACTCAAATATTAAATGTGCTTGGGTGCTATAAATAACCTTTAGTTGTTATAAGAAGGTGTGCCATGTAACAAAATTATATAAAATCATTAGAACAGTTAAAATCGGTTTTTTATTTGTCGCGTATATACAAGTAGTTAAAATTTTGTATGCCAAACTAAGTGGCGCTATTTATACACAAAAACCTATTCACTGAATATAGAAACAGTGTTGGTAAGGGCATTTTCAGCTTTCAAATAATGGCTCAAGTAAAATTTATTCTGTTCTTGAGGTATAAAATATAAAGCAGTGTGGGAAAGTGATTTCTGACAGAGGACAAAGCTAAACATCAAAAGTAAAAATGTGTCTCTTTCCAAGTACATATTTCGATCATTCACTATCATTTTCGTGCACGGTTTGGAAGCCACTATAACAATGTTCATCAGCCTATACCCGCGGGTAATTATCAGATGGAAAAAAAAAGACAGACAAATCTGGACAAATATTAAATTTAATATGCAAAAGTGGCATTTCGGCTGTAATTTGCCAATTCGTTTTCGAATGTTTGGGCAACTGTACGATTATGTATAGCCGGGTTAACTTTTATAAATTTTGTATTTTTCGGCCGAATCAGCTTTTTTTGGCCGAAACCGAATTTTGGTCGGTCTCTAATTAGAACCCACTTCAATATGCTTAGCTCTAAATATCTAATACAGCCAGCCAGCCTTTTTGGATTTACCTACAGTTGTTTCAAAATTTTGACGAGATGTTAGTAAACATCGATGACTTCATGTGGCATTTATATGATAGGGCATTTACAAAACCGTTAATAAGCCCGTAGGTTTTCGATTTATGGCTCTTAAATGCATGTGGATGCAGGTGGACGCTTAATCATAATCCTTAAAACTCGATTTTGACAAAAAAAAAGTGTTTTAAGGCGTTTGCAAATTAAGGCAGCGATAAGTGATATCTAGTTTTCTAGTTGTGACAATAAAATATAAGTTAACTTACATATAAAATAAACTTACTTTTTGAATTTTCCAAGTCTTTTTTTATTGATTGTTGCTGATATGTTTTTGTTGCGGCTATTTTGTTTTTGTCTAGAGCTACAAATAAATTTTTGGGAACAAATTTTTTTTAAATTAAATTTAAATATTTGTAGTTATAATTTGCGCACATGCTCTCATACGAGCGGAACTATTTTGATGTCTTGCACTTTTTACTACTCTTTTGCCTTTCTCAGCAATTTTTGCTGTGTAGTAGTATCCGAATATGCTCGTATTTCGTCGATACACTTAGCTTAGCTCCGAAATCGTTTCACGATTTTGTTGTTCTGCTTGTTGTTGTTACTGTCGTGGTTGTTTTGTTGTTGGTTTGCTGTAGTAGCACATATGTATGTATGTACATAGAAATATATATTATAGATTTTTAATTCGAAAAATACAAAAAGAAGTACGAAATGCAATGCAAAATGCGACGATTACGTGTGTTGGGATAACTATAATACTGAACATTTCGGATGGTTCCTTTGTCAACTGGTTAATCCTGCTTAACAATTTTTTGATTACAGATGTGAAATCTGTATGTATTATAGAGGCAAATTAAGTTTAGCGTTAAGTTGTCGAATTTGAATTTGCACAATTCTATTTCGTTTCCTTTTGAATTTTTCGAACACCCAAGTTAGGCTGTAAAATCGGTCAAACGAGCTAGCTTCTTCTCGAGCGATCGATCGCACCCCAACCAACGTTAAACGAAGCGAGCGACACGGAACGAGCGATAAGAAAAATTCAAGTGATCTGGCGGCGGCTGGCTTTAGCAATAATTAATTTAAATATTATGTGTATTCTTCGGTTCTTTCATATATTTATGTATTTTGATTTTGTTTTTTAATTTCTTCACAAAGATAATCAATATACATATATTACCGCAATGTTGTTTATTCACTGATTGGCTTGGTTTGACTTTCGGTAATCGCACAAAATTATTCGAATTTGTGTATACATTGTAAATATTTTTGATTAAAACTTTTTTGAATTTTTATATTGTGTTTCCATATTTTCGTTGTAATATTGTGAATTTCCTGTCTAGCATATTCACTCATTTATTATACACAAACTTCACTCACAATATGGAAACGGACGTCGCTTTGAGGAAAACCTACCCAACGTCCTATGCGGACTAGTACGGAAAACCAACTAAACCGTCGACTGTAAAGAAATTTGCTCTGTGCCACAGTACATGTACTGCGATACGACTGTGCACACAAGTGTACAAACGAATCTGTGAGCGGTGGAATTTCTTCAGTTGGTATTTGTGAGATACTCTTTACGCAGGCAGTCACCAGTGTTACCGCTTTTATTGTTTTCCTCCAAAATTTGTTGCTTTTTTATTTTGAATAATCACTTAAAGTATTTACTAACGTGCAACCTTACTAACCTAAAATAAGACATACGGGGTGTAACAGAAAAAATGTTATATACATTTATGAACAATTTGCCACTCACTTAATTTTAAAAATTGTCCAATTTTCAACAATCCAAAAAAAATATCAAGGGGAGAACATAAAAAAATTGAAATGGAAGCACTAATATTATTTTTTTCATAAGCAAAAAGTTTACATAATAATTATAGAAATAAGTAAGAAATTTATAAAAATTACGTGATTTATTTTCTAAATTTTTAGCACCTTCTTGGCATTTTAGAGAATTTTGAATTTTATTAAATCCTATTTAAATGTACAAAATAATACAATTGTAAGCTTAGCGGCAAACATATAAGTTTGATATAGATTCGCAAAGGATTTGATATCAAAGCGTTTCTCGGATGTTAAACATTTGAAAATCATTTGAAAATCATTTACACTCAAAGAATTATTATGTTTGGAGAACGTTTGCTGCAAATATACTACTTTTGAATACAAACTTAAACGAAAAAACAAACAAAAAACATTTGCTCCAAATTAAGTCGTTTTGCCGCAAACAATAAATAAATTTGCAACAATTTAAAAACGTTTCCAATAAAAGTATTGCATTTCACTTTTATTGGAAACGTTTTTAAATTGCTGCAAATTAAAAACTAATTTCTAATAAACGTTTAAACAAATTCGATATAAGCTTTGTTTTTATCGACCAGAACGAAAGTAGCTCAGTGGCACAGAGTGTATGTTACATCCAGCGTTCAAATCCTGGCTGAGATGAAATTTTTATTTTTTTTCGTTACTTAAACGTTGGTCGCAAACGAAACAACAAACGAAATGTGTTTGTCTAATTTTTCACTTCTTACGAACGACAAAATTCTTTGAGTGTACTATCATTTAATATCTTTCTCAACAGAAAAGTTATTTTTTTCTCGATTTTAAAAATTGATATATGATTTTCAAATTTAACATGTCCACGTAAATTGAATTCATATATTTTTATTTTTATTGCATTTCTTATAAATAGATATAAATTGTATAACAACTAAACAAACTAGTATTTGATTATTGTTTATCAAATCAACCTCAAATTTTAATCAAAAGTAATTCAAATACCATCTTTTGGCTTTGAGAACTACGTATTTTCAATTTCAAAATTTAGAAAACTGTGAGAAATAGAGAATTTGCAAACACTTGAGATTGTGGTTGCTAAGTAGTGTTACCATAATTACAGATTTATCTTTTTTTCAGATTTTTTGAGCTTTGTCAGATTTTAGGATTTTCTCCCAAAAACTACAGAATTTTTATAAATGTAACAGATTTTACAGATTTCTACAAAATAATTCAAATATACTCTGATTTTTCATAAAATGTATTCTTATCTCGATAAAGTAACTGAAGAGCTTGTAACACATAACAACAAGAAAAACTAAATTTTTTCACTGGAAATCTAAATTTTGTGAATTTCGCCGTTTTCTTCTGAATCCGTAAAGGAAATGTACAAAATTGGCGGGTTCAAAATTAAAAAATTCGGTTTAATCTTATTGTTGCATCTCAAATTTGTATGCAGCATAAGGCATTCATTCCCGGGTTCCCGAATCCCAAATCTACAAACACACAAAAATTTACAACATTTTTGTCAATAACAATTTTTATCGATCTAAATAAAATTTTTTCAATTTAAACTATTTTTTTTTAACAAAAAAGATTAATGTTAAAATTATTTTGTTGACCGTATATTGGAAACTTTACGAATTGGATAAATGGTTTTTTGTGTGTTTTACTTATGAATGGACACCAATTTCAATAGTTTTAAACAACAATTGGTGTATCCGTTCCCGCTATAATACTAAAATTACTGAAAGTAAGTTTAGTATAAAATTCAGATTTTTATTGAGCTTTTCATAATTTATGTATTAATTATGCGTTTTAGCTCATTTTCCCAAAAATTAATTTTGGAAAAGGGAGTACAAGAACTAAGTAAAAACTCAGTCTGGCAGAGTGTACAGCTGTTTAGTTGTTGTACTCCCTTTTCCAAAATTAATTTTTTGGAAAATGAGCTAAAACCCATAATTAATACATAAATTATGAAAAGCTCAATAAAAATCTGAATTTTATACTAAATAAACATATGGAGGGTACGCCAATCAAACCAAAAACCATTTTTGTATTTTCTGGCAAGTGAATTGTTGTGTATGTATCAGATAAGGCATTCAATCCCGAAGTGTTTTTGAAAATTCCGGGATGTCGGGATTTGGAATTAAAATCCCGGGATTTGTTCGGAATTTTCGGGATTTTCTAATTAAATACAATAATTAATATAAAATTAAAGAAAAAACTGTTGCAACAATATTTTAAGCTTAATTTTATTTTAATTCAACGTAGAAATAATATTTAATAAATATTGCATTAAACAAAACAAAATTTAAAATAAATAAAGTCAAACAAAAAGTTATTAATTTTAAATTACTTTGATAGAACAAGTTTGATATTTTATGTGTTAAATTGAGTTGCTTTATTATTTATTTAGCCACGCTGTCACAAAATAATTTTATTAATTGTTTCAATTTGAAATATTGTTTCAATTTGAAAAAATGTTATTCAGATCGATAAAAATTTTTTGGTTACTGTTATTGACAAAAATTGTCTAAGAAAGTGAGTCTAAGAAAGTGAGCCTTTTGTGTTTACCAATTAGATTGAAAGTAAACGCACTGCAGTATTTTTGTGGAAAAGCGTCGAAAACATCTTAAACAATGCATAAAAAATGTTACATAAATGCAACGATAAGCTTTGTTTCTAGCTCTAAAGAAACGACTCAAGAACAATTTGGTCAATTTGGTCTTATGCTGCAAAATTGTATTAGGGCAGAATTGATTGACCGATGACAAAATAAAACTTTGCATTGCACTTTTGCTTTTGGGCATTGCCGCTGTTCTTCAAGTTTGTCAACTTTTCTAAATAAATTGGAAACAATTTCATATTTTTTAAGAGGTACAGAGTGGCCGCGTCACATTTCTGTAAAAAAAAAAGTTACAAAAATGAAATGTACGTAAGAAAATTTACTAATAAAATTTTTAACTTTTTTAAATTATTTTTGACAAGTCTTTTGGAGCTGGAAACGAATCTTAAACAACAGAACTATTTGAGAAATAAAATTGGAAAATAAGTTGATTCAATTAATTTTTTATTAATCTGATATCTTCGCATATATTGTACCAAAAATGTCAATGTAGTACAAATGTACTTTTGTCTTTGAAATTGTACCAAAAAAGTACAATTGTACCAAAAAAATCATCCCTGAGATGTACACTCTGCCAGACTGAGTTTTTGCTTAGTTGTTGTACCTTTTTCAAAATTAATTTTTTGGAAAATGAGCTAAAACCCATAATTAATACATACTGAAAGTAAGTTTTTTGTGTTTAGCATAATATGGAGCTGGCATAATTTTATGATTATATTCGGATTCAGCGTGGCAAAAAAAATAATTTGTTCGATCAATCTAATTTAAAAAGAAATACTTTTTGTTTGACCATATTTATTTAAATATTATTTGTTTTGTTTAATGTAATATTTATTAAATATGTTTTCTATGTCGAATTAAACTTTAAATATTGTTGCAACAATTTTTTCTTTAATTTTATATTAACTATTGTATTTAATTGGGATTGGGAAAACAAATCCCGGGATCCCGGGATAGTAATTTTAAATCCCGGGATTTTCAAAAACACTTCGGGATTGAATGCCTTAATGCAGCAAGGGCGTTAGCTTTTTTAATTCCAAAAATTTATGAGCATTTTTATAACAAAAAATTATTTTTGCAAAATGGTTTGTTATTGAATAGCGCAAATTTTTGCATAGGAATGGTCGAAAAAAGGTCGAAAAATAGATAAATTTTTAATATGATTTTCGCGCTTCGAACAGTGTTTTCAGTGGTACCCAAAATTCTTAAAATTTCGGAAGCGAATAAAAGTTATTAAATTAGGCTGTACCAAGTTAACTGCCGTTACTGTATTCATATAATATTTACTAATTGGTCTGAATTTAAAAACAACAGATTTTTTTTGGAAGAATAAGATCTTTTTCTTGGAAATTACAGATTTTGGTGAAAAAAATATGGTAACACTGTTGCTTAGTTACAATCACTTCTTATGAGCCTTCAGCCCTTACTTGTTTTTTAGGCGAACTTTTCGATTGGACCTGATTAGACACCAATTCAACGGAATCTTCTACACGTTTAGTATTAAAAAAATTGGTTATTTCTTTTTAAAAACACTTTCATTTGATTCACAGAAATGTTCGAATAACTAAACTTTCTCAAGGCGTTTCGCTTTGATGAAAATGACAACCGTGACATTCAAAGCTTAATATCAAATACTACACACAAAAAAAAAAGTCGGTAGATTTAACCGAAAAAGACGGTTAAAAACGCTCCAACCCTTCTTCGTCGGGTAATCTAACCGATGAGAAGTGCTTGATTTACTTTAATGATTTGTTGGTTTACAATTTTTAATTGTAAACATACAGCAAAAATTTGTTTCGATACATATTTTTTTAGTAAGAAAACCAATTAAATTTATTGGCTTACAATTTTTAATTGTAAACATACAACAAAAATTTGTTTCGATACATATTTTTTTAATAAGAAAACTTTTTTCGATGAATTTCATTTGAAAACAAACCCCAACAACCAAAAAAAACATATTAAACACAAAAATATATTTCGAAAATGCAAGATTGCATGTTTAAAAAAATAAATATTAGCTTGAACGCACTTATTTTCCAAAAGTAGTATTACAAGCAAAAAACTTTGTTTGACTCTGCTCAAGCTGCCTCTATAAGGCACAACATTCATAACACGATTGGGAATTCTTCTTTCTTTGAATCCCAACGATTCAACTGAAGATGCGCGAATGGTAAATTGCACAAGTTGGTGAAAATTCAAATTTAACCAACAATTGCTGTAAAAGAACCTAAAATTTCTGTACAACAACAATTTTTTTCGGTTATTTCAACTATTTTTTTTACCGTTTTTTGTCGGTTAAATCTACCGACGAGCTCGGTAAAAAAATTTACAATTTTCATACATTTGTAAATGCTGTACGTCAACCACTTTTTTCGGTTAATTTTACCGACTTTTTTTTCTGTGTAGAATGGCTATTTTTACATCTGAAGGGCTCGGGGAAATAAGCTGCTATGGCACAAAAAGTTCGTTCAGAGATTTGTATGGGTAAATTTCAAATTGGTTGTCCCAAAGTTTCATCCCAATCGGATAACTCTAGACCTCACATTGAACCAAAAAAGTAACAAAAATCAACGAAAAAATTCATTGCCCCAATTTAAAAATCATAAATTTTCGTCCAAACAATACGTTTGTTGGGTCAATGTATCTCTATCTGTATTTTTATCGATATTTTATCGATAATTTTCCAATATTTATAGATAATTTTCCAATATTTATCGATAGTTTTCCAATATTTATCGATAATTTTAGTTTCCTGATTCATTTAAATTTTTTTTTTTCAATTCCATTTTGTTCCGGTCCAATTCCATTTCGTCCCGGTTTCATTCCCATTTCGTTCCCGACCTCATTTCCAACCCAATGCAAAAAACTGCATCCAAATAGGTTAAGTATTTCTCAAGATAAACGAAAATAATACAAATTTGGCGGCCATTTTGTATGGGTGGTTCCTACCAGATGTTGCCCATTTTCAATACCGTCCAGCCATTCGCCAAAATAAGAGGAATCCAAAATTTGGGGTCGATAGCTCAAAAGCTACGGCAGTTATCGTGCGAAATGACAGACAGACGGACATCCGGACATGGACTAACTCAGTAGGTGATGCTGATCAAGAATATATATACTTTTCCATACCGGACACGCCTCCTTATGGGCGTTACAAACGGTGTGACAAAAACAATATACCCTTGGACACTAGTGTGCAGGGTATAAAAAAACTGAAAAAAAAGAAAAGTAGAAAGAAAAAGATTAAAAATTTTAAGTAAAAATATATAAAAATAGAAGATTTTAAATATGTATTAAAAAAAAGAAAAAATAGTAAAAATAAAAAAAAAAAAAAAACAAAAATCTGTAAAATTAAAAAATGGAAAAATATAGAATTGTAAAAGTAAATATAAAAACCATTCTCAACAAAATACATTTATTTACCCTTTTATGCACTTTACTCTTTGACCATTTTGCAAGCACTGGTTTTGATACTCGAATGCTTTCGTGACAATTTAAATCAATGTAAGTGTGCATACTCTTATGATTTTGTACTTTATCTGGATGAACATATTCATACTATTTTTTCAGAAATAATTGACAATTTAAATCAATGTAACTGTACATTGGGTGTAAGTTTGTGTTCATTGGCTGTTTGAAAGTGTTCTTACAATTTCATTATTAATGAAACTGTACATCGAAAACAAAGTATTATACACTAGCTGGTACATACCCGGCGTTGCTCGGTTTGCATAAAAATTTAAAATAAGTATAGTGCCCCATTGTCCCAACCTCATATACCCCAACGTCATATGATACCTGTAGAATTTATCCTCAAAGTTTCAAAAGAATCGGTACAGCCGTTTAGCCTTGATGCTAGGAGAAATATGCGACATAGACCTTGCTTATCCAACCTCTACTTACGTACTAAAGTTTTAGAGCCACTCATTGCAAGCAGCGAGAGATAATAAGATAAGAGAGCTACGCATGGCAAGTGGTTGTTTTTTCTATTTTGTTTTTCTCTCTCTCTCTCTCTCTCTCTCTCTTAATTCGCGTCTTTCTTTTGTGCTACATTCATATGACGTAAGCAGCGTAGTTTCTATGGGAATTTCAATGTCCTGTAAATCCTTTCCTGCAGAATTTTTTAATTTTTTACCTATCTTATGGCAATGTCCTGCCCATAAGGAGCATACTGTGAAAATTTCAGCTAAGTCGGATAAAGCGTGTGGGAGGACTTTTGGAACAAAAAAAAAAGCAAATCATTTTATAATAGTAATATAGATATAGATTGGAAACTGATGCCACAGAGTTTATGAATGCGTTTTCATACAAACAATGATCTGTTTATAAGCGGCAAAATATTTTTATTAATTCGTTCATTGGGTCAATGAAAAAATCCTTGTTGCCAATGAATGAGAAGTTCGACTGTATTTGAATACATCAAATTTAGCTCAGTAAGCTTAGTGGCTACCACCCGCCAAGCCCAAATTCAACTCACGTAAAAAAAATTTGTTTGATGTGTTGAAATTTTTTATTTTATAATGGTTATCTTTGTTAATATTAATTTACTTATTTTTTTCTGACCGAGTCTTGAACCTGTGTCCTTATGCTTCCCAGCCAAACACCCTATCCATCGAGCCTACTGTGCAAACAACACGAGTAGGAATAATTGCAGAGATATAATAACTACTAGCAGTTTTTCGAATTAATATATCCAGTCAATGTAATATACATTGAATACATAATATAAATTTCTACTCCTCTACTACGGTAGCAGATTTTTCTACTTCCCTCAAGATATTTTCTGCTACTATGCACAGTGTTTCGAATGAGAGGTCTCGATAACTGACGTAATTTTTGAGCTATCAACTCCAAATTTTGGAATTTGTATTATTTTTGCGTCTATTTAAATGGTATTGAAAATGGGCAACATCGCATAATAAGCACGCCTACCTCTCATACAAAGTGAAAACTCACATTTCTTTTTTTGAATATATCTTGAGCAATACTGAAAAAACGACAATTTTTACCAGTGATGGCATTTGCCGCGTCAACAAATTCATTTGACGGTTTTGACGTAAAATTTTACGCGTAAAAAGTTTGACGAATCTAATTGGATGTCAAAAATTAATGATTTTTACATATTAACACTAGTTTATTTTCAAAAAGAAAAAGGGAACTAGTTTTTTCTGTTAGAACTAATACGATATATCGACTGGTTTCTGACTCAACCTCGTAACTCAAATTTGGGACAATATACGCTTTTGATGCCAAAAGTTGTATTAGTGCTCTCCGCATTCAGTAAGAATTGGCAAAAAAAATGTTTCTAAATTTAAAGCAAAAAAAAAGACTGCGCAACAACCTCGTATCTTAAAATCAAAATTTTATATATGCTACAACCTCGTATAATATTTTGTATCTTGCTCAATAATGAACAAAAAAATATATATTAGTAATCTAAAAAGTAAACATTACTTACTGAAAATGTTAAGTGAAAGGAACATGCATTTTGCAAAGTGGCCAAATAAACTTTTGAAATTAAAAAAAAAATTAAACAAGTGAAAAAAATACCAAATGCGGCTTAAAAAACATTTTTTTTCAAATCGTCAGATCAAATCGTGATTGGTCACAAAAGTAGCGTAATGACGTCAATAAGAAAGGGTTAAAATATCGCTTTGATCTAACTTTTGGTCGAAAATAAAAATTTGAAAAAAAATTCCGTTCCAAGCGGATTATTTCTTATCCCTCCGCAACACGGTAAAAGTTTTCCTGTTTTGCTAAAAACAAAAACCAATATATCTAAAATATTGTAAATGGTCCGTATTGGGGTCTCAAAAGTTTCGTATATCATTGAAAAATTGTTAAAATTTAAGTGTTCAAGTCTGGGTAAAAAAAAAAATGTTAGCATAAACCACGTTGCAGAGGCCCAAGGACTTATCCAATCGGAATGAAATTTACAGCGTTTCCTATTGAAGTGAATACGAAACTTTTGAAACCAACCACGATTTGATTGAGACTCTTTGCTGGAGCAAAAGAGTCTGTTCTCGTATATCAAAATTTCAAATATCTAAATTAAAATTTTCATAAATGTCGCAACCTCGTAAGATACTTACTGCGCTTTTAAGGTGTGCAATATATTACATTTCTCAGGTCGATATATAACCGATAAGTTTATTGGGTATTTTCCAAAAGCACTTGGTTCGGTCGAATTAATCGAAATTATCGAAATAATAATTAAATAACATAGGGTGACTCGAATGAAAGAATGTGTATTTTATTTTCTACTTTATGAATTTTGACAAAAACTTTTAAAATTAACAAAAAATTACTAAACAGCTAACAATATTATTAGCGATCAGAATTTAGAATCCAAAAAGTATCGAATTTTGGATGGTTTTTTTAAACGCTCAGAATTTAGAGTCCGAAAATTATCTAATTTTGGAGGATTTTATTAATGATTGAGGCACCGTAGCTTAGAGGGTTAAGCATTGAGTTACGAAACAGGAGGTCCCATGTTCGAGCCCAGAAAAAGGTAAAAAGTGTTTCTTTAATATTTGAAATGTTAATAATTTGATTTGATATTTGAAATAGAATTCCATGGCCATATCAGTTATATTTTAGACTCTTTATAGAGCCATTAGCACTTTCAAGACTTCAGTGGAAGCTTCAATGAATAAAAATAAAAATCGTAGTTTCCTTATTTATAGTTTGTTTAATAAAAAGTGGATTTTAAAACTTCAAAACAAACCACTAAATATTTTATATTTAAATAAATATAAAAATTAGCTCTGATTATTAGCAGGTTAGGTCAAGCAAAGCCAAGAAGAAGTATCTGAAAATATTTGTAATTCGATTGTTCCCTGCAATAAAGACTAGAGACCGACCGAAATCGCTTTTTTTTAATTTCGTAATGGCCGAAATTTTCTTCTTTTTTTTCGGCCGAAACCGAAATGGCCGAATTTTAATTTTTTTAATTTCGGCCGAAACCGAAGCCGAAACCGAAAAAATAATAGAAAAAATTTTGAATTTAAATGTAATAAAGTAGTACATAATTAAGCGCATCAGTAGGGTGAAATCGATCATTTTAAGTTCAGATCATGCAGGGTTCTCCCCTTTTGCTACGACGACAGTAGTAGATATTCGATTTTAGGGGAGTATGTTTGAAGAAAGGAGAGTAGATTTAATTTTTTTTGCGTAGAGTAGTAGAAATTCTGTCAGGGTAGTAGATTTAGATATGCGTTTCTGCGTAGAGTACTAGAAATTCTACGAGAGTAGTAGAAATTTCTGCCGGGGAAGCAGATTGGTTGAAAGAGTAGTAGTTTTGCATTGTATGAAACTCACATAATATTTTGAGGAGTAGATTTCTTACA